>JADRCH010000004.1:9537046-9831837 GCA_019843965.1 Rhynchomys soricoides | reverse complement strand
TCTCTCTCTCTCTCTCTCTCTCTCTCTCTCTCTCTCTCTCTCTCTCTCTTCCCCCCCCCTCCCCGTACAGCTCGAGACAGTTTTCCAAGCAAGTCTCTCATGCTATTCTAAAATAATTTCTCTGGATAGTGCATCTCTTGCAGACTATAAACCCAGTCTTTCATTTTACATACCAACCCAGTCATTTACTCTAGCTTCTCTTTTGATTATCCTGTTAATAAGCATTGTGTGGCCACAGCTTTTTGATTCTTAGGAAATAGTAAGCACACCTTTTAAAAAAAAAATGCAAAATAATTCAGAGATCTTCCTGCTTTAGTTAAGCACGGAAGATAAGGTAGCCAGGTGGAACCCCACCCTGAAATTAACATATCTACTATGCCTGGTCCTAACCTTGCTGGTTTCCAGGCGCATGCTGAATTCAGAAATTTGCCTGCCTTTGTAAGCATAAACAACTACAACAACAACAACAAAAAGCTTAGCTGGGTAGGAACTCCTGCTATCACCAACCCTGAAATCGCTTGATCTCCTTCCTGAGTATCTTTCTGACAAGTTGGCTCAAGGCACAGCTGCTTTTGTTCTTTTAGATTCGCGAAGCCTCTCCTATGATTCATATTGGATCTTTATATGTTGCCTAGTTGAAAAAATATGTATCTTCTGAACTCGTGTTTTTAGAATTCTTTTCCACAACAGTAAGGGCTGTCCTAAAGGTGTCAGCATTTTTCATTTTACTAAGACATTAGCCACACCATCGCCTCCTAGACTCATGCTGTCTCTGCTTATCATGGAGTCATTACAATAACAGGGAGGACATTCTTGAAGGAGGATCAATAATTATGTACATTATACAAACAAGGCTTACTGTCTCTGCAGCCATCTACACTCAACAGAGGCCCCTGCCCTGTTGGCCCTGTCCCAGGGGCAGGAGCCATGTCATTCCACCCTCACCAAGGCCATGCTAGACTTGGCATTCAGTAAACCAGCCTTTACCAGGTGTTGAAGGGTGCTTTGGCGCACAGACCGACCTATCTATTTCTAAAGATTACATTATTTTAGTATTAAGTTCAAACACAAGCCTGAGCAGGGCCACTAACAACAACAGTGGCTCTGAGAAGAGAAGGGAACTCATATAAGGAGAATTGATAGACAGTCAACCCAGAGCTTCCACTTTCTAAAGGAGCCTGTGATGTCTATCCACTGGCAGTGCCTTGGCGTCAGTTTTGAGTTTCAGCACTTGAAACTCCAAGTCTTCTTATCATTTATATTTCAGTTTGTTGTTCGCGTTGGTGGACAGAATACAGGAAGAGGTGACAGACATTCATGGGAAAGAAGATAGAGGGTGGAAAACAGGAAAAAAAAGCAAAAAACTAATTAAGGCAAAGAAGCGGATGAGATGAGAGAAAATAGAAAAAAGTGATTGAGCACAGACACCCAATTCAACTCTTGCAGATGGATCTTATTTACATTTGTTCTATTAATATTGCTATATGATTATATGTTTGTAAAAGCATGCACACATATTCTCTTGAGGAAAATGAACCAGATAATTTCTAAGCATCAAATTTAGCCACATGTGCTGCACTTGAATCATAATAACAAACTATGGAAATGTCTACATAATTAGTTCAAATCATAACTCATTTTATAAAATAATAACTGGAAAAAATATTCTCCAAATTTATAATCACATACTTCAATATACTTCTTTATATGTATATGATCCAATATATGATATTTTTATTTAAGTGTTATTTCAGATTCAGATACCATGTTGTAATTAAATGATCAAAAACATAATTGAAATCTCAGAACAACAAAAGTAATTCCTTCTTAGAGATTGTTTTATGATAAATAAAGTTGCTAATATATTAAATAATCAAGCCAATAGAACTCCAAAACTCTGACATATATTTTATCCATTTAAAACTGTGTCAGATAGTACAGTTTCTGAGGCTGCTATACTTAGGCACTACAATTGATAAAGCACCTACTTTGTGCATATGGTTTTGTAGATCTAAGACTACAGAAATGACCAAGGTATCATCTTTGTTTGAGAGTGGCTGATTTGTTAAAACTGATGAATACTGATGATAAACTAAAGCTAATAACAAAGTAGAACTAACTATTATGAATACATAATGTCTTTGATATTTTTCTGTAGAGTGACTTTCTTTATAGTCTTCTCATTTCTCACTATTAATAATTTTCAAATTGATTTAGTTATGCTTTTCCCTTGACAATTCAGTTTATGATTATGCTGTCTTTCTGTCTCCAACTATTTAGCATTCATTTCTCGTTCGTATTCTTAGGCTGAAAACAGAAGAAGGAAAAGACCAATAAATAAGACATTAATTATTTGAGCCACCTATAACATAAATAGGGAATGCATAACAGAATGATCACTAAATATAAAATCAATTCCATATTTCTTGTCAATGTTGCATGGCCATTTACCAGTCTGGTAAACACTGCATTCTTCAGTATGTACATTCTCTAAAGAGATTTAGACAAATTTTGAAATATAAATATATCCAAATTTCTAACAGGATAAAGTAAATTCTTTCAAACTTATTTGTGCCATCAAACCCAACATTTCAACAGAAAATTGGCCCAAAGCCCATAATCCAGAATACCCTATGGGTTGTTTTCATACTATGATACGTATTAGAAAATATCCACACAAATTATCCTTTAAACAAGACACTAGAAATCCCTCTGTAATATTTATTTCTATAACATACGTTTCTGTATATAATCCCTTCTTTCCAACCATGACGACTGTCAGTACTCAGTTTATTCTTCCCTAATATGACCTCAGTTATTAGACTGCTCTAGCTTCAATAGACTTCCTACGCCATTGATTGATAACCACTAAAACCTATTAGCTCTGTACTCCAAACTCAATCTTGCCTCATCTTCTGTTTGTACTTTCTAAGCCAATCCCATTTATGGCTATCACTCCGTTATATGGATTCCCACAATTCTGCAACTCATCACATACATGTTTTTAATTCCTATAACCCCCTTCTATCACTTAGTGTCTTCTAAAATAAAACTCACTTGAATAATGAATGGAGATTGAATTTATTCTTGTATTCTAAAACATATGCTTATTACTCTCAGCTTTACTTGTCCCTGGTATACAATAAGAATAATTGCAATGTTTTTCAAAAGATAGAGTCAGTGAACTTCATTTATGGAGACATAAATAAACTTTGAGCTTTGAAAACCATGTAGTGTATGCCACAAGTTTTCAATATGCTATTATAGCATGAAAAAAGCCATAATATTGGCCAAATATTAAATCTAGCTGTGAGCTAATAAATACAAACAAAATCAAATGAGGGCCAAATTTGGCCTGAGAATCTTGTTTTGACTACTTTTGATATAAGTCCATAATGCAGCACTATTTTTATATCATTTCTATTGACATCAATAAGTGTGAAATCATCTCTGTATGTGAAAGCATAGAAGCAAATAAAATTTGTTGTTAAAAGTAGACTAATGTCAATAGTCCAAAATAGAAATGATTAAAAAGAAAAGAAAAGCAAACAAAAACATGCTCTTCAAAAAAAAAAATCTCTTAATGACTTAAAAAATGTAAAATAATTATGAAAGTTGTGAATCGATTAACAGTGTAAAAAGTGAATTATACCTGGTTTTTATAAAAATGAAGTCAACTATCCAATATATCTAAGAATAGTTACAATGAAAGACAAATACCTTGAATGTATTAAATTAATAGCATATATGTATCATACTTTTAAAATCCATTTGATGAATGGAATGATTATACAAATATTGTTTATTATACAGGGATTATTCTGTTAAAAGTTGTCAATAATCCTGACAATTTAAATAAATCATTTATTAATTATGGAAAAAGAATATATAGTTAATTTGGGAATGATACAAGATATGAATTTAAGAGTTCATTTGATGACTTTTAACATTCTTAAACTTCATGCTTTCCCATGTCTCTTAACTGTATTCTCATTATGATTACTATCTACTCAAATAAGAATCATTTAACTAATCAACAAAATTCACCTAAATATTGGCCATTGGAAATAGTCAATGCATATATATATATATTATTGAGAGAGTCAGAAGTGGAGGTCTCTATTGGATCTCTCCCTTTGGAGTTTGAGGAACACTATGGAAGGGAGGGAGGGAAGACTGTAGGACTCAAGATATTGAGGATATTGAGAATACTAGTAGTTTCTGACACACTGAATCAACTAAGCAGGGTTCTTATGGGCTTACAGAGACTGCAGCAGAAAGGTAGTCATTTGACCTCCCCTGGCCTCCAAAGTTGCACACATCCACACACACATTTCCCCACAGAGACATATGCATCAATCTGCATACACATATACAACGCAAATTTAAGGAAGAAAGCATTTGATGCCTTTGATTGAATGTATGAAAACACCATATCTGTTATTGTTAAGAAACGTGAAATGTCAAGAACAGATAGATGGAAACAAGGAAGCAAATTACACAACGTTAGGTACCAAGGAGCTTTTTGTTCGATTCACTTTTTCTTATTTTCCCAAAACTGATAGCCAGTGGACAACTAAAATCAGTGAGAACATATCTCAAGTTCTGTGTTCAGAAAACCACAATAAGGTAATAAGAGCCACTTACCCATTTTAGCTGTGCCTAAAACACAAATTACTTCCATCTATCTATTGTGTTTCCAAGAAGAGATATGCCTGCCTTAGAGGGAAAAATACATATTTTAGTAGCAGTCCGTGTTCTAGGGAAGAGTTTACCCATCCTTCTTTCTAAAATCTTAAGAGAAATATTCAATATTGTTCATGATGACAACGGAGATTGTCCAGTCAGTAAAGTGCTTGCCATATAAACAGGAAGATGTGATTTGGGATTCTTAAAACCTATGTAAAATACAAATGCCTGTAATATTAACAATGGGGAACCAGAGACAGTAGGATTTCTGGAGCTTTGCAGTCCAGCTACTCATGACAGGTAATTGCAGTTTTAGGTTTGATGAGAGATTTTTATTTCAAAAAATAAGATAGAGAGCAATAAAGAACACACCCACACCCACAGTCCTATAAACACTCAAATGCTTTACATATATATGGACTAGATATATAGATTCATATTAGATTTTATATTATATCACAATATTACATTAGAAAAATACACATATGTACGTAAGAGAAAAGTGAAGTCAACTTCTGAATTTGGATCTTATCACTTTACCACTTACTTGAAAACAAAAATAGTACGGTCGATGCCATGAATCATTCAATAAATTTAGGAGGAAAAAAAATCAATCAAGCATATTGTTTCTCCGAAGAAATAAGCTTCAAAGGTAGAAAGTCAATCTGGAAATCCCAGAGAATACACACATCAATCATTGGGGATTATTGGAATCACTTATGAAAAGAAAAGCTATGCACAGGAGAATTGCAGGTGAAGAAGCAGTCTGTGTGAAAGACATGCTGAATTAGTCAGGAGACTGCCTCTAGTGTGACTGACACAGATTCAATTAGTGAGCTTGCATGAGAAGAGAACTTTTCTGGATATTATTAATCAAATTAACAGTAAATAAAAGTAATATGCAATAGTTTCCCAGGTTAGTTAACTATCTATTACAAGAAATCTAACTTTTACAAGCAACACAAAGCTGCAGCCTTAGATGTGGGCAGGATAAAGCCACTGACATGCTTATTCTTCTATTTCCTGAATAAACACATTTTCTAAAAGTAAATGAAATCCTATGGACCATTTAGCACTATTTATAAACTGCTCAATGAATTCCTGTCCACCAGTTCACTCCATTTCCAGAGAGCTTGTGAAGCACCTATGAAGTCTTTAAGGGAGAGCATATGGAGCACATTGTATTATGAATTTAAAAGTAGACCAGAATGACACTTTTATGATTTTTTTCTGCATGTGTTGTTTGTTTTGTTACAGGTTCTGGCTAAATTGTTCAGGCTGGCTGGCCTCAAACTGAAAATGTTTCTACCTCAATGAATAAATAAATAAATAAATAAATAATTCATTGGTGTAACATTTTGGTCTTGATTTGAGTCAGAATACAAAATTCAAATAACCTAAATGAGCATCTTAAAAATATATTATTGGTCATTGTTAGGCACAATTCTCTCTCTCTCTCTCTCTCTCTCTCTCTCTCTCTGTGTGTGTGTGAGAGAGAGAGAGAGAGAGAGAGAGAGAGAGGTGTAATGTGTAATGATACCAAATTATATTGGCATTGGGTATTGTTGAGTCTACGTTATCAGACTGACTGGCCTGCTATCACATCAAATAAATCAGTATTTTACTTACTACTATCTCCAACACACAGGATTAGGATGTTAGCAATGTTAGTAATAGTTAAATACTCTATGTTGCTTTTAATATTAAAATTTATTATTGTAGAATTTCTCTTAATAAAAGATGATTTATAGGTCAAATTTTCTTATAATTAATCAAGTATTGGGAATTTACAGGGTTCAGTACTTTGTGGTTTCAAGCACTCATTGGGAGTTTGGAATATATCATATGTATCAAGAGAAACTACTATTTGTAAAATATGTAAGAAAGATGATAGGTTTGTATCCACTAAAAATACAGAATATGTGTCATTTTAAATACTAGATTATGGGTAGAAGACTGGTCATTAACTAAGGCACTTGTGGCAAAAAGATAACAACCTTAGCTTGAATCCTAAAACCCCACATGAATCTGGACTAAAAAGCATGCCTCTATGATCCCAGTGCCCCTGTCAGATGAGAAATAGAATCAGTAGAATGTTTTGAAATCTGTTGAATATAATCATGATGTTGGATTTAAAGGCAACTCTACTGCAATGCAAGTAAGTATTCCCTTCTAGATACACAAAAGGAATGACTTTGTAACTTTAAAATGCTGTAAACTCTATCAGCAATCAGAGAAAGAGATAATCAAAAGGGAACATTAGTAAGACCTGCCCCTAAAATGTGACATATTTTTGTTATTGGTATAAAACAGTTCTAATCTAGGCAGAGTTTTGTAATAGCAGCAGTGGAGAGACTAAAATAGGAGACTAACTTTATTTCTAGGCTAGTCTGAGTTATGTGATAAGTGCCAAGCAAGTAAAGGCTATATGGCAATATTCTGAAATAAAAAAGATACATCAATTCACGTGCATATATAAATATTAAAGGTAAAACCAGTCACATGGAGAGAATAATAGTTTTTGGGGGGGGTTGTTGTTTTTGTTTTTGTTTTTTGTTTTTTTTAATTTTAATTCCAAAAGTAACTGTATTAGGAAATTCAGTCTTGTCTTTAAGGAACAATATTCAAAAGTTTGTCCATTCCTACATATCACTAATTACTCTATATTCACATAAATGTAATATTTATTTCTAATTTAATAGGCAGAATAATGATGCTCCAATCATACCAGCATCTTACTATCTAAAACCTTTAAATATGTCAAATAAAATGACAATTAAAAGAGGTGCTGGCAGGAAAACTAAGATTATGGGTCATTAAATTCAGGGAAATTATTTTACATTATTTAGACAAGCAAATTATAAACCCAGGAGTCACTAACTACCATAAAATAAACCAGTTTTGTTGACTTTGAAGGTGAAATAAAAGGAAAGACAAAACAAGAGATACAGACTTATTAATTTGCTGAAAGTTCATTCTTTCGTATCAATAAATTGTATTTAAGGGATGCAATGAGCTACTTTGATAAAGTTATATTGTAAAGAAATTAATTAACATGTTGGAATCATTTTTCATATATTTATGATGCAATGCTAAAAACTTTTAAAATCTTAAACAATGTGTCTATTGTAGCATAAAATGCTTTATTACTTAATGATGAACATTCTGCACAGAAGCTCTCCAAAGATTTTCTGACTGGAGTTTTGTGCCCTTTAGATTAACACCTTTTCTTTTCAAAATTCTATCTAATTGTAGAAATTAAACTTCATATGCTTTCAGTAATTGTACTTTTGAGCACATCTACAGAAGAATTGAAAACAGTATGTAGCAGAGGTATCTCTGCCCACATGTTTCTTGTAGGATTACTGTCAGTGCTGCCGATAAGAAAAACAAGATTTGGATGCAAATGTCTATAAAGTAATGTTATTCGTCCTCAGAAAATAAATTATGTCATCTCCTATAATGTGAGAGACCCAGTAGAAACTATGCTAAATGCAATAAGCCAACCATGTGACCTCACCCTTATGGGAAAAGATTTTTTAAAATAGCATGATTTTAGCCTAATTAGATCTCTGTTACTTCTCATTTATTTTTCGAGAGAGAAATAATAAACATTTTTGTTGTTTTTTCCATGCAGTAGTGATTTTTTGAAAACAATAGAAAAATAATGTATATACAAATCAGCATTCCAAATCTATATGCATGAATATAAGACAACCCTAAAAGAAGTGTACTTCTAAAGCATACAATAGAAGCTTTGCAATTTTTCCTTTAAAGCTGGAACAAATTTTAAAAGTGACTTTTATTCATCATATGTAATTATTGTCTTAGAAGCTTACTGTGGAATATGCTCACCTTTCTAGTTGTTTCTGAAATCTGGCTGTTTCAACTCAGCTGTTGTGGCTCAAAATTCCTTTCAAGTTGACCGATTCTAACTGAATTCTCTCTCGGTTTCTGACAGAATTGGTCTGCTTGGTGCCTCTGAAATCCACAAACTAAACTGCACTGACTGTATGAGTTAAACAGAACTGAATGGAAGGGCAGGAATTAAATTGAACTAAAAAACAACTAACTGAGCTTCTCTCTCCCTCCCTTCTCCCTCCCTCCCCCCTCCCTCCCTCCCTTCCTCCCTTCCTCCCTCCCCCCCCCCCCCCCCCCCCCCCCCTCTTCCTCCTCCTCCTCCTCTCTCTCTCTCTCTCTCTCTCTCTCTCTCTCTCTCTCTCTCCCTCTCTCCCTCTCTCTCTCTCTCTGTACCCTGTTCTTAAGTAGCCTCTCTTACAGTCTGTTCTCATGAACTTTAGGTGCAAACTATCTCTGACTCATTATGTCAAATATTTCTATGATTTGTCACCTTGTTTGCCCCTCAATCAAATGTCACTTTCAAACATGGCTGTTTCCTTCTACAAACAAACTTTACCTTCATTGTTTGGGATGAAAGGTATGTCTGTATTTTAGCCAAAGGGATTACAGTTGTGTGTCCTGAGTGTATTTCAACTGGATCACACAGACCTACCTAGAAAGTTTTTGGATGAGATCACTTGCCAGAGCAACCATGTTGCTGGATTAAAATTCCTCTAACAACAAAACTTGTTATTCTCCTATGCTTTTATATGTAGAGTTGTGGGTCCTGCGTCTGCTCAGCAGGACCTTGGGGAGGTGGGACACAGGAGTTGTCTGCACTTACCCAACACTGTCACCTGGCAGCTGTTGGGCCACAGGGAATCCCTGGGGCACCACTCAGTGGTGGGAAAGCACAGTCTGATGCAAGAGACAGCTGAAGCTGGTTCACAATCCTCAGGCCTGCGATGAAGCCAGGGCCTTCTGGTTCTCAGGCTCTTGGACATCCAGGCACTACTGTGTATGGGCAGGCAAGCTGGATCTGGCTAAGGTGGGGATGGGGCTCCAGCTGATACCATGGGGAGAGTCTTGGATTTACAGTGTCAGCCTTGAGTTTGGTGGTTGTAGGTGGCTCTATAGGCAAAGGCTTTCTCCCTGCCTTCCCATGGTGGATCCCGAGGAAAAGAGGCAGTCCATGGTTTTAGGGCATTTATTGTCATTTTAGAAAGTTGATATGTAAAACCATACCTCACTTCTCAAGGTGGGCCTGAGATTAAATACCTTTTGCAGGGAAGAATGTCTGGGAAGAAAAGCTTATTGGCAAGCCTCCTGGCCTGTATTTATCTCATTAGCATGGAGATCTCTGTCTTGAGCCTATGTGACCACAGGTCATGTCCTCTACATGTGGAGGGGTTTTGGCATTGCCTTTATGGGACTGATGGCCACAAATCTGTGGGAGGCTGCAGATAGTGACAGGGACCTGGTGCGCAGGAGCAGATAAAGCTCCTCCTGTCCCAGGGTCTCCAGGGCTTCTATCCTTAGATGAACCAGAAACCATGCTACATTTCATGGTCCCACATTTATATATGCAGACATAGTAAGAAAGAACAGTTTTATTCTGTGGCGTGACTGCCAAGTATAAAAAGAAATAATAATAGAAGGTTGGATTCTGGAATGATGGCTCTTCCAGCGGACCTGAGTCCATTTCCCATTATCCTCTGCATAGCTCACAATCATTTCTATGCCAACCTCATGGGGTCTGACGCCCTTCTCTGCCATCCTTTGGCAAATTGCTCATGGATCATGCATACATACGTGAAAGCAACACATCCAAACAGATTAAAATGAAAATATAAACAGAAGGTTTCAGTTGGAAAGATGGCTATTTAACATGAAAACATTCTTTATTAGTCAAGTAATAAAATGGGACTTGACCTTATGAGTAGAATATGATAAAATCTTTACCTCATATAACTATCTCAGACAGTATATTTCTATTTTGATGATAATGATAAATGATGACATATCAATATATTGTAAATTTATTTATTACATATTTGGAACCGAATGGACAAGAATTAACATGCTACAACTAGATAATCTATTATAAAATACTATATCACACACACATATAAAAATATATACGCAATATTAATATTTAGAAAGATATATGAGCTAAAATAAGAAATGATATTGAAATCAATAATTAAAACCTAAATATTACTTAGTAGGAATATTTGTGAATGCTTATAATAGAAGTAAATCTAATGGAGCTTCACAGGTCACTCTAGACCTTTCCAATATAGACCTTCCCTCTTCCCTAATTGATAAAGATCTTACGAACTGGATACAAAAAATAATTTTTTCATAATAAAACTTTTATTGTCAGTAAGACAAAATAGAAACAAAATTAAGTACAAATACTATATATTATGAAATAAATAGTTAATAAAATAAGACACAGGCAGAGTATGTACCTCATTTTCTCCCCTTCTCTCTCTGCTTTATTAGTGTATATTTCTATCTTTCATTATTTGAATATAGATAAAAATAAATCTGAAATAATATATAGTATCATAGTTAAGCAAAAATAAATATGTGGGAAAAATATTTCTCATTTAATCTCTGAATACCTTTGTGACGTAGGATGTAATAGTTTAATTTGAAATTCCCAGTAAGGTCTTGATTTCCAGTTCCTCCATGATAACATTTGAAACACACCATCAGAGGTGAAAACATTAACACCATATCAAAAGTCATTTGCCTGCCATTTACATGACGATTATTCTTCTACTCTTAAATCCCCTACTTATATATAGACTTTAAAAAGTGAAACATAATACTATTAGACTTTGTTTCCATGAAGCCTGAAAATGAGCTCAGAAGACTTATGCTTCCATTAGTTTGGGTGTTTACATTAGTTTATATGATTTTAAAAATTATTTTTGAAAATTATGCTCCACTCAATATGCTTGTGTAGCAGCATTGGCACGCTCTTATAATTTATTTTTTAAATATTATCATGCTGTAATTAAGCCATCTGAACCTGTGTAAAAATTAAATTTTCTAAATATGTGCCATTGACAACTATTACTTATATCTTGTTGATTGTGTGTTGTATAATAATTTTAAATCTCCACAATATACATTTGACTATTTACTTCTATTAAAATTAAAATCATAGAACAGCCATCTAATTTCTACTGTTTTCTTGTAAGAGGACATTGAAATTTGTATTAAAGAATCACAGTGTATTAATAATCACAGTGTATTAGAGAATCTGTGAGGATATTGGTCCATGCTGTAGGTGCATACTACTAGCTTAAAGTATTTCAATTATTTTATCTTGTAAAGAAAAATCAGTAACATTTCTGAAAGCCAAGGCAGTGATGTATAGAACCACAATTCTCAAACCTAAAGTTCCAGAACTCTGTAACCACCATTATCTAAGTTATTGAAGATCTTACTCATTGTAATTATGTCTAAACTGATGACAATATGGTTAGTTTCTGAGATGTATAATCAAAATGAAAGGATAATTATTAATAAGATAAAATTCTTGATGCATGCCATCAACAGATATTAAAATAATAAACTTGATGTCACACCCGTGAACTGTTTGATCATTTTAAGACCGTCCGTGAAGATTGTTTTTTGTTCTGTTATAGACATCATAAAGATTTTCCCTTATGTTTAGGTGTAGAATCCATTTTGAAGATTAGTTTGAATAGTGGGCTTCTAAATAATATAGAGTCAAGTTTTTGGACTTTTCTTAATTTTTATCATAAAATTAAGTAAAAAAAGAAAGAAATATGTACAAATATATATCTCAATGTGTGCCAATCTTGAATCGGTTAGCATTTAAAAATAAGATACATGTATAGCCAAATGTCAGTAAAAGACTGTAAAAGGATTCTCAGAGAAAGCAGCTTCAAAACGGTGAGTCCACCCACTCGATGAGCAGGAGTACAAGCAGGAGCAGAGACATGCCTAGATAATTAAAGTACTTTATTGAGAATAAGCATCTGGAGGCTTGTGAGGTTGTGAACAAACCTGTAGATAATGCAGACTCCTCTGAAGTAGAGTAAGAATTCTTAAGAAGCTGTAATATTCTTACTGTTAAGCCTTCAGTTGTCTGTATCTTACTTCCAGAAAGAAAGACCTAATCAGTTTTCTGATTAGTTCTGATGCAGGATCAAACAGAATAAGGAGACCATTATCAGTAATCTCAGCAGAGCAATTCAGTGAAACCAAGATACATCCAAGAAATATTGTAGAAAATGGAGTTGTATGATCAAACAGACAACTAGAAGACACACTGAAAAATTATAAACCAATATGAGAAAATAAACCATCAATACATTAACATGTAGAAACATTTATAAGAACACCTTAAAAAATAGGTGAATTGAATGAAAGAGAGACGGAAGAGATCTAAGGTAAGTTAAAAGCCATTTGGAACTTGGTTTGGGGAAGGTTAGATTTCTACAAAAAATTTCTACAGCAAGCATAATTCTTTCTCCAGCTCATAGTCCCTCAATTTTGTTCAAAGTTCAAATAATAGTAGTTAACAAAGATAATTATAGTTTTAAAAGCAAGAAGGTTAAGAAGTTTTGTTTTACATTATTTTAGCATAATGAGTAATAGTAACTATACACATAAAACTTTTATTACTAAATCTGTTATTTCATGTCTATATAGTAGTACCTGGTATACTGAGGAAGATTGAATTAAAAGCCAAGACTAGCCTGAGGCCAATGAAAAAATCCTGTATCAAAATGAAAGTAAAATAAATTATTCTATAATACAATTATTGAGGACTGGGATTCCAAAACAAAGATTTTTGGGTTCACTAGTCCAGTGTTTATAACCAGGTTGTAATTAGCCTACTTGTCAAAGGGCAATTGTGCCGTAACTAAAACTGAAAATTCATTTTGCTGGGTAAGTCAAGTTGTTAATGGAAGCTCCCTGGTCCTCTCTGGAATTGGCAGTGACTTACTTTTCCAACCATGTAGACACATCCAAGTGTAATGATAGTTCGTGGGAAATGACTAATGAAATTATCAGAGTCTATTGTGCTCCAGACTACTCTAATCTATCCTATGATATGACTTTAGTGGGAGCGCAGAGAGGTCCAAACAGGATGAAGATGTTTTGCATTCACTAATAAAACCAACCAGAGTATCACTTAATTTAGGTAAATGTCATATCATGCCAGGCTTTAATAAGAATATCAGATGAAGATTTTCCACTAACACAAATGTAATAGCAAATGAAGACTCTAGAATTAAAAAAAAAAATGGATTCATGATTTTCATGGGATAATGTCACTATTCGTATAAGTATTAATCAGATACTAGAAGTTATAATTCAAATTTAGTGTTCAAATATTTTCACAAATAAATGTACACTCACAGGCTCCCTCTGCCCTTTCTGAGTCTCTCTAGAATGTCACTATTAGCCAACATTTCTCTCTCTGTTGAGTTTAGATTATCTTTATCTGCAATCTTCATCGTCTACGGGTCAGTTCATTGATTCTTGTTCCATAGCTGGCTCCTAACTGAGAGCACTCTTTCTAAACAAATGGAAATTACTAGTTTAGAAACAAGACCCTGTAAATTTAAAATATAAGCACTTTTAAAGAACAGCCACACAAGGTCAATGTGAAAGTGAATATTTTGATTACAAGATTCAGTGTAAAGTCTCTTTTCAGTTTCAATAACAGAATTATGTCATAACATTGCATTAGTACTTCTATTTCATACGTTCAGGTTCATTATAAGCAAATTAAATTTCATCTAATCAAGTGAACCATTTAATGACTCGTGCAGACAGGATCAACATCTTCAATGCTGTGTTAAGACTTTTTCATTTTATGTGGAAAGGACTGAGCGTAGAGTGCAGCATTTGTTTGGAAATGTATAAAGTATACCTATTAGATATTTTCTTCATCAAAAATTTCAAAACATAAGATCAACATTGCATATTCTTATGAATTAGTTTATATTATATTCACGATTATTCCTGCTATTTGTTGATTCTTCAAAAAATGACTATTTGTCACATGCATTTTGCCATCTGTATGCTGCTTTGATCAATGTATAACGAATACTTTGAAAAAATGCAGCATCTGATTCTGAAATCCCATAACATAAAAATGCATAATTTTCTTTCAGTTGTTTGGCCTCACTTATCTTTTGTGTAAATTTTGTATTTATAGCAATTATTCCACCAAGGTATCTGCATGAAGGCATTTTAAACTTATTTTCCAATTAGAGCCACCCTGACTGGCAGAAGAGCAAGAGACATGGCAGATTGGAGATTTAACATGACTTCCTATTCATCTGGACTGCCAAGGCTAAACTTGTAATTAAGGGATAATCCCACAGCATGACCAGGCACATAAGCTAGTAAACACAGCACAAAAAACACTGCTTATGGAAGAACCTTTATTTAGTGCTTAGTAATGAGAAATGATTTTAATGGCTCCAAATTCATTGCCATGATAAGAGTTAGACTTTAAGTAGCTTGCTTTATGCTAAATCTGGACATTAAAAAATGAGTGTTTAGAAGAAACTTTTTAAAAAATGAAAATAAGTCCCAACTATACCAAAAAAGGTTGTATAATGCTGACTTCACAGAAGCTGGACTTTTGTAGACTTAGGAATTAACTTGACCCTGTTGCTTTTCTCTTACTAACTTTTCACATAACTATTCTATCATCTCTTTT
Organism: Rhynchomys soricoides; assembly: GCA_019843965.1. Classification (NCBI taxonomy): domain Eukaryota; kingdom Metazoa; phylum Chordata; class Mammalia; order Rodentia; family Muridae; genus Rhynchomys; species Rhynchomys soricoides. The sequence goes on along the minus strand of JADRCH010000004.1, from coordinate 9,816,581 downwards.
CTTAGACTAACATAAAAAGTCAAAGCACTGTGAAGACTAAATTAATGAGAGCTTCCTGAGTTTACATGATGAGTTCCATGCCTGGCAGCCTCCCATCATATTTGATATGAGTACTGAAGAATACAAATTAACTCAGCACATTGGCATTGAATAATTGGAAGTAACGCTTTTCATAAGAAAATCAAATAGGTAAAATGCCATAGTCAACCCAATATCCCCACTGGGAGCCCATAACTACAGTATAAAGGAACCTGTCTCAAGTCCACATCAATGTTGTAACTAGACAGAAGAAATTGAAATAGAAATGTGTCCAGTTATGCGACTGGAATGGAAATAATTGTCTAGAGATAGAAAATTTTATTATTGGTGTAATAAAAAATACAGCCTTTAAGTTTCATGAAGCCAAATTTATGTTTTACTTTCATGACCTGTACATTTTGATTGCCCCATAAACGACCTTTCGTTAAGCTTAGTTCACAGAATTTTTTCTTTTATGTCTATCTCTTGTAAGTTTATGTGAAATTGACATGTTAGTCTATTATCTGAGACAAATTGAATTTTTGGATCTCCCACAATATGAGAATTGGATTTTCTTCCTTCCTTGTTACAATCCTTCCATCATTGCCCCTTTTCCCATTCCTTCCTTCGTTCCATCTTTGCTTTCATTCTTCCCGCTCTTCTTCATTTCCTTTCTGGTTCTATGCCTTTCTTTATTTTCAATGTGAGCAATTCTTCTTCCTTTTTTAACCTTCATTTTGATGTTGATATTTAAGCTATACTTTAACTTAGTTTTACATCTATAGTTCAGATTCTTGCTCTTTTGCTCAAATTCTGTCCAGAACTACAGTCCTTCTCTGCATGTTTTTTCAGAATGCATTGTATATATAAAAATATTTATAATTAATAAATATATATATAAATAGCATATATATGATATGATATATATATCATATGTATATGATATATATATAAAACATATCATATGCACCGATCTAATGGTTAGCTGTAAGTATCTACATTTGTCTCAGTCAGCTGTTGGTAAGGCCTCTCAGATGGCCCATGCCAGGTTCCTGTCTGCAGGTGCAATATGGCATCAGTACTAGTGCCCATGTTTAGTGTGCACACATGGGATAGATTTCCAGTTAGGCTGGTCACTGGGTAGCCTTTCTTTCTGTCTCTGTTCTATTTTTGTCCCTGAATGGCCTTTAGACTGGAACAATTCTGAGTCGAAAATTTTGAAGATGGCGGGCGGGAGGAGTCCCCTGCCTCAACTTCTGGCCATGTCTACTAGAGATGGTCTCTTCCAATTCCATCTCGTCCCTGTTGGGCATTTTCGCTAATGCATCACCAGTGAATCTCTGAGATTTTCTAGAAGATCGCTCTGTTCCTCACTCCACACTGCTGCATATTTCTACTAACTCTCCTGGCCCTCTGGGCTTCTCTTCTCTATACCCCCACTGATATTTAGAATGATGGTGATAAATGCAAACATATTACCCTGGAATAAAACTGAAAGAATAATTAAGAGACATTGATTATGATTACAAAATTCTTCTTCTGGAAGCTACTCTAATAGATTTATGAATATCATACTGCCTTAATATAACAAGAATTATATTTTCTAAGTAAATGATGCTCTTGCAGCTAAATAAAAAATACTATCCATTTAGGTAAAACCATAAATATGTATAATTCAAAATATTATTAAATGTACATATATCAGAGACTCAAACAGAAGATTGAGTCTAAATATACGAAGCTTCTAGAAGACAACTGAGGGACAAAATTTTCATCACCTTACACTAGGTGAGGATTATAAGATAAAAATAACTATAAAAATATAAAAATCTTTATGAAAATCACAAAAATCACAAAAAGTTATTATAAAAAACAAAACACAATGATATTACTATGCTTAAAGTATGACTAAGCTTAAAAATATTAGACACATCAATATTGGTAAATTTAGTGTGTACATTGGTATAATATTGTTGCAAATTTATCAAGAATTTTAATAAAGTTAAACTTGTATATATTCTACAACAGCATCTATATTCATCACACAGACTAAAAGAGATAATAACTCTGAGACACAAACTTTATGATAACTTTCACATCAGCTTTTTTCAGAATAGCTAAAATACAGAAAAAAATATTCAAAAGCAGTGAGATAGAAGATAACTCATATATCCATCCAAACCACTGATAATTAGAATGATGGTGATAAATGTAAACATATCACCCTGGAATAAAAAGCTAGATACATTAAAGTGCAATTTGTCTGATTTCATTTCTGTGCCGTTTTGAAACAAGCTAAAATGATTTATGATGATAGCAATCTGTAATGTGGTTACTTATCCTGGAATATGAGAATTTCCAGGGAAGTTGTCTAAGGGAAAATATTACAAGAGTCTGGAATAATTTTATCTTTGTAACAGTATATTTTTCAGAGGTTTTATTTTGTGATAAATCAAAATTTGCACTTCTTATATGAACATTTTGATATTTATCCTTTGTGAACTGTGTAGGTATGTAGTATTATTCCTTCTTATTTTCATAGATGTGTATACCATTGTCCTATGTGCTTTATGTCATGCCAACAGTACTCAGAAAGTACAGTATTGTACAAATGGTATGGTACTAGTCCTAATGCTGTTTGATTTTTGGAATAATGTTAAGAAAAAACTGTATTATGCCTAGGCATAATTTAAAAATATTTTACATATAGTGGGTTCCATGTGTAGGTGCATCATTTAATGTGGGGAGAAGAATGCATGTGAGCTGATAATTAATATAGAAAAAAGTGGATGGCAGCATAATGAACAGCACAGCAGAGAGAGCATGGAATAATGGTGTTTTAACGTGTGTGTGTGTGTGTGTGTGTGTGTGTGGCTTCAGACAAATATGGTGGATATCATCTTTCTTAGGTTGTTAGGTTGGTAAATTAATATTATCCCTCACAAATTAAAGTAGCAAATATTTGACATTTTCTACTACATAAAAGTATCTTTTCCTATGTCCATTTTAGGATGAAGAGTCTTTGCAATTCCTCAGTTCTCTGCAATCCTTCCTTTTTGCTCACTTGTGAGCTAAAGGGATTTTTTTATGTTACATTAATGACATAATAATCATAAACTTTGGATTTAAATGAATTTAGTGTGGAATCACAGTGACATCATGAAGTATTATGATAAAGTTGTAAGAAATTCAAGGAGAGACAGATTTTGTTAGAGATCAGCAGAGTAGCATTAGATTCATAAGAGGGGAAAAAATACAGGACTAGTTTGGAAATTTGACCCTAATTAAGGTGACTATGAAAAACCAAATCCATATACATTGTGACTGAGATTTCCTTAATGGTTACCTCATACTCATTGAATTTTAGAAAAAAAAAAAAAAGGCTGCTGGAAAACAGCTCCTACACTCTTTCCTTAGAGCTTTTACTTCGAAAACTCCTACTTGCAATTTTTTTTTGTCCTATCGAAGTGCACATACATCTCCCTTACCTCATGGGAGAGTTAAAACCCTAGAGATTGTGTTTCTCAAACTGATAACCATTTACTGGAAATATAAATGTTGAAAGAAAAAGTATGTCTGACTCTTTGTGGACAAATAGAGTATTGAATGCTTCATCTCAAGTTGTTGAGTTATTTCCCATAATGAAGATGGGAGGAAGTGGACTTTCATGTAGGAGAGTCCATCATCATAGACAGGACACGAACCTGTGGCACCACTGTCACCGTTCTATTCCTTACAACTTCCTCACTCTTCATATTCAAAGAGTTGATTTTGAGAGAATTGTTCTTGACTGCCTAACTTCAACATTAAGTTTCTACACTGACAGTTACTTTTCTTCCCTTCATTCTTCTAGAAAGTTGCAGTTTTCCCAAGGGCCTGTAAGCCCATGGAGTTCTCCATTGCTTTCCTTAGATACAGGAGCTTTTCTTAGGGCAATGTTCCTTGAAAACATGGTGAGGTCCTTATACAAAATAGTGATAAGTAAGTTTGGACAATCAGCTAGGAAGAGGTTCTTTTTTCCCTGTCAGTCTGAATCTGTCCTAGAGTAACAGATTCTCCTAATAGCCTCGGCTTCCATTTTATTGCACTGCATCTCTCTCCAAATGCTGACAGGTCCTATTAGAGAAATTGTGTAAACATGTGTGACTGACAGCTAATGAAGCTGCTTCCATGAGCTGTAAATATAGGCAACCCTAATCTCTTTATGAGCACAGCTTCATAATCACAGGAGTCTTAGTGACCCATATTGCAAGAGGAGCCAGAGCTGCGGCTGTCTTAAATAAGGCTGCTTTACCTATCCAGGCAGTTGGAAACTGACTGCTTCATTAGCAAGTCAATGTACTTCCAAGCTACCTACTGATGCTGATGCTTCTATCAGTGCTCTTTGTTCCCTAATTGGAACTGGCATTTGCAGTTGAAAAGCTATAGAGTGGAATATAACCAGGTAAATCAATAGATATCCTTAGAAGTTATGTAAATCTGCAAATATATGTGTCTTTTTTGCATCCTTTCCTTAGTCATAAATACTCAACTGAAAAATCAAGCAAATCGAAATGGTTTAATTATTCCATTTTCTTTGAAGCTCCAGAAAGAGACAATGCCTCAGACAATAACATTCAGTTATTTAAAACAATGTGCCTAGAATCGTTGCTTGAAATTGATCTTGGCATCTAGTATGTTTTAATTTGAAATGATTGGTTTTATTATGATTATTATTATTATTTTCATTTTTATGCTTTTATAAAAGAACTTGTTCAATTATATCTGATAACTCTTATTATGGAGAGAGATTGCTTTTCGTATTGTTTGACTTTACTTAATTCTTTGAACCTTTCTAACTTTTTGTCTTTTGAATGTTAATATATATATATATATATATATATATTAGGAATTTCCTCCCAGATAGTACATTTCATGTTGGAGGGAAGTGAGTTGTGTTCTAAATAGAGGTGACACATTCCATCATGTGTAGAAGCTCCTTACAACCCACTGTGGTCTAATGGGAGGCTTCTTAAGAATTGGAAAGCCAAAAACTTAGAAGCTTCAGGAAATATGTCCCCATCCTTCCAAGTTTATAAAAGAAATGAGAAAAATGCTTCGAAGGACCAAGCCTCCAACAACAGGCTTTAGTTATGTATTTGAGTTGCACTACTGAGAAAACTGAGCTGCCTGCAGCCTTTGGGAGTAGTCACTCATGAGGGCCCAGGCTGTAGTAATGTAGCTGTCTGATCCTGTAGGCCACCCCAAAAAACTTGCTGATTGATAAACTGGACATGGGCGGTACATTTCCATTGACCTGTCATTAGTTTCCTATCTGGCATAATATGCATTTGCTTCACCACAGAAAGAGTGTGGCACAAAGTCAGGTTTGGTTAGTTTTTTGTTTGTTTAATTCGCTTTTGACTTCCTGTTCAATTGCTCATTGATCAAATGGTTATTATAAAAAATGCGTAATAAAGACTTAATAAGTGTACTGAGGACATAAAATACATTTTAAAAATTAAATGAAATCTTTCAGCTGCTTGTTGGGTCTTTAAGAGGACAGTCATGCTAGATCCCTTTTAGTGAGCGCTCCATAGCCTCAATAATAAAGTCAGGCCTTGGGACTTCCCCTTGAGCTGTATCCCACTTTGGACCTGTCGTTGGACTTTCTTTTCCTCAGGCTCTTATCCATTTCAGTCCCTATAGCTCTTTCAGACAGGAACAATTATGGGTCAGAGTTTTGACTGTGGGATGGCACCCCCATTCCTCACTTGATGCCCATTCTGTCTGCTGCAGGTAGGCTCTACAAGTTCCCTCTACCAACTGTCTGGCATTTCATCTAAGGCCCTTCCCTTTGAGTCCTGAGAGTCTCTCACCTCCCAGTTCTCCAGTGCATTCTGGAGGGTACTCCAACATCCTACCTTCCAAGGTTGCCTGTTTCCATTTTTCTTCTGGCTCCCAGGGCTTCAGTCCTTTTCCCTCACCCAATACCAGATCAGGTTCCCCTCTCAGCCCCAACCCTGTCCATTTTCCCTCCCATGTCCCTCCCTCTCTTCCCCCTTGTGATTACTTTCTACTCCCTCCCAAGTGGGACTGAGGCATCTTCACTTGGGCCCTTCAGCTTGTTGACCTTTTTGAGTTCTGTGGACTGAATCGTGGGTATTCTGTACTTTGTTTGTTTGTTTTGTTTTATATCCACTTATTAGTGAGTACATGCAATGCAAGTCGTTTTGGGTCTGAGATACCTCACTCAGGGTGATATTTTATAGTTCCATCCATTTGCCTGCAAAACTCAGGATGTCCTTGTTCTTAATTGCTAAGTAGTATTCCATTGTGTAAATGAACCACATTTTCTGTATTCATTCTTCCATCTTGGGACATCTGGGATGTTTCCACCTTCTGGCTGTCAAAAACAAGGCTGCTCTGAATATAGCGGAACTTCTGCTCCTGTGGCATGGTGTGGGGTCTTTTGGGTATATGCTCAAGAATGGTATTGCTGGGTCTTCAGGTAGATCTATTTCCAATTTTCTGAGGAACTTCCAGATTGATTTCCAGAGTGTTTGTACTAGCTTCAATCCCCCACCAGCAATGGAGGAGACTTCCTCTTTCTCCACATCCTTGCCAATATGTGCTGTCACCTGAGTTTTTGATCTTAGCTGATTTGTGTAAGGTGGAATCTCAAGGTCATTGTGATTTACATTTCCCTCAGATGGAGATATTTGTGCCCAACCAAAGGACAGAAGCTGCTGACCCCTGTGGTTGAATTAGAGAAAGGCTGAAAGAAGCTGAGGAGGAGGACAACCCTCTAAGAAGACCAGCAGTCTAAATTAACCAGTGAAATACTACTCAGCTATTAAGAACAAGGACATCCTGAGTTTTGCAGGCAAATGGATGGAACTATAAAATGTTATCCTGAGTGAGGTAACTCAGACCCAAAAAGACATGCATGGAATGTACTCACTAAAAGGTGGATATTAGCAAAAAAAAAAAAAAAAAAAGTACAGAATACCCAAGATCCAGTCCACAAAACTCAAAAGGTCAACAAGAGGAAGGGCCCATGTGAGGTTGCATCAGTCCCACTTGGGAGGGAAAAGAAAGTGGGGAGGGAGGGAGGGATCTAGGAAGGAATGTGGACTGGAGGAAGAGGGGAACCTGATCTCTTATTGGGTGAGAGAAAAGGACTGAAGCCCTGAGGGCCAGCAGAATGAATGGAAATATGCAATCTTTGGAGGTAGGAGGTTAGGGGGATCCTCAAGAATACACCAGAGTCTTGGGAGGTAAGAGACTCTCAGGACTCAAAGAGAGGGACCTTAGATGAAGGGAGACACTAGGGAAAGGGAACTAACTTATAGAGCCCACCTGCAGCAGAAAGTCAGGGCATCAAATGAGGGTTGGGGTTGCCATCCCACAGTCAAAACTCTGAATCATAATTGTTCCTTTCTGTAAGAACTACAGAGATGGAAATGGAGAGGATTCTGAGGAAAAGAAGGTCCACTGACTTGCTCAAAGTGGGATTCAGTTTAAGGGGAGGTCCCAAGGCCTGACACTATTACTGAGGCTGTGGAGTGCTCACAAAAAGGGACCTAGAACGACCTCAATCCAGAAGACCCAAAAAGCAGCTGAAAGAGTCAGATGTAGATATTTGCACGCAACCAATGGACAGAAGCTGCTGACACCTGTGGTTGAATTAGGAAAAGGCTTAAGAAGCTGAGGAGGAGAGTTACCCTGTAGGAGGACCAGAAATCTCAATTAACCTGGATGCCCGAGGTCTTTCAAACACTGGACCACCAAGCAGCATACACCAGCTGATAAGAGGCTCCCAACACATATACAGCAGAGGACTGCTGGGTCTGGATTCAGTAAGAGAAGATGCACCTAACTCTGAAGAGACTGGAGGCCCTAGGGAGTTTATAGGGCAGGTGGGGTGGGGAGTGGAGGTTGGGACATCCTTGTGACAAGGAGACAGGGTAGTGGGGAGGAAGTTTGGGATGTGGAACAGTCTGAGGGTTGACAGGGGAGTGGGGAATAAAATCTCTAGTGTAAGTACATACATATACATATACATAATTAAATGAAATCAACATTCTCATTTTCACACTTCTTTTTCTTTCCTTTTCTGTATGAAAGGATAACTGTATATTCAATAGCCTGGATATGTATCTAATTGTCCTTTTGTTGTTGTCTTAATACTCTGATATATTTATTGTTAAATAAATTGTGAGTAAATCAATATAAAATTTTTCTCAAAATTAAAAATACTGGAAAACTCATTTTCATAATTATTAAATTATAGTGTTTTTTATTTTTTCTTTGTATTTATACTTCTGTCATCCAATACAACCTATCACAATTATTTTTCAAAAATCCATTTACTTAAGATGTTTGAGATAAATTTTAATTTCTAAAAAAATTTTATTTCTAAAAAAATAGAGAAATAACAATGTCAAAATAAATTTAATTTTTTTTATTATGGACATTAAAACAGAGATGGCATGCCTGTATAATGTCAAATTGTTGCTTACTAAATGGCCTTGTCTACATTGCTGGACCATAAGTCAGAGAAAGGTTGGTGAAACTAAGATCCAAGATTTGCTCAATGCTGGCCTTGAAAACTGTAGAGTAATTAGTTCAGAAATATCCATTTTAGAGGGTTATAGTGTGTCAAGTACTTTAGAAGAGATAAAGGAGTAACAAAGAGTAAGCCTCCTACTAAGCTGACTAGGTAGGGTTATTTATTTATTTATTTATTTTACTTATTTATTACACTCCAGATTTTATTCCACCATCACGACCCCCATTCCACCTGTCCACCCTCTGACTGTTCCACATCTCATACCTCCTCCCTACTCTCCAGCCCACCTGACCTCTAAACTCCCTGGGGACTCCAGTCTCTTGAGGATTAGGTACATCATCTCTGATTGAAAACAGACCAGGCAATCCTCTGCTGTATATGTGTTGATGGCCTCATATCAGCTGGTGTGTGCTGCCTGGTTGTTGGTCCAGTATTTGAGAGACCTCAGGGCTTCAGGTTAACTGACATCTAGCTGTGTTTTTCTCTTCTAGTGGGAACATTGAATGCAGGATTATCAAGAGATGGGAAAAAATGGATAAAGTACCTTTAAATGAGTGCTTGTTATAAAATGAGTCTACTACAAGAAAAGATTTTTTGTTTCATTAAGTGGTGTCAAGAAATGTGGACATCTGCATGTAAGAAAAAAAAATATAAAGAATGGAAGAGAAAGAGATTAATACATTTATCATATGCAACACAACTCTCAAACACAAATAAACAGTGATTATATGAAAGAATAATAGTATAATTATGAGGTCCTGAAATATAAATCATTCTTTAAAAATACAAACAAGTACTACTGTGTACACCATCACAGACAGACTAAGGAACATCATGTTTAAAAAAATAATCAAGGATTTTCAGGAAGTGGATAGAAGTGAGTGCCACCTCAGAATATGTGACAATAAAGGAATCCACATTCTACATTGCATTAATACCTGGGGCATTTATTAACCACTATATTTTTCTAGGTCAAATAGAATTTAACATCAGCAAAATTGATGCTACAATTTTGTAGATCATGCTAAAAATTGAGGAATTATTTCCTGCTTATAACATCTATAATCACCGATTAGGTGAATTGCTAACAGAAGGAGAATGTTTCCAATGAAAGAAAGTATAAATTCCCTTTGGAAAAAATGCTACTTAGACATTTTTTATTCTTAATGGAAAGATCAAAATATATTAGCAATACATTACTTGAGGATGTGTGCATATTTATAGGAAAATACATTGTACTTCTGTTCCTTTCTTTGATATAAGCAATATAAATTTTGAGGAATTGGAACTATGTAGATTTAGTTTGACACAGAAATATAGATACGAAGTTTGTAAACTCAACGTTTTCTAACTGACAACATAAATCAAATCTGAAAAATAGTTTTCTCACTTTATAGTCTTCTCATTTCATAGTCTCCTGCCCAATAATTTGTATTATTGATAATAAATATTTATTGAGTCTTTCTTAAGACACTGTTATGAGCATAAATAAATGCCCTTGGACTGTTTTTCTCATAGTTCTTATATCACTATTAAATGTTCATATTTATTTTAAATATGAGCATGCGGAACTCAGGATATCAGGAGTTGTAGTCAATGCAGCTTTAAAAAATACACAAAATATTAGAGAAACCAAAACCATTAAACATGTAGACTTTTGTTCAAAGGAAGGAAATGACATTTATTCATCCAGAATTCTAGAGTGAATGATGTCTGACAACCAGTTGGTCTTTTGTTATTATATAGAACAGACCTTCATCAAATCCTTCAAAAGCCTGAGTAATTCTCTCAGGCAATGGAATCCATCCTTATCCTCATTACAAACCTAGATCCTTATCCAGAACATTCTTTCTCTGTCAATAGCACCCATTCCTGCGATGAAAGTCACAGGTGTTTTGCTATAGAAATGGACTTTACAGGGGTAGTTTCTATGTTCCTATACCTAAAGCTTAGTGTGATAATTGTCACATGAAAACTTTTTTTCCCCAAAGTTTTATTCTGTTTAAATTTGTAAGAAAACTAAACTGCTTGGTCAGACTCCAGAAATTTTTGTCCCAGCACTGGCTAAAGTTGTGCTCACAAAAATTTCATTCTTTCTTTTCTTTTTAAGTTTCTTCTAAAATAATTTTATTTTATTTTTAATAACAAAAAGTTTAACCTTCATTAAGATGTATTATTAGATTAATTACAATGAACTGTAATTACTTGAAGTAATTAGATTAATTACTTCAAGACTATCAACATTTAAATTCTAAATGTAAAAACAATATGGGAGTAATTGATGGTGTGCATATGTTTGTCAAATATTTTTAGGTGAAATTTCATTTTCATTTTCAAAAGTACAGGAAATATACTCTGAAGAAATAGTTACATTCAGAATAAAGGTCCACTAACTCTGTGTGTTAGACAAATGACTGTGTCCTTAAGTTTTTAATAATAACCTAACATCTTACATTAAACTCTACTCAATATTTGTAACATTAAAACCCAAATATATTGTTTATAGAGCAGTGAGTTCCTCTTCAAAAATCTGGTGTTTGAACTAACAAAATCATTTTTCCTTTCCCCCTTTTTAATTTATTATTATTATTATTATTATTATTATTATTATTATTATTATTATTTACTTTTTACTTATTCACTTTACATCCCACTCAATGCTCCCTCCAAGTCACCCCCTTTCCACAATCATTCCTGCATCCCTCTTCCCTTCTCCTCTGCGTGGGTGGAGGCCTCCTGGCTATGCCCCTACCCTGACACATCATGTCTGTGAAGCTAGCGGCATTCTCTCCCACTGCGGCCACACAATACAGCCTAGATAGAAGAGCATATCCCATGTATAGGCAACACGTTTGGGATAAGCCATGCTCCAGTTGTTCAGGACCCACATAAAGACTAAGCTGAAAACAGCTTGTCATCAGAGCAGGAAGACCCAGGTCCAGCCTGCCAGTTCTTTGGTTGTTGGTTCAGACTGTGAGAACTCCAAGGGTGTAAGTTAGTCGACTTTTGTTCTTCCTGTGGAGTTCCTTTCTCCTTCAGGGCCCACAATCCTTTCTCCTGTGCTTCCCTAAGAATTCCCAAGCTGCATCCACTTTTTGTCTGTGAGTGTCTCCATATGCCTGAGTCACCTCCTGTCTGCAAGCATAACAGAGTATCATTTATAGTGTTAGGGACTGGTGCTTACCCATGGGATTGGTCTCAAGTTGGGCCTGGTTATTGGTTGGATATTTCCTCATTCTCTGCTCCATTATTTCTCCCTTCATTTCTTGTAGACAGCATACCTATTGGGTAGAAAGTTTTATGGGTGAGTTGGTGTCCATATTACTCCATTGAGGTTCTTGCCTGGCTAAAGGAGTTGCCTCTTTGGATTTCATATCTCCAGTGCTGTGAGTCACAGCTAAGGGCACCCTCATTGATTCTTGGGCATCCCTTATCCAGACCTCTCTCTCTCTCTCTCTCTCTCTCTCTCTCTCTCTTTCTCTCTCTCTCTCTTCCTGGAGATGTCCCTTACCTCCTCACCCCTGTCAGTTGCAGATTTCTATTTACTCTATGGCCATCTGGCCATCTTTCCTGTCCTTCCCCACACCTGATCTTGAACCACTCCATGCTCCTTCCCATCCCCTCTGCCACCATCCTCCCTCCTTCTGCCTCTTATGACAATTTCATTCCCCCTTCCAAATGAAAGTCAAGCATTCTTGCTTGTGAAATGCTACTTTAGTTTCTTTGGGTTGTGGACTATAGCGTGGGTATCCTGTATTTTATGGATAATATCCATTTATAAGTGAATATATGCCATGCATATCCTTTTGGGACTGGGGTAATTTAGGATGATATTCTCAAGATTCATCCATTTTACTACAAATTTCACATCTTTGTTTTTAATAGCCAAATAGTATTTAATTGTATAGATGTACCACATTTTCCTTTTCCATTCTCCAGTTGAAGGAATTCTAGGTAGTTTCTACTAGTTTCTAGTTATTATGAATAAAGCTTCTATTAGCATTGCTGAGCAAATGTATTTATGGAATGGGAGAGTATCTTTTGGGAATATGCACAGAAGGGGTTTAGCTGTGTCTTGAGAAAAAAATTATTCCCAGATTTTGAGAAACCACCAAATTGATTTCTAAAGTGGTTGTACAAGTTTTCACTCCTACCAGCAATGGAGGAGAGTTCCCCTTGCTTCATATCTTGCCACCACGAGTTATCACTTGAAGTTTTGATCTTAACGATTCTAAACAGTATAAGATGGAATCTTAGAGATGTTTTAATAGACCTTGAAAGAGCAATTCTTAACTTCATATGGAAAAATAAATAATCCAGGATAACCAAAAACAATAAAAGAACTTTGGGAGGAATCACCATATTTGATCTCAAGTACTACTACCAAGCAATAGTGATAAAAATTGCATTGTATTGGTACTGAAACAGAATTGTTGATCAAAGTAATCAACTCAAAGACCCAGAAATAAACCCACAGCCCGATGGACACTTGATTTTTGGTAAGGAAGCCAAAACAATACAATGGAAAAGAGAAAGCATCTTTAACAAACAGTGCTGGTATAAGTGGATGTCTACATGTAGGAGAATAAAAATAGATCCATATTTATCACTGCACAAAACTCAAGTCCAAGTAGATCAAGGACCTCAACATAAAACTGGATACAATAAATCTTATAGAAGAGAAAGTGGGAAAAAACCTCAAATACATCAATACAGGAGAAAAGTTCTTGAGCAGACCACCAATGGTTCAGACTCTAAGACCAACAATTGATAAATGGGACTTTGTGAAATGTCAAAGGTTCTGTAAGTCAGAGTACACTTTCAGTAGGACAAAAATGCAGCCTACAGCTTGGGAAAGAATCTTCACTAACCCTACATCTGACAAAGGGCTAATATCCAAAATTTATAAAGAACTCAAGAAGTTAAACAACAACAACCCCAATAACTCAGTTAAAAAATGGGGCACAGATTTAAATAGAGAATACTTTTTGTTTTGTTTTCTTTTTTGGTTTTTCGAAACAGGGTTTCTCTGTATAGCCCTGGCTGTCCTGAAATTCACTCTGTAGACCAGGCTGGGCTTGAACTCAGAAATCTGCCTGTCTGCTTCCCAAGTGCTGGGATTAAAGGCGTGTGAATTTTAAATTCGCTGAGAAACATTTTTAAAATGTTCAGAATCCTTAGTCATCAGGGAAATGCAAGTCAAAAAGAATTTCATTCTTAAGCTCCATTGGACTGGTCCCCTGCCAGCTGTAATGCTTGCAGGGTTCCCTGCGTGTTACAGCACCAGACACGCTTACCCACTAAGTCATCTATCCAGTTTATTATTTGTTTCTTTTTTCTCATAGTAATAAAAGTATAATAAAGAAAAGAATTGCATGCCTTTGTAGCATGTGTTTTATATATATACATAGCATTTTATAGTGTTTCATACAATCAAGCTTAAGAATTATGTATCAACATCCCATATATATTTTCCCCCTTTTGTCCATTTTCTCAGCTGCCATTCACTGGCAAACACATTTCCATGTACTGTGTATATGAGGTCAACTTTTGTAGATTCTGATAGTATGTGAAATTGTACAGGACTTAACACTCACCTAGTATAAAGTCTCCTAGTATCATCTATGTTGTTGTCAGATGCACAAATTCCATCTTTGTCAGGGGTAACATTCTGCTTTGAGTGTGTGTCTAGAGTTTTAATTCTTGTAATGAAAAATCATGATCAAAAGAAACTTGGGATGGGCCAAGTTTACTTTCCCTTTTTTATTTTTTTGGATTATAGTCCATAATCAAAATAAGTCACAAAAGAAACTCAAGATGGAAAGCTAGAGACAGGAACTGAAGTAGAGACCATAGAGGAAGAATTCTTTCAGGCTTGCTCCCTATGGTGTATTCAGCTTGCTTTCTGATAGTGTCCAGGAAACACCAGCTCTATGGTGGCAGTGCCACCTATGGTGAGTGCCACCAAGTTAGTCATCAAACATGAAAACCCTTTATAACCTTTCCCTACAGGCCTCAATTCTGGTTTCTTCCTTCCCCATAATTCCAGTCTTTCTTCTTTCATATGAAAAAATAATCACTTCATGTAAATACTTCTTTTTTTTTCTTACTGAAAAAATATATTTTAATATAATATACTCGGATTATGGTTTTCCCCTTCCCCAACTTCTAGATTCTCATTTCTATATCTCCCAATACACATCCTTTCTTTCTCTGTATCAAATATTTATTAGACATATTTCTTAGGCTGAGAAAGTGGGTCAAACAGTGAGAAATAATGTTTTCTATACAAATTCAGGGACTGGAATTTCGATACCTATTTAAAAAAAAATAAAAAGAAAGAAACTATCGATGCCATGGTGCTTCATACTTGTAATCTCAGCGCTATGTGGATGAAGATAGGAGGGACACCTGAGATTGCTTGTGTTCAGCTTAGCACCATATTTGATAATATATCCTGTTTAAAAGCAGGCATATTAGGACAACAAAAATCCATCCAGGGCCTCCATTCCCTTCTCATTGGCATAATTTTGTCATGTACAATTCAAAAAGAAGGGATCTTTGTGTTCAATAAAAACTTAACAATAAAAGTAATACAATCTGTAACAATACAGCAGGGTTTTTTTTTCTGTTTCAAAACTTTAACACATTGGAATATCTCAAAATAGTTACCTATTATTTTTTATAATAGGTGTGAATAATTCCATTTACATTATATAATTAATTTTAACTCTTTGACATGTTGCAGTCTTATCTAGACATGCTGAAGTCTGTGATTATATGCTTTGTTTCTTTCATTTGCTCCATGATTTCTGATAATTATTATTTTCATGCGTTGATGTTAAAATCCTGTATCAGAAAATGTCATGAGTACTATATTTTCCCTCTGAAACCTGCCACATGACAAAGAAAGCTTACTGTAAGTTCAAACAGTATTTCACTTATTTACTTCCAACCACACTTGTATATCTTGCCACTCCTGCAACACTTGGGATGCAGACGAGACGTGACGTATATTTCCTCACTCCTTGAACTTTCAATCTAAGCTTTTAAACAGCTGAATATTAAATTTTCTAGTTTTCTTCCTGATGCTGTGAACAGCAACATGACCAAAGCAAATGGTTCACTTTAGTCTTGAATGGACACTCCATCATCAAGGGAAGTCAAGGCTGCAACTCAAGAAAGGATCTAGAAGCAGAAGTCAGTGAAGGATTCTTCTTATTGGCAGTGAGATATACATTTTATACAACACTGGCTCTCCTGACTGGACATGGCACTGCTCACATCAGACTGAAACCTCCTATACTCATTAGAGTTTATAAAAATCCCTCACAGATACTTCTACATAGCAGCCTAATCCGGGGCATTCTTCAGTTGTGCTTTCCTCTTCCCAGGTGATGGCCAGCTTGTGTCAGGTGACAGCTAAGGCTGAAGATGAAAGGTGCTTCATGTTTGCATCCTCTCTGTGGTCAATCTGGAACTCACTCTGTCATTCCTTCCTTCTCTGTATTGGTTTCCTTTGGTAATACAATCTGGAACTCCGAGTTCAATTTTACATGCTGAAATTCAATGTTTGTAACTGAATTAAATTAGCCATTGACTTCAAATATTATTCATTTGTCAGTGCATTTTTAAACACAAATACAAAAATTGTGTATTCCAACAATAAAAATTAAGTAGTAGAGAATGGTTTTTTGAAAAGTCTTTAACGTCTTAAAAAAATTTATATTCCCAGAACTTCTTAGTTATGTCATTTATTGAAGTAAAATTTAGTTTGGAAGAGAACTATGTTACTGTGCAGTTACATAAGCTGTTTGATATTTCCCTGACTCTCTTTTTTCAGTGAAGTGGCTGAGCACCAGGGGGGCATTCTATTTCTTACTTTGTGTTTGACCTCAGTTCCATTGCAGGAGCAAAGTGTGGTTATGTCTGGTCCCGTGTCCCTTGTGCTTTCACTTCCCATGCCATTGAAGAGCATCTAGAAAAGTCCATTAACCTAGTTTTGTCTTGGTTCTTCCACCTTTGTCTGCAGGTCTCTCGCAGCATAGGCAGGTGAGTGTAACTAACTGCCAGCGCAGTTTGCTGTGACGGCCCGAGTGGCTTTTGTGGCCTGAGTGGCTTTTGTCTACCCTGGGTTTCTGAAGGACTGGATGACATTTAGAATTCCATCAAGCACATTTACTATCACAAGCTCTCTAGTCACTAAAACTCCAGCAGAGCTGACACTTGGACTTCCGAGAACTCTGCCTCTCATTCCAGTTCAAGTATCAGGCACAGTGTCTGTCTACTTTTCTGTCTTAAGTGTAAAGGCAGGAAGTTTGAAGACTAACACTTTTACTCGGATGTCAGAGTCAATATTCTTGGGATAATCAGCAACAAATTGCAACAGAGAGTATGGTCACTAGTGTGCCAGTGGAGATTATGGTCACTAGTGCAACAGCTCCCAATCCCTGTCAGGACGACTTAAAAAAAAATATTTGGTGACTTTTTACATTAGGAATCTTCTCTACTTTTTACTCCCAAATAAATAACCATCTCTTAGGTTTAAATGACATTCACTACACTTAAATAGATTTTATTTGAGTTCCTAACATGATTGCATTTTCCTGTCTCTTTTAAGCCATGACCATTGACTGATCTCTTCTTCCAGTTTTACAAATCCACATAATTGCATTGAGGTCACTTAGGCAGGATAATCTCTCTATTTTAAATTAAATGACCAGAAATCTCTATTCTAAATACAGAATGTCTTATCGCAAGTTATGTCAATGGGTATTATAAGAAGTAATTTAAACATATAATAATATTGAATAATATGTATTAATTTTATATATGGATTTATAATGGATTCTATATATGCCCATAGTCTATTTATATCATAACTATATGTTACTATCTCTTGTGTTCCACACATACATTCATTATTTACCTTTGTCTACATATCTAACACACTTCTACATTAATATTTTATTGTTTCTAACCCTAGTGAAATTCATTTGTATTGATTGTAGCATGGAAAACGGCCCAGTTAATGGAGAATATGTACCACATTAGTGACTAGACCATCAAAGAAAACGTTTATGTACAGGGATACCTATGGGCCCAAAGTCAGGTGGATATTGTACAGGTGTTATGAACACAAGAAAGCAACAGCCACCACATGGCCCGAAGTCAGTGCTCCACACTGCCAACTCCATCACCCCATTCTTTGGTTCTGGCACTTTTTTTCCTTCCATTTCTGCAATATTCCCTAAGCACTGGAGCAAGTGATGCATATTATCCACTTAGGCGAGGCCTTTGACAGTCCTGTAGTCTCACTATTCTGAGCACTCATGGGTCTTCATACTCATTATTTACCACTTAAAAGAGGATTTTGTGACCAAACTTATTAGCAGAAGCATCCTATACTCATAAGCATAGTTCTTTAAAAGGAAATTTGACAAGCCTGCCATGTCCTTTGGGGGAAGCATCAGTGGTGGCTTTCTTACTGGGACCTCTAACTCTCTAGTCTTTTGTTTCTCTTGAATTCTGTTATAGTGTGTTTGTGTGCATGGGTGTGTGTGTGTGTGTGTGTGTGTGTGCACATGAACACTCATGAGTGTGTATGTGCATGCCTGTGTGTTCATCTGTATGGGTATGGTCCCATACATGCCATTGTACTCAGAGATCAGAGGACACCTTTAGGTGTCTGTCCATTCTTTTCCACCTTGTTTCACATATAGTCTCTTTGTCACTGAGTAAGTGAGTATAGTTATAGTGAGATTGGATTTTCAATATGAGATGTGAATTCTTTCCTGTAGAGCAGACCTCAAACATATTTTAATAAGTATATTGCAATAAAAGCATGATTTGAAGCTGAAGACATGGCTCAGTTGGCAAATGCACTGCCATGCAAGTCTGATGACCTAATTTCAGAGCCACAGATCCCTTGTAACAGCCAGGTACTGTAGTAAAATCAGCAGTGGCCTCGGTATGCCCCTAGAGGTTGGTGAGAGACTGTGACAACAGTCCGCAGAAGATTGCAGAACAGCTACACTCATATGCACAGTGGCAAAGAGACTGTGTAAAGAACAAGTCAGAAATGCGTGGACTAGTGGTGGATCATGGTCCAAGAATGAAGTCATGTGAGGAGAATTTTGAGTGCTTGTAAGAAACAATCCAAGGATCTAGTGACTTCAGTTTCCTCAAAAACAGGTTATTGTTCTTTTGTCCCCCTCCCAGGTATAGCAGATATGAGAGAGTTTATATCAGACTTTCTTAGAACTGGATATTGATGTTTGTCTATGTGCCTCTATGTAAAAATAGGTTTTATGCAATGTGGGGTTTGTCAGCCACATATGGCTTACCCTTTTGATTGTACCCTGTATTAGTTTGGGTTTCTCCTGCTGAGACAAAACATCATGACCAAAAGGAAATCTGGGGAATGCTGGACTTATTAATCTTATACTTTCCTGGAACTGTTCATCATTTAAAGAAATCAGAACAAGAATTCAAAGAGGGAAGGAACATAGATGCAGGAAATAATGCAGAGGTCGTGTATGAGGTGCTGTTTAGTGTCTTGCTTATCCTGCTTTCTTATTGCACCTTGGACCACCAGCCAGGGATGGCACTACCTACAATGGTCTGGACTACTCCTGCATCAATCACTAAGAAAATGTCTTACATCAGGATCTTATGGGAGCATTTGTATATTTAGTTTTTAACCTTTCAGAAAACTAAAGTTTTTGTGGGAATTTGACAAAAAACTAGCCAGCACATGCATTTTACCCTTGCGAATAAAATTGGCTATTGCATGAGACTTTAGCCTGCCTCATTTTTGAGTTCCATTCTC
The DNA here is from genome assembly GCA_019843965.1 of Rhynchomys soricoides. Lineage (NCBI taxonomy): Eukaryota > Metazoa > Chordata > Mammalia > Rodentia > Muridae > Rhynchomys > Rhynchomys soricoides. Next base: position 9,797,178 of record JADRCH010000004.1, on the reverse strand, counting down.
CCAGGTCTTACAGTATTTAGAGCAGTAAACACACCCATACCTAAAGGTTGTCCCTGATTTCCATAAGCACTACACCAGGTATGGGACCAGAGCCATACACATGAATACACAAACACATGCTGGTACAAGTGTAGGCCAGTGTTTATACACATGCATAGATGCACACACTCAAGCATATATGCATGTATACACATAGGGATGCACACGTGGACAAATAAATTGTAACTGGATTTAAGAGAAACAAAAGTAATTTACAAAAGGCAGTCATGAATATTGTGAGGCTAGTCTTAACTGCCATATAACTGTGTGACATCATCATTGGCAAATTCCAGGTGACTTTTTATGATGCTCTAATTCTTAGTAATAAGATGTTACCTAGAGGCATTTTAAGACAAATTAACATTAGGGAACTAGTACATAGATATTTTAATATTTAAATTCCAAAATAAAATGATCTAAATTATATAAATTTATAAATTACAGAATATCTATGTCACTAGTTCTGTTCAGATTCTACAAAAAGTATCTCAGATTATTTTATATGAATTAAAGATAGCGATAATATTCACAATAGTATAATTCTACCATTTTCATTTGCATTTAAGAACAGAAATAATTTTATTGGTTTCATTATTTTTAATTTATAATAATTTGTTGACTCCAATAGATATTATAAGTACCTGTTTGACACTTATATATCAGCAAAAGAGATAGCATGAGTCATGTAGTCAATTCTATGAGATTAATGGTGGTGCCATCATGCCAAGGATAACCTTGTGAGTTTTTAATTATATCCTTTAGTTTTTAAATGATGTTTGTTGTTTTAGATTCAACCAGTGCCATTGTTTCCAAATGTTCCAAAATTCTTCAAATTACAGTAAAATAGACGACACAAAACATTAAGAACTATTTTTATCTTAACACATCCTGCACCTCATGTTCCTGAGTACCCCTGAAGTCCAATAACTGCAGAAGAATCACTTTGAACTCAACTTGCATTAGTCAGTTTTCTGATTGTTATGACCAAACACCTAACCAAGGCTATAAAAGGCAGGAAAACTCTTGTTTGGCTGATAATTTGCAGATGCAGCCCCTCATAGTGTGTCGGCTCCTTGCTGGCAGGTCCAGGTGAGAGGAGAGAACCTGGTCCAGCCGGCTCTGCCTGGGGCTGAGTGGGATGGTGAGTATCGATGGCCCAAAAGAAACACGCCAGGCCGGGAGTCTTGTTGAAGCAGGAACTCACTTTATTAAACCAGGAACTTGCTTATAGAGAAGACAAGAAGGTGAACACTTAGATATGGGAAGAGATGACATAGGAGGCAGGGAAGGGTGATGGAGAGTAATGGGTAACTGACAGGGCCAATGGCAAAGCTTCACATCAAAAAATATGGAACAGAGGCAGAGCCAAACAGGTCTTGCTGAGTCACCCGAATATGAAAGTGACCAAGACAGGTCTCAAAATTCAGCCAGGCTTAGGCTCTCACACAAGGCCACAGAAACTCAAGCCAGGTTCAGGTTTGTCCTCAAGGCCCAAACCAGGGCCAAAATGCGGCCCAACAATAGTGGAGAAGCCATGCTGGTAAAAGTGAGAAGCACCTGATTACATTGCTTGTCCAGGTAGGAGCCAGGGCTGAATGCTATTGCTCACTTTGCTTGACTTGTTCATCCTCTGTGGAACTCTAGATACGGACATTCAGCATGAGAATTTCTACCTCCGTAAAATCTCTTTAGAATGTCTTCCAGACACAGGTGTGTCTGCTCATGATTCTAAATCCCTCAGAGTTGGATTTCCAGATTTACCATCATAAACCTTCAGGTGAGTTTGCTCAGTGGATAAATGTTTATTCCTACCATTATGAGCTGAGTTCTATGAATCTCTGGAACCTACTTAGTGGAAGGAGAGAGCTGAGTCCCTAATATTCTCTGACCTGTAATTGAGTACTGCAGCATTCATGTCCTTACACTCAGACACATGCATATAGACACACATGGAATAGAAAACAAGATTAATCATTATAATTTAATATTTGTATTTTATTCCAAAGAATAGACATGTTGCTTTTATCAAATTTTCAAGAAATGATGTAGTTCAACTTATTTTTCAAAAAATGTTACTGTATATGTAGACACATAAGACATATTTCATATCATTTAGGCCCTATAGCAACAGAAATTTGAAACATATTTCTTTGGGTGAGACATAATGAGGCACAGATCATGAGAGAAAAGTGTGCCACAGTACTGTTATACTGCTGGCTTTCTGAGGAAAACAGAGCATGCCACACAGAGCCACTGGAGAAAACATCACGGCAAGTCATAGGCCTGAAGAGAGTAGAGCAGAGTGACGTCCTTCACTGTGATTCCCTCAGGAACACACTGCATTAAAGACTGTAGTGAAGTACAATCAAGTTATATTCATGAATATGGGATGGAAGATATGAAACTTGAAAAGGGAGTTAGACAAAAGGCAGAATTTTAAATGAATTACATAGTTAGGTGAATTGAAGATAATGGGCTAACAATAAATAGAGTTGACATTAGTACTAGGAAAGAACAGTAAAGGAAACTAAACAAGAAGGCTTCACTAAACTGGAGTTGTTGAGAAAACCTTTGTTGGAGAATGCTACCATGGTCTGTGAATTACAGACCAGAAAGCAGGATATTAACATTTAGCTTCATGTGTATACAAAAAATTTGGTACAGAAGTAAGAAATCATAGATAAACAAATTGAATTTTCCATCTGAACAGGCAGAAAATGAAACAAAAACTACATTCGCGCAGGGTATTATAGTGAGTGGAATTCAAATTTTCAATTTCCTAACTTTCAATGGGTTATATATTGTTTTGTTCTTTTACCGCACATTCACACAAATACTAGAAAAATTATATTTTGGAGGAAGAATAAAATTGGGTTTACTGTAATAAATATGTTTCTGTGCAACATTTATAAGTCCAAAAATTTTAAATAAGCTTTTCTTTTTCAGGGCAGCAACTGAAAACATAGGCAAGACATCTCTCCCAACTCCAATAAACCTGTACATCACATTGTATGCATTAGTCACTTGTCTTTAATGGAACAACACTGATCACACACACACACACACACACACACACACACACAGGGATTTATTAAATCAGCTTATAGAATACAGCCCAGGTACTACAGCAATGACTATTTTACACTGGAGAGTATCAGGTAGTTGCTAAGTCTGTGAGTATGGATGGGTCAACCTGGCACCCAAGAACTGAGGCATTCCTGAAATGCTGATGGTCTTCAGTCTGAGATAAAATACTAAAAAAAGTAGGTTGAATATAAGTGAAAGAATGGTCCCAGAAGCAACATAGATGAATGTGCCACCAAGGGCGACATATTTAGATATGGTCTTACTAATTTAAATAATATGATAAAGTATGTCTTTCACAGGAGTGGCAAGCAGCTTGAGTTTTAGTTGATTACATATGAGGTCTAGTTGACAACCATGGTTAGTCACAACACTAAGAACATTGGCACTTTTGACCATGACCTCAACTTAATGCAGTAGGGCTCAAAGGACGATTATTATTCTAAGCATAGACTATGCTTACAGGATTTTATCATCAAAGCAGCATAATCTAAGAGATTGTTCTTCAGAATACAAGAGCATAGAGTTTCCATGGAGAGGCTGGATCATGTTTTTCCTGTAGGTGTGGCTATTGCTAAGAAGATTGATATTGATGAAATCGTTGAAAGTAGTTCAGAAGCAAAAATTTCATCAGCTTCTAACCACAGGTAATAAAAAGCATCCCAATTACCAAAGTAAATATAAAAATATAAACCACTTGTCTTCTTATATGAACCATAGCATTCTAGAAGTGGAATATAAACCAGTCTTTAAGGAAATGGTGGATTTATCCAGCATGTGTATAGTCTTTAACGTTGTAAGGTAACAACAGAAGAAGAAAGAGAAAAGCAGACCCTCAACAACACTTCATAGCTCGACCTCTGAATGAGCATAGTTTTGGTTGGCTTAGTCTGTGTTGAAATGTCTAGTCTATGGCCCTTAAGATTCAGTCATTCTCTCCAACTCAATGTATTTTAAATCCATTTCTTTTCCCCACGGCTCCGTATGGCTTTTGCTAAATAACTTGTTTTTCTCTTTTGGGATTCTACTCCTTCTCTCAATAAATTGTTTCTCCTTGTAGAAGTTTGTGCCCACACACCTTTTCAGCATTTCTGACCTTATAAACAGGCTGGGGATTTCTCTTGTGATTCATATAATGTTCACAAATAACAATGTTTTAAATGCTTAGTCCAAGTGCACATGAAAGTATGTATCACACACCTTAAGAATTTGGTTGTCATTTGAATGAATTATACAGTAAATACTAATGTCTTTAGTGGATATATTCAGTGACAACTAGGTAGGAATATATTTTGTTTTATAAATCTATGTAAAGAAAAGGTAAATAAATGTAATGAAAATGAAGAGACAAAGAGAGACTTGCACTCTCTGTCACCAGGAAAGGCTTAAGGGACATTTGATTCATTAGAGATAAACTACAGGGCCACCTGCCTTTAATATGAGAGATTTGTATTGTCAAGTTACTATCTGTATTCCATAAGACAAGTCAATGCTTATTAACCTTCTTCTACGATTCTAGCTCTGATTTTTCTGAAAGAAACCATGCAACTTTGCCTCATATGTCCTTTGTCCTTTGATGTCTTATAAAATATTGTATAAAAATGAATTTAAAAGAGATCTAAAAGTCACAGACATAATATGAAAATATTAAGGCCCATCAATCCTGCTTTTTACCCATATTTATCCACATTGAGACAGAAATACTTTCTGTCCTGTGTAGTATAGACTTGTCATTTGTTGGCTATATATCAAATTTGCTTTGTAAAAATATGTGTTGCTTTTCAGTGTATTTATTTTAGTTTTACTGTAAAACCTCAAGTACAAACACTAATCCATATATTGTAGAAAATTATATTATATATTTTTAAATGTACATATGTTTTTGTATGCCAACATTGCTTCAATTTATAAAACCCAAATTTTTGACACACTCTTTCTAATTTGTAAGTCAAAAATGTCCCTCCAGACATTCTTTACCTTTTTATAAAATATATTGCTTACTGAAGTAGAATTCTTCGGCACCCCTTTTTTTTTCCACTTGATTCTCTCATCCCCTCTTATTGTATTTTGTGTCAAGCTGAAGACACTAAATCTAAGTAAGTTATATATACTTGTTCCAATTCTAACCAATCCAAGCAGTGTAAAAATGCCACTTTCTGAACTTCAATTCAGTTCCTTAAAAGCACTGAGATCAAGCTTTCCCCAGGTAAGACACAAATCAAATCTATTAAGATCCTTGTGTGTATTGCTTGTTATGCTAACCAATGGGTTTTGCTGAAATAAATGGAGTTTGTATTTCTAAAACATCTCATAACCATTCAGTGAAAGCTCATTTGCTGCATAGTCAGGGAGAGAGGTTAGCCTGAACATATCTAAGAGAGATAATTTAGGAAGGGCAATCTAGTGTAAGTTCTCTATGGATCTTTTGTTACTTGGATTTTTAGATAAATAACTGTCCAGGAAAACAGTTGGAACAGCATGTTGTATTATATTTAAAGTTTCGAAAGGAGACAAGACCATTCATCTAAAACACAACTGGTCTCCCAAACGTCCACAATTTTAAGAGGCTGTTAACATAAGGGTAATTGGACTTTTAAATGTAAATATGTAATGTCCAAGAAAATTAACCCATTGACTTGTGGGTAAATGGAATATGAAGAGCTAGCTACTCAGTATAGTACTTGAAATTGATTTTAGTTTCTTAAAGAGAACTCTAAAACAGAAAAATCTGCCAATCACTAGTATGTCTTTCATGCTTTGGGTTCTGACTTTAGGGATTGGTCCCAGTTTATTCATTATGACAACTTTTTTGTTCTCCAGGTATTTGTTTATAAAGTTCTGAAGACAGAGCAAAGAGCCAATTCAGCTCCAAATCATATTACAAGAAACAGTGTGACCTTACTCCCTGTGTCCTTTAATGATTATTGAGTGCCCCATTATCTTACCCTGCCACTTATATTCATCTGTATTTATTTCAGAGCATTATTTGGTCACACTATTGCTTAAATTCATCAGAAATCATGCACTTTAAGATCTACACATGCTGTCCTTTTCTTATTTATCACATTATCTATAACTTCTTTAGAGTATTTAACTTGCCTACTGCCCCTTAGAATCAAGCATTCTTTTATGGAGTTACTACAGCATGTGTGTGATGTCTCTGCTCTTACATCATATCCCTTTTCATTTATGGAGGGACAAAATAAGGTCAAATACATTGATTGACCTCATTGCATATATGTAGACAAATCAGAAGCAGTAACACTCTCGTTCCATTTTCTGATAACCCACAAATGTCACTGAGGAGCTTGGTGACAGGTTGGTGATGAGTTGCTCTATTTCTAGGATTTAGGTTACTGTTTTGCATGGAGATATACCTAAAGTGCAGGTCCAAGCTGAAACATTTTATATCCTGCTACCAACCAGAAGATGGTTAAGTAACTGAATCTGTTGCTCACCAACATGTCTCCAGCATAAGGGAATGATATAAAAGAAAAAGATCTGGCCAACTTAAGATGGTGAGGAACAAAGGTAGTAGAAATCAGGTTGTGCCTAGTAGAAATCAGGTTGAGGCTGAGCTCTGCCAGCAGGGCCTGTTTGGAGGAACAGGAGTTCTGAAAGATGACAAGGCCCAGCTGTGTTCTTCGCTACCCTGCTGAGATGGCCTGCTTCCCTGTAATCCCTCATATCTCACCTCACCACTACCTGAGATTCACCTTGGGGAAAGGCAAAGATTAGGTCAGACATTCTTTAGTTGCTGTTTGTTCTTGGGACTCCCTGTCGATATCAACATCTGGATTTGCTCAGGTCTTATATAAAAGAGCATCACATTTGCATATATCCAGCACACAGCCTTCTGTGTGCTTTAAATCACCTCTAAATTACCCCCAAAGCAAAACTTCTCTTTTACTGTTTGCAAAGGAAAAATAAAAATAAATAAAATGTCTTAGAGGTTCCTTTCGATTTGCATGCCTCAGGACATGTTTTCATCCTGATCCTGCTCTCTCTTCTACTGGGTCACAACTGGAACCCTTTCTAGCTAATCATGAATAATTTTACTCTTATGAATAACACCTAGTACATTTCAAATACTTCATTTATGTTTCATTTCAATTGCTAGTTAATGTCAGAAGTTTCTGTCATAAAATTAATATAATTTATTACTTTTCATTGAGAAACTCTAAAAGTTTTCAAATTTCGATTAGGTACCTGATGATATCAGCTGTCACCACTTTGACGTTTATTAAATATTTTATTTGCAAGTTTTATTAATGCTGTTAAGACATCAGAGGAAAATAACAGCATTAACAATGTTATGAAATGAAAAAAACGTAGATATCATTATCAACCAACTAAAATAATCTACAGATTCTTGTAAACTAATTAATCATGGCAAAAAAAATTCTTTAAAAAGAGGTATTGGTTAGAGATTTAAGTTACTGACTTTCTTTATTATCAAAGTTTCCTCATTCATGAAATTGGATGTTCACTGAGGGAAATATAAAATCTCCGATGGAGCCTAAGGCACTCCAATGTTCAAGAAAGTACATTTTGAGGAACCATAAAAGGAATCAAAACACATGGACTCATAACTTCAAGCAAGAACCACTTGAATGTGTTCTTGGAAAAAAAGTAAAAAAAAAAAAAGTTCTTCAAAATCAGGTTGAGCAAGTCTACCAACTACTGTTCAACCAAAAAATAAATAAATAAATAAAGATTGGATTCACATTAAAATGGTCAACTTTAATACTGTCTGTGACCTTAGAAGTAGCTATTTGGTTGGTAGAAAGGGGGAGAAAAAAGAATAATTTAAGAGAGTTGAGGCTTACAGAATTAAACATAATAAACTTCTCTGGGGAGTTTGGGTTAATTGTTAAAATGAGAGAAAGAAGAATTTGCTTAGTTGCTTGTGAGGGCAATAGGGCATTGCAGGCATTGCAGTTGGAGGCTGAATGCCCTCCTGTGTTTGAGCACTTGGTTCCCCAGGTGTCAGCAAGTTTGTGTTGGAAGGTTGTAGAACTCTTAGAAAGTACAGCCTCACTCCAGTGGGAGCTTAAAGCCCAGATCTATTTTCTATGTAGAATCCTCTTCTGATGGAAGATACAACCTAACCAGCTACCCCAATCCTGTGCAGCTTCTACCAAGCTTCCTCTGCCATAATAGAGTGTAACCCCCAGGACTGTTATCAATATAAATCCATTCTCTTTAAAATGGTTTCTTGTCAGTTATTCTTTCTCAGTGACAAGTGAAATAACCAACGTGTCCTGTAAAGAAGAAATATTTGAAGATGCAGGAATGAAAAGCAGCAGTTATAAAGTTATGCCTTTTCACAACAATTTCCCCCAGAATTAGGTGCTGCAAAGTGGATATTAATACAGAATGTCTGCAGTAAATGCGCTGAGGATGAGGACTATGGACAGGAAAATCTACCTGGCTGGGTGGCTGGTGTGACTGCTTGAAACACATGAAATTTTAAATAGCTTTGAACAACCTGTCCCCACGATTTTTATTTGCGCTGGGATTTAAACTCAGTGGGTCACAAAAACAAAGAAGGCATGAAAGTGGGAAGGGACTCAGGAAGATAGGTTTCCACAGGAAAATGGATGGGAGCGAAAAGAGCGTGAAAGAAAGTGAGCAGGACCAAGTTCATTCTGTGGATCAGCTGGTCAACATTGTTGAAACATCCTCATTTGAAAGATGCCCTGTAGTTGGGAGAATGAAGGATGTATACATGAATCAAATTTGATCCAAATGGTGACTTTCAATTCAGTCACAATTGTCATGAATGGGAGTGGTCTAGCTGTCTCTCTATCCCTTCCATTGAATGTCATCAGAAGAGCCTGAAGAGCACATTTTAGCATCTTCTAAGAGTGCAGAAGAGGAATACTAGTCAGCAAGCTCACCAGCAAACAGGGAATGTGTCAGTTTAAATGTCCCTCTTTGCTTCTCTTAGTTGCAAAATTGCCCAACTGTCTCCTCTGTACTCAGTTCTCACATTTATTACCAATATGACCCAAATTGTTTTAATCAATTAAGAAATAGTAAATTAACAAATTCACAGAAAGTATAAGAAAATCACAAAATCTTGTATAGAATGATAAATGCAATATATAATACATTTTATAAAGCAAGTTTTAGAAAGCTTTATATATACTAATTGTCAAAAACTGTATTTATATACACGTGTATGTTCCAAATCTGAGTATAAATAAAATCTGACAATTGTTCTTGATAAAATTAATGAGGATTATGAATGGAAATAATAATAGGGACGTGCTATGGAAAGGCAATCCATCATGATCAAGAATATATAAGAACACTATTTTGTGACAAAAATTTATGACCTTTAAATATAAAATTATAATGGTAAAATTATTTAAAATTTCTATATACATTGAAAAAACATTGCTATCAGATGCCTTGCCTCCTAGATAGGATGGGGACAGACAGAGTAATGATAATTTAACACAACTGAAATAGTAATAAAAAATATTTACCACATTCATTTTAACTTTCAAAAATACTCTGCCCTGCAATATCATTATAAGTGTAATTAGAAAGCTTTAATTATTCAGTTGAAGGCTGGACACTGTGTGTAGCTATTATGTTAATGATTATGGGTCAAAAAGAGTTTCTAATTATACATTTAGGTTATATTAGACATCACTTTATCCAAGTCATACAGGTAAAATTAAAAATGTGTCAAGTTAATATTAAAAAATACGTTGTTTTTCTCAGTTTATAATTATAAACTTATAGAGATCCAGTGGGTTAAATTTTACTGAAATTCATTTTCTCATACTTCTAGAAAATCAGAGTCAGGTTGTGGAGAGAAAGTTATAGTTTTTGGAAGAGCTCAGATTCTGGGGTGATTCCTGTAGGACTAAAGACTGCATTTCACAAGTTGACAGCAAGGCCCCACTGTTGATGACAGCATATATCTAACTTACTGATGATGATGAAGGGCAGCTGGCACCTTCATAGATAGACCTTTTACCCTATGGCGAGCATATTAACTACAGGAAGTTAGCCTTCACACCACCAAAAGAGAAATGGAAACACAAGCCAACCTCAAACACTTTGATCTACAGTGGTGTCGCATGTGCATGATGTGCTAGGGCAAAGGTAATTGTTTGTTCTGCTTTACTTTACTATTATCATCTCTTAGAAGCCTTTTTGTTCTCTAATGAAAGACAGTGAGGAGTGGATCAGACGGGAAGGGGCGTGGGAAGCAGTTGGAAGGAGTAGAATGGGAGAAAACTACAATCAAGTTATATTATCTGGGGAAAAACGATCTATTGTCAGTAACAGGAAAATAACGTGAGGGATAGAAAGAGGATGGATTTGGGTGTGGGTGAGTTATGAGCAAGATTGGGAAGAAACTAAAGAATGCAAAAAGCATATCAGAATATACTGTATTCAAGTAATCGACTTTCACCAAAAATATTTCTAAAAGAAAAAGAGAGACGAGAAGGGAGGGGAAGGGAAGGGAGAACAGGAGGAGAGGGAAGGAAAGAGAGAAGAGGAGAAGAGAAAGAGAAAAGAGAAGAGGAGGGGGAGAGGGAAGGGGAGGGGAAGGGGAGGGGAAGGGGAGGGGAAGGAGAGGGGAGAAGAGGAGAGGAGAGAAGGGAAGAGAAACTTGGAGAAAAGAAACTCAGAGAAAAGAAACTCAGAGTTCAGGATCCTGGTACAATGAGGTTAATTTTCACTGAGATCCATTTCTGAACTGTAGACAGGTACCATTTCCATTTGTTCAGAGGGACTGTGCATGTCTACACCTGTTGTCTCTTTCTCTTTGTATAAGAACTATGAAAACAATTATAATACCAGCAAAGATCTGAACACATATAAATTAATCTAATTTAATAATTAATTAAAAAGGACTCAGTTCTAAGCAGCATATAAATTTTGAGGAGACATAAGTAAATCCATAATAAAAAAGTGAAGAGTCCTCAAATACTGTGATCATTAGTTTCTTGGCAGCAATTAAGTATTGATAAAACCTTAGGTCAGTTAGTGAAATGTCAGATCAGCTCCACATGTCAAAGCTACTTTAACGTTCAGAATCCCCTTTCACAGTGAATTCTTTAGCAGCTACTGAGTACTGCATGGACATAAAAATCACTGAAGGCACATAGCCATTCTTGCCAAAATCTTGGTCTAAATCAGCAATTGTGCATAACAACTTTTTGAAAGTGATTCTCATTCTCATGGTTTCAGTGGCTTGAGGAGAAGGAAGCCGGGAGCGGGATGGCTGGGGTCATGGTGAGGGGAGCTCCGCTGTGGCTGCTGCTGTGATCCCCACTGCTTCCACCACTCATGGGGTTCCTGGCATGAGGAAGGAGGACTAGTCAGACCCGGGCGCGAGCCAGCGGCGGTACCACTGCGGGAGTGTCAGCAGCAGGATGGTAATGGCGAATATCGATAAAGTCAACATCCACAGAATCATCCAATGGCTGTTGGAAGTGAGAGGATACAAGCCAGGCAAGGATGTCCAACTCCAGGAGAACGAAATTTCAGGACTCTGCCTGAAGTCTCGGGAGATCTTCCTCAGTCAGCCCATTCTTTTAGAACTTGAAGCACCACTCAAGATATGTGGTGACATCGACGGGCAGTACTATGATTTGCTCCATCTGTTTGAATATGGTGGCTTCCCTCCAGAAAGCAACTATTTTGTTTCTCGGAGACTATGTGGACAGCGGCAAACAGTCACTAGAGACGATCTGACTCTTGCTGGTCTACAAAATCAAGTATCAGGAGAACAATTTTCTTCTCAGAGGGAACCGTGAGTGTGTCCGCATCAATAAAATCTGCGGATTTCATGATGAATGTAAAAGAAGATACAACATTAAGCTGTGGAAAAGGTTCACAGGCTGTTTTAAATGCTTACCCATAGCAGCCATCGTGGTCAAGAAGACAGTCTGCTGTCATGGAGGTTTTATCACTAGTCTTAAATCCATGGAGCAGATTCAGTGAATTATGAAACCAACTAGTGCACCAGATCAAGGTCTTTGTGATCTTTTGTGGTCTGACCCTGATAAAGATGTCTTAGGCTGGGGTGGAAATGAAAGAGGAGCATCCTTCACAATTGGTGCAGAAGTGATTGCAAAATTTCTCCATAGCATGATTTGGATCTTATATGGCGAGCCCATCAGGTGGTTGAAGATGCGTGTGAGTTTTTTGCAAAGAGGCAGTCACTCTGTTTTCTGCACCCAACTACTGTGGCAAGTTTGACAACGCGGGCGCCAATATGACTGTGGATGAAATCCTCATGTGCTCCTTCCAGATTTTAAAGCCTGCAGAGAAAAAAGAAGCTCAACGCCACACCGCCACGGGGTATGATCACAAAGAAAGCAAAGAAATAGATATCACTTGACACTGTCTAGTTGACAGTGACTTGTCACTGACAAGTTGGGACTTGTAAAAGCATTCATAACCTTCCTTTTTAAACTGTGATGTGCTGGTCAGCTTGCCCAGGTAGACCTTCTGGGCCCTCCTCCATTTTGATTACTGCTGGCACTTGCTGGTTATAGCAGCAAGTGAAGAACTTCATTCTCAAGAAAGTGTTTGGTTTTGTTTTTAACCTCTGTTCCCTTTGCGGACAACTCTGATGGTGTTCAGCTGTACCCCCCTGGCAGTTTATCCTGTCCGAAGGAAAAGTGTACAAATGATCTTTCTTTTTACTTTAGTATAAATTATGAATGATGTAAATGCTTGTTTTCTTTAGGATATAAAGAGAGCCCCAGGGTGCATGTGTGTGTACACATAATTCTCATAAATGCATTCTGTTGATACAAACCACTGTGAACATTTTTTTTCAAGTCTGTTTGAATGGGACTGCTTTCCCTCTTGGTCTTGTCATTTACAAACTAGTGTCTCAGCTGTGGCAGCAGGGGTGACCTGCTGCCCGCCCTGCCCAGACTATCTGAAGCACACTCTCCCCACTGCACACTTAATGACCATTAAAGCCATTCTTTTCAATGCCTGTGATTCCTTCCTAAAGCCAAAGTTGGATTGTATTGGCACACCCTGGACATGAGGTGGCCAGGGCATCGAGGCTACATGCACAGGCCACCTCTGTGGGGACTCAGAATCAGGTTATTTTAACTAGCAATAGTGACGTGGTAAGCTCTTAATGATGGAAGCTAATGACACTTTGTATAGTTCCCATATAGTCTATTCACTGAGTAATCTTTTCACTGTTGGATCAGGCCTGAACCCGTCCATTCAAAAAGCTTCAAATTATAGAAAAAACACTGTCCTATATGAGTGACCAATAATGCTTTCTTTGGCTACATTCCTTATTCTGCAGTGACATTGAGGCTTATAAATCAAAAGGAACTAACTTGCCATCCACTGGTTTATACAGAACTCACAGTATCTATGACTTTTTTAAACTACTACCTGTTAAAATGAATCTGTTTCCACAGATGCCTGTGTACAACGCCATGTGCTAGGAATGATTTCAGACTTATTAAATGCGAGCTTGTTATAAAACAAGTGTCTCTCCACCCCATCTCCTCTCCCCCCTCTCTCTTTCTTCTCTCTCTCTCTCTCTCTCTCTCTCTCTCTCTCTCTCTCTCTCTCTCTGGTATATTCAACATTCACCTCTGTCTACATTGGTATATTGTTTTAGCTGTGCTTGCATTGAAGTGTTCTTTGGTGTATACCCCCATGCTCAATGAAAAGCTACACATGATGTGATGTAATGTATGTGCAGTTTGGCTTCCAGTCAAAGAGGATAATTTGCATCCTGCCTAGCTTTGGTCTATCATGGGCATATTTCTTTGCACCTATTTTTATCTACTTGGAAAGATTTCAAATAGAAAAATTGCCACAACCCTGATTAAATTCTTGTTAACATTGTAAGAACAAGGTAAACTTCCAAATTTTTATGCAAGTTTACTCTTTTTTTACCAGTAATGTATTAATGTTTTTAATTATCTACATCACTATCAGTATTTGCAAGCCTATCATTGGATTACATTCATTCCAGGTGGCGTATTCTAGATGAAGTTTGCATTGTCATGATGATTAATGCTGATGAATGTCTCTGCACATGCTTATTAGCCCTTTAAATATCTCCCTTACAGAAGTCTACACTTTTTTTTCCAATAACTGGGTCATCTTGTTATTGCCAAATTATACTAGTTTTACATATGCTGTTAATAGAAGGTCTTTATCAAACTGATACATTGAAATATTTGATCATATTTCATGTGTTTATACTTTGATTTTCTTAATGGTGTTTTTAGGAAGTCCGAAAGATACGATTTGAACAAGGACAGATCATCTTGTTTCTATTCTGGACTGGGATTTCACTTTGAGGAATTTTTGTGACAATGACTTTATATCATCTCTTCCCAAGATCTTTTAAAGGTCGGATGTTTATATAATTCAGTGGTCCATTTTGGGTAATTTATTATGTATGATGTGAAATAATGGTCTATTTCATTTCCTCACATGTGCATATCTGTGTTAGAAATATCTGTAGAAACCTATGCCTGTCCTTTACCTTAAAATTATCCTGCAATATTATAAAAAGTCAAATTAATTACTTATAAATATAACATATTTAATAACTGTAAATTGTGTTACAGACTATGCTATGCCTATAACAATATTGCATATGTTGGTAATTATGCTTCCTATTAAGTTTGAACATTGTTTAAATAATTCCTACAACTTGGTTTCAAATATCTTGAGACAGTGATCATATGATTTTACATTTATAACAAGTTGAAAAAATATAAAAAATTCTGCCAGAATTTGTACTGAAAATGTTTTGAATTCATAGAGTAATTTATAATCACCTTCTTAAAAATAGTGAGTTTTTTATCCAACTAATATGAATTTTGTTGTGATGTTACTATATACTTAAATTTAATATCTGTGGTGAAGGCATATTCCTATAGAGTTTTATTTGGGACTTTTCTAACTAAAATTGTGTTACATAAAATTAAAGTTTATATTTCTTCCAAAATAGACAATTGTGCTTATTATTTACTATATTGGTCTAGAAGTTACATTAAAATATACAGTAGAAGTGAAAAATCTGACATGTGTCTCACTCATTTAGAGAAAAAGAGTAACTCTTAATTACTGTGTTAGCTGTTTGCTTTCTGGTTGCTTTCTTTAGGGTATTCAACACTCACATATATTCCTCTGTTCTAACATCATATTCTTGAAGATTATTTTAATGTTTGGGCTCTATTCTAAATAATGGCCAAGAATAACAATTTTTCATTTAAAAATCATTAAAAATTAAATATAATAAGACAATATAACTGAATATGTCATTATTCTAATTAGATAAAAATAATAGCATAAATCATACATATAGACTATTAAGTAACAAACTTGGTGAAGAAAGCCAGAGTTGATTTCTGTGAGAAAAAACAGTAATAACTTGTTGAAAGTTCTGTCATATAATATTAAAAAGGAAACCAAAAATAAAAAATAATTTTAAAATGCATGTGTTTCATTAGGTAAATTAATACTAGTCAAAACAAGAAAACATTTATAAATCCACAACCCAAATTCTATTCTGAGACTGGTAAGTTAATCCAGTGGGTGAAGCATTTGTTGTTAAAACCACGAAGCGTTTGGACCCCCAGAAATCAAGTAGAAGCCCAATGTAGCAATGACTGTCTACAACACCTATATTCTAATATGAGATGCAAGAAAGTAAGAGGAGAATTGGAGGATCTGTGGTAAACACAGCAAGACATACCAGGAGAGTTTCTGTCTTAAATAAAGTTGATGACAGGGACAAGCACCCACATCTGTTCACTAATCTTCACACAACCACAATATGTAATCACTCCTACTTCTCTCTCTCTCTCTCTCTCTCTCTGTCTCTGTCTCAATAATACACACACACACACACACACACACACACACACACACACACACACCAGGAACCCTCAAGGAGAAGCTAAATCCAGCAGGTGACCTTCATGAGATAGTTCTGCCATGGATTAAAATCCATGGCAGATTCGCTCCTTTAGGCAAGTCCAAGGTGAATATCATTTTAGGAAAGATTCCTGCTAACAATATGTTTTTTCCTGTTATATACATATATATATATCATTAGGTATTAGCCCATCTTTTTGAGCAGTTCTTTGCAGAACAATGATGTACTGTTTTATACTGAAGCTATAAAGACAAATAGATGACTTCTTACTAATGTTCCTATAAGAATTTCTAAAATTATATTAGTAATTATTAAGCTTTTTTATAACAGGACTGCTATTAAGTCCACTCTGATTATCAAAACTTCAATGAGAAATCTTCCAGTCTTCAATTGCCATTTGTTAATTTCTTCTGAGATAGCAAAGAGGCATCTGCAACTTAGAACACATTCTCAGAGGTTGTAAATCCACTAACCAAAGGTCATAAAAAGGGATGTAAGGATTTACTACAGGTGCAAGGACAGAAGATAAAATATTGACTAGGTTTATCTATAGAAAAGTTCACTAATAACTTAGTCACTAATGTTATGGTTTTTCACTCTCCATGAAGCTGTAGAAGTGACAAATGATGAATGTTTAGCCATATAATTACTCTTAATAGATATGCATGTTAGTATTTCTCTTTTGTAAACTTATTATTCAATCTCTGATCTGAATTTATCTATAAACTTGTGGTGAACTTTTTACCATGTAACCATGTGTTCTGAAATATGTATAACTGCTGAAGATAAAGAGAAGAGACAAAATGAAGAGAACTTTTCTAGACAGAACTAAATAGAACTGTTGTAAAGGAGAATTTAGAAGTAAAGGCATAGCATTAGGAGTAATGATATTGATGGTAAGGACCTTATTGTGCCATCAGAGCAGGAGGAGAAAACAAGATTAGAAGAAGAGAGTAGTGATAACATTTTAGAGACAACTTTTTGGAGAAGAAATTTTGTAGAAACTTCTTGGAGAACTGAAGAACTTAGGCTAAAATCACTTTTCAACTTCTCCCTTTTTTCCTCTGTGACTTCAACCAAAAAGCTGGAAGATAGAGACATGCAGTTCCTGTGGAGATAGAACAAAGGCTAATTTACTTAATCCCCTGTTGTTTTGGAATAGCATTTTTTTATTGGACATTTTATTTATTTACATTTCAAATGTTATCCTCTTTTGTGCACTGGCATTCCCCTACACTGGGGCATTCAGCCTTCACAGGTCCAAGGGCCTTTCCTCCCACTGATGCCCAACAAGGCTATCAACTGCTACATATGCATCTAGAGCCATGGATTGCTCCATATGTACTCTGTGGTTGGTGGTTTAGTCCCTTGGAGCTTTGGGATATCTGATTGGTTGATATTGTTGTTCCTCCTATGGGGTTGCAAACCCCTTCAGCTCCTTTAGTCCTTTCTCTAACTCCTCCATTGGGGACCCTGTGCACAGTCCAATGGTTGGCTGCAAGTATCCTCCTGTGTATTTGTCAGGATCTGGCAGAGCTTCTCAGGAAACAGCTAATGGGACCTCATAAAATTACAAAGTTTCTGTAAGGCAAAGGATACTGTCAATAAGACAAAATGGCAACAATCAGATTGGGAAAAGATCTTTGCCAATCCTACATTCAATAGAGGGCTAATATCCGATATGTAAAAAGAACTCAGGAAGATAGACTTCAGAGATCCAAATAACCCTATTAAAAAAGGGGTACAGAGCTAAACAAAGAATTTTCATCTGAGGAATATCAAATGGCTGAAAAGCACTAAAGAAATGTTCAATATCTTTAGTCATCAAGGAAATGCAAATCAAAATAACCCTGAGATTCCACTTCACACCAGTCAGAATGGCTAAGATAAAAAACTCTGGTGACAGCAGATATTAGAGAGGATGTAGAGAGAGAGGAACACTCCTCCATTGCTGGTGGGAGTGCAAACTGGTACCACCACTCTGGAAATCAGTCTGGAAATTCCTCAGAAAATTGGGCACAGTACTATCTGAAGAGTGAGCTATACCACTCCTGGGCATATACCCAGAAAATGCTCCAACATGTAACCAAGACACATACTCCACTAAGTTCATAGCAGCCTTATTTATAATAGACAGAAGCTGGAAAGAACCTACACGCCCTCCAACAAAGGGATGGATATAGTAAATGTGGTACATTTACACAATGAAATACTGTTAAAAAGAATGACTTCTTGGCATTCTTGGGCAAATGAATGGAACTAGAAAATATCATCCTGAGTGAGTTATTCTAGTCACAAAAGAACACACATGGTATGCACTCACTGATAAGTGGATATTAGTTCAAAATCTCAGAGTTCCCAAGATACAATTCACAGTCCATATGAAGCTCAAGAAGAAGGAACAACAAAGTGTCAATGCTTCAGTCCTTCTTAGAAGGGGGAACAAAATCTCCTGTTTTAACAAGAGATACTAAACAGTTTCTCTCCTCACAGTAACTCAGAAGCCTGGTCAACTACAGAAACAAAGTGACTTAGGTTTAAGATAGATAAAAATTTTATTATTACACAGCAACCCTAAACATCTCCTATAACCAAGTCTTACCCCTGCTGACCTCCCCCCTGGTTACTCAAGAACCAAGAAGAAAAAAGAACAGCTGGGGCTGGCCCCAGGCACATGGTGCACACTCAAGCACAAACACACTCACACATATATTTAATATAGTAATACATTTGGAAATGTCAAAGCATTGTCTATCATCTCCACTCTTGAGTTGTAAATTCAGTCTGTTATTTAATAATGTAAATGTGCTATTCTCTAAATTAGTACTAATAATTATACTGTAGTTTTCAATATATAAACATGCTATGTTAGAACCCTTATGTAGCAGTCTACCACTCATTCTTATTTATTCATAGATACAAGAATTAGACTCAAAGTTCTATTTTAAAACCAATCAATACATGATTCTATAAGGGATTAAAAAACTAGATCCAAAAATAATCTTTCATATTTTCAAATAATTTAAAACCAACTTCATTATTTTTCATTAACAGTATTTCACATCATTAGTTCATTTGCTATAAAAGCTAACCTGTACTAAGTGCTGAATACTCCTTTTACCACATTAATAAAAAATCATGAGTATTCCATCCTTGAGAAGTTGATTACTTTGTTGTTGAAATAATAATCGATCTCAGTTTACCAATTACATGTTAATCTATATTCACATTTACAACATCTTGAAATTTAACATGTGTTTGGAAGTAGTACCTAGGTTTTAAGAATGTATTCATTCTGAAATTGTACCTATAACATCAATAATGCTTGTCTTTGGAACTGGCCAGAGGATTTTTAGTAAAAGTGGTCAGAGAATTTTATCCTTAATGTATGTTTCAAAACTTACATAATCATTTGACATTTGTTTAAGTGGTTTTAATGTACCAAATAAGATGTCTACATCAATATCTTACCATTTATAAACTGAAATAAAAATAGAAACAATTTAAAATGAAAATACTAGCATGGTGATCACCTATACATAGTTAGATACACTTAAAAGGTATACCTGACTAGGTGAAACTAGTAAGGTGGCTGCATAAGTAATATGAACTAATTTTCATGTAAAGCTCATTTTTCTTTGCTGTAGCAATTTTCTTAAGTGTCTACAAACTTTTGCCTAACAACAACCTTTAATAGTTTGCCTGTTATTAAGCTGTGTTTATTGGCTGATGATTTTCATAATCTTTATGCCTTCCTTATTGCACTGACTTAAAGACAACATTAGCAATAAAAATCGTTCTTGAACTTCATACCTGCTTGAGATATGAAATAGGATGAAACTTTAACCTTGACATAAATGTCATGAATTTCATTAAGTCAACTATTTAATCTTTTCAGATAGTTGAAAAAAAGGTGACGCTTGAAAATGCATATTATTGTTGTCATGAAATGATGTATCATTCAACAGCTAGAATTAAGTGGCTATTTATTTCAAGGAGCACTATACATCTAGGAAATGAAAATTTTGTCTTTCATCTGTTGCCTGTAATTCAGTTCATTGATGAAGATCATTGCTATTACATGTGTAATGATGTGTGTTACAGTTATCACTGAACAAAGATCTGTCATTATAGCTTGAAAATTACTGATCCTCCACAGTTGTTTAGTAATTTTTGTGAAATTGGAACATCAGGACAATCATTTCATTCAAGCACAGTATCTATGATTTTTTTCTCTATTTACTGAAAAGAAATGGTGTCTAAAATCATCTATTACTAACTAATGATCATTTTCTCATAATATAAAGATAGTTAGATTTCCCTATAGATCAATCTCATTAAGTCTAAAGCACAGCAAAACTTACATGCCGAGGTTATGATCCACCAGCATAATGTTAAGATAGAAGGCCCATTTGAAATATTGTAGAAAACACATGTTTCTTTATTTCCTCGTTTGATATACTCAATTTCTACACATTCAGAGGTTATAAAGTTAGGACCATTATTTTGTTCCTTTCTACCATTCCCATGGACTTACTATCATCTCTCTGGTCAACATCTCCAGTGCTTGTAAAACAATTACTAATACTTCTATATATATTTTGTCTTCCATTATGCAACTTTATATTTAATGTTTTATGTTCAGCAATTTAAAAAATGGTTTCTATGACTCACATATGCATACATTAGAGTAGAACTAGTAACTTTGAACAATACTGTCAATACTTTATACTACAGTCAAATTTTTACTGCTAACTGCAACACAGTTGTTTATTTGTCCCAGCAGCATTCGCATTCATGAAGTGAATACTACTTATCTACTTCTCTATAAAGTTCAATCTGTTGCTCACTGCCGAGCGTCCATGTCACAATTATGGCATATGAATCTTTAAAATAAAGTTTATGATACCAAGGAAAGATTTAGATTTGATTTAGCCCTTGTTACATAATTCAATTTTCATCATGCTCATTTACTGATTATTTACAATAATCAGTAGCATTTCCAGTTTATAAAGCTATGCATATTTTTATTGGTGCATACTTATTCTGCACAGTTGTTGATTTCATAAGGACCTATTTGTAGCAGTATGAATTATACTCTTTTCCTGTACTTCCTACTCTATCCTTTCTGCTCTTAACATTTCTTAATTATCTTCATTCTCCAAAACTTATATATATATATATATATATATATATATATATATATATATATATTAATTAAAAAGTGTGTATAATTAATTTTTATGTAAAATATAAGATCCATGAATGAGTGAAAATATAAGATTTGTCTTGTTGAGACAATGTTAAAATTAATATGATGATCTACAGATGTATCTATGTCCCAACAAATAAAACAATAATTTTATTTTTCATGCCAAAATTGTTTTTACTACATTTCATTATGTATGCATACCATGTTTGCATTTTTTATACTCCAATGATGAACATATAGCTTGATATCACCACTTCACTATTCTAAATAGTTCTTCAGTGAGCTTAAATCAGGCTGGATACATTAACTGGTCTGAGGTCCCTGATTCATATTCAGCAGAGGATGGCCTGGTCTGGCCTCAGTGAGAGAAAACACACCTAACCCTTGAGAGAATTGAGACCCCAGGGTGTGGGGAGGCCTGGGAAGTTGTTGGGGGTTTGGGGAGTAGAGACATCCACTTGAGGAGGAGGAATGGAATGAGGAACTATAGGAGGCCAGAACAGGAAGGGTATAATAACTGAACAGTAAAAAAAAGATTAAAGATAATAAACAAATCAGTAAATACTTCTGTTATATGCTGTCTTAAAATTATTTGAGTAAATACTCAGGCATAGCATAGGTGGGCCAGATAAAATAAAGATGTCAAGATGGATCTGGGCATCAACAAAGACTTTTGAATAAGACTACTATTTCTCTGGATGTCAGCATTTGAAAATTAGGTTCTGTAAAGTTAAAAATGTTTCTGCACAATAAAAGAAACAATTTAGTGAAAAGACAGCTGACAGGATGATAAAAATATCTGATAACACATGACAGATAATTAGTATCTAGAAATATAAAGAACACAGACACTAAGCAAGAATAAGTAAAACATTCTAATAAAAAATGTGCTAATGAAATAAATAGAGAATTCTTAAAAGATGAAGGAGAATATATTCAAAGAGCCTATGGGGGAAAACAGTTTCAACGTTGTTTCCTATCATGGAAAGGCTAAATAATCGAATTGAAATTCAATTTCATTGCAGCATCAATGGTTAGCTGATAAGGATACACAAAAGAAGCAATGGATATTTTTATTGCTTGTTCTTATTGTATAGCTGCATGCAAGTGTTGTTCTTTAGAATCATTTGTAAGTTTCACTTGTATTTCCTCAGGTTAACAGATGAGATGAAAGCCATACACGAACCGTGCAAATACACAGCTTGGGAAGAGCCCAGAGTGGTTTCTTTCTCTGTTCTCACTATTTCTAGGCCTATGCATGAAAGCTCCTAGCTTACATACAACCCAATCTTTCAAGCTGACTGATTCAATCCACTTTCTCTCGGCTTCTCACTGAACTTTTATACTTGGCCTCATACTAACTCTGGCAATCTGTTCTAATCTTCTGGCTCTTCTTATTCTTTTGCTCCTTCTGTCTTCACTTGTGTATAGCTGTCACCCGTCTTCGTGAAACTCTCCTGAAACTGTCACACACCTTTCTCTCCCTTTCCTGCTCTAAAGTAGCTTCTCTTTTTTGTGTTTTTCTCCCACAACTTGGGCATATCCTATCTCTGACTTATTCTGTTAAATCTTACTCTGATTTGTTACTTTGTCTCCCAATCATTTAGATGTTATTTCCAAGCATAGCTGGTTCTTTTACAAACATACATTACTTACCTTCACTGTTAGGAATTAAAAGTGTGCACTAAAGGTATGCACGCACACACACGTGTGTGTGTATGTGTGTGTATGTGTGTGTGTGTGTAATTTTAAACCTTCTGTTTTTAAGCATTAGCATGTTGCTGGTAGCTTCCTTGTCCTGGTCTTCTTTATGAGTATGTTTTATCTGATGTTTCCAGGATATGGAATTTCACAGCAAACTTCCTGTTCCTCTGGTTCTTACAATCTTCCCACTCCCTCTTTTGCTATTATTCCTGACCTTAAGCACAGGAGTTGTGGTATAAATGTCTTAGTTGGGGCTGGGTACCACAGGGTTTTCTTTGCATTTTTAGCAGTTGTGGTCTTCTGTAATGATCTCCATCTGTTGCAAGAAGACATTTCGTTGATCAGCAGTGAGACCTATACTTCTTTGTGGATATAACAATACATATTTACAATATAACTAGAGATTATGATGGTTTATTAAACTTGTTGTTAGAGGTTCTCTTCTAAGACCCATGCCTTCAGTAGCACTGTATAGTTTACTAGGATTCCAGTACCAGGAATGATGATTTGCCCATTCTTGAGTAATTCTTAAAACCAATTTGAAAGGTTTTTATTATTATTATTATTGTTGTTGTTGCTAATATATATAGGCTACGACTGCATTATTAAACATATTATATCATATTAGCCATTATTTAATTCACTGGCATCATTGCTGAGTAGGACTATTGGTTGCTATCTTTTCTTAGAAGTCTTTATTGTGTTTTCTGGTAACAGGAAAGCTAGTCCTTAGGAAAGAAGTCATATATGATTTTGTGTATACACACACACACACACACACACATCTATCTAAAGGGACAGTTTATTTCTGGATATCCATACAGTATTTATTTCAGTTTCTTGTTTTATTGGCCAGTAGAATATTAATTAAGAGTGATACACAATAGCCTTGAATTGTTCCTGGTAGAAAAGTGTACACCCTTTTTTGATATACCTTTAGGACTGTTAACAAGTGTTCTTGAACGTACTGAAAAAATGTCCCTTGTCTAGTCTTTGTGTGTATAATATAATACCTGTATGTTTCACTTTAACAAATGATTTTTCTATATCTACTGCTATGATTAAAAATTCTTAATTTATGGTTTGGTTTTATGGCTTATTTTTGGCTGGGCAACTGACTTAGTGCTTAGAGGCTAACATTTTAGAAGTACAACTTGAATCTGGCCTAAGTTTTGCCAGAAAAATCTACTCTAATTCTCAATCTTCTCACTTTAGAAGAGTGTTTTCTCTTTAGTTCTACCACCAACTGACTTCCTAAGACTTTCTCTTCC
This sequence comes from Rhynchomys soricoides, assembly GCA_019843965.1. Lineage (NCBI taxonomy): Eukaryota > Metazoa > Chordata > Mammalia > Rodentia > Muridae > Rhynchomys > Rhynchomys soricoides. The sequence continues at coordinate 9,772,952 of JADRCH010000004.1, read as the reverse complement.
ATTTTATTTTACTGCAATTTATTGTGTTCCTTGAGATAGTTTTCATGTTTCAGAAGAGTTGATATATAATTTTTTATTTATTTATTTTTTGTTTACCAATTGTGAAATTTTCTGAGTCACTGGAACATTTCTAAATCTGTTGTGGAGAATCATAACCAGTGAGACTTTTTCTTTTCTTTTTTACTCCATTAATTAATTTATTTAATTTACATATAGATGGCAGCCTCCCCTTCCTCCTCCTTTTTCTTTCTGTATTTTTTTTTTTTTTTGGTAGTTTTCTTGTAAGCCTTCTTTTTCACTTTTTGAGATAACTGAGTTCACTGTTTGTTATAGTTTGGTATACTTTCCAGCTATCCAAATACCATCTTCTCTACCCTGCTATCTTTCTCAGCTTATGATACTAAAATTAAATACATGTATCCTCTTTTGTGAGGTTTCAGGTCCCAGAAGATGAGGTTCTGCACATACAGACTTATTTCCTGTTCTGTTCCGGGAACTTGTTTTGACCTGTCTTGATGCAAATTGATTTTTTTCTCAGCTTTGAATCCCAGCAATGTAATAATGAATGGAAAACCCAATCAGCCACAAATCTTTCATTTCTTTTATCTGCTTTTGATTGTGTCTTAGAATTGTTGATTTATTCCTCACATTATATGATCCACTATGTCCTGTCATTTCCATGAATGTCATTTTAACATTTATCATCATTTTCAAAAGTCTGATAACCCAACATCTGTGGTCTTATACTAGATTTACACTTATTGACTCCTACTTTATTTGTTCATTTATTTGGTTTTCATTTTGATCCCGATTATAGTTTTTCTTCAAAGCTAATAATGCTATTTTAAGTAATGAGATTTGATGTAAATATGAATCTATTTCAAATAACGTTACTCTGATAGAAGAGTAATTTTGTTTAATATATGATGTTTCCTTAAGAATCCTTCAGAAAGACTGTCTGTTGTGTAACTCTTAAGTGATAATTCACTATTATTGTAACGTCTCTCTGCTCTTATTGAAGTTTGAGACAGTTTTCTGTACTTTTTCCCACTAATATCAGTATTATCATTGTCATGTGCCTCTAACATCCATCATTTATGTTTTGAAACCTACTATACCTTGGCCTAATCGTGAGTATGATGAAGTTTATATGGGACTGAAATACATATAACAGTATAGAATACATTTGGTAAAACCTTTCTTCTAGAGTATAGGTCTGTTATGTGATTTTTCCCAAAGAGATAATCAACTTTGTTTCCCCCTAGACATGACACCAACAGCAAAATAAGAAATGATTCTCCTTAAGTCTGTCTTGGTCAGCTAGTTGTTTATTTGGTTTAGAATAGAATAGCAGCATAGATAATGTTCAGGACAGGTGCATGAATGATTAAAAGTCAGCTGTGTCACTGCAATTCCTATACAAGTTATGAATGATAACTCATAATATCTGTATCCTTGGTGTTCACTGAACACCACTGGGCTAATTTGAGTCTCTGTTTCCCAGTGAATCACTAGGGGCTCTAAATGGTATTACCTCTTTGAGATTTTCAGAAGAAAGATAAAATGCAGTGCCTCCTCTCAGACAACATAACCAGTGCTTTTGTTTTCAAAACCCAGTCCACTTTCTGTCACACAACTTGTTGTATGTGTCATTTGTGAGTTTTTAAAGTTTATCATCTTGGTAGCTTTAGCTCCAAAGAAGTCAATGTTAGCTATGGCCTTTGGCATTATTCTGGGCTTGATTCTCGAAAGGTCGAGGAGCAGCCAGACCTGGTGGTACATATATGATCCTAGCTATTTAGCAACCTGAGGCCGGTGGATCACAGATCATGTGTACACACTGGGCTACAAAGTAAAAGAGTTCAGCATGACCGGGCAGTTGAGTTCAATACTGACTAATAGAACAAGAAAAGTTAAATGAGGCCATTCAGAATAGGAAACCAGCACTGCATGGAAAAAGGCCATACTGTTTTCTTTGTGAGTGTGAGTAGATTGTTCAGCTTTTCTAAACCAATGTTAATGCTCCCAGGAGATCCTCACATTACTTTCTCTTGTCTATGCAACTAATTATACTGAAAGCCAATACCATCCCCTGAAGGGACTAAGCTATAGCTTATAATGTAAACAAATTGAAACATATAAAAGCTTTATTGTTATTTAACTGTATCTCTTTCTGACTATTCAACATCAGAATGGGTATATATGCTATACTATTTCTCAAAGCTTGGGAAAATAATTCCATAATACCTACAAACATAGTTTAAGCAGTAACCTGCTGATAGATATTTATGTCCATGTTTTTGTTATTTAGAATAACCACATGAATATTATGTAACATTTATTTTTCATTCTCTGTTTATACAAACTAAGTATTAAGAAGAATAGAGTTGTCTTTTCAAAGTATTTCTGCAAAGATTTATTTTGGGTCTGTTGTGTATTATTTTTGGTGAGAAATGACAATAATGATATTAAGGATATAAATACAGGTAAGAGGTCTTTGTATTAAAAAAGATTTTTTTAAAAAAGTGGTAATAAAAAAGTATTAAGAATATAGATCATAGGTAAAATGTCTGACTACCTCTGACCTGAAAACTCTAGAAGAGACAGAGAGAAAGACATACACCAGAGAAGGGGGGAGAGAGAAAAAATAGATGAGAGGGGGTTAGGGGTGGTGGTGGAGACCAGGATAGTTTGCAATACAAAAATCATTTTCCCCTTCTTTTTTTTCAGAAAAAAAAAATCTACAATTGGCCTTGTTTTAGGGTTTCTGCTGTTGTTCTCGGGTAAACCTTCCATGAACTATAGCTAAAATCAAATGTCTACCCAATTATTTTTCAAAACAGTGTAAATCTTGGAAAAGTCTTCTTAAAAGATAAATAAAAATTTAAAAACCCATTGGTGAATTGCAAAAGATAAAGATAAAATAAAGCTATAATTTTTGAGTTATACCATGTTGTTCACATAGACAGATTCTATATGAACTCTGTGAGCTGGTTGACAGCAAATACTAAGACAATAAGATCAATGATGTCATAATCTCATTCAATAGTGATCAGCTCATCATGACATCAGTACCTCATGACATAACATGGTTAGTAGAAATAATGAGCAGTGGCAAGGCTAAAGTATTTGAGATAATATTTTAGAACCTACAACATTTTAGAATTTAACACAATATATAAAAATATCTCATGTAGATTACTAGAAGTAATTTCACTGTTTTCAAAAGAAATAAATTCTTGGTTGATATGATTTTTCTAATTTTTATAAATGATTTAATGGTTAGCTAACCTCATTTAAATTATATGTATATATAATAATCAGTGTAACAAGCATTAGTTTTCATTCTCCCTATTTTCCTATCAAGAGTGATAATAATAATATTCATAGATATATTTTGTAGTGTTGAGATTGATTTAACATTTTACCGCAGCATGGTGAAATCTTGAAATATTTAGTAAGTCATAAATTCAATGAATGAGCTTCAAGGCTGACAGATTATTGAGAACACCTGTATAGTCTACATTATACCAATATGTTTTAACATTATGATTAACACACTGCATAGAAAGGTATCAAGTAAGCTACGTTCATATGAAATGAATAAGCAATCCTAGCTAAAATTCATTGGGAAAAACGTTACTACAAAGATGCAGTTTGGTGAATGGAAGACCAACATAAAGAAAACTATTTGAAAACATCCCTTGGGCAGGGTCATGGTTCACCAATGCCATTCAAACATGAGGAATACAACTTGGATTCCAAGCATCATCTGAACAAATTTCTGTGCTTCTATGGGGTAGAGAGGAGATTCCAGGAGCAAGCTGACTTAGCTTGTCTACATTACTCAGAAGGTTTGGGGTTAAAATGAGAGAGATCCTGTCTCAATATATAATGTGGGAAGTGACTGAGAAAGACCCTCAACAACAACATCTGACCTCCAGACACTCCATATTTATGTTCACATACATATGCGCGCGCGCACACACACACACACACACACACACACACACACACATAACCTCAAATATCATATATCATATGAGCAGCTTAAATTATGTTTTTTATGAACAGCATGGTTTTCAATAGAAAAGCAGTAGGGAAGCTTGTTAATGATTTGGAGAAAAAAGTGCTTCTAATTGGAAAGAAGAATAAATAGAAGAAGAAGAATAAAAATGCATAGCTGCATTTTTATTTAGACACATTCTGCAGAAAAATATCTCCTTGTGATTGACATTAATGGGAGTTTCCCATTTGCATCTGGGAGAGGAAATCTCCCTAATTAGTGTTTCCCTCACATACATCTCATATGGTTGCTTTGATGAGCTATATCAGCAGTACAGTTTGAGAAATGTTTACTACAAAAAGAACGCATCATGAAAACATTTCTTCCTTTGCACTTAGCAAGAAACCCAGTGTAATTTCATGCATAATTAGAGTTTAAATGATGCCACTAAAGTGCATAGTACAAAAAGTGAGCATAGACACTTCCCATTCCAGTGTTCTCATCCTTAAAATTGAAAATTATATGTCATATAAAGTGAAAAATTAAAATAAGTAAGAAGACATAACTGGGTATAGACACTGCTTTGATCTATTTATTTAAATCCTGTGACATATGTAAAAGGTTTTACCATTGAAGACAGCAATGTAATATGTTTTAATTATTTCTAAATCATTATTCAAAGACCTAGGAAGAATTTTTGTCACGTAAATTTATAATGAATCATGTTATTAAATGAATGATTAGTATTGCTTTTAGTTATTTTGGTTATATTGTAGTACAATGTTCTTAAGCATCACTAATTTTAAAACCTTTTTTAAATATTTAGATTTCAATTATAAAGGAGTTATTAAATATGATTATCCCTGAGAGATCTCTGAGATATATATTTTTCATACATGTATGAAGAATGAAGTTTCCTAGCAAGTTTTGAGTTCCCTGGCACTTTTCCCTTTCATCCTTCATACCTTGCCACATTGGGTTTTTATTTCATGACAGCTGTCATTTCTACTGTGAGAATTTTCTCAAAATACTTATGCACAGGATATCTTTCCAAACTAAATAATATTTTCTAAGACATGTTTACTTCTTGCCCTAAAGTCTGATATCTATACTTTTGGTATGGAAGAAATTTAAATTGGAGATAAAAATATGATTTCTCATCATAAAGTCTTAAAATAAGGATATTATCTTTGGTTATATTATCCCATGGCTCTATATACTAAACAGTGTGGATATCAGTGTTACATGAAAAAATATCTGACTTTCAAGAGAAAAGAAAAAACAAAAAACATATTTTTCTCCCTGGATCTCGGAAGGAGTTCCAACAACACTTTAATTGTAGAAGAATAAAACCAGAACTGTAAAGCTAAGCTGATGATATTTATGTCATGGGCCTTCAGAATGGCTATAATAGTAACAAGAAATGAATACAATTTAATTTCAATGAATAACAAGTAAATTACTAATAGTTACATATACAACAATTAATATCTTTCTAAACATTCTGTTAATAATGAGAACCATATAATTCTACCTTTTATGGATCTTCTCTCTGAACTACATAGAAGACTGTATTTGGTTTCAAGGTTTGAGGTTTTATTTTGTTTAGATTTTATTTATTTTATGTATATGAGTACATAGTCATTGTTCTCAGACACACAAGAAGCAGGTATCAGATCCTATTACTGATCCTTATGAGCCACCATGTGGTTGCTGGCAATTGAACTCAGGACCTCTGGAAGATCAGTGAGTGCTTTTAACTGCTGAGTCATCTCTAGAGCCCTGTGTAGCTCAGGCTGGCCTCAAACTTATGATCCTTCTGCCTCTGCCTCCTTTAGTAAATCCTACTGGCATGTGCCACCACAACCAGTCAGGTTTTTGTTATCCCATATAGCTTTATGTTCAAAAAAGTATGTTTTATAAATATATGAATTCCATCTGCTTTTTGACTTGAAATATTATCACAGGCAGGTTTTCCTCTTCTGTTACTAGCATTCTACAAAGGCCTCCAGAAAAATATTCAAGCTATCATTGCTTATTTGTGCTAATATGTGTTCCTTTTGTCCAACAAAACTATAGAGTCACTAAATAAATAACCGAGATTAAAAAAGCTACTTCTTAGATCTTTGGTAAACCTCAGTTTATTTCTACACTGTTAAATTTAGAATAATAATTACATTACTAGTTGTTAAATGTTGTGCTGCATGATTAATAGCTATCATTTTCAAGGTTTTCTTTTCAGGAATTTTCATAATTTCTTCTCATTTTGTTCCCAAAATATTATGTTAGTGATTTCTTTATAATATAGATGAAGACATTAGAATTCAGAAAATATAATATAATTAACCCAAATGTTACCTAGACAGATAATATAGAAACTCCTCTTAATTTTGTGTATATAAGTGTAAAGCCATTTACTCTTAATTGACAATATTTATCCCCTTCTGCTTCCAGGATGCTAAGAGTTTAACAATTTTGCTCTGTCATGACTTTCTTGCTTTGAAAGACTAGCATTTTGAAGCATGCCTAAATGAATAAATGATATTTTGGATATATTATTGACTGACTAGCCTTCAGATTACACAAGTCATCCCTTTTCTTTCTTCTCACTTTCTTTGACAAAAGTAATAACTAATATTCTTCAAAAGGATTACTCAATTTGAAACTTTAACTTTTTCAATTTAACTACAAAATCTATCTATATTAATATTCTTTAAATATAAATGTATTTCAGCAATTGGCCATCTAATACCAAATGGACAACCCTAAAAACATAAATAGAGTGATATTATACAGACTGGGCAGGTGATACGTAGGAATATGCATGTATATACATATGTATCTGTGCATGTAAGAACAATTAATGTAAAAGAAGGCCAAGACTTTTGAAAGACATCAAAGAAAGTCTTTCATGAGGATTTAACACGCGGGTTTTGTGGGAGAAAATAGAAGGGATAAATGTTGTACTTATATTATAATTTCATAAATGTTTTGTATAAAAATATTTCTGACTTTCATATTTCTAACATCTAATAATATTTCTCTATTACCTAAAAATGTTTTATAAACATCTATTTTTATGTATATCAATAAAATCTAGCATATATTCTCATTTCTTCTCTAATGTACTTATCATAATAATATTTGGTGTTTTGTGTTTTGAAAAGTGTGTGTGTGTGTGTGTGTGTTTGAATGCCTGGTATAGTAATCACAAACATGTCCATCAGGTGATTCATAACTTGTTTGTGGAAGTATTCAAATCATCTGTGAAATGTGTGTTCTCACTAGTAACACTTTCTACACAATTGCCAAAACACAGTGTGAAGCAATTAATTCAGTCATGGGCAAAATTTGTACATAATGTCATGCTGTATAATATTATATTCTGTTCTCACTACACAAAGGTATATATTTTCAACTTAATATTTGTTATATTTTTTCTACTGATCTTTTTGCACATATAGCTTCAGAGATAGTGTCTGTGAGATATAGCAGAAGTCCTTTTCACATGAATTTAAAGACCTTATTGAGTTTGAGAAAGAATATTGATAAACTTGAAAAATAAAATTGGTAATTCAGAAAGAGTAAGTAAATGTTTACAGTGTTCAAATAAAAATAAGCCAAAGAAATTAAGAAAACTAAGCTAAATCAACTAAAATAAAGGAGAAAATATTGATAGACAAATAGAACTGTACTACAGTTTAACAAGAAAAATAGAAATTTTCAACAATAATGAATCTTCTACAATGACATTCAGTGAAAATTATGCTTTCCATTTATAGTGGTAAGGATCATAGTGAACGCCTCTCATCTTAATCTACTGGAATAACTTGTTATTCCAATATCAGCTATCAATGGTCCACAACTGAAAAATATAAGAAATACTACTACTACTAAGTACTACTAGCAGTTTGCAAAGAAATAGGATGAAAATTATGTTTATGAAGACAATTTTAAACCCGAAAAACAGAGATGCTGAAAATATGTCCTAAGAGCTCAAAAACTGGCAAATTGAAAGTGTGAATTTTAATTATGACATCTAAGGGTATCATAAACATTTGCTTACTCTAGGCAAACTGAGCCTTTGGTCCTAGTCAGACTTTCTGACTGAATGACAGTCACACTCATGTTTAAAGAAAAATACTACTTCCAATGTAAATTTTAATATCAAAAAGAGCCTCACAGAAACTTCCCAAATATTATTTTGATCACATATCTGTTGTTCAAACAAAACTGTATAGAATCAGGCATTACAATTGTATGTTTGTACTTATCCATATTTATATAATCTGCTTACTGTTTCAGGATAAGAAAATAAGATATTATGTAAAGAACAGAAACACTTTTGCTAATAAAAATTGGAGATAGCTTAAAGTTTTATGATGTCATTGTTTTTAACATTATGTTACTGTACCACATTTTCTTTATCCATTCTTTGGTCCAGGGACATCTAGGTTTTTTCCAGTTTGGGGATATTTTGAATAAAACTACTATGAACATAGGTGAGCAGTTGTCCTTGTGAGGGAGGGCATCTTTGGGTATATGTCCAGGAGTGATATAGTTGGTGGGGTTTTTATTGGTTATTTTATTTATTTACATTTCAAATGTTATCCCCATTCCCAGTTTCCCTTCCACAACCCCCTATCTTCCCTTTCTTCCCCCTGCTTCTATGAGTGTACTACCTCACTTGCCCACCCACTCCTACCTCAGTGACTGAGCAGTGTTCCCCTATCCTGGGTCATCAAGTTTCCAGAGGACCAAGGGGCTCATCATCCCAGTGATGACAGATACAAAAACAACAGGAAGCCCACATACACATGGAAGTTGAACAACTATCTACTCAATGATAACTTTGTCAAGGAAGAAATAAAGAAAGAAATAAAAGACTTTTTAGAATTTAATGAAAATGAAGGCACAACATACCCAAACTTATGGGACACAATGAAAACAGCGCTAAGAGGAAAACATAGCTCTGAGTGCTTCCATAAAGAAATTGGAAGAACATACTCTAGCAGTTTAACAGCACATCTGAAAGCTCTAGAACAAAAAGAAGCAAATACACCTAAGAAGAATAGATGGCAGGAGATAATCAAACTGAAGGTTGAAATCAACCAAGTAGAAACAAAGATATAGTTGTTTTTTAAGGTAAATGGATTCACAATTTTTAGAAAAGCCAGTATGTTGATTTACAAAGAGGGTGTGCCTGTTTTCACTCTCAACAGAAGTGTTCTATCACTGGATGGAATTAGAAAAAATATTATCCAGAGTGAAGTAACCCAGACCCAGAAGGACAAACGTGTTACAGACTTATAAGTGGAAATTCACTATAAAGTAAAGAATAATGGTGCTTTAATCCACAGATGCAAAGAGGCAATGTAAGGAGGAGGGTGTAAGAGGGATACAAGGATCACCGTACAAGGGGGAAATAGAGGATGCTTATGGATGGGTTGGGAGCAGGTGGGCTTGAAAACACAGGGGATCAGGCATATGAGGAGAAAGAAAATAATGTGAGAAACAATTGGAACTGGGGAATATTTGGGGATGAGGAGGAAACTTAGTGTGATGGAAACTCCTGGGAATCTATATGCATAACCCTAGAAAAGACTCCTAGTACTGGAGGACACAGAGCCTGCACTGGATATCTTCTATAACCAAGCAAGACCTCAGGCGGCAACTACAATTCCTTTGAAAGCTAGCCAGTAGGAATGAAGCTTGCATGTCTATTCCAATTGAATTTTACCCATGATTTTTTGACAAAATTACATGATGTCTTCAACAGAAGTGTCTTCCCATCCAGGTTGAAGGGCATGCTGACTGCCTTATTGGTGTAGGAATAATAAATGTGGAGGAGACAAGAGCTAGATAACTGGACATGATTATGGATTAAATGTCACTGGCTTCCTCAAGCTTCTGTACCTGTGACTTGCCCAACATGATTGTTCAAAACGTGGAACCAGGAGGTAAAATAAACCCTATAGTGAGAACTTCAGTGTCATTAAAAACACAGAAATTTTATCTAAATATGTTTTTGTTTCAGTTTCAGATGTGGTATATGGGGTCGCATTAAATTTTCTAAAGCAGTTAACTATGATCTATTTCAATCTCTGGCAGGAGAATGTTTTCATAAGCTGATGATAGCTTGCATTTGTACTTATGGGGAACCTTGAGAGGGTATAAAAAGGCTAGAGCACCAAGGGCTATAGCTGCTGCACCCCCTGTTCTTCCTCCTGCTGCTGCTCCTGCTGCTGTTGCAGTAGTAGGCTACTACTGTTTCTGCTTGCGGGAGGCTGGTTGTTGGGTAGAAATATCCTGAGGATGAAGATTGGATTTATCCCAAGGAACTCAATGCCACTAATCAACAGGACGTAGACTAATGGGATCTATGCCCATTTCTCCTCTATCTTTCCTTCTCTCCTTCCTAATGTTGGGGAGTTGGAAGAGTAGAGAAGGGTGCAAGGAAAATAATAGAACCAATAAAGTAGCAGAAGCTACTAATGCTTTCTAGCTTAGGTTGTGTGTGTCAGGGTATTTTGTGCAGCAACAGGAAAAAATAAAGCAAAACACACAAACAGAAACACCAAAAAAAACAAAAAACAAAAAACAAAAAATACCCCACGAAACTATAACACAGATTCAGTTCCATGGATTTCAGTGTAGCTGTTGACCTGCTAGGATCAGTTTGTAGTTTCCTTCTCATTCTTCACATCACATATTTCAATGTTGACTTTTGAAAGACTCTTTGTCTATATTTTTAATTATGCATTATCATAGACTAGCATGGTAGGTGAAAAGAAATACACTCATTTTCCCAGACATCATTAAAATAGACCAATATGCTACTCTGCTTAGTGGAAACTAACTTTTCTATTTACTATTTTCTTCAGGCAGTGAAGAGAAATGTATCCATGTCACTCTCTGCTAGAGTGAACCTTGCTGATAAACCTAGACTATAAGTACTCTGAATGACTATTCTAAAGAATATATGACCTTTAGGTCTGTAGTATGTTTCTAGAATCCAACATTACTTAGACGGAGCATGCTGATGTTTTCATAATCTTTGAGACAATAATTTCCATATTAAAAGAATAGAGTAAGAACTCTCTGGTAACCCACTACTTGAATCCAGTGCTGAGATATTCAGACTTCTAACAGTTTAATGCCACTCTGGTCTACATTAATAATTTTAGACACCCCAGGACTGGAAAGTGAAATTGGCAAGGCCTCTAGTTAGGACACTAACCCACCTACAAAACCTTGGACCTAAAGTTTGCCCTGTCTATAGAGTATTTTGGGACATAAGCCTAGCTGAATCATCAACAAAGAGACCAAAGAAACATCATTTAATGATGGATAAGCACACAAGTAGAGCACCTCAGAAAATGGAAAGATCCCCATGCTCATGGATTGGTAGGATTAATAGTGAAAATGGCCATCTTACCAAAAGCAACAGATTCAATGCAACCCCCATCAAATTCCATCACAATTCTTCACATACATGGAAAGAACAATTCTCAACTTTATATGGAAAATCAAAAGCCCTGGATAGCAAAAATCAATCCTCAACAATAAAAGAACTTCTGGGGTAAGCATCATCCCTGAACTCAAGCTGTACTACAGAGCAATAGTGATAAAAACCACCTGGTAGGTACAAAGGCAGACAGTTTGATCAATGGGATAGAATTGAAGACCCAGATATAAACCAACACACCTGTGTACACTTGATCTTTGACAAAGAAACCAAAGCCATACAGTGGGGAAAAAAAAGGATCTTCAACAAATGATGCTGGTTTAACTGGTTCTCTGCATGTAGAGGAATGCAAATTGATTCATATTTACCTCCTAGTACAAAGCTCAAATCCAAAAGGATCAAGAACCTCACATAAAATCAGAATTCAATAGAAGAGAAAGTAGGAAAGAACCTTGTAATCATTGGCACGGGGCAAATTTTCTTGATTAGAACACCAATTTCTCAGGCTTTAAGATCAACGACTGAAACTGAAATTCTTCTGTAAGGCAAAAGACACTGGTAATGGCAAAATGGTGACCTTCAGATTGGAAAAAGATCTTCACTAACCCTTCATCCGACAGAGTGCTACTAATATAATAACATATATATGACTGTCCTCTGAGAGGCTTTACCAGCAACTCACTGAAACAAATGGAGATACTTTCAGCCAACCATTGGATTGAGGTCGAGGACCAATATGGAAGAGTTAGAAGTAGGACTGTGGAAACTGAAGGGGATTACAAACCCATAGGAAGAACAACAGTATTAAATAACCTGGACCCCTGAGAGCTCCCAGAGACAAAGCAAAAAACCAAGGAGAAGACAAGGGCTGGTTTGTGGCCCCAGTAACACATATAGCAGAGGACTGCCTTATATGGCCTCAGTCGGAAGGGATGCACTTAATCCTATGGAAACTTGATGCCTCAGGGAAGAGGGATTCTTGTGGGGGTGAGGTAGGGGTAGGTAGACAGATAGGACCAGGAGGGGGGCAACTTTTGGAATGTAAATAATAAAATATTTTAATAAAACAAATATTGCAGCATATATGGGGGAGGCTAAAGAAGGGGAAAAGCAACTTCCTCTGAACACATGAAAATTACATGCTAATGAAATAAATAATTCAAAATATGAATTTTTCCTTAAAGGTGAGGATACACAATGATTTTTAAAACCAATAAAAACAATTAAATATAAAAATGAGAAGATTAAAAAAAGAATGAAAGCAACAGAAGGAAAGAACATTATTGAGAAGTATGAGACAATTACCATTTAAAACTTAATTATCAAACACATTCTTTTAGCTCATCCTGAGTGTTTGGAATTTTGGGATACTCTACTGGAACATAATTGAATCTAATAAGAGTGGTTTAGTTTCAAATTACACAAAAGCAAAACATGTGCAGTTAAAAACATATCAGTATGTTTTTGTCACCTAAGTAGGATTCTGGGGGCAATTCAGAATGTCAGGACATCACTCAAAACTTAAGTTATCATTGCTATTTGTTCCTGCCATCCTTAGCATTTTGGTATTTTTAAGCATGTGTTTGTCATTCTGTTGTTTTAAAATTAGCCTCTAGCTTCAGGAACGTTGTCTAAAGATGAAGTTAAAATAAAGGTGTACCTGTCAGTGCTAACATTACTTTTATGAAAGGGGAAAAAAGGGAAGAAGAATAGGAAAGATTTCCTTTTATTTAATTCATTGGATAAAGAATTTATCAGTATTCTATTAAGTGCAGGACAGTCTATATTAGGATGTCAAGAGTCTGGGAAGTATCAATGGCACACGTGTCAAGGCTTAGTCTTTAGCTTTGTGTAAGTGAAAGGCAGTAGAACATTTACTCCCTTGGGGACCTCCTTGGAACAGAATTGTGGAACCATAGTCTCAACATCTCCTTTTTAGTTTTCAGAAGTCACAGAGGACAGGAAGACATGTTTTCTTTTCTAAAAGGCCAAGATCTCAACACACTGCCTTGCAACAGGCTCCCACAATGGAGATAGCTAAGCATAGAGTGAAACCATGAGCCAAAATAAATTTGTGATATTAATTTCTTTGCTTGAGATACTTGTTACAGTAATGGAAAACAAAGTAACACAAGCCTCCCCAGCTTGAACAACTACTTGAACAAAGAAAATTAAAAGAAACCTCGAGCATTTGTAGAAACAAGAGAGTGGTGCAATGTAGCTTCCTACTAAAATGAAGAATGTTCACTGAAAGATGGTAGCACTGATACAGGGTGAAGGGGTCACCAAGCTTTGTGAAAGTAGGAGGAAGAAAGAAATATTTTGATTTTTAAATGGATATTTTGGATCGACATTTGCCAACTTAAAAACCTTGAGCCATCTTGTAAGAGCAGCTTCAAGTGAGAAAATGCTTTTTGTGAAGTCTTTACCTACCTAAATACCTGTCAAGCTCTCTGTATGGTTTAATTTCATTAAAGCAATTGAATATGATATTTATTTTAAATAGTTTTGTTCTGCCACCTAGAATAATAGGTTACCAATCAGAACTTGGATTTCTTGTCCATCTCATATAATCAACAACTGTAACAGTAAATGATTATGTTAATACATATTTATTAGGTTAATACATGTTTATTCATTAGCAGCTCTACATGATAGTCACTTATATATTAAAATGTTCAGAAGAACACATCATTTCTAGGAAAATGGGTTATATAGAAAATTGAGGAATGTATCATGCAATGATTTCACAATAAATTATTTAAAATATATCAACAGAGTTTAACTCATCAGTTAACTAACTAACTGGTGAATGGACAAATAATATATTACAAAAGTATATTTTCTATTTTCACATTAAAATATAATATTTAGAAGTTGTTTCAAACTTTTTTTTAAAATACCAAAGTAATTTCTTTTACATAGGTATTAATGCATATTTTGGTGTGGATGTGCGGATATATGTATGTGTATATACATGAGTTCACACGTGCATAGGCATTATTTCTCAAGAGTTATCCACTTTGTTTTAAGACAATCTATTTTACTAGGCCTTGGACTTGGTGGGTAGCTATAATGTCTTGCTAGTTAGCTCCAAATATCCTCTTTCCTTCTCCTCCTCAGTGCAGAGATTACCATCTTAGACCGTCAATCTTGGGACTGGGAGATCATACTGGATTCTCAATACCTGTCAAGAAACTTACAGACTGAGTTACATCTCTTACCACAATTTGATTTTATGTATCCTTTAGTAACTTTATTATAGTAATTTCACAATTAATCATTTTTAGTATATCCTTTATGTGCAGCATTTCTATGAAGATATACCTTTTATTTGGTTCTAAGAAACTTTATGTACTATAATTATAAATTTAATTATTGATATTCATCATTTTTAAAATCTTATGTACACACACACACACACACACAAAGAGAGAGAGAGACAGGCACACACACACATTTAAAGCACATTTATCCTGAATTCTTTGAAATACCTTGTTTTACTTTCATGATATCTACAATTCAGTTCTGTTATCACATAGAAAGTAATAGTTATCTCATTCCGTATTGTAGCTGTGCTAGATATATTTGTTTGTTTTTCAACTTAAAATTACCTAGAGTTATTTGGGAGGAAGAACTTCAGTTGGGAAGATGTCTGCATCCATATTCCCTATACATAAGTCTGAAGGGAGTTTTCTTTAATTAATTGTCAATACCTATAGGGCCATTCCATGTTTGATACCATGCCAGGCAGGTGTTGCTGAATGTAGGCTATGAAAGCCATCAGGAGCAAACCAGTAGTCAATGTTCCTCCATGGCTTCTACTTCAGTTCCTGCTTCCAGGTTACTGTCTTGAGTTCTGTCCCTGACTTTCTTTGATGAGGGAATGTTGTGATGGACATTTGTTCATGGTATGTCATCACAGCAGTAGAAAACTAATTGATACCATGACTTTCTAGGTAATATTATTTTCCTCTTCAGTTTTGTCTTGATAATTTTAATCCTATTATTTGATTACTACTAATCAATGGTTGTGGTGTGTGTGTGTGTGTGTGTGTGTGTGTGTGTGTACTACTACTGAGTTCATTTAGTATTAACATTGTTTGTGAATCCATGTGTTTAAGGATGAGTTAAGAATCAATATCAATTTAGGATTGAATGACCTATCAGACAACACACCCTTAAAGGAAACTAATTCTACCTCTATCAGATGCACTCGATCATCCTGGGCTCTTTATTGGGATCTTTTATGATTTCTCTGATCTATGTTAGCATCTCAGTTGTTTTTTTTCACTATGCAGGTCTTATGTTGGTAGACATATTGGTGATATTTCATGGGGACAGTCTCATTGTCATCTCTAGAAGACACGAGCAGCCAGAATCCTGGTACATTGCTTCATAATCTTTGTGATGATTTTTCAGTCTTTCTAGAGCCTTGGGTGCAGGGGTTTTATTGCAGGTATATCTATTGGTGCTAACTACCCATGACCACTTATTTTCCACATCCTGAGAAGGTATGTACTTTTATAATCTTCGCCATCTCTTGCAAAATGGAGCACATTTGATGATTGGGAAGAGCTACTCTTATCTGTGGACATAATAATAAATGCTAAGAATTAGCCAGAAATTATATAAGAATATTGAGAGGAGTAGATTCTCTTCTCAGAACTTTGTATTTTCAAGCCATAATAAGTTGTTGGATAGGTTACTGGAATAAATAAACCCCTATTGTAGACCTTAATTCTAATTAGAAAGCTGTTTGTTATTCCCAAGATAAAAATGCCACCATTTCACCATTTGATAATCTTTCCAGGCTGGTCGTTAGCTGGATAAGATAACAGGAAAAGGTCTTTGGATGACAGAGTTCAGAATAGTTTTTCAGTTTTCTCAGATTAAAATTGCATTCTTTTATACATGAGAGTAGGTTCTTCCATTTTACTAATGTACATTTGCTGTGATTTATACATCCTAATTCATTTAGAAAGTCTTCAGTTATTCTTTTATGTTGTTTAAACTTTTCTGTTATCTTTAGTAAGGATGGGGAACATTCATGGCTGGTGACTTATTTATTTTGTGGTTTTCACTTACATTTTCTCACTTTTTTATATGGTTATTAATTTTTATATGTTACAAATGTTGGATAATTCCAATACAGCTTCTCAAATATTTACAAAAGTGTGTCTCATGTGTGTCTGTTAATGAGATATTGTAAGAGCTTACACATTTTAGTCAAGTTATTCTTCAAACTTGCTTACTAATGATTTGTTTGTTTCTTTGGAAAAATAATTTCCTTCCACATTTTTCTTTGACTGGGAATTGAATTTTCTTTCATTCATTTTAAATTTTAAATCTCACTGTACCTTAAAATTAAATATTAAGTGATATGTAATTCGGATACACAAAATTTTAAACTCAGATTTTTCCTCCCACACATTATAGATTAAAATGTCCACTTTGGATATTCAACTTTTCAGTTTAAAAATAAATCAATTTTCAAAATTACTGAACATGTAAAAGAAATTACACTTAGGTTTCTAAAAGTAATGGTATATACAATATTGAATTAATGTTATAAAAGTAATTAAACCTATTATGAATTGATAAACAGAAAGAATCTTTCTCCATGTTTGAAAGTATTCTGCTAAAACTATGTATGAGTTAAGATAACAAATTGGGAATGTTCAAAGCAAACAGATTTTAGAATATTATGAAAGTTAATTGAGCACACAATTATGTCAGCAATAACTTTTTGATTAAATTGGTTCTCATGAACTTGCCAAGTCATTATGAATCATTAAATCCTCAATCACTTGTACAAATCTGTAGTAACTAGCATCTTTTTTTTTTTTTACTTTTCAGTTCTAATTTTATACATTTGTTATAATTGCACTGGAGTGTATATTAATGTACCAATCATGGTGGGACAAGAAATGAGGTAATATGTATGAAAGCAATATGTAATTAAATCCAATTTAGACCATTTGTTTATTTTATGAATAACAGACAGACCAAATATTTTAAACAATAAGCATTTTGATCAAAATGAATAAAACATGCTTAAGAATACTTTTGATCACTAGCTTCAGCTGTGACTCTGCAATGATAAGTGCTACTCATTTTGCTCAATGAATTAAAAGATCTCTGACAGTATAATTTTAAATCTATTTAAGTCCAAATCTCATAAGTTATTTTACTCATCCTTTTCAGATTCGGAAACAACTCTTAAATGAGGCACTGAAAGGAGGGAATACCATTTTGCAAATCGGTGGCATCTTGAATTTTATGTTGATTATACGTTGGGATAAAGAAAAATCATTTAGAATATCAATTACATCCCTTGTCAACTTTGAAATTTTTATTTTTACATGTCTCCCAAACAATTCGAAATAGATGTCTCTTGATGTGCAGAATTTATTAGCTAACCATATAATGAATCTGGAGAAATTGTTCAATGCAGAAAATCAAGTGCTCTGCAAGCAGGAGGACTTGAGTATGAATCTCAAGCACTCATTGACATAATTGAGCATGGTTCTGAGTGCCAGTGACCCAGATCGGAAAAAGTATGGACAAGCTGATCACAAAAGTCTACAGGACAGTCAAATAGAAACAATGAAGGCCAAGGACAGGGAGCTAGCCTGGAATGACCATTAGTCCTGCACTAGGTAGACCTTGGGGGGCAGACCATGCCTGAGATGACCCTTAACAGATGTCAACACACAAGCTAGGCATACCACTACAATACCATGCTTGCAAAGATTGAAGACACTCAGAGACCCTGACAGCATCTAAAAGGAGCAAATAAATGATGGAGAAATGAAAGAGAAAGAGAAACAGAAAGTTGTGGGCACAATGAAGAGAGGCAGAATCAGAGACTCAAGGGTAGTGAAAAACAGCCTGATGTGAGTAGCTGGTGATGCCACCTTGGACTGTGGTGAGGTCCAGGCCTGAGCTGCCACTCAGATCTACTTCTGGGTTCATGGTAGTTCAGGATCAGAAGTTTGTTTACTACCAAAGGCCAGTAGGGCATCCCTGAGTCTGGGTGTTGATGTCTGTGGGGTGTGCATAACTGGCTCCACCCCTTACCTGAGTATTTGAGAGAGCTGGCCATAGTCCTAGAGCTGATCCTGCCCCTAGCCAGCTACAGTACTCAGGGAGAGTGGCTAGCACATTGCAGGGAGTGGGAGATGTGCCAGCTCAGAGGATATGAGTATCTGAGAGCTGGTCCTGCTACTCACATCCTGTGCAGTGGCATTGACCAGAGAGATACCCTACTCCATCCTTTATCCTTATCACCTGTGACAGATGAGACACATGGCTCTGAGATCAAGAGAACAGGAAAGCTGGCCCTGCTCCTCACCTGCTGCTCCACCTGGGACAGTGGGTCCTGCACCTTGCCTGGGCAGCAGGGTAGAGCCTGCCTTGGTTGCAGGGGTTGCTAGTGATCCAGATCAAAGGGTGTGTGAAAGGAAGAACCAGTGGTCTGACCAGCTCAGAAACCTCTCAGGGCCAGATCTAAGGATTTGAATTGACCCACTCCAATGTCTACTCCATTGATGACCTTCTGGAGTACATGAAGGAGGAGGTCCTACAGACCCAAAACTACATGGATCTCCATGACACAGGTTAACAACAAGATGTCTAAGAGGAGACCCAAGTAGCAGAAGCCAGAGGTCTCATCCCAGACCAACATGCCATTGCAAAAAACATTTGCTCGCAAAGAAGTGTGGACAAAAGTGTATACAGTGGGACTCAATGTGACACACTCCAGTTTCCAAGGTGATTTTTTTTCTCTGTTGGGGAGAGGAATACTGCAACAGTGTCAGGCAGGTATGAGGAGACCAGGAAATGAGTGAGATTGTAGTGGATGATGGGAAATTTACAAAGGACCAATAAGTAGTTTTTTTAAAAAAAGAAATTGAGACCTAATAAGACTGTTAAGGCAATATCTACTTTATCTATTAGTTGTAGTTCCTTTATAACTTGCTTCTCTTTTGCTGTTTTCAAATACCCTGACAAAAGCAACTCAAGAAAAAACATGCTATTTTTGAAATCACAAGTCAAAGTTTCACCCGTCACAAGTGGATAGACTAGGTAGGCCATGGGTTCTGATATAAGGTTTTAATCCCAGCACTTGCAAAGAAGCTAACGGCCAACAGATCTCTATGCATTCTAGGCCAGCCTGATCCATATAGGAGTTTCCCAGATGGCTAGAGTGTCTCAAAAGTAAAACTAAACCAAAACCAAAATCTAAGCCAAAATCAAAACAAAAGAAAACAAAACAATGGGAAAGGCTTAGTATCCTCAGTAAAGAGGAGGTAGAAATGATTCTTGTACTCAGCTCTCCTTGTCCTCTTCAGACATTCTAGGACCCAAACCCAGAGAGTTCAAGATCAGTCTTCCCATGTCAATAACAAAGTCAAGGTATCCTTCACTGACATTCTCAGAGGTGTGCTTTGAAGATGTACTTTACACAATTATCTTCTTGATAATTCTACATCTAGTAGATTCCCGGTCCCATAGACCAAAATAAGACATAAAAGAAAATCTGTTGAAAATGTCTTCCAGTTCCAGTTGCAAAGTGTAGATGACATGAGAAGTGTGTTAATGTGGGTATGCAATGGAAAAACAAGTGTGCCATCTATTGAGAGAATTAGCTAACTCCAGGTCACCAGCAGGCATTGCTCTAAAGCCTATTCAATATGACTTCCAATCCATCTTGGTTTTGTTTATTTGTTTGTTTTGTGTTGTTGTTGTTGTTGTTGTCCATAGCTCGTTATTGGTGTGGAGCCTGTAAGAGACCATGTACAATGAATGCTGTCATATGCAAAGTTGTCAGTAAGTCTCTCAGGATACACAGGAAAGTGGAAGGCCATTTCCACATAAGCATCAGATTGCATGCTTTTACTATGAGTCATTTGACTCTTAGAGAAAAAAATATGTGGGAGAGTGGTCACAGCCACTGTTACCTTAGTTACCTAAAGGGGCCAGCTCCAGCCAGCAAGCTGTATTTAGAAATGTGTAGGTGCATGATTATCTCTACCATTGACAAGTTAGCTTAAATTAAGCATTAGCCAACTGTAAGAACAGACGCCTACACCTACTGTGAATGTCATCAAGAAGCAATAGATGATACCCGGGAGAGAAACTCAGAGATTGGTCATCCAAAAGTTATCTTGTCTCGTCTTTTCTTTCTTTCTTTCTTTCTTTCTTTTTTTATTTTTTCCTTTCATTTTTCTTTTTATCTTTTTGCTTTCTCTCTTTTGTTTTTTTCTTGCTTGCTTGTTTTTATTAATTTATTATTTCATGTGCATGTATAGTATACACGAATGCACATATTTATGTGTGTGTGTGTGTGTGTGTGTGTGTGTGTGTATGTGTGTGTACATAATGGCCAGATATTGATATCAAGTGCCTTCCACTTTTTTTCTGTCTTAATTTTGAGACAGGATTTCTCAGAAAGAGAAATCTCTGATTTAGATAGACTGTTTGATGAATGATAACCCATTATCTAACTCTCTTTGCCTATCCATCTCTGGGAATATGTCACCACATCTGACTTTGTATGTGGGTGCTAGAAATCTGAACTCAGGTCATTATGCTAAACATAGTAAGCAGTTTAGCAGTTTAGTGGTTCGTCCATTTTCTCAGCCCTGGATCACTAATGCACAAATTTTTGTTTTCTAGTTATGATAGGGATTCTATACCATTGAAGCTCAAAAATGTGGCTGCTTTAAAAAGACCTAAACAATTCTGAGTTCACTTGGTACCCCAAAATCCCAACTTAGATGGGGGAAATCTAACAAGGTACATGCCTAGGCAAAGAATTACAAGAGTTACCAATTAACAACTGCCAAGAGAGGGAGAGAAAGAAAGAGAATTGGTTTTATCCAAGGATGAAACCCAATTGACTATCCAATACCAAGTAGTCAGCCCTAGAAACTTATATATAAATACAAGAATAAAGAGGATCACCATGTTGTATTTATATGTTTATTCACAATAGATTATATATTTATATTTTGTATAATATTTATGAACAATAATTACGGAAGAAGCAGTAAAGTTCGGGGCAATCTGGCATGTGAGGGGTAAGTGGAAAGGAAGCAAGAGGGCAGTTATTTAATTTTCATTTAAGAGCAACAGATAAGTCTCCTCACTTGTTTCTTCTTTGCCTCTCTCACTGACTTATTATTTTTATTTTCTGTGCTAAAGCTATATTTTGTCTATAAACATAGAAATCCCATTCTGCCATCTTTGATTAAAAAAAATTCCTGCCTCATGTTTCATTCTTTTCATTAAAAAAGAAGCCACTTTCAAGATTTTCCAGAATTTTCTTTCTCCACCTTGTTCCTTTCTCCAAGGTGCCTTTCATTTTTTACTCTCTCTCTATATATGTGCATATATAGATATATAATTTATTTGCAATTTATTTGTGTAAATGCTCATGTGCTTTGTCAAGTTGATGAAAAATATCCACTACCTCTCCAGATTATTGCCTTTGGTGGTAAGAACATGTGAACCTCTTCTCTTAGTACTTTTGAATTGTATTATACACAATTACTAACTATGGTCACATGGGGTATGACACCTGACCAAATCTTATTTTTCCTGTCTGAGGCTTGCGTTTTTTATCAACCTCTTTCCTTCTGTCTCTAAGCCATTGGCATCAGATGTGCTTTTGGCTTGTCTGAAGTCAGAATCCACGTATGATTGAAATCAGTTGGTATTTGGGTTTCATTGCCTGGCATACTTTACTTATCACCATGTTCTTCCTTTCCATTCACTTGCCAAAAAAAACAATCTCTTTTTTGTAATCTGTGTAGAGATTTACTATGAACGTCTACATGATAAGTGGGAATATAATTTAATATAGTCATTTTGGAAAATTGAAATTCCAAAATCAACAAGTGCTATTATCATAAATTCCAGAAATCCACATTTATGACTATAGACAACAGAACTGGAATCACAAGCTTGAAGACTTATTTGTGCTTCCATATTTATTTTAGTACTGTTCATGGTAGCTCAGTATTGAGATACCTGAGTTTCATCACTGAATGAAAGAATAGGAAAATGAGACACTGTGAGTCATACATCAAGAAACTCTTATATTGTAGACTGAAATCATGGCTCCATATTCATGTATGGAAACAAGAAAGGGTGAGAAAGATTCTCTACCATGAGAAATAGGCAAGGGTAGCAGCATGAAAGTATCTGCCATAACGGTTTCCTCTGTATCTTTGTCTCTGTCTCTGCCTTTGTCTCTTTCTTGCTTGTCTCCACCCTCCCTCCCATTTTGTTCAATGTGTATATGTGAGTGTGCATGTGCACCATCCTTCCCCCCTCTCTTTCTCTGTGTTTGTGTTTGTGTTTCTGTGTGTGTGTGTGTGTGTGTGTGTGTGCATGGGAAGACAGGAGGGCAACCTGGGATATAGTTCCTCAGGCATCAAGCTCCTCATTCTTTTATACATTTTTTCTTACTGCACTAGCACTCACCAAGTACCATGTAAGCTAAACTACTTTCTCAAAAGTCCAGAAACCTAACCCCTCTGCTTGCCCAGCACTAGGATTAAAAACAAGCATCTCCATGCTCAGCTTTCTCATTTGGGACCCAGGGATTAAACTCTAGTCTTTATATTTGTATACCCAACAATCACTTACTGAGCCTTTCCCAATATTATTTTTATAACTGTAACATTTGGAGTACTTCCGACTACTTAAAAGCAGAAAAGTAAAGTGGAATTTAGTGCAGCGGGACGACAGGAGACTTGGCAAGACAATACATGGAGATTATAAATTCAAGGCTTGCCTGGGCAATTTGCTAAGACCTTGGCACTGGCAAGATGAAAAAATAAAAGTGCCTCAGGACATAGCTGACTGCTGGAGCATTTGCCTACCAACTATAAAGCTACAGGTCCAGTCTTCAGATATACAACGAAAAAAGTAGCACATTGCATAATAATGTGTTAATGCATATCCTTATGTGATGATTTTTTAAAAAGTTACATTTAATTATTCTATTCCTCTATATCTTCAACAGTATTCCTTGAGAATCACTTCTCTGTATCGTCATGACAGCTAACTACCCAGTTGCACTTGATATTTATTATTTTAACTCAGTTTGTCTTTAGTTTCAGTGCATGGACCTTGACTTCCCTTCAATTATCTATTGTCTTAGGACAAACATCTCTGAATGTCAGAAGTTCGAAATAATCGTTTTTCTTTTAATATGTAATTTTTGGATCAATTCTTCACCAAAACTGATAAGAAATGACACTGAGTTTCATGACATCTTAAACATTGCAGGCAAATGAATAGAACTAGAAAATATCATCTGGAGTGAGATATCCCAGACACAGAAAAACAAACATTCACTTATATGTGGGTATTAGCTGCTAAGTCAATGATAACCAAGCTATAATACATAGAACCACAGAGGTTATCTATAGAGTAAGGGACTAGAGGGAAGGAAATAGAATAGAAAAGATAGATACTGACAGAAGATGGCAGGTCTAGAATGGAAGGAATATGCAGAGTGGGGTAGGGGAGAAGGTGTGCCAGGTCTGATAAGGCATTGGAAGGGGTGAAATGACATGGTTCCAGCCACTGGAATAGAGCCAACATGGCATGGACCTCCATGAGTGTTGCTGTGGGTGTAAGTCTTGTTTATATATTAATGTACATATTTTTATGTTTCCCCTTTAAAGAATGTCTACCTGTTAATGTTAATGACTCCATGATAATATGGAACAATAGGAGCCCAGGGTGCAAAGGTGTCTTTAATGTCTCAGTAAAATTGTAAACACTGGGACCTTTAGGATTAAAACAGTTCAACACTATATACTTTCTCAACTACACAAAATATAGGATGAGGTATGAATTGTATGACAGTCTTCACAGTACTATAATAGCAAAGGCAGGTGTGTTAATGAGCCAACTTCTCAGAAAGACGCCAAGGCAAGCAGATTCCTGAGTTCAAGATCAGCCTGGGACATAGAGAGTCCAGGCCCAGTCTTGGTGGAAATGGTAATTTCAGGGTGGGGTCTCACCCTTAGCTTATCATCAGTGCTTAACAACGGCAGACAGATCTCTGCATTCTTTTGCAATATTAAAAAAGTGCTTGATGTCTACTAAGAATCAGAGGGTCATGAGATGCTGAGTCACAGGATAATCAAAGGTGAACCTGGAATAAATGACTGGATTGAGATGTAAACTTAAGGTCTGCAAAAGCTGAGCTATCCAGAGTTTTTAGAAGAAAAAGAGAGAGAGAGAGAGAGAGAGAGAGAGAGAGAGAGAGAGAGAGAGAGAAAGAGACAGAGAGAGAGAAAGAAAGAGACAGAGAGAGAGAAAGAGAGAGAGACAAAGAGACACAGAAAGACAGAAAGAGACAGAGAGACAGAGACAGAGAGAAACAAAGACAGATGGAAAGAGAGAGAGACACAGCTGTCTGGAAAGCTGTCTTGAGAAGAACATAGGTTGTGAGCTTTGACTCATGGTTTAAGTCGTTTGTTTTCTCTGGTTTTGATATCCCTTCCCTCAGAACCTCTCTCTAAGCTAATGCTAGTCTTTGGCAAAGTTGTTGTGGGATAATCTTTAAACATAAATAATTTTAGAAATTTTTTTTCATTGCTATTGCTTGAATTCCACTTAGAAGGGGAATAGAAGGAAGGAACTGGGTTGGAGAAATGATGAGAAGGGGAGAGGGGGGATCAAGTGTGGGAGGACAGAGGAAGAAAAAACTGGGATTGGTGACATTTCTGGAACAAACCAGAAATCTAGCACAAAGAAATCTAGAAACATATGAGGGTGTCCTTATCGAAGACTCCTGGTAATAGGTGATATGGAACCTGAAATGTCTACCTCCTGTAAGGAGATGCCTTAGTCAGGGTTCCTATTCCTGCACAAACATCATGACCAAGAAGCAAGTTGGGGAAGGAAAGGGTTTATTCAGCTTACACTTCCACGTTGCTGTTCATCACTAAAGGAAGTCAGGACTGGAACTCAATCAGGTCAAGAAGCAGGAGCTGATGCAGACGCCATGGCGGGATGTTTCTTACTGGCTTTTTCCCCTGGCTTGCTCAACTTGCTCTCTTATAGAACCCAAGATTAGCAGCCCACAGATGGTACCACCCACAAAGAGCCCTCCCTCCTTGATCACTAATTGAGAAAATGCCTTACATCTGGATCTCATAAAGGCATTTTATGAACGGAAGCTCGTTTCTCTGTGATAACTCCAGCTTGTGTAAAGTTGACACACAAAACTAGCCAGTATAGCAGGCAAGACTTCCAATGGAAAGACGGAAACACCAAACCACCCATAAAACCTTTGCCTCACAATCTGTCCTATCAACAAGATGTGCAGGAATAAAGAAGTAGCAGAAATTGAGTGAGTGGCCAAACAGTGACTGGCCCAACTTGAGACTGATACCATGAGAGAGAGTCCATCCGTGATACTATTAATTGTATTCTCCTATACTATCAGATAGGAACCTAGTATAACTGCCCTGTGAGAGGCTTTTCCCAGCAGCTGAAGGAAACAGATGCAGACAAACATTAAGCAGAGATTGGAAAACCTCGTGGAAGAGCAGGAGGAAAAATTGAAGGAGCGAGAGGAGTCAAGGAGACCATAAGAATACTTACAAAAGGAAATATCCTGGGCCAATAGATGCTCACAGAGATTGAACTGCCAACCAAAGAGCATGATTGGGACAGAACAAGGCCCCCTACACATGTGTAACAGAAATGAAGTTTTGTCTTCATGTCAGCTGGTACAAGGACTATCTCTATTCTGGTGATTGTCTTTGGACCTCTTTCCACAAACTGGGATGCTTTGTCTGGCCTCAATATAAGAAGATGAACCTAGTATTTCTGCAACTTGATAAAATTTGCATGGGAGGCCTCTTCTTCTCTGAGGAGAATGGGATGGGAATGGAGGGAGAGACTGGGAGGAGAGGAGGGAGAGGAATCTATAATTCGCAAGTAAAGTAAATAGATAAATAAATTTTAAAAATAGTCATATCTGTGGGGAATGGTTGCCTTCTAGCTGTTTTTAATATGTAATGTACTTACTCTTGTGCTACTTTGCAATTCTCTTCCCTCCCATCACATATTTAAGAAGAACAGACCATCCATAGATAAGGGGACTGGAACCATACTCTGAGACAAATGTTCGCTCTAAAATAAGCAGTGGCAAACTTCTCAGAGAATTCAACAACACACACAATTTATCACTGTAATGAAGATTACAAAGATTCACAGGGATGCTCATTCTGTTTGTTTGCTTGTTTGGTTGCTTAGAGATTTTCTTTCTTGAAATAATACTTTCAGTAACTAAGAAAAGTTCTTCATTGTGGACAAATCTCATTTATCAGCTATATCAGTTATTCTGCAATATTTGCCATTTAAATTTAAAATGTCCTCTTCTTCTCTTTTGTTCATCTTAGGGGACTATAGCATCCTTCATACTGATTTTAATTTTTCTACTATTGAATCAATATTTATTTTAATAATATAAAATACTAGTGAGCTAGACATAACTAGGAAAGTTAGAGTATGGGTCATGAATTGTGCTTTAGGGTATATATAGTACAGGATATTTGCAATTGAGCAAAACCCAGTGGACTCATTAGCTATGGGTTGAAGAGCAAAGAAACTTATATAATTAAAGAAAAACAAATTTATTTTAGTTAGAGTGATAGTAACTCATAACTGAGCTGAATGTGCTAATCTCTAGCTCTTCTTGGGGTTTCATGTCATTCTTATTTTTTAAGAAAATGAAGATTTCCAGTATGGTGTTCAAAACAGACCAGGTATAACAACAATTTCTTTAATTGATCGACTAAAGGTTTTAATCCAACCTTTACATTCTAAAGTGCCTATCATGATGGCCATAATCCTGCCATGGTTCATAACTTTAATGATTCATAAAGAAGTTATATTGGTTGTGAAAATATCATCATCTTAACGGTTCAAAGGTTTTCAACTCTGTTCCCAACATTGTGGTGGTTTGAATGAGACTGGGCCTCAAAAACTTATATATTTGCATGCTTTGTCCCCAGTTGATGAGCTGTAAGGGAAAGATTAGGAGGTGTTCTAGGTGTTTCTCTAAGGCTGAGCTGTGAGGTTTCAAAAGCCCTTGCTACTCTCTCTCTCTCTCTCTCTCTCTCTCTCTCTCTCTTCTCTCTCTCTCTCTCTCTCTCTCTCTCTCTCTCTCTCTGCCTGCTTCTGCACCTGCCTGTGTGCCTTCATGCTTTCTGCCATGATGGTAATAGATTAAACCCCATGAAACTACAAGCAAGCACCCAATTAAATTCTTCTCTTTATAAATGTTGCCTGAATCATGCTGTCTTGTCACACAAAAGAACAATGGCTAAGACACTGTCCAACTAATAAATTATTTCAAGATTAGCCTCTCATTTCTAGTAGCAAATAGATACTATGGAGTGGGAAATTTCAAGCTGCTCTCCTAGGCATGGTGTCATATGCTAAAAGGCAAGCTGAGATCTATACGTATCAATGCCAGTATTCTCTAGAATGTGCCAATGTCAGAAAAACCTTAATTTTCTTGAGGTTGTATAAAATCCATTTTTATGACAAACACATTTTTCATTTCAATCTTAAAAGTATATACAAAGACAACACTCAAATTTCAACTCCAAGAAACCATTAACTTCCTTTGAAGATCTTTTATTCGACAATTTGGTTTGTAAGAAATAATTTTGTAGGTTTCATTTTCAGAGTGTCAGCAACAGTTATAAGATATGAAGGACTTAATTACTATAGCTGCATGGATCACGACTCAGAATTTAGGGGTGAGAATTAAAAGCTTCAAAATTAAATTATAGCAGCAGAAACCATATCACATTAGAAAGGACTAAAGAGATACTGTTTATAAGAAAATATCTTATTAGACTGAAATTAATTTTTCGGTCAAATTAGACATTTGTTATGTTTTCACTTAATAACTTTTGAAAGAACTGCTAGAAGTGAATAATTTTTCTATATGCAACCATGCAACTAGGAATTTAATTGGGATGGCTCCACAAAAGGAGACAACTGCTTTCTTTATTAAAGCACTGACTTGAGAATTGAACAAAAATGACAATCTCTCATCTCCTAGTATATTCATTATAAATGAGCTGTGTTTTCTCTACAAGTAAATGCGGGTAAACAGAAAGAAACATGAATAAACTATGTAAGTCACAAATTCTGCATAATAACTTTCCAAATGTGCATCATTTTGCTGTGTTCCACGTGTGATGGTTTATTAACTGCAATCTAAAGCTGACATGTCCATCTCTATGCCTGATATTCCTGCTTAGTTTTACAAGATTTTGAGTTTAAACTTTTTTTTCTTGTTTCATCATGTTGACTTTTAAAAGGTTAAATAAGTATCTATGTAACTACCCTTAATTTTACATCTAGGTCTATAATATAAATTTCCTGCCCCTTTTTGGTTTACTGACCTTTAATGAATTGTTAACATAGTCATTAAGGATATAAATGTCTCTAACATGAATGATTTCTTTCTTAAATAATAACTGCAGAGGCTTGACATCTGTTTTATCAACCATTACAATGAGCTTCAATCCTGTATTCATGTCAACAATAGCATCCCAAACATTAAATGTAACAATAGCATCACATTAGGTTCATGAGATAAGTATAGTAAGAATTCTATAAAAC
Source organism: Rhynchomys soricoides (assembly GCA_019843965.1). Taxonomy (NCBI): domain Eukaryota; kingdom Metazoa; phylum Chordata; class Mammalia; order Rodentia; family Muridae; genus Rhynchomys; species Rhynchomys soricoides. Next base: position 9,743,793 of record JADRCH010000004.1, on the reverse strand, counting down.
CAGGCATGCCTCTCATCTTAGTACTAGAGAAGCAGAGGTAGGAAGATTAAAATCTGGAATCCAGCATAAAGTCCATATCAAGATCTTGTCTCAACAGAAATAAAAAATTAGTTAGAACAACTTTTAAATCAATATGTCTTGAGATATATTGGTCAGTGGAAGAGCACTTACAAAATTTCAGATTTAATTATGATGACTTAAATAAGCACAAAAAATCCATGAATAAAACATTCCAATCTCTGTAAATCTAATTTTTATTTTATTTCTTCTACTCCTGAGATAATATATAATTATATTATATTCCTTTTATTTTCTTGCATATAGTTCTCCTATTCTGAAATTCATACCCTCTGGCATCATTAATTGTTATTACAGACACATATGTAGACACACATACATTTCTAAATACAATTTGATACCTGTATCATATTACTTCCATATATGCTTTTAGGTCTGACCAATTGGTATTGAACAATCAATTAGGGTACAGTTTCCTGAGGGAAGACGATTTCTACTAGTGTGATCATTATTAGTTGATTATTGTTCTTTGTGTGGGATAAAGGTGTTCTGGTATTCCTGTAAATAACCAGCCAAACTTCAAAGTTACAGAGCACAGTCCCACTAGAAACATTCACAAAATGATTTTGAAAATCCTCTATCATGCATTTGGTTCATAAGAAATGATTTTGTAGGTTTTATTTTCAGAGTGTCAGCAGCAATTAACCGATATAAAGGGTTTAATTACTATCATTTCATGGATCACAACTCAAGATTTAGGGGTGACAACAAAAAGCTTCACAGTTAAATGATAGCAGCAGAAAACATATTGCATTAGAAAAGATTAAAATAAAACTGTTTATTAGCAGAAGGAGGATGTTAGAACCTGAGGATCTGAGAGTTCTGCTGTGAGATCTTTACTCCTAGTTATGTTGGAAACTAAACCCATTCAGTAGATAAAAATATTCATTTACACAGTAACTACATTATAGAATGTGATTTTAGTCTTCAATGTCAACTTAACTGGGTTTTGAACTACCTAGAAAAATCACTGTTGTTGTGTCTGAAAGATTCATTTTAGAGACATTTAACTGGGGAGGGACACTCTACCCTGATTATAAGCAGTATCTTCCTATTGGCTAGTGTCCTGAAATAACTGTAAAAGGTCAATTTTCAGTGATTCTCTGAGTTCTCTTTCTGTTTTCTGCCCCTGTGTCCTACAGAGTATTTTTGTCACCATTGATTGCACCATGCTTTTTACTTCATGGTAATCATTACATTACCTTTTCACACTGTAAGTAAAAGCAATTCCCTTCATATCTGTTTTTAACCTAACCTTTGACTAGCATGACAAGAAAAGTCACTAATAAATACATTTTTCAATTATTAGGGTTTGGGGTTCGTTTTTAAAACAAAATAGTGAGTCGGTTCATATGAAATCAAGGTGAATGTACAAATCAAAGTGTAACCTTAGTTCATTCAATTCAGTAAAAGAGAACAATAATCACATAGGGCTACACATAAATCACTAAATTCAAAAGATAAGATAATGTGAATGTTCTCTTACAGCTAATAAATCCGAACAATTAGGTCATATTCAAGGCAACCTAGTAAATGAACCAAGAGAGTTCCCTACAAAGAATGCACTACAGAAGACTATATATAATACAGGTATCAAATTGTATTTAGAAATGTATGTGTGTCTACATATGTGTCTGTAACAACAATTAATGATGCCAGAGGGTATGAATTTCAGAGTATGAGAATTATATGAAAGAACAGAAAGGGAAAATAATGTAATTATATATTATCTCAAGAGTAAAAGAAATAAAATAAAAAATTAGATTTATAGAGATTGGAATGTTTTATTCATGGATTTTTTTGTGCTTATTTATTTAAGTCATCATAATTAATTCTGAAATTTTGCAAGTGCTCTTCCACTGACCGATATATCTCAAGACATATTGATTTAAAAGTTGTTCTAACTAATTTTTTATTTCTGTTGAGGCAAGATCTTGATGTGGACTTTATGCTGGATTCCAGATTTTAATCTTCCTACCTCTGCCTCTCTAGTACTAAGATGAGAGGCATGCCTGGTTTTATAGAATTCTTATTATACTTATCTCATGAACCTAATGTGATGCTATTGTTACATTTAAAGTTTGGCATGCTATTGTTGACTTGAATACAGGATTGAAGCTCATTGTAATGGTTGATAAAACAGATGTCAAGCCTCTGCAGTTATTATTTAAGAAAGAAATCATTAATGTTAGAGACATTTATATCCTTAATGACTATGTTAACAATTCTTTAAAGGTCAGTAAACCAAAAGTTGACATCATTTCCTTATAAGGGCAGGAAATTTAGATTATATTGCCACTGTTTCCTCTCAACCCACAGAAATCCTAAATGCTGCACCTCTGAAGTATCATTAACATAGGAAAATGTAGATCATGTTTCCAAGTCAAGAATCATAGGAGGACACATTGAAACTTTAGTGTACACTTCACATTGTAAACTTTAACTGTTCAAGTTCACAAGAAAAAAGTGTAATAGTGCTGTGCTTTGAAGTATACATTCTAATATTTTATCCACAATGTGTGTTGATTCATCATTAAGGTTTCACTGCTTATTTCAGGCTTAAGGTATCACTGACTATAGAAAACTATGGTCACTGTCTGCTGAAAATAATTTACAAGCAAGAGAAAAAAACAGTAATATTAAAGATATAGCCTTAAGAATGTTAAAAATGCTATATAGATTTTCTAATTATTGAGTATATTTAAAATGGAAAATAAGATATTGATGTATGTATCTAAAAGTCCAAAAGTAATACTGGATTAAGGCATAAGTACTCAGATATTGCTCAAAAAGGTTTGTTTGCTCAAATAGCTATCTGCTTCATTTTAAACCACTGACCTTAGAGATTTCAGCACTTCGGTCTTTATATCCTTCAAAGTTCAAGAGCAGTAAAATAATTTTTTTTTTCGCTTTTTTCCTGAAGTCTCAGTAGGACTCACTAATTGAAAAAAATTAGTAATTGCCAATGATGAAATTCTCACACGTGGGTACAAAGACCTGAAATACATTTGGCCATCTTCTGATGACTCCCTCTTATGTAGGTGACTGTGAACAAGTGAATATCAGGAAACATCTGAGTGGTTGATACTACAACAAATTATCTTCGTATTTAGTATGACTTGATTATTAAAAGATGACCAAAGGCTCATGATTGAAGGTTTGGTACTCAGTTTATATTGTTTCAGGTAGTTCTCAAAATATTAAGAATTGGAGCCTCCCAACAAGCAGCTGAATGAGTCAGACGCAGATACTTACACCCAATTAATGAACAGAAGTCAGAGACCCCTGTGGTTGAAAAGGAAAAGCTGGAGGAAGCTGTGGAAGAGGGTGACCCCACAGGAAGACCAGCAGTCTTAACTCACCTGGACCCGCGAGATCTCTCAGACACTGAGCCACCAACCAGGCAGCATACTCTAGCTGATATGAGACCCCTGACACATATACAGAAGAGGACTGCCTGGTCTGACTTCAGTGAGAGAAGAAGCACCTAACCCTTAAGAGAGTTGAGGCCCCCAGGGAGTAGGAAGGTTTGGTGGGGAGAGGAGGGAGAATCCTCTTGGAGACAGGGTTTGGAATGGGATGAGGATCTGTTGGAGCAAAGACCCAGAGGGTGATAATGTCTATACTATGAAAACTATTTAATAACAATAATAATAATAATAATAATAATAATAATAATAATAATGAATCGGAGCCTCCTCTTGCACAGGAAAACTTTCCAGTATCTATGAAGAAAGACCTAATGAGAATTCCTTGCATTGGAGGATATGGAATCTTAATTGACCATCTTATATATCCAGGCCTGGCTTCTAGTGGCATGTCTGGATTGCATTCTATATTGGACAAACTAATGCTGATTCTAAGACAAAGGTTTTTCTCCACAAACTGACAGCTGGGCTCCACTGCTGAGGACAACATGCACACAACTCACTGAACATAGAGAAGTCATGCTGGTTTCTGATGCTTTCTACCCCCTGGCTCCTACAACCACATTTTTCCTCTTCTATGGGGTTTCCAGAACCCTGTCTAGTGATTTGTTGTGGGTTTCTGCTTCTGCTCCTATTGGCTACTGGAGAAACTTAACTAGTAGAGATTGGGCTAGGTACTGATCTATGAGTGTAGAGGAATATCATTATGAATCATTTCATTGACCTTTTGGGGGCAGTCTTGTTTGGGAGTAACGTAGGTCTCTATGTCATTCAGCTTCTGGTTCCTGGTCATCCTGGCAGTGTCAGGTCTGAAGTTAAAAAAGTCATTGGATAGCACTCTCACAAGAACTGAGCCACCATTGCCATAATATGCCTTACAGACAGGAGAGGTTGTAGGCTGAAAGTTTGTGTCTGTATTGGACATCCCAGTTCCACTACTGAAAGCCTTGGCTGGTTAGAAAAGTCGGCCATTTCAGGCTCCATATCATCCGTTACTAGGAGTCCTTATTAGGGTGTCACCCTTAAAGGTTCCAGAAAGTTACCACTACACGAGGTTTCTACATCAACCCCTAATGTACCCCAAAGGTAGTCCTCTCCCTGTACTCTCTCTCACCATCCCTCTCTCCCCAACCTGATCCCCCCTGTTCTTATTCTCACTTGCAACCAGTCTACCTGCAAAATCCATTCTATTTCCATTTTCCAGGAAGATCCATAGCCCTCCTTGTTACTTAGCCTCACTGGATCTGTAGATTATCCTTTATTTAACAACTAGTGTTCACTTACAAGTGAGAATATATCATGTTTTTCTGGGTCTGAGTTGCCTTGTTCAGGGTGAGTTTTTCTAGCTCTATGCATTTGTCTGCAAATTTCATGATGGCATTTTCTTTAAGAGCAAAATAATACTCCATTGTGTGTATGTACCAGATCTTAAGCTCTTCCCAGTTTCTGGCTATTATAAATTAGGCTACTATGGACAAATGTCCTTGCAGTAAGGTGGATCATCCTTTGGGTACACGCCCAGGAGTGGTATAGCTGAGTTTAGAATTGTATGCTATAAGTCTTTTTATCTAACAAGGAACAACACAAGAGAGAAAATGACTTATTTTTACTTATAGTATGAAAAGCTCTATTTATTCATGGTGGGTGATGTGTTACAGAAAGAAAATGAGGTAGCTGCTTATATTATATCCAGTCACGTGACAGAATGAAGGTATGAAGTAGGGTCCAGATATATAACATCAATTCATTACTAGCCAGTGGCCTAGTACCACATAGAGGTTCTAAGAACTTAGGTTAAGGTTCCCCAATATCGCAAACAGTACCCTCTACTAGGGGCAAAGTGTCCATATAGACAAGCCCCTGGGGGACATTTCACATTCAATACACAAAAGCATGTGTGGTTTTCAAGTGAAAATATTGAGGATAACACTGGGTATTGAAACTTGGAGCTAAAACTTTAGGATTTTGGTGTAGAAATAACCTGAAAAGATATTTTTTGATAAAGTATGGAAAGTGAATGAGGCAAACATTAAACTCTGTGATCAATATTGCAATAATGTTTAGAATTCTGTAGGAGAGATTCATAAAGACCAATGATATGATGGTGCTGCCGTAGAAGTTGTCCGGGTCAGCTCTTTGAACAAATAGAGGAGTCACAGCTCCAGTACTCACAAATAGTTTCACAGGTGGTAGTTTTCATGTCTTTCCATAGTATATTGGGAAAATAACTCAAACTGTAGTGGACCTAAGATGAGAATGTGAGACATTGTATGTGTTCTGTAATCAAAACATCAATATGCAAGCTAACAAGAGGAAGCAATGAAGTAAAGAACTGGAAGAAAGGGTGGTTTGCTTTAATAGATTCCACATGAGATGGACCCATCAGGGAGGTCGTGAAAGAACATCCCCATTTGAGGGAAGCATGAAGTGGCAAATTAGTCTACTACATAGTTTTCTGTCTGCTGCACTGAAGTGTTTTCTGCAGAGTAGTCCATGCCATAATTATACATTCAAAGTATTTTAATGAATTCAAACAGTTCATACACACATTTTACTTTTTTCAAAAGGTCAATGAGATGCAATAATCAATCCAATAAATTGAACTTATAGCTATCTGAGATGTATGGATGAATATAACTTTAGACCTCTCCAGGGAAGAGCACACCAATTGGTTGTACAGTGCCAAATGGTCAGTCATGAAGACCTACATAGAAGTAATATTATATTGAACTCAACAATTTATACTTAGGAATAAATGTATATAAGCAAACACATATATTTATTCAATAACATCTGATGAAAAATAGGCCATGAACTTGAATCAGATTATGGGATACATGGGAGAGTTTGGAGAGAGAAAAAAGGAGGAAGAAAAGTTACTAACTTACAATTTTAAAAATTTAAATAAAAATGTTTTATTTTATTCACTTTTCAATTTATTGTACTGAAATTTCCTACATGAGTATTATTTTATTTTTTACTTTACTTCCCATTATTCTTGGTTTCATAAGGCCAAATTCTGGCAGTCCTAATATATTAGCTGTCCCTGACTACTGCAACTGTTATTTAATACAAATCTTCTATAGAAATCTAGACAAGTGATGATGTACAGAACTTCCTCTGATGACAGACATGCTTTTCTAGTATCTAACCATTGGCTTGTATAACTACTAACCACAACCTAGGTGCTACTTGGAATTTTATTATTATATAGCCCACATAGCTGGTGGGTCATGACATGTTCTGTCACTCAAAAGGAAGCTATACAATCAGCTTACAGGGTTTCAAGCAGCCAATGCAGTTTCCTATCCGGCTTTTTTTCTTGTTGTTGAAATTTTTTGTTATTTATCAAATCCACTGTTAGTTGAACTGGTAATAAATATGCTATTTTTAATATTTTACCTATTTTTCTATATTTGATATCTTGGTACTGAGTACATTTATTTCTCTTCAATTTTACTACATCTTGAGAATCTTTTGAACATCTCAGAACTCATCCCTTTCTTGTGTTGTTTCTCTAAAGAAGACTCTTAACATCTGAAACAAATAGTAAAGTGTCCTCACTGTTTAACACCTTAGTCCTCTTTATGAGATCTTGAAATTGTGCCTTGAAGAAATCCTTGGAGGTTTTGAGGACCATTCACTACTAATCATCCTTTGTCTTCCCACTGCACAGGTTTTGTAACTTTATTACAGTAGATCATGTCCTGGGCAGTGTTCTTTTTACAACTCCAACTTTTACACATTAAGCTGAAATACTGTTCAGAAAGAAAAGCAAAACAGCTCAGCAAAATGATACTTATTGCATGTTATGCTACTAACCAATACTTGAAGGAAAACGTCTCAATTTTTAAAAGATTACTGAAAGTAACAACACAGCAAAACAAAGAAATATCTCACAGTGGAGAGGTAAACAGTAAATGAAACTTCTAAAAGGAAACATTTCAAAACTTTAGAAAAAAAATGGCAAGATAGAAAATCCCACAGAAAGAACATATTAATGCCACCAAAAGTGACATTGGTGGTCTAAGCATATAAAGTATATTTTTTAGTTTTATGCACTGGATAATTAAAATCTGAATGAATTTAAAGCATCATACAGTTTTATTTCCTTATATGGAAGTCATTTGGATGTTACATTGACTTCTCATTTTGAAGACAAGAGTAACATAATCAAGTAAGACTTAGAGGATTATATGAATATAGATCAGTGTCTTGAAGACAGGAACCCCAAAATGGAATAATACGTATCTATTCCTTGATAAACAAGTGCAGGGAAAGTAGGATTCAGACACATTTGGAAGCATCTTGGCTGTGAAGAGAAAAAATAGAATAATAAAGAAATATTTCAAGTGAAGGGGTATTTTTGGAAGTAGTGGTTCTTTGGGGCAAGTGGCATCTAATAGGCAAATACGAAACTGCCAACGAAGCAAAAATAGAACAATAAGATATTCTAGTAGATCTTACAGCAGGTAATTATGTTTTCTCTGTCATAGCTTTAAATGAGAAAAGTAATTCAAATCAAATCTAAAAATACATAAAAGTATTTGTGATTCAACTATGTGCAAGAGAAAAACAATTATAATGAGAACTATTTCTAGCTTAAGAAAATAAGAATTATGATAAATGACTTGCTTCTGTGCTATATTGTCTTGCTTCTAGAAAAATTATCTCTAGTAAGTTCTTTCTACCTACCTCTTAATAACACTAGAAAAGTGCCTTTGATGTCATAAAACATCTTATAATATTTAGACCAAAAACAAAAAATGCCTTTCAAAAATTATACCTAACATATACCTAACAACCATGGATAGGTAATAAATTAGAGATGCTCACCATAAAGTATAAAATATATGTGTGTGTATGTATATATATATATATATATATATATATATATATATATATATATGATAGATATATATGATAGATATATAGATAGTTAAATGTAATTGTAAGTATACACAGCAATATAAAGCATGTTGAAGGACAGTGAGATTATTTTCCAAATATTCTATCATGAAGAAAAGCTTTTCCTATCCAGGATGCACAAATAACAATTCAGTTGTTATCATTTACACTAATGTCTTGGTTTACTTTCTATCTTTCTTTCGTTCAAAAAAAATAACAAAATAAAATAAAAAATAAAACAAAAGTTATCACATCAAATTTGACAAGACAAACCAACAGAAGGAAAAGAGCTCAAAAGAAGACAAAAGACTCAGAGACCCACTTGTTTGTACACTCAGGAGTTCCCTAAAAACACTAAACTGGAAGCCATGATACATATGCATAGGACCTGGTGTAGACCTGAGCAGGCCCTATGCATTTGCTTCAGTCTCTGTTTTCCAATGGAATGACACTGAGTATCCGAACCTCTCCAGGACAGATCTCATGTTCAAGGGTAGTTGATTCCTACTAACTAAAGGATTCTACAGATGTCTTCTTTCTTTTTAGCTCTGTTTGTTTCTTTCTTTTTTTCCTTTTCTTTGGATATGTGTATTTATTTTTTGTTCATTTGGTTACAGTTTGGTGTGTGTGTATGTGTGTGTATGTGTGTGTATATGTGTGTGTATATGTGTGTGTGTATGTGTGCATGTATGTATGTGTGTGCATTTTCCTTCTGTTTGCATCTTTTTGGGTGATTTTGCTGTTGTATTGAATTTTTTATGTGTTTCTTTGAGAAAAGAATTGAGGTTGGGTGGGTAGAGAGAAGAAGAGAACCTGGAAGGACGTATTGGAGGGGACGAATATAATCAAAAGATATTTCAATTTATTTAGTAGATGGTTTTTCATGAAGCTACAAAGTATAGTCACATTGTCATTATTTACTGAGAGACACCAAAGCAGTGTCATCATTTATCTTAAAATCTAATTTAAGATTTTATAAAAGCTTCAAATTTCATCAAGAATAGAAAGGGAAAAGATACTTTTTTTTACATATCCTAAAAAAAAAAAAAAATGAGTCTGGATTCAGATGTAAATGTAGAAGAAAATCTTCCTTTATTTTTTCCATCCAAATGTTTTCCTGGTAAAACATATTGTACATACCTAAAAAATGTTTTACAATTTACTTTACCATATAAAACATAGTAGTCTCTCTAAAATGTCTGAACCCTATACATCAGAAGCTGACTTGACAGAAGAGTCCTTACCCTTTTACCATATTCTCTATATTCTCTTTTGCCTTTCAATGGACAGACACAGGTGCACTTGAACTTGCATGATGGAGACGGAAGGAAAGTACTAAAGTTTAGGGAAGGAAAAGGAGGCAAAAAGAATTCCCATTTACTAATCTTTTCAATTTTTACATTTCCTGATCTCATCTGTGATTTCAATATATATGTAATATCTGTTTACATATGTATATACATATATATACACATTAAGATAGACTTATTAAAAGATAGGAAGCAGTATAAATATAGGTATAAACAGATGGGCTTAGGTACAGATAGTTATTAAAGAGAGGAAGAAAGACAGAGACAGGGATAGATAGACTTATTACTGAATGGGAGAGTCAGGATACATGATAATATATTGCAGCAGTTTTATGTCCCCTACTTGACTATAAACAGACATTATGAATTGCTAACATAAGATAACAAAGGTGAAGCAAGTGTAGATGTAATTAAAACTTCCTTTCCATTTAATTACTAAACAGAGTGCCCTACCTAACCAGGACATCCATAGAAAAGGGCCTTAGTACAGTTGCAATGACAGCTAACTCTCTCTGTCTTTGTCTCTGTCTCTGTCTCAGTGTCTCTCATTCTCCCTTCTCTCTGTCTCTCTCTCCTCCTCCTCTCTCCTTCTCCTTCCCCCCTCCTCCTCCTCCTCCTCTTTCTTCTCCTCCCTCCCCCCCCCTCTGGAAAGATGCCACAAAATCAGTTGCCATGTATTACATAGCCACAGGGTCACAAGCTTCACGAAAATTCTGAAGAGCTTAGAATGAAGTATGTTCTTACTGATGTACTGTACTGAAATTGCTCCTCATCACAGTTGACAACTTGACTGCATTTCCAGGGTCTTGACTTACACCTCAAGTGTGCATAGACTCTTCACTTGAAGAAAGCCTGAGACAACACATGGACTTTATTTGAAATCTTTAAGTCAAGCTAGCTCTTCCACACCACAGAAAATAAATGAAGGAGCTATCTAAAAAAATATAGCTTCAAAGTACTGTGTTGAATGTTATCTGAATATTTTATTCTACATATATTACACTCTCTGTACATTTAAGTTATTTACTCCATGCAAAAATAAAAAATAAAATAATAAAAACCTACATACACACAAAGGTCTATTTTTTCTATTTTCCTTCAAAATTGGAGAAAAAAATACATTTACTGATTTTTGAGACATATTTACAGAGATAGAGGCTCCCTTTCCTTTAGGACACAGACGTGTTTTTTTTTAAAGATCCTCGTTTGCTGGTTCTGTCCACTGACACTCATCTCATCTAAGTGTTTGATTCTACTGAGGGAATTAACTACTCAGCTCAAGAAAGTCTTTTAGAGACATATTTATTTGCTTTTCTTTCTTTTCATTTTTATAACCATTGAGCATTTTTGAAAGAAAGTTTTAAATGTATTTAGCCAGAAAGGAAAAAAAACTCATAATGCAAAATGTTTCTTATCTAAACATTTTGGAGCCATAAAACAAACACATTGCAGGTCTAGTTTATCAGCAAGAGATTTTGTTTTCTGGCTGGCAGTGAGCCTTTTGCAAAATATGGCTTGCTAAGAATAGTGGAAAAGTGGGGCAAAGCTTAAAATATCATGTAGGAGAAATACCCCATTAGTTATCATAAGCAAAGTCAGTATTTCCAATGATCTGCAGAGATGAGTGGGTCTGACCTAAATAAGCTTTCTGAGTAAAGATCTGAATCTTGATTGTGCTGCTCTGATTACGGTCCCATAGCTATCTCATTACTGGGAGGAAGGAGGGACAACTTAGAATTATGTAAGGTGAAAGACTTGAATATTGTCTGTGTCAAATCTCAGAGCTTGTAAATCACTATTCGTGTCTACAGATGTGGGTGTATGGTGGCTCAGTAATCTATAACACATAGTAATTCAAACTCTGAAAGGAGCTTGGAAGCAAAGATTCTGAAATGAGGTACAGGTTCTACTAAATGAACACAAAGGAAGAACACATGGATTTGGACTTAGATGTATTAGTCAGAATGTACCATGATAAAATATGTGACTGAAATGAGTTTGTAAGATCCTTCTTATTTTTCTGAGAATTATGTGATCCTGGCTGGCTCATAACTCATAAGTCTGTAGATCTGACTGATTTCAAACTCTTACCTCTGCCTGTTGAATGGTGAGATTACTGGTAGTTTCTAGCATGAATGACATTTTAAAACAACTTAAATATTTAAAATATTACACAGGTGATTAATAAATGATTAATGAATAGTATTAGTTGAATTAAATTATTTAACAATCTGGGCGTGTTCACACACACTTGTGATTCCAGCAGTTAGAGTAGCCAGACAAGAAACTTGTAAGTTGCAGCTGAATTCTAACCTAGACAATATAATTCCCAATACATTTAGAGTTGGGGTAGACAGGAAGGTGGAATCACTGTTTGCAGGAGTATTCCCAAGTCATCGTCCTATAAATGAACATGGTGTACTCAGGAGGGTCACAAAACAAAGCTAAATGGCATAATAGCAAGAAAAGGGTTTGCAGGGAACAGAGAGTAACAGGCTTTGGAGGAGAGAGTTGACACTAATCAGAATACATTACATACAGGCATGAAATTATCAAAGAGCTAATTTAAACTATAAGAAAGTGTTAAGGTTGTGGTTTAGTTGTAGTGAACTTTCCTAGCAGTGTCAAGGCCTTGGGGTCAGTCTTCAGTATCAGAAAACAGTAACAACAGCAACAAAAAAATTAGGATTTGGTACACAGTTTTTTTTATCTTTGAAGAAATTCAGAGATATAAACATCATATACCCTCTTTAATTAACATGATAACTGTAAAATAATGTTTTTGATAGCTCTCTTTATGCTTTTTGGACAAAGACTCCTCTGAAAACTTTAGTTTTATTAAAATCAGAAAAGTCATGAAAAATCACTCAGTCTGCCACATCTAGATGATTTTATGATGATTAAATACAAGGCATGGAGTTTGCATCTCCACTGTTAAACCATGGAAAACTAAAGTACTAGAAATTTTATGTTCTAAATACAATAAAAATCTGTAATAAAATGACCAATGTTAAAAGTTGAGAATCACGTAAACTGAAATAAATAAAACTAGGCATGCCTTGAAATGGGAAATCACAATGATATAATCAGTAGGAGTAATGTGGAAAATAGCAAAATACATAATTATAGAAATCTTTTGTACTTTTGTCATGATTCCCTGTCATTTGCTATTAGTTTTACCCATGTGAGTGTCTAGAAAAACCTAAACCAAAAAAAAAAAAATTATGCCCCCTCCTATATTTAAAGACATAAAAATATATCCAAAGTTACAGTTACATCGTGGTATTAACCAAACTCTTCCCTGTTTTCTAATACAAAACATCTTTCTTATCCTTGCCACCTTGCAAATGTACAGGGTCAGCCTTCCCAGCCTCCACCCCATGTTGTAATTTACCAAAGAAGATTACTAAGCATCTTTGACCTGACCCATGACAAGGGGCTTCTGGCTAACATCATCTGTCTCTCCATTCATCTTTTGAGACCTTTGTGCTTTTGTCCTATTGATTTAATAGATTACTTCACACACAGCCAAGTTTTGACCTTTCTTCCGAGCTCAAAATTTCACCTTCTTTTTGTTCAAGTATAGTATCTTGATTTCCACTTTACTGATCATAGGAATATCAAGGAAGAACTATGCAGTCTGCTACCTTCTCATCTTAAGACTAGTTCTCTATTCTCCTCACCTCCTTTAATATTTGTGCATCATAGGAAATGCCCTTACTACATTTCAAATTTAGTCTTTTCCAACTGATTCTTTTGAACATCTTCAGTGTCTTTTTTTCTTCAGCTCTCTTTATTTCTCTATAAATACAAATTGCCCACATGTCTACTTAAGAGAGAGAGAGAGAGAGAGAGAGAGAGAGAGAGAGTTAGTTCCAGAGCTTATGGCTTCATTCTTACTCTGAATAATTTCTGGAACTACTTTCTGTGTGAGTACACATATGTTTTCATATGCATGAAACAGGGTCTCTTACTAGCCTAGAATTCACATTTTAGGCTACACTGGCTGGTCAGTAAGTACTGAGAATCTGCCTGTTCCCATAGCCCTCCCTGTGCTAGAAAAATAAGTAGTTGCCAATAAATGTGGGCTGATGGAAAGTGTGCTCTTGTGTGCCTGTTTGTACATGAGTGTCTGTATCTCTCTCTCTCTCTCTCTCTCTCTCTCTCTCTCTCTCTCTCTCTGATTCTGAAAATTGAAAACTGGTCTTTAGAGTTACAAGACTTACCTTATCTTAGTAACTGAGCTTTCACCCCAGTCCCTTTTCCATTTTTATAAGGAAAACAAGAAAACAGAGTGTCTTCAAAAATCGAGTCTACCAGCTAAGCAATTTCGGAAGTCTAGATGTGTTTTCACTTAATTTGTGTTTACTGGAAAATAGCTTGCTTTGGCTTGTACTATTTTTCCAAACCAGATCCCGGGTTCAAAAAAGCATTGCTTCCTGACAATGGACAAGTGCTGCACAGCCTTGACTACTGTTTCTTCTTCAGAGATAAAGAAGACATAAATGAGAAGTTCAGTTATGAACAGTTCCCACATTTAAAACTAAGATTTTCAATAGTGCATAATTTCCAAACTAATAAATTGGCAAAGCAGAGCTCAGGATGGTATCACCAGCATGGTACTCTCATCCTGTTTTACCAAAAAATTATTTCTGGATTTCATTAATGAATATGCTGTGGATCTCTTTTAACATTTTACACAACACCCTCTTTGTGTCACTTGTTAAATTTCAGACCTCCCTTCTCCAAAGAGTTTTGTGTGGTAGACATTACATGAAAAATATCAAGCTAACATTAGATTAAGTATCTCTAATATAGTACATAATAATTCTATAAATTCTATCAATTTTTATCACCAGGTTCCCTGGTTCTCTTCTATGTTGAAATGTATACATATGAGACCATTTTAACATCTAATATAGGATATCATAGAGTTTCATTGGTGAAACACTATTTTTGATAAGCAGTCATGTCTGCCTTTGTGCTCACAATATAAACCAGGCTAGCCACAAGCTTGTGGCAATCCATTACTTCTTCTTCTGTGTGCTCTTTGAATAATTTTTAAAAAAGAAAGGAAGCCTCTAGAAGATTCTTCATAATTTGCTTATGTCCTAGAACAAATCAGTAGCAATTGTTAAATTTATCTATAACAAGAAAATGGAAACTGCAAACGTGCCTTGAGTAAAAAAAAAAAAAATCACTTTTAGAAAAGAATTAAAGCAAGTTATAAAGGCAACATGAGGGGTTGAGGAGATATTACAGAAAGAAATTACTGTCTCATAAGTCTGAGGACCTGAGCTCAGGTCACCACAACCCATATAAACATCCAGGCATAGTGATACATGCTTGTAACACCAATGTCATCAAAGCAGACAAGCAGATCTCTGAAGTCCATTGAATGTCCAGCCAAGCTGAATAATTAATTGAAGATCAGGTTTAGTAAGAGACACTGCCTCAAAACAATGATAGAGAGTAATAGAGGAGAAGCCCAAGATCTACTTTTAGTGTCTAGATGCAAACACATACATATGCACCCTTACAGGTACTACATTCCATCACTTGTACCAAAACAAACAAACAAACAAACATATGGATACAAACATGTTGAGGTCTTCTCCTTCACTATCTATTGTAATGCTACGTGTGGTCTCCCAACACCTGGAGTCTATATGTAGCCCCTGTGACCCTTACCCCAGATAATTCTGATTGTTGAATAAAGATGCCAACGTTCACTTTCTGGGCAGAAGGGACATATAGGTGGGATTTAGATTTCACAGGCTTGTGGGGAGAGGAGGACCATGAGGAAGTGTGTGCAGGAGGAGCCATGGGTTAAGAGTCAAGAAAGAGTGGCCCTGAGAGCTGCCAAATTGGAGCTAAGAGCAACCCAGATGAAACATAGTAAGTAATAACTCAGAGTTATCAATAGGAAAGTAGATTCTAATAGCATGGATGTCAGATATCTATTCAGCTTTTGTATTGCTTAAGACTTATTTAAAAATATAAAGGCTGTGTGTGGTTTTTATCTGGGAACTCAATGAGCAAGTCAGGGTAGAAATCCCAGGCTGGGATTTAAATAATTTCTGCAACATATACATACATACATTCATACACACACACACACACACACACACACACACATACATACATGAACAATAAAATGTCAGATGAGTGGTGGCACACACACATAATCTCAACACTTAAGAGACCAAGGCAGTAGAATTACAAAGTCAAGATCACCTTGGACTATATAACAAACCTGTTACAAAAAGTTAAGGAAATAGGTTAGTTGCAGTGAGGGGAAGGGAGATGCTGGTTGTAAACATTACTATCCATTAGTTGAAATTAAATCCCAATAATACTAATAGCTACATAGACTCATTTCTATGAGGGATAGTAGCTGTACAAGGTCACACATCATATTTATAGGTATAACTTTATATGGTCATATGATCTTTATATGGGATGTTAGTTCTCTGAAGTCAAGACAGTAAAGTCTTTATATTATATCTTTCAACCTAGAACAACAGAATTCACAGGAAATGGCATAGCAGCATATCATTAATTCACTAAATTAGCTACCTTTTTAAAATAAGACTTATTTATGTGAGTACACTGTAACTGTCTTCAGACACACCAGAAGAGGGCATTGGATTCCATTACAGATGGTTGTGAGCCACCATATTGTTGCTGAAATTGAACTCAGGACCTCTGGAAGAGCAGTCAGTGCTCTTAACCTCTGAGCCATCTCTCCAACCCTAAATTAGCTAGCTTTAAGAATGTTTAATGTGGAAGAGGATGGGATGGTGGGGTACATGAGGGAATACAGGGAAGATTAACTAATACTAAAGACTAGTACAGCACCTATGGAAACCATGGTTCAGTGTTCCACCTCTCCTGGCGGGGTGCCCACAACTGTCTTGGAGAGGGCAGAACAAAGTACAGAATGGGTGAGTTTGCAGTCCACCTTTTCCCTCTGGGGTATCAGAAGTTACTGTACACCAGGATAAGGAGGATGAAGCAGAGTCCAGGACAAATAATGTCTACTGGGCTTTGGTCTGGCCAGGAATGATGGAAGAGATACAATTCTTAAAAAGGGAATAAGCAGGTCCAGGCAGCCGATACTCGCTCTGATATGAGCCTCTGCAAATAACAGGAGCCTGGTCAGTCAGGTAGGTCCAAGGTCCAAGGAGGAGAGGGTTTAGAGGGAGAGAGCCTTCCCCCAAGTGTTTGTTACAGCTCAGTAAAAACAGCTAGTCTCAGGTAATCCTAGGTGAAATAACTTGTGCATGTCCCATGTGGACATGGACAATATAAACCTTGGGGAGTGGTATGAAATTTTGGAGGTAAATACATTCTATTGGCTGAGACCAAGATGCTGCCAGTGCTCTGTTTGCATGAGGAAATATTCCACACGCTGAGTTATGAGACTGCTGCTTGTGATCACCTTGTTGGGAGTCATGGTTACATGCCCAGAGGCAGACATGGTACCTGGATGAGCTAGCTCTAGTCCTGCCAGTCTTGAGCTCTGAGATTTCTGAGGTTTGAGCTTGCTCTACTTGGCCTATTCTGGACAGGTTCTTCTTGTGGCATGGTCCTCATGCCCCACCTGAAATCAGTGTTAAGTTTCCTTAAAAAAGTAGAAGATAAATATATCCCAAGATCCAGTTATGTCACTCTTGGGCATACAGTCACAGAACTTTATACACTACTACAAAGATACATGCTTTGTCTTGTTAGCGCTGGTCTATCCATAAAAGCCAGAAAATGGAAAGAGCTTAGATGTGTATCTACTGATAAATAGACAGATAATGGAAATGTACAGTTTTACACCATGGAATATTATTCAGCTATATAAAAACTAAAATTTGTAAGTTTCACAAAGCTGTAAATGAGTATCTTAAGTGAGATTACCCAGCCCCCAAAAGACAAATGTTACCTGTTTTCTCTTATATGTGGACCTTACACTTTAAGCTTTAAGTGTATGTGTTTCTACTTGAATAACCAGAAAGGTTAGGTAGTTAATAAGAGACTGAGTAAAAAGGACCATTCATGAAAGGGGGGATAGAGTAAATAGAGAGGGGACTAGAATAGGAGAATGAAATGGGAACAAAATGGGAGGGCAGGGTAAAGAGGGTAGTGTGGAAAAGGACAACTAATACTAATGGCCTTTTGAATATGCCTAAGGAGACCTACTACTGTATAAGCTTCTTAAAATGAACACATAAATGAAAGAATTTTAAATAATGTGAGAGTACTCAAATCAAACATCATGTTCTACCAGGTAAAACTTTCAGTGCTAGGAATTAGTTACATCTTCTTTAGTCATTAGCCATATGGGTTCCATATATGCCCCCAAACTGCACAGAACAATGTTAAGACAATTGGTTAACTTCTATAACCTGACAGAAGGCCCTGTTGCTGAAGACCCAAATTACTTAAGCTATCTAATTTGAAAAAAAAAAAAAGACACACAAAAAAAGAGTTAGTGTCCAAATAGAAGCTTCAATCCTACTGACTAAAAATTCATGATGCTAGGATTAATTTCACTGCTGGAGGATTAAAATAATCGCCAATATCATAGAGTTTCAAACACTCTGTTCTGCAATAGTAACCTGGCTGTAAGATAAACTGACACAGTAGTGGCAGAAATGTCCTGAGAGTAACCAGCCATACTTTGATTGGATGTAAGGCCAACTTGATGATATGGAACCCATGTATAATATTATTACTAATGCAGCCAAGAACCCAAGAATAAATAAATCATGTGCAACTATGGGAAAAGCAACTTTTATTCTGATAAAATAACATACCAATTAATTCGTTGTGACATATTTCTATACCCATATATGAAAGAATGTCTCCAAACTCATAAGAGAAGTGTCTTCTTGAAACATATAGAAACTAATATAAAGATCTACAGCTTTAGAGAACGAGAGACTTCAGAGCATTCAGTCTTATGGGAATGCCTTTATCAAATCCTCCTATTTAAGATTCAGAGATCATTGTGGGATGGTGAAGCATCTTTGGGTATATGCTCGCAAGTGGTATAGCTGGGCCTTGAGGTAGAACTATTCCCAGTTTTCTGAGAAACTGTCAAATGGATTTCCAGAGTGGTTATACAAGTTTGTAATCCCACTAGTAATGGAGCAGTCTTTCCCTTGCCTTCCTCGCCATCATGTGCTATCACTTGAGTTTTTGATCTTAGCCATACCTATGGGTGTAAGATGGAACCTCAGTGTTGTTTTGATTTGCATTTCCCTGATGACTAAGGACTTTGACCATTTCTTTAAGTGCTTCTTGATCATTTGAGATTCATCTTTTAAGAATTCTGTGTTTAGATCTGTACCCCAGTTTTAATTGGGTTATTTGTGCTGCTAGTGTCTAACTTCTTAAGTGTTTTGTGAATTTTGGATATTAGCCCTCTTTGAGATGTAGAGTTAGTACAGATCCATTCCCAATCTGTAGGCTGCCATTTTGTTCTTTTGATAGTGTGCTTGCTGTTTGACAGTATGCTATTCAGTTTTTATGAGGTTCCATTTTATTGATCTTAGAGCCTGAGCTACTGGTGTTCTGTTCAGGAAATTGTTTTTTGTATCAATGTATTGAAGGTATTTCTCACTTTCTCTTCTATGAGATTCTTTTGTATCTCATTTTATGTTGAGACCCTTGATCCAATTGGACTTGATTTTTGGGCAGGGTAACAAATATGGACCTATTTTTATTCTTCTCCATGTAGAGATCCAGTTAGACCAGCAGCATTTGTTGAAGATACTTTCTTTATTTCCATTGTATGTTTTTAGTTTCTTTATCAAAAATCAAGTGTCCATGGGTGTGTTTTGATTTCTGAGACTTTGATTTGATTCCATTGATCAATGTGTCTGTCTCTGTACCAATACCATGCAGTTTTTATCACTACTGCTCTGCAGAACAGCTCAAGGTCAGGGATGTTGATTCATCTCAAAGTTCTTTTATTGTTCAGGATTGTTTTTGTTTTGACAATCTTGTTTTTTTTTTTTTTCCATGTGAAGTTGAGAATAGGAAGGAAGGAAAGAAAGAAAGAAAGAAAGAAAGATTGATTTTCAAATCTATGTAGAATGAGAAAAAATAAGATAAAGATTGTAGAAACTAGAGGTTTAAATGACTCCCAGGAAACAATGTCTTCCCAACACAATAGGACCAATACATATTTGAACTCACAAAATCTGTGACAATATGTGGAAGACCTCTACAAGTTCAAAGCATAGAAACTAAAGTGTGGAAAAGAGAAAATGGATATGAAATCCTATCTGAGACTATATATAGTAAATACCAGCTAGAAAAGGGAGAACCAGGTTTCTTCAAAAGCCTATCACTGGAATCATTAACCACATTCTAGTTTTCATTCCCAGAAGAAGTTGTTTAACACAATACTGGGTCTATTATTTGTGTGGACATTTAGTTTTTTTATTTTTATTGTTGTTTGTATATCTGTTTGCTTTGATATTTTTTGTCTTATTGATTTGATTTTAAGTTTTTGCTTTTTGTTTGTTATTAGCTGTTTTTCTTGTGATTTTTCTTTTTGAAAAAAATAAAAAGTTTGGTGGGTAGAAAATTTGGTAAGTTCTTGAAAGAATTGAGGATGAGAAAGAATATAAGGATATGATCACAGTACACTCCAATAACTACAGAGCATTTCCAATGCTCTTGATTGCCCTCTAAACCTTGATAGTAAGACTCTATTGCTGAAGATACACTAAAATTTGGTTATAGAATATGGTAGGATCAGCGTAGTACTGGTCTGGAAGCATCTTCTCCAATGTGTAGTTTTCACAGGGCTAAAAGGTGCGATTCATGCCACAGAAGAGAAGGAATTGCCATTGTCTGTAAACCCTTGGAACCACAACAACTGCTGGGATGAACCACCTCCTTTAAAACAGTGGCACATGCGTCATCTGCAAGCCAATTACTCTCAGATTGAATTTAAGCCCTGATCCATAAGATGAAATCAATAAACCAGACACGGTTATTTGGCCAAGACAAGTCATAAGCTTTAGGTAAGAACCTCTTTCTATTACTCTCTCATAATTAATAAACTATGGACATAGTATTGAACTGAGTCCTAAAGACTTGTCTTTATGTCCTATAGTTAAGTTCATCAGTCAACCTTGATCAGAAAAGCTTCTTTCTGTGAATATCATAACATAGTACAACTGATCAAGATGCAGAAAACAGGAAATGAAAGAATCCCAACCTTAAATGAGACTGCTATCATCATAAACTGATACTTCTAAGGCTAAAATATTATGGTGAAAGAAGAGAAAGAAAACATATAATAGTTACTAGATGTGGTAGAGTAAAAAAAAAATATGTTTACAGACACAGAAGAGAAGAAGCACATGCAAATTAATATCAACAGTTAAAGTGTGTATATGACCTCCACAGGCTCAGGGCAGAATCTGTGATATACTCAGCCTCCTAGGAAGAAAAGACTAAATCTTAGAGTTGAAAATAAAGAAATATTCATGGACAGAGTTAAAGTTAAAGTAAAGATTCCTGAAGAGCTGAAACCATGGCTTGTGGATGACTGAGAATTGGTCACCAGACAAAAGCAGGTTTTCTATCTTCTTGCCAAAAAGAATGTGGATTCCATTTTTGAGGCTTATGTAAATTATAAGAAACCTCAAAGAAATACAGATAATGAGGAGTGTGCTGTTATTGAGGCTGTGGCAGGGATAAAGTAGTACTTCAATGAAATGTTGGGAACTCAGCTACACTACAAATTTGGGAGAGCACAGAATGCAGAAATTCTTGCAGATTACACCATACATTCATGCCCCAAGTGTATGGAGCACCACCTTTACTGAGATTATTTGTGTCAATTGGAATGATGTTGGCCTATACATCCTTAGATGAGAAGAGCCTTGTTTTATTACTGAACTATCTACATGATTTCCTCAAGTACCTGGTGGGGAATTCAAGAACGGTGGGGAATTCTCCAACTATTTTAATGCCAGCGATTATGAACTGGGTCCTCCAGAGTACCACTGGAAAGCCATATGAGGGTAACTGCTCCTTTTTTCTCTTTTAATTTCAAAGTTTCTACCAGTGTATTTAGTGATGGACAACAGAGAAATGTACTGTAGAGTGTTTTATTGCCTAGTTGACAAAGCTTCTTTTGAATGCTGGTGGTTCTGTTCCTTTGACACTATGGACGTTTATAATATGTGTGAATGCTCTATGATAAAATACTCTGATTCCTAGTACCAAAGGTTCACTTCAGTGTATATATCTGAACATTCATCCACCTGTGCTCTTTTTTTTTTTTTTCCTTAACGAGCCCATTCTTTGCAAGTCTCCATGTTGTTCCTTAGGTATTTAATCTTTGTTCAATTGATAAAAAATTGTGGCTTGTTTTCATGTATTGTTGTTTTTTGGTGGTTTTTTTTTTTTTTTTTTTTGGTATATATGTCTAATGCATGTTTTCACATGAAAGACACAATGCGTCCTGTACCTACAGTTTTATGGAAAAAAGAATCTTGTGGGAGTTGTTTTACAGATTTTCAATAATTTTTTTTCTTTAAATTTAAGAAAGTAAATATTTGGTCAAGCAGCCTAAATAATTAGATTTTTGAAAGTTTTTTTGGACTATGGATTATGAAATAAAATAAAAAGGAAAGAGTAACATCCCACAGAGAATCCAAAAAAGTATTCAGAAGTGGTCAGAAGCAAAATTGGAAAGGAAAAATTGGAGTATTTATCCCTAAAGAGCTAATTTTCTCAGAAAGAATAAAGCCTTTACTTGATTCCATTAAATTTGTTTCCTGGTCATGAGTCTTCACCTCGGAAAGAATGCAACTGCCCTCAAATAAAACTAAACCCAGAACAGTGATTGTGTAAAGAAATAGAATTTAAAACTGTGTGTGAGTTGAAAAGCTTATGAGTAAAGGTACATTTATCTGCCAAGATCTCAGTGTTGTGTTAAATCCCTAGCATTCAGCACTGGAGATCTCAGGGGACTGTTATAGACTTTAATCAAAAGAACATTTCACAGTTTGGTTTAAAAGGTCAAACTTACTAACTTATCCTTATGTGATGGTAGTTTAGCAATGGTCTAGTAACTTGGTTTGTGGTTTGTCATGACCTAGATCATTTTGTGGCAAAAGGAAATTGATGTGAGCACTTTTAGCCTTACTCAACCATTAAAAAGAACATTAGGCAGACTTTGGTCTCAAAACCAGCCCAGTTACTCATAGTCAGTCTAGGATTTTATGAACAGAACAAATGCTAGAATATTAAAGTGTGTATGTATATGTATATATGTGTGTGTGTGTATGATAGATATATATGATAGGTTGATGTATATATATATATATATATATGTATATATGTATATCTTGATGTATTGTATAAATTATAAATATCAAGCAGCTTCACACAGAATAAAGAAAACATGTTATATAAAAAGGAGTATTTGAGGCTGGATTTAGCTCAAATGGATGTCTGAGTGCCAATTATTCAAGAACAATTTTCTCTAACATGGAGGAAAAGGGTAAGTAGTATCCCTCAGTTTCACAATTCTAGTTTATCTAACTTATCTAACCGAGGTTTCCTTTACGAACCTCCTAAATTCCTTACACAAGAGGAGATGCAGGCCGAAAGTATTAATTGGAAAATTCATGAATAATCAATTATAGTGCATTTATAATTACTATTATAGATCTC
Organism: Rhynchomys soricoides; assembly: GCA_019843965.1. Lineage (NCBI taxonomy): Eukaryota > Metazoa > Chordata > Mammalia > Rodentia > Muridae > Rhynchomys > Rhynchomys soricoides. Next base: position 9,720,368 of record JADRCH010000004.1, on the reverse strand, counting down.
TCATCATCATGTTCCATATTCTTCTGTATCATTCACATCTAATTGTCCATCTTATTAGATTAACTATAATAGCATCTATAGAAAAATTTCATTTTATTTTTAGGTAATATTAATCTCTTCCTTTTGCCTCTCTCTATATAAATATATGAAAATGTAATATATACTGATTTCTGTATTCTTTAGTTTCAGAGATACACTCAGTTATGGAAACACATTTTGTGGATGAGGGAGACTGAAATTTTAATTTAACTTATCACTAGTATTTAATGTAGAAGCAGACATTTATAGAGATATATTATTAAAAACAGAGTTAATGAAAACTTCAATACTGAAAAAGGAAAAGAAAGAAAATGATGCTTTACTTTACCAATAATATTTTCATTACTGAAATTGAAAGAGTGAAGTGAATTTGGCATGTTTGGATATATTACACATGTGAAAGCAGATGTAGGTAGCATCTAAGATATTTATATAGAAGGCCACTGTATCAATAAATGAATCACCATAAGCTCAATAAAAAATAAGAACTTTATTAAATATAAGTTTGATTAGTTGATTGCAGCACTGTATGTGAAAAGAAGATACTTAATTTTTGTAGACTTTTGTAATACTGAATGCACATTACAATTGAATACACATTACAAATGCAATGTGTAATGCACATTGCAATTGGTTTTTATAAATATCTAGAATATGAACATATGTAAATTATTCAGAAAAGGCATTGAAATAGTATAAGGATGTCCACCACTCTTAAATGCTTGTACCAGACACATTGAAACTAACAGAAGAGAAAGTGGAAAAGAGCCTCAAACTCATTGGCACAGGGGCAAATTTCCTAAACAGAACTCTAAAGGCTCAGGATCTAAGATCAAGAATTTATAAATAAGACCTCATGAAACTGGAAAGCTTCTCTAAGGCAAAGGACATAGTCAATAGGACAAAGAAGCAATCTACAGCTTGGGAAAAATCTTCACTAACTGCAAATCTGATAGAGGGCTAATATCCAAAAATACATAAGGAAGCTAACCACCAAAATCACAAACAATCCAATCAAAAAATGCAGTATAGAACTAAGCAGAGAATTCCCAACAGAGGAATCTCAAATGGCTGACGAATGTTCAAAGTTTTAGTGATCAAGGAAATGCAAATTAATATGAACCTAAGATTCCACCTTATACCAATCAGAATGGCTAAGTTCAAAAACTCAGGTGACAGCACATGCTGGCTAAGACTTGGAGAAAGAGGAACACTCCTCCATTGCTGTTAGGAATGCAAACTGATACAACCACTCTGGTAATCAATCTGGAGGTATCTCAGAAAATTGGAAATAGATCTACCTGAAGACCCATCTATACCACTTTTGGGCATATACCCAAAAGATGTCCCACGATGCCTCAGGAGCACATGTTCCACTATGTTCCTAGCAGCCTTATCTATGATAGCCAGAAGCTGGGAAAAACTCAGATGTCCCACAATGGAAGAATGGATACAGAAAAAATAGTTCATTTACACAATGTAATTCTACTCAGCTATTAAGAATGAGGAAATTATCAGTTTTACAGCCAAATGGATGGAATAAGAAAATATCATCCTGAGTGAGGTAACTCAGACCCAAAAGAACATGCATGATGTGTACTCATAATAATCAGATATTAATCAAAAAAGTACAGAATGCCCAGGACAAAATTCACAGGACTCAAGAAGGGCTAACAAGCTGAAGGACCCAAGCAAGGATGCCTCAATCCCACTTGGGAATGAGAAGAAACCAGTCACAGGGGAAAAGGAGAGAGGGGACAGGGAGGGAAAGGGGGAACAGGATCAAGTATTGGGAGGGGGACAGGACTAAAGTCTTGAGAGCCAGCAGAAATAATGGAAACAAGCAACCTCAGAAGGTAGGAGGGGGGGTGCTCTTTAGAATGTACTGGAGATTTGGTTCTCTGGAGTCTAACTTCTTGAGTTCTTTGTATATATTGAATATTAGCCCACTATCAGATGTAGGATTGGTAAAGATCTTTTTCCAAATCTGTTGGCTGCCATTTTGTTGTATTGACAGTGTCCTTTGCCTTACAGAAACTTTGCAATTTTATGAGGTACCATTTGTCGATTGTTGATCTTAGACCATAAATCATTGATGTTCTGTTCAGGAAATTTTCTCCTGTGCCCATGTGTTCAAGGTTATTTCCCATTTTCTCTTCTATTAGTTTCAGTGTATCTGGTTTTATGTGGAGGCCCTTGATCTACTTAGACTTGAGCTTTGTACAATGAGATAAGAATGGATCAATTTGCATTCTTCTACATGCTGACCTCCTGTTGAACGAGCATCATTTGTTGAAAATGCTGTCCTTTTTATCCCACTGGATGGTTTTAGCTACTTTGTTAAATAACAAGTGACCATAAGTGTGTGGGTTCATCTCTGGTTCTTCAATTCTATTTCATTGATCATCCTGCCTGTCATTATACCAATACCATGCAGGTATTGGTTTTGGTTTTTTGGTTTTTTTTTTGTTTTCTTTGTTTTTTTGTTTTGTTTTGTTTTTGTTTTTTTGGTTTTTTGTTTGTTTTTTTATCATTGTTGTTCTGTAATACAGCTTGAGGTCAGGGATGGTGATTCTCCCAGAAGTTTTTTTACTGGTGAGAATAGTTTTCACCATCCTGGGCTTTTTGTTATTCCAAATAAATATGAAACTTTCCCTTTCTACCTCTATGAAGAATTCAGTTGGAATTTTGATGGGGATTGGATTGAATTTGTAGATAGATTTTAGCAAGATGGCCATTTTTACTATATTAATTCTGACAATCCATGAGCATGAGAAATGTTTCCATTTTCTGAGATCTTCCATTTCTTTTTTCAGAGATTGGAAATTCTAAAATATGGGGTACAAAGATAAACAAAGAATTCTCAACTAAGGAGTATCTAATTGCCAAGAAGCACCTAAAGAGATGTTCAACATCTTTAGCCTTCAGGGAAATGAAAATCAAAACAACCCTGAGATTCAACCTCACACCAGTCAGAATGGCTAAGATAAAAAACTCAGGTAACAGCAGATGCTGCTGAGGATGTGGAGAAAGAGGAACACTCCTCCATTGTTGGTGGAACTGTAATCTGGTATAACCACTCTGGATATCAGTCTAGTAGTTCCTTAGAAAATTGGACCCAGCTATACCACTATTGGGCATATACCTAAAAGATGCTCCAACATATAACAAATGTTCCACTATGTTCATAGCAGCCTTATTTATAATAGCCAGAAGCTGGAGAGAACTCAGATGTCTTTCAACAGAGGAATGGACACAGAAAATGTGGTACATTTACACAATGGAGTACTACTCAGCTATTAAAAACAATGACTTCATGAAATTCTTAGGCAAATGCATGGAACTAGAAAATATCATGCTGATTGAAGTAACCCAGGCACAAAAGAACACTCACTGATAAGTGAATATTAGCCCAAAAGCTCGGAATACCCAAAATACAATTCACAGACCATATGATGCTTAAGAAGAAGAAAGAACAAACTGTGGATGCTTCAGTCTATCTTAGAAGGAACAAAATATTCAAGTAAGGTAGAGGATGGGAGAGACTTGGGAGGAAGAGAGGAGGGCGATAAGGAAAATGGGGTCAGGTTCAGGTGTGGGAGGAGCCAGGGATGATATACAGAAGGTCAGGAATTTGATTAGAGGAATCTAGTGATGGGGGATACAGAACTGGAGGTAGCCACAAGCAAGTTCAGATGCCAGGAAAGCAAGAGGCTCCCAGGACCCAACAGGGATGAGATTAGCTGGAAAGCCCAACAAAGGGAAGGAAGAACCTGTAGAGATTAGACAAGGCTCCCCTGTTGCGGAATGGAGTCTCCCACACTTCTCCAAAGTTTTAACCCAGTATTGCTCCAGTCTAAATAAAATACGGAGATAAACTGTGGAGCAAAGACTGAAGGAGAGGCCATTCAGAGTTTGCCTCACCTGGGACTCCATCCCAGAGGCTTGCAGCCAAAGAGTGGAATGAGCACAGGTCCCCAGTGGAGGAGTTAGAGAAAGGACTGAAGGAGCCGAAGGGGTTTGCAGCCCATTGGAAGAACAATATCATCCGAACCAGACTACCCAGAGCTCCTAGAGTCTAAACCAACAACCAAAGAGTACACATGAAGGGACCATGGCTCCAGCTGAATATGTAGAAGAGGATGGCCCTGTAGGACATCAATGGGAGGAGAGACCCTTGTCCTGTGGGAGTTCCATGCCCCAGTGTAGAGGAACTACAGGGCAGGAGGCAGGAGTGTGTGGGTAGGTGGGGAAGCATCCTCATAGAAGCAGGGAGAGCAAGAGGGGATATGAGGTTCTGGAGGGGAAACTGGGAAAGAGGGTAACATTTGAAATGTAAATAAATAGAATGTCCATTTTTTTAAAAGAAAAAAAGGAAAGAGAAAAAAAGAAACTCTGCTTTAATTCAGCAGCCAAAGAAGGAGAAGAAGAAGAAGAAGAAGAAGAAGAAGAAGAAGAAGAAGAAGAAGAAGAAGAGAAGAAGAAGAAGAAGAAGAAGAAGAAGAAGAAGAAGAAGAAGAAGAAGAAGAAGAAGAAGAAAGGAGAAGAAAAAAAGAAAGAAAGAATGAAAGAAAGAAAAGAAAAGAAAAGAAATGAAAAGAAAAGAAAAGAATGTGCAAGAGACCTGGCAGGTGAGAGACTCTCAGGACTCAAAGGGAAAAATCTTGAATGAAGTGCATGAGGAACAGGGCATCAAGTGGAGAGATGTGGTTGCCATCCCACAATCAATAGCTCTGACCCAGAATTATTATTATCTGAAGGAAGTGCAGGAACTAAAATGGAGACGAATGTGAGTGTCCAGTGTCAGGCCCTAATTGCGATCTACCTCAAGGGGAGCCCTGGGGGCCCTGACACTATTACTGATGCTGTGGTGTGCTTGCAGACAGGAGCCAAGCATGGCTGCCCTATGAGAGGCCCAACAAGCAGCTGAAAGAGTCAGATGCAGGTATTAACACCCAACCAATGGACAGAAACCGGACACCCCGTGGATGAATTGGGGAAAATCTGGAAGAAGCAGAGGAGGAAGGCAGCCTTATGAGAAGACCAGCAATCTCAACTGAACTGGACCCCCAAGATCTCTCAGAGAGTGAGCCACTGACCAGGTAGAATACACCAGATGATATGATGCCTCTGACACATATACAGTAGAGAACTGCCTGGTCTGACCTCAATGAGAGAAGTTTCACCTAGTGCTGGAGAGACTTGAGGCCTCAGGGAGTGGGGAGGCCAGATGGGGTAGGGTTTTGGAGGTGAGGCAGTATGGGATGGAGAGTGGTTGGGGAGCAGATCAGATAAAGTCTGGACTGTAAAAACAGATTAAAGAATAAAAATAAATATATTTTTAAAGAAATTAATTCCTTACATCTTGCGTGTAAGTTTTGTATGGGTCAGCTTTAGTAACTTTTAGAAACTTAAATGTAAGAGAAGCAGCAGGGTGTTATTCTGCTTTAAAAAGAGACTTCTTTTCCCCTACTTTATGATGTGGAGAAATTTGCTGCTGTGTTGTAAATATCTACAGTTTGATATGTTTTGTAAAAATGTAGTATGATGAGACAGGAGGGGGGTTCCTTACACACAAACACACACACACACACACACACACACACACATCTGTCTAACACATATTCTAATACTAAGCACGACATGTATGTACATATGTATGTACATATGTGTGTGTGTGTGTGTGTGTGTACTTGAAATATACAATATATGTATAAGAAAAATAACTATGGAAAAGAGGGCCATCAATTCTGGAGGGAGTGAGGGGAGGTCATGGGAGGATTTGACTGGGGGTAAGGAAAGGAAGAGTGACATAATTTAACTTTGATTTAAAACATTGCTATTTTAAATCACTGAGTTTTAGTGTCTTGTTATGTAGGGATATGTGATTTATGTAAACACAAAAAGGAACTCAGTTTTAGAGTAATACTAAAAAGTGTATGTTTAATGTGTGTGTTTTCCGAACAGCTACCTATGTGAATAAGCTGGAAACATTCAAGGTAATGATCAATTATTCTTTATTTTTCCATGAAGCCAATAAAATGTTTTCAATTCTTGAGTTCTAGGCAATTTAAACAGGTCCTTGTACATGAAAGAAATGTCTTAATTGAATGGACACTAAAGGCTGATTAAACCTGAAGTAGGAGAATAATCAGAGGGTTGGTACAGGGCAAGGTAAATACTTTGCTTTAATCTTTTTATCTCTCTCTACTTAATTTTCTTTGCCTTTGTGTATATGTAGTTAGGCAACCAGAGATAAAAGGAAATGTTCAAGCAGCAGGAGAAAAAGCCTTAAAATTAAATGTTTTTAAAATACTTTAAAGATTTGATTCTATATCACTAATGTGTGTGTGTGTGTGTGTGTGTGTGTGTGTATATACACTAGCTAATTCTTGTAATCATTGAATCGTGGTTCACATGATTCACTACATAAAACTACAGTGACCTTAATGACACACCATAGTAAAATACATTTTCCTTCAGTAGTTCAATAATGAGAACATAGTCTGTAGTCTACTAATCAATAATTGAAGGCAAATATTGGAAGAGTAGTTTCACAGCATGGGATCCATGTGTACGTGAATGCTGACATGTATGTACATATGTATGTACATATAATGTTCTATCACAGGTGGAAAGTAAACAAATCCAGGTTAGCAGACTTGGCAGCAAGTTTCCTTGCTTTCTGAGTGAGCTTACGGATCTCTTTTATAACTATTGTTTTAACTGAACTTTTTTTCTATTCTATTTTCTACTGAATATTTTCATTCTGTTATTAGACCTCCTTTTTGAGGGGATATCAGAAACAGAATAAGCAGTCACCCAAAACTATAAATACCTCACTTAAACCTCATAAAACACTGTAATATGAGAACTGCTAAATCTTAAGAGAATTCTTGCATCTGAAACAGCGCAATACTTTATGCATTTGGGGAATCACACTCTGGCCCAATTACTAGACTTACCCATTCAGAATTTTCAAAGAATATTATAGGACTCAAACTTCTTTACATGATGAATCATATACAAGTCCTAAAATTGAAATTAGAAATTAGGAAATATCAATTCTATTTGTTAGTCTGGATTCCACTATTAGTTCAAGCAGCTTGAGTCTTTCAGATGAATCGTAGAGGAGGGCAGGCCTTTGCTATCATGTTAAATGCTTCCTGGACTTGTTTTTATTATGAAGATTTCCTGGTCAGTTATACTTATTATTTTCTCTACTTTTATTTTATTTTATTGGTTTTATAATATAGTGAATCCAGGAAGAGACCATGGCATGTCTCCCTGTATAAAGTTCTAAGTAAGAAATTCTTTTGAACTACAGAAAGCCACATGAAGCATGTTTTTCATAAGATATGTAGAAGTGGCCAAACCTTTTAAACTAAACTCACAAGCAGTTGATAAGACATGCATATAATTGAGATTTACCTTACTGGGAGAATAGGAAATTTAAAAAGCAACTGGCACATGTAAAATCCTTGCATCACCTGGGCCACTCTCTTTGCTGGTGATGCAGTAGCAGCAGATTCTGGCATTTATTATATACATCATGCATCAGGGAGAAGAAGCTTGGTTAATATCTGTAAGAGGTCAGTAGAGGACTGAATGAAAATAGCCCTCATAGTCTCATAGAGAATGACATTATTGGGATGTGGCTCTGCTGGAAGAACATGTGGGCTTTGAGTTTTCAGAAGCTCTAGCCAGACCCAGTGTCATTCACCTTCCTGCTGCCTATCAATCCAGATGTAGAACTCTCAGCTAACTTTCTAGCACTATGTCTGCTTGTGTGCTGTCATGCTTCCTGCCATGACAACAATGGACTAAACCTTTGAACTGTAAACCATATTTGATTAAATGTTTTCTTTTATAAGAGTTGATATGGTCATGGTGCCTCTTCACAGCAATAGAACACGGAGAAACACAGGGTATCTATGGTAGTAGTCTCAGCCTGCTCTCATCTATAAGGCAGACTCTCTGATAGGTAGTTTCTGTACACACTGTCAGCATATACTCTCAAACCAATGGGAATCCAATCCTCCTCCCATGACACAGTGCAGGTCTTGTCATAAGTCTTTGACATTCCATGATATGGCCATGCTCCTGCCAACAATTCATGTTTAGTTGGGCTTAATGTGTTCCCCACAAATGTGATATTTAGAATGGCTGTCATGTTTAGAAGCCCATGTGAGAAAGCCTAACTCACCATTTTTATAACTCTTACAAATCCCTATTAACTATTTATTTCCCCCCTCTTTGCTTCATATATTTTATAAAATTTTAGATATTTTATATTTACATAAAGTTTGTGGATATAAAATCATGATAACTTACTCTGTTTATTCCCAACTATTCAACAGAAGGCATGAGAATCCAGTATAGAATATAAATTTGCGTATTGCCATTTTCATTTTTATTTTATTACATTATATAATTAACATAACTCCAATGACAACAATCTGGATGTATTTAACAATATTACCAGTTTGTCATTCAATCAACATTGCTGGAAAAATCACAAGATATCAAAGGGAATGGTCATTTTAAAACACGTACTATATAAAACATGCCTGAACTTTTCAGTTTTGAAACATTGTTTGCTGTAATATTATGAGAATATACTTAGTAATCTACCAAGTTAAAATACACACACAAACACACACACACACACACACACAAATACACACACACTGAAATACTCACAAAATTCATATTTATATCTGTTGACAAAAGCCTTTTAAATTAAGTGGTACACAAATCAGAGAAAGCAGCTATGTGACAATATAACCATAACAGCTGGATGATTGATTGAGTTTTTCCATCTATAATAATATATTATGTATTTATACCTTTCTTCAGAATTAAAGTGCAAAAAGACTCTAAGCCAGATAAACTCAGTGTTTCTATTTGGAAAGAAGCTGTTAATTCCATACTTCAGAATTATATTGTTTTGGAAGTTCTTTATAAAGACAGGTTTACACGAACTGCATGCAATTTATTTTTGCTTTTAGTATGTGGATATTGCATGCAGTACAATTGACATGCAAGTTATTAATATGTTCTAATATAATACAAAATTACTTCAAATAATTTTCTGTCCATGTTATATTCTTAAATATATAATATAATACATAGTAGTATATGTACCAACTGAAGATAAATACATGACAAGTTAAATCCTAATTTTAAACCTATCTTTTGGTGAACTGATAGTTTAGACTTTTGACCATGATGTTCATTTTCTAATGCATTCTATGATAAAAACATTTTATTCACTTTAATCTAAGAATGTTAAATGCACAGTCATTCTTCAAAATATAGCCATGACATTGTTAGTTTTTCTTGTGATCTTTTCAGTGTTCTTTGTGGACTTTATTTTTCTTAAGGTATCTTTCCTTAGATAAATGAATTTATATGAATTTATCTAGAATCACTAAAATCTCAAGTAGACACTATACCAAAAGTAGCTGGTAAGGGGTCGTTTTCATCAAAATCTTCCTGCCAGGCAGTTAAACTAACTATGGTATCACAGAAGGAAATAGTGGTGTTACCTGAAATACTGCTTTGATTCTTATTGTTACTATGTTAGGTAACTTTTTAAAATACAACTTTGGAAGAACATCTGGATTATTAACTGCAACCTCCCAAATTTAGCATCCTACAAAACAAAGGACAAGAACGTTAGGCTTTATTTACTGGTGTCTAAAATTGGAACTGAGTTATGCTTCTGCTCCTAGAAGCAGACATGGCATACTGGATTTCTCAGGGGGTGTCGTGGTTTAAATATTCTTGGCCCATCAGAACTGACACTATTAGAAGGTGTGGTCTTAATAGAATAGGTATGTCCTTTTTAGAGGAAGTACCTCACTGTGGGGGATGGGCTTTGAGGTATATGCTTAAGCTCTAACCAGTTTGTAAGGAACCCTCCTCCTAGCTGTCTCCAGAAGAGAATCTCTGTAAAAGTCTTGGCTTCTCCAGTGCTATGTCTGCCAGCACACTGCCATGCTTCCTGCCACGATGATACTGGACTGAACCTCTGAAAGTGTAAACCAGCCCCAATTAAATGTTGTCTTTTATGTGAGTTGCCTTGGTCATGGTGTTTCTTCACAGCAATGGAAACTCTAAGACAGGTAGTCATTGATAATGGTTGTTTAAAGCTGAACCCTGGAACCCTGAAGGGTATAAGATGACTGTGTAGCAAAAGGCTTTCTGATCGAAAGCACTGAGTTTATTGTATTCACTATTGAACAACATCCAAACAGGCCTGTTTGTCATCTGGACAGAAGAAAGGACTATATGGATGTTCCTTGTCCTAGGGGATTGGAGCAATAAGATGGCTGCATGGAAGTAGATCGATCATGGCAGCACTTTCTTTGAATATTGTCAGTTTCTGCTGGCAAAAGAGTGCTTTATCATGTATGCTGAAATACTACCTGTTTTATTTATTTCACAGAACACAAAGAATGCAATGGGCATTTGGGGACTTTGTGTTCTGTAGCATGGTTAGTGAGGTAATCAAGCCAGAGGAAGTGATTAAATGGATACATGATGAGCTAGTACTACTTTAAAGACATAGTCTCATTTTTTTTTTCAACTCATGAGATTAATACAATAGTGGATTTCATCTTTGTTTACTGGTATGTTCTTCCTTACTACTCAATCCTAAACATGAAGGAAATTAGAAAACTAGTATGCAGCAATATTCCTCTGCACTCTCTTTCTTTCTCTGTCTCTGCCTTTGCCTGTTTCCCTTCCTTCAGTATTTCTATCCTCTTCCCATTCTCCCTCCTTGTTCTGGGAAAAAATATGTGCACAAAAACCGATATGATGTTCATTATAGAAATTTTCTGTTCTGTAAATATTCTCTTTCAGTGAGTTGTTGTATGGATGATGAATCTGGGTTATAAAATAGAATCTAGTGTGTTCATGAAAAATACAAATTAGTAAATCACCAACAATGAGAGTTTAAGAAAGGATTAAGACTAATGAAGACACAGGAGATGATAGACTCAGCATAATGTTCCTGTGGACAGTGACAAGTTTGATTTAGGGCACAGAGAACACATTTGTCTTATTGTTTTGTAAATTATTTATGGTTTTCTTTTCTCCAAATCTCCATTCTCTGATTAGTCTATTTCCAGATGGTATGATTAAGTTTCAAAATTCCAAATATTCTACACTTACGGTTCGGCTTGTTTTATTTATATTGTAACAGCTGATTTCAACAGATGTTCACTCCATAAATACATTTCTGTCAATAGATTTTCATTTTAATCAATTCTGATCATCTGATTTACTATAATGGAGTAATTCTGTGGAATATTTTAGGAGGTTTTTTTTTTTTGTATTAAAATAGTAACATTATGTCAGATTTGACAATTTCCTAATATTTTTCTAAAAGTTTCTGACATTCAACTAGTCATTACTTAATATATAATAAGAATTAATTACTCTTAAGATATTTTAAAATACATCTTTACCTTTTTGAATTAAATCAGTACATTCTGCTTTGTGAAATTGCAATAATCTTTTCAGTTATGTATTTAACACATTTTATAATTGAAATATACACATACAATACATTGTTATAAATATTAAATAGTTCTAATTAAAAAATTCAGAAACAATAGAAAGAAAGTAAAGTTAAAGAAGATTTTAAGATGTGATTTTAAAATGTGTAGATAATATTCTGTCCCAGTTCTCTATGTAGAGTATTATTAAGATCCAAATGAATAATTCTGATGTCCAGGGTGGCCTTTAGATTTCCCAGTTACATGCTTTGATCTAAGGCAATTAATGTTTCTTTCTTTGTTTAAGTCAACTACAAATTTTCTGAAAATCAATTAGGGATAAAGAGTGTTTAAATAAAATGAGTCCTGTCTTAAAATAACAACATATTTCTAATGTATTAAATATATAAACATACAGTTACCATAAAAAGAAAAAAGTGATAAAATTTGGACTACGAGTATGGTAAATAGCATCTATCTAAATGTATTATGAATATGGAAATTAATAGTATACAATAGTTTGTTTTTTCTTAGTTTTATAATCTAAATTAAATAGTATTATTAGTAATATTAATAAATAATATAAAAATAATATGCCAAAAATTCATAATCTAACAAAAACAATGTTCAAGAAGTGATACATAGTCATATTCCTTTCTAATTATTACTGTAAATTCCTTCCTTTACAGGCCTATAATCAGGTGGAGCTCTTACAGGTAATTCAAAGTAATCCTTTCACCAGTTACCTACCAAATCTCCTCGTAACTGCAAAGACAATAGGATTTAAAAAGCATTTCAAGCAAATTGAATCAAGAAGCTATCCTAATATTTGCTAAAATTGGCTTTAAACTAAAATCAAGCAGAAGAGATAAAAGAGGAAACTTGAACATAATCAAGGGGATTGTTAACTAGAGGATATTATCCTGGAATACCTAATTTCATAACTCCAACTCAATTGTGATTTCAACTTCCCATATAGACCAGCAGTGAGCAAAGAAAATTCAGAATTAAATGACATCTTACATCACAGAATTCTGACAAACATCAACAGAATATTCAATCTACAAACCAAAGAATATCCATTTTACATAGCACCCAATGGAGGATTCTCTAAAATAGACCACACATTGTGACAGACACACATATATATTTAAAAAATCAGAGAGTATTAAAGAACTCCATATATCCAGTCTAACATAATACAATAAAGATAAAAATAAATAAGATAATCATTAGTAATTAAGCAAACTCACCAAGATAAATACGTTGCTAAATGATAAATGGGTCAATGAAAATTTTTGAAATCCTGGAATTAAATGAAAATTCAACACAAGAATATCTCTGGGGCACATTAAAAATAGTCCTATGAGGGAAATTTTTATCACAGAACACCTACATGTGAAAATAAGGGTTGGAAAGATGGCTCAGATGTTATGAGCACTAGCTGCACTAGGAGAGAAATCAGGTTTGTATTCCAGCACCCACAAGGTGGCTCCCAGCCATGTATCTCCATGTATCTAGGTATCTGACATCTTCTGGCCTCTGTAGACATCACACATGTACTTGATGCACAAACATAAATCCAGACAAAACATCCCAGCACACACAATAAAATAAAATAAAAATAAAAACCACAAACAAAGTTTTTAAACAATCAGAAAGTGCCAAATAGATAACAATGCATTTGGAAAAACAAGAACAAAACAAAGTCAAATGCAACTGAGTGAAAATTTATTAAAAATCACAGCAGAAATTAATGAAATGGAAACAAAGAAAGTAATATATATAATGAACAAACCTATGAGCTGGTTCTTGGGCATAAGAGTCTACCCTGTTGAGAATTCTGTTTAGCTCTGTATCATAGTTCTTAATTGGGTTATTTAATTTGTTGGTGTCTAGTTTATTGAATTCTTAATATATTTTGGATATTAGTCCTCCGTCAGGTAAAGAATTGGTGAAGATCGTTTCCAATTATGTAGGCTACTGTTTTGTCCTAATCATGGTGTCCTTAGCTTGGCAAACGGTTTTCTGTTTGATGAAGTCCCATTCATTAATTGTTTATCTTGTTGCCTGAGCTATTGGTTTTCTGTTCAGAAAGTTGTATCCTGTGCCATTGTGTTAGAGTTTCTCTTCATGTAGATTTAGAGTGTTCAGTTTTATGTTGAGGTGTTTGATCCACCTGGACTTGAGTTTTGTGAGGATGAAAAATATTTGCATTTTTCTACAAGTAGATTTACAGTCATATCAGCACCATTTGGTGAAGATGCTTTCTTTCTTTTTTTTTTTTTTTCCATTGTAGGTTTGTCAGCCTCTTTGTCAAAAATAAAGTGTCCATATGTGTATGGGGTTTTTCTGTCTCTTCAATTCTATTGCCTTGATCAATCTGTCTGTTTTCACACTAATACTATGCTAATATGTTTCAGCCACAGATAAATATGATTAACATAGTCATTTTACCAAAAGCAATCTACAGATTCAATGCAATTCCTGTCCAAATTTCAACACAATTCTTTACAAACATTGAAAGAGCCATTCTCAATTTCATATGAAAACCCAGGATAGCTAAAATAATCCTGAAATTATTTTTGTAATTAAAGAGAGAGAATACATAGTCATTCAACATTTTAAAACTGGATTGAACTGTTCCTATTGCTTTGTAAATGATCTGGAGTATTGGAAGATCTACTCAAATACTTCTCTTATAAATCAGGAACTAACCAAAGAGTAGGAATCATGTAAATCTTCTTTGACATAAGTTTCATTTCCTCACTTATCTGTAGATTACTTGGTGACACAGAGTCCTGTCTGCTGTATGACAAGAATGCTATTGGATGTGAGGATGAAGATTCTGCTAAGGGTGACACGACTTGGCCCACATTCACATTTATTTAGCATTCACTATGGAGAGGCCACAAAGATATATATATATATATGGCTCTCACAGGTGCACTGGCTTAGATATGTAGTTAGCTCTTACTTGTTAATACAATTTAATTACTGAATATCAGACAGTGGTGGTTTGAGTAAGCTTGGCTTATGGGAAGTGGCATTAGGCTTGGCTTTTAGGAATAGATGTGGTCTTGTTAGAGGAAGGGTGGGCTTTGAGATCATATGCTTAGGTTCTGCCCTGTGTGGAAGAGAACCTCTTCGTATCTGCCAATGAGAAAATGCTCCCCTGTCTGAAGTTAGATCCAGATATAGATCTCTCAGTTCCTTCTCCAGCACCATGTCTGCATGGAACTTTAATTAGTACCTGATTTATAAGAAATGTATTTGAGTAGATCTTCCAATACTCCAAATTATTTACAAAGCATAGGAATGGCTCAATTCAGTTTTGCAACGTTGTATGACTATGTATTCATGCTTCTTCTCCAGGCCATTGTTCTCACCTTGATAATAATGTGTTGAACCCCAGAACTTGTAAGCAAGCCCTAATTAAATGTCCTTTAGAAGAGTTGTCTTGGTCGTGGTGTCACTTCACAGCAATGGAAGCCCTAAGAAACAGACACAACCTTGTCATTGATTAGTACATCATCATCTGTGATATTTAAATAAGCACATGTTTTCATTGATGTGTGTGTGTTGTTTCATTTTTTTTCATTTATTTATTTATTGACACTTTTTATATTCAGAGGACCTTATACACAGAACATTAAACACAGAAAAATCATGTTCCATTTTTTTTTCCCCCTTTGGTTTTTTGACACAGGGTTTCTCTGAGTAGCCCCAGCTGTCCTGGAACTCACTCTGTAGACCCGGCTGGCCTCAACCACAGAAATCAGCCTGCCTCTGCCTCCTAGGTGCTGGGATTAAAGGCATGCCCCACAACTGCCTGGTTTTTTAATCATGTTCTTTTTTTTACATGGAAAAGATACACTGTGTAAATGAGAAAATGGGGGAATATTATAATGGATAATGAAGTCATATAATTGAGAAATTTAATATGTTGTATATATTATCAAGATAAGTTTAAAGATAGAAATGACAACAATAAGTATGCCATATGATCCCTCTAAATATTGAATTCCCTGTTTTAAAATGAATTAATGAATAATCATAAAATTTCTAGGCATTATGATGTATGCATCTATGTAGTTGATTCATAAAAAGTCAAGTTATATCTGTGAAAAACGGTTTATTTCTTGTCAGCAAAACTTTTTACCCATACATATATCTAGTTTAATGATATATAGTACTGACTAATCCTTAGACTAACTATGATGAATGAATGAATGAATGAATGAAGTAACAATTCATACTTATTTATTTCATATGGTAATGCACTTCTGGTAGACTGTAGTCTAAACTGGCCCTCCAAACTCCTGATAATCTTGTTTCAACTTCTCAAATACTGACATTAAAATTGTAGACAGTCACACAAGGCTTAAAGTTTAAGTTGTTGGTAGGTTTCCTGACATGACACAATCTGGCCATTTGAATAAAACTAGACTGGAAAGGAAATTTTGCTTTAACATCTTAACTGTTTCCTCTTTTTATTTTCCTCCTCCTCCTCCTCCTCCTCCTCCTCCTCCTCCTCCTCCTCCTCCTCCTCCTCCTCCTTCTCCTCCTTCTTTAAAAAACAATGAAAGAAACACATTTGAAGCCATTCATTCCAATATTTGTCAAAGCTACGTGACTTTGCTTCCTGTTCTATGCTGTCACACCACTTCCTGCTTTATTGCTTTTTGAACAGAATTCCTTTCATTGGAATAAAACTGAAGTAAGCAATTAAAACTTTATGTCATCCCACTTTTTCGCTTTTATTCTGCTGCAAGAAAAGAAATATCATGGAATCCATGTGTTCTAATTTATCATATCTTGTAAAACTTATTCTTTTCTAGAATCTTTGCACCAAGTAACTTTTCCACAATTTTAGTGTGTACATTTGGGTTTTTTAGCTTTAAATTGCATAATTATAATATTTAAGAATTTAAAATTGCATAAACTTGCAAGAAAATAGTTTGGATATACTGATTGTCAGATGAAGTTAAATTGGTATGAAATAGTGTCCTAACTACAAGAATGCCTGACTAAACAACAAGCAATAAAATTATCTTAATTGCTACTGCAAAATTTAACAAATAATATTATTTACGCTTTTCAAAATGAAAGAAATAAGTATTTAATTGACATGTTACCAGAGATAAATATATACTCTTGAATTAAAATAATTGTGTATCAGATGTTTTATAATAAGTAGAAGAAAATTTGGTAAGAGCAGAAATTGCTGGGATTGATTGCGTAAGGTCCGTAATACCTTTTACTTTTTAAATTTCGCACTCCTGAAGATCCAAGATATTTTGGATTTTAAAACCGTAAATTACCTTTTTCCTTATAATATATTCTATCAAATATAAAATAAAATGCTTTAAAAAACTACATTGATCTATAAAACCTAATTATTAAGCTAAATCTTCTTTCCTACTTTTCTCATTGTCAGAAGCAATGGTTTGTAAGTTTGTGTATATATCAAACCCCTAAGAACTGCTCAAAAAAAATATTCTGAACATTGAGTCTTGTGTTTTTGATTAAGCAAGAATATGTAGGATTAAAAACTACCATTTTTATTTTCTGGCAAACTAATAGTGCCAGTAGAGGAAAACAAATCGAAAATGATGTCACTTGGGAGTGGAAAACTCAAAACTAAATGAGTCTATGAAAAGCAGTTGGTACCTTTTATAGTTTCCAGTTCTCTCTCTCTCTCTCTTTCTCTCTCTTTCTCTCTGGTAATTAACTCATGATTACATTAAAGAGCAGAACTTTTAAGGTACTGCTTAGATAGAAGGTAATTCATGTCATTGTTCCCATCCTCTTTAGTAAATACACAATTTAGAAAAAAAATACATGCTTTAGGGTATATTCATTGGTAACCTTTGACACCATTTCATGCTGATTTATACTTTTGAAGTTATCACTGAGAGGATCTAGAGATATGACTCAAAAATACCAGGAAGAAAAAAATAATTAGAGGTTTTATACTTTCTATTATTCCAGAGAAATACAAACTTAGTTAACAAGTGTAGGTTGCCCTGAAACTACCCAGTCCAAAACTCTTTAGAACTGGCCAATGGCAATGTTTTAGAAGACAAATCTTGAACTATCTAAGCTTTTATGTTTTGGTAGATCAAATAGTCCTTGGATCTGGCATAGTTTTAAGTGATTACTGATCTCCACTGTATAGGTTTCAGCGATGGGAGAGTGGATCGTAATAGTTGAAGCTAGTGCCATCTCTATGTAATTTGTGTCCCCACCACCACCCCATGAATCCAGAGAAGCAAGGATTAGGTGTGTTTCCCTGGGTGGCAAGTACAAGGTATGTGCTACCAAACTTATTGTTGGGAGAACTGAGTGCCATTGCCATTCCTCCATAGAGCAATGGCAGATGAAGGTGGTACCATTGACAATGATGAATTTGATGATGATAAGTTTTCACAAAATCTAGTCTGTGAAGAAAAAACAATAACCACAAAAAACAGTCTGACAAATAGCAGCTTTTTCTGAGTTCTTTGTCAGTGAATAACCTATCCTGTATGAAGACTTCATAATGTCTGATATGACTACTTGTTAGAAACAATGACGGTTCTTCCATAAGAAAATAAGATAAAGCATAATTGTATTGGACAAAATTAATGTGAGAACTTATTCTAAGCTAGGTTATAAAGTATTGGATAGCATACTCACACACACACACACACACACAAACACACACACACACACAGAGTGCGAGAGAGAGAGAGAGAGAGGACAATATTAATGAGTTCTTGAGGAAAGAAAGACTTCAGGTTTAAAAAATTCAAAGTAAGTCAAATGTAATATACCATATGTACTGACTTATTTATTTAGATACATCTGATATTTATGTTTTGTCTATTCCAACTTGGTTATGTGTGACACTTTCTTTATTTAATTATTTATTTAGTTATTTTTTTACACTCCAGATTTTATTCCCCCACCCCACAGTATGCTGTTCTACATCCCATACCTCCTCCCCAACCCCCTGTCTTTAGGAACATCTCCCCACCCCCACTCCACCTGACCTCTAAACTCCTTGAGGTCTCCAATCTCTTCAGGGTTAGGTGCATCTTCTCTGATTGAAGGCCGACCCTGCAGTCCTCTGCTGTATATGTGTTAGGGGCCTCATATCAGCTGGTGTATGCTGCTTATTTGGTTGTCCAGTGTTTGAGAGATCTCAGGGATCCAGATTAATTGATATTTCTGGTCCTCCTACAGGGTAACCCTCCTCCTCAGCTTCTTTAAGCCTTTTCGTAATTCAACCACAGGTGTCAGCAGCTTCTGTCCATTGGTTGTGTGCAAATATCTACATCTGACTCTTTCAGCTGCTTGTTGGGTCTTCTGGATTGAGGTCATTCTAGGTCCCTTTTTGTGAGCACTCCACAGCCTCAGTAATAGTGTCAGGCCTTGGGACCTCCCCTTAAACTGAATCCCACTTTGAGCAAGTCAGTGGACCTTCTTTTCCTCAGAATCCTCTCCATTTCCATCTCTGTAGTTCTTACAGAAAGGAACAATTATGATTCAGAGTTTTGACTGTGAGATGGCAACCCCAACCCTCATTTGATGCCCTGACTTTCTGCTGCAGGTGGGCTCTATAAGTTAGTTCCCTTTCCCTAGTGTCTCCCTTCATCTAAGGTCCCTCCCTTTGAGTCCTGAGAGTCTCTTACCTCCCAAGACTCTGGTGTATTCTTGAGGATCCCCCTAACCTCCTACCTCCAAAGATTGCATATTTCCATTCATTCTGCTGGCCCTCAGGGCTTCAGTCTTTTTCTCTCACCCAATAAGAGATCAGGTTCCCCTCTTCCTCCAGTCCACATTCCTTCCTAGATCCCTCCCTCCCTCCCCACTTGTGATTCATTTCTTTTCCCTCCCAAGTGGGACTGATGCAACCTCACATGGGCCCTTCCTCTTGTTGACCTTTTGAGTTTTGTGGACTGAATC
Organism: Rhynchomys soricoides; assembly: GCA_019843965.1. Classification (NCBI taxonomy): domain Eukaryota; kingdom Metazoa; phylum Chordata; class Mammalia; order Rodentia; family Muridae; genus Rhynchomys; species Rhynchomys soricoides. The sequence continues at coordinate 9,700,866 of JADRCH010000004.1, read as the reverse complement.
TTGGGTATTCTGTACTTCTTTTTTTTTGCTAATATCCACCTTTCAGTGAGTACATTACATGCATGTCTTTTTGGGTCTGAGTTACCTCACTCAGGATAACATTTTCTAGTTCCATCCATTTGCCTGCAAAACTCAGGATGTCCTTGTTCTTAATAGCTGAGTAGTATTTCACTGTGTAAATGAATGACATTTTTTGTATCCATTCTTTTGTGGGACATCTGTGTTGTCCCCAGCTTCTGGCTATCACAAATAAGGCAGCTTTGAACATAGGGGAACATGTGCCCCTGTGGCATGGCGGGGAATCTTTTGTGTATTTTCCCAAAAGTTGTATTGCTGGGTCTTCAGGTAGGTCAATTTCCAGTTTTCTGAGGAACCTCCAGATTGATTTCCAAATTGGTTGTAGTAGTTTGCAATCTCACCAGCAATGGGCCAGTGTTCCTCTTTCTCCATATCCTTGCCAACATGTGTTGTCACCTGAGGCGTTGATCTTAGCCATTCTGATTTGTGTAAGGTAGAATTTCAGTGTCATCTTGATTTGTATTTCTCTAATCACTAATGACTTTGAACATTTCTTTAAGTGCTTCTCAGCCATTCAAGATTCCTCTATTGTGAATTTTTGGTTTAGTTCTATACCCTAGTTTTTGATTGGTTTGTTCAGAGTTTTGGTGGTTAGTTTCTTCATTTCCTTATACATTTTGGATATTAGTCTTCTATTGAACGTGTCTTATTGACTCTGTTCTTTGCCTTAGAGAAGCTTTCCAGTTTCTTGAGGTCCCATTTATCAATTCTTGATCTTCAAGCATGAGCCATTGGAGTTCTGTCTAGGAAATTTGCCCCTGTGCCAATAAGTTCAAGGCTCTTTCCTACTTTCTCTTCCATTAGATTCAGTGTATCTTATTTTATGTTGAGCTCCTTGATCCAGTTGGACTTGAGTTTTGTGCAAGGTGACAAATATGGGTCCATTTTCATTTTTTCTACATACAGATAGCCAGTTAGACCCACACCATTTGTTGAAGATGCTTTCTTTTTTCCATTGTATGTTTTTGGCATCTTTGTTAAAGATCTTGGGCCATATGAAATAAAGGCTAATCATGGGGAGGTTAAATTAGAACTACAAAATCTAGTAATAGAAAGACTGATGTGGCATAATTTCTGAATTACTAATAAAAATGGTAGAAGTTTGTTTGTTCTTTTTTCATTTTCTTTCAGTGATTCAGTAATGAGAGATTGTGAAGGGAATTTTTAAATAGATATCATGGAGATCATGTCTATGTATCATTATAATAATGATGCTTTTCTTAACCTCGGGTTTTAACATTGACAAATATCGACAAAAATAATTGGTGGTAGTATGAAAGTATTAGATAAGTTTACAGAGAAAAAATATCCCAATGTTGTCATAATAATGAAATGATCAGTGGATGTTGATGACTATTCATTCATTTTTACAGATATGGTCATTTCTATATATCCAATAATCAAATGTTAAAATATTTGGAGATACAACTAATCACATATTAATAACAGAAAGTCTGTGCCATTATTTCAGCTTGATATTTCAATACATCACAATAACTGATCAAATTCATGCACACAAAATTATAAAAATTATTCTGACAGTTTTCAAATTACACTCTTAAAAATAAAAAAATATAAATTTTCTTTGAAATTAAATGGGTTATCAAACTTATATAAAGTATTACTAATCGAGTAGTGTTGAATCTCATTACTAAACAAGCAATTTATTTTCTTAAATATGTATTCTGGTAATAATGGAATCAAGTAAAGAGTTAATAACTATAAAATCAGAAATCATTTGGTTCCTACATGACACCTTTAGATAAAATATTATTCAAATATGAAAAGGAAATATATGTATCTATTCATAGCAAAATACAATTCATTTAGAAAAGCAGAAAATTGAAAAAAACTGATTATAACTAAATAAATCATGAAGCTGTAGAACAATCTGTGAATCTAAGATCTGGTTTTATGTGAAGATCAATCAAATTGAAACTTTTTAATTGGAGAACAAAGATATAACAAACAATAGTGAGAAGTAATTGTAAACAAAGTTGGTTACTAGTTAAAAAATATTTCCTAAGGTATATTTCTTTTGGCTTTACTGTAAAACTCAACGAATTATTTACAAAAATGCAATAGGAGCTATTCAACCCTTTGAGAAACTAAGCAAGTGGCTAGCTCTCAATCCATTCTTCTGGTGTAGCATCTTAACATCAATACAAATGTCATTCATAAATCTACAAACAGGATTTCCCACAAACTGAACAAACTATTTTATATCTATCAATATTAGTACTCCATTAATTCAAAGGGGATCTCTCATACCAAGAATGTAAGTTTAGATATTTGAGATGACACTGCTATGCTAAGAAACTAAAGGATTGAGAAATAAAATGTATCTAAAATTTCAATGAAGTATAAGATACCTGTCTCTATTTATTTATAGATGACTTAATTACTTAGGTAGAAAATTAGATTCATTTGGTAAAAAGCTAGTAGAAATAATGAATGAGATCAGCTAAGCTGAGCTCAGTAATAAATAATAGAGGAAAAATTGAATTCGTATTCTTGCAAGGAACTGAAAATTAAAACAAATATAATACTCTATGCAATATCAATTCTTGAAGTATTCAAGGACAAACATTGAAATGAGTATAATCATTTGAGATATTAAAGCCGCTCTAAATAAATAAAAAGTATTCATTTATTATGAATATTAGAATTGGTATTTTAAATGCTAATATTCATCAAATATTCCCCTTATTGAATAATCTTTTATTAAAACCTCAGTAAGCATTTTTATCAGAAAACAAGATTAGTATTCATATTGAAATGCGAAGGACCAATAAAACCCAAAACAATCTTGAAATAACAGAAGTTATTCAACTAACTTTTCTTCACTGTAAAATCTGGTTCAAAATGAAAAGATAGTCAATGGAGCAGAAAAAAGACTATATCACTGATTGTGAATTACTGGTCTCTATGAAAGGGCAAGGAAGTAATTTAGAGAATAAAATGTGGTCTTTCCATAATAAATTCTGAAATACTATATGCTCATATATTATGTTTGTTTCTTCTTCTTCCTAATATTTTAAAACAGATATTCAAAATAAATCATAAATACAATTGTGAAATCTAAAGATGCACCAGACAGGAAAAGTGTTTTTTATCTTTAAGTGATATAGATTCTATACACAGCAACAAAGCTACTATACTTTGAAAAAGGGTAAAGTTGTTTCAAGTTAAAAAAATTAAGCCCTGTATTCAATGTATACCATAAAAATTCGAACAAAACCCCTCACATTTTAGCTTTGTATGGAAACACAAAATACTCAAAGTTAGATAAAATAATGTTGAATAATAAAAGAGCTGTTGGTGGTACCATCATCACTAACTTCAAGTTGTACTGTAAAGTAACATAATAAAAACAGCATAGTATTGCACAAAAATGGACATGTTGATCAATGGAATAAAATTGAAGACTAAAACATAAATCCACATACTTATTGACACCTGATTTTTGATAAGTCAGAAATAAACACTAGATAAAAGATATCTTCTATAAATCATTTTGGTCAAAGTGAATGCTTGTACAAGAATACAAATAGACTTATTTGTATCCAAGTATCACACTACATAAAACTCAATATCAAATCAATTAATGATTTAACAGAAAGAAGATAGTCTTGCCCTCACTGTCAAAGGAAAAGACTGTCTGAAAAGAACACTGTTAGAACAATCATTGTGAACAATAATTAATAATTGAGACCTCAGCAAACTGAGATATTTCTGTAAGGTATAGGACACTTTCAGTCAAGAAAAGTAGCAGCCTCCAGTTTGGGAAAATAGTTTTGGCAACTACACATAAGATAGAGTGCTAATATCTAAAAATATATAAAGAATTCAAGAAAATAAATAACCGAATTTAAAATGAGTTACAGATCTAAGTAGACAGTTCTCATCACAGCAAACTCAAATGACTGAGGAATACTTAATAAAATATTCAGCATCCTTAGTCATTAGAAAAAAGAAACTTAAAGCTACTTTAAAGGTCTCATCTTAATACTTATCCCAGTGGCTAAGTTCAATAAAACAAATGACAACTTATGACATTGAAGATGGAGAACAAGAGGAACATTCATCCATTGCTGGTGGAAACACAAACTTGTATAGCTACTATGAAAATCAGCATGTCAGTTCCTCAGTAAAATAGAAATTTGTCTACCTCATGAGTAAGCTATACCACTCATGAGCATGCACTTCCAGCGAATGCTTTGTCCTAGCACAAAGCACTCTCAATCAGGCATGTTCTTTTCTGCATTATTCATGCTAGCTAGAAATTGGAAACAACCTTCATATCCCTCAGCTGAATAATGGATAAAGAATCAGTGGTACATTTATACAAGGGAATATTATGCTGTCTTTTAAAAATGAAATTTGCAGATAAATGGATGGAACTAGGAAAAAATTCATCCTGCATAAGGCATCTCAGATCCTGAAAGACAAATATTCACTTACATGTAGATATCAATTGTTATGTCACAGATAACCAAGCTACAATCTGTACAATCATAGAGGTTGGGTATAAAGTGAGGGACCAGTGAAAACAGATAGATCTTCTTAGGGAAGGGAAATGGAATAGAAATTATGGTTGAATGTGGGGCAGAGGAGAAAAATAAAGTATGGAGGATGTGGGGCAAAAATGAAGGAGTGAATAAGGAAAGCTAACATGAAGGGCCTTTTGAGGGATAGTAGTGAAACTTAATATAGTAGAAGCTTCCATATGTATACATGATGGAACACACATACACACACACACATATATGCAATCAAAATAAAATTTAATAGCAGAAACAGAGATGCATGGTATGTACTCACTAATGAGTGGATATTAGACCCCCAAAAAAGTACAGAATACCCAGGATACAATCCATAGAACTTAAAAAGGTCAGCAAGCAGAAGGGTCCATGTGAGTATGCCACAGTCCCACTTGTGAGGATAAAGAAAGCAACCACCATAGGGGAGGGAGGGAGGGACGTGGGAGCAAAAGGAGATGGGAGTGGGAGAGGGGAACATGATCTGGTATTGGGGAAGGGAGGAGAGAAAACTGAAGACCTGAGGGCCAACAGAAAGAATGGAAACAGGCAACCTCAGGAGGTAGGTGGTTTGGGAGGACCCTCCAGAATGTACCAGAGACCTGGGAGGTTAGAGACTCTCAGGACTCATTGAGTGGGACCTTAGATGAATGCCCTACAGTATGGATAGGCAACTTGTAGTGACCACCTCAAGCAGAAAGACGGGGCATCAAATGGGTGATGGGCTTGCCATACCACATTCAAAACTCTGATCCATAATTGTTCCTATCTGAAAGGACTGCAGGGATTGAAATGGAGAGGATCCTGAGGAAAAGAAGGTCCAGCAACAGGCCCAAAGTCAGATCCAGCTCAAGGGGAGGTCCCAAGGCCTGAAATTATTGCTGAGCCTATGGAGCACTCACAAAATGGGACCTAGAATAACCACAATCCAGAAGACCTAACAAGCAGTTGAAAGAGTCAGATGCAGATATTTGCACCCAGCCAATAGACAGAAGCTGCTGACCCCTGTGGTTGAATTAGGGAAAAGCTGGAAGAAGCTGAAAAGGAGGACAATTCTTTAGGAGGACCAGCAGTCTCAATTAATCTGGACCCCCAAGATCTTTCAGATGCTGAATCACCAACCAGGCAGCATGTACCAGCTTATATGAGGCTCCCAACAAATATACAGCAAAAGACTGCAAGTTTGGACTCAGTCAGAGAAGATAGACTTAACCTTCAGGAGACTGGAAGCCCCAGGGACTTTAGAGGTCTGGTGGGGTAGGGGGTGGGGCAGGGTAGGGACATCCTTGTGGAGACAGGGGACTGGGAGGAGGTATTGGATGTGGAAGTGTAGGTAGGTAGACACAGAGGTGAATAAAATCTGGAGTGTTAAAAAAAATTAGATAAAAAGAAGGAATATATATATATTCTCTCTCTATATGGAGACAATCTGACATCATCAAAAATATTGTCCTTCTTGTGTTCAGAGTTGTCTCCTACAATTAATCCTACAAATCTGGCATTGCTAGTCTGGGGAGGCTAATGTACACGATGAGAATGAGGACACTCACTGTTTATAATATTTTAAAAATAAGTCGTCGAAAATAAGGAAAGAAAGAATGGGGGAGTAAGTATGAATAATCCATCATTTATCTGTTCAAAAAACTAGTTAAATATTTTAAAATGTGACTTAATAGGTGCACTCCAAAATGGTTACCCCAAACACAAAAAATTAAACCCATATTCTGGAATTTATGACATGCCTTCCCTGAGGATTTATAGACGATATGCTTGCTGAAAAAGAGACATTTTCTTTAAAGAGGTAGCCACTCACAACTAGACCATCCTCCTGTAGACAACCCTTAACTGATGCTCCTATAAGTTGCATTAATTTGGGACAACAGCATACCAGAAGAGACTTGAGTTAATGCACACTCTAATCTGACTGTTGGTGCCTTTGTCTGAGATAAACAGGTGATTACCCGCCCACCCCCCAGGAATGTTTATGAAATGTCAAACAAATTTATTTATAAACTACTCTATTGTTAAAAACAAAATAAATAAATCAAATGTCCACCAACAGATGACTAGAAAACTATCCTTTGTATTTCCACAAAAAGGAAGGCACACATCATTTTCCTCCATCCTTTGAAGAAATAGCAATCAGTCATCCCTCAGCTTGATCAGTACGTCTCATAACAGCCATTTTTACTTCTTCTTGGTGTAACTAAGTATTTTCTTACCTACAATATTTCTTTTAAGAAAAGAATCTGTACTCCAAACACATAGTGAATTTTAAATTTTTGTAACCTTACTTCAGTATAAATATAAACAGATACAAATCATTTACATGTTGTGTCCTCAATGCCAAGCATATTGCCCAGAGGTTTTGAAACTTTAATACTAATTAAATGTATTTCAGAAAAGTCAATCTTATATTGTTAAGGTGAGTAAAGATGTTTTATAAATAAGATCTTAAAAATATAATACAGATTTGGAGATGTAATGACCTATAAATGACCAAGTTTTATGAAGAAAGGATAGATTGTGATTTTCATTTTTAACTTTAATGTCTTGATTCTGCACTAACTCTAACCTGATCTGTGTACAGAGAGAGTAATGGTACACATTTTGCCACATATTTCCAAAATCTATCTCAAATACTCTTTTTAAAACTGTTTACCCGACTTTTGCATTATCAGCACCAATACAGTACACGGAACCAACCTTCAAATCAATAATTAAATAAATGCCTGCAATTGTAAACCCCGTAAATATACAGGTTCTATAATAAAAGTATTAGAACTAGAGTTGACCTTGCAGATTCCATGGAAATTGAGAATTATTTTCAAGGCAAGCATCAGAAAAGCATCTTTACCCTTGAGAAGACTTGTAATTCATGTTTTTGAAATGCAAGTCTAAAAGTGGCATTCCTCAGAGAAGCAATGACTGGAATTCATATAACAAAGAACTGTGTGCTTCATAAATCCTGCGATATAATGAGAATCCAGTAATCAGCCACCTTAATCTCTTACATATTATAAAATTAAAGCATACATTTTCTGGTAAAGAAAATCAATAGAAAGGGGTCCTAAAAAATCGTAAGAAGAGGAAACAAAAGCATGAGTTATGAATGTCCTCAGCCATGCCTCAACTATGATATTAGGAAACTTAAATATTCAGAACATTGACAGTGAAGTGAATTGATGAAGCCATGTTCTCGGGGACTATTATGCATAGCATTACATCTAGAAAACTAAGGAATCATGACAGCACTTTCTAATGCACTGCCAATCTCCAATTCTGGAATTCATTTAAGCAATTACTAGAAATACATGAGATTTGTTATTAACATGTCACCTAGTAACAAAGGAAATATAGTTTTAAAATGTAAGCTAGAAAGAATAATAAAGTGGCCAATGAGGTGTTTCCATGAGTAAATTGCTTGCTGGAAAAGTATAAACATTTCAGATAGAATTCCCAGGACCAACATAAAGCACTGTTGTATGGGGTCAGTAACACCATTCATGTAGAAGATAATGACCTGAGTAAATATGTATCACTGTCATGAACATGGACTATATCAAGGATTATGTTATTTATTTACATTTCAAATGTTGTTTATTTTCCCGCTATCTTCTCCATGAATATCCCCACCATATCCCCCCAATTGCTTTGCCTCTAAAATGGTACTCCCCCACCCACCCACTCCTGTCTCACCCCTCATTAATTGATACTTTGTTGTTCCTGTGGAGGTGCAATCCTTTTCAGTTCTTCCCCTAACTCTTCCATTGGAGTCCCTGGGCTCAGTCCAACAATTGAATATGAGGATCTGCATATTCTCAGTAAGGTGTTGGCAGAGCCTCTCAGAGGACATCCATGCCAGGCTCCTTTTTGCAAGCACATCTTGCCATCAGCAGTCGTATCTGGGTTTGATAACTGCAGATGGGATGGATCTTAAGTTAAGGTGGTCTCTGGATGGCCTTTCCTTCAGTCTCTGCTCCAGTTTTTGTCTATGCAATTCTTTTAGACAGGAACAATTCTGGGTTAAAATTTTTGAGATGGCTGATTGGCCCCATCCCTCAACTGGAAGCCATGCATGCCTATCTACAGTCGTGGTCTCTTCAGGTTCTATCTCCCTGCTGTTGGGCATGTCGGATAAGGTCATCCCCATTGGGTCCTGGGACGTTCTCATATCCTTTGCCTCTGGGTTTTCTAGTGGCTCATCTGTTCACCACCCCGACTGCTACACCTGGCCCTCTTCTCCTCAGTCTACTCTCATACCTGATCCTGCCCAACACATTTCCTCTCCACTCTCCCACCCAAGTCCCTTCCTCCCACAGCCTCCAGTGATTATTTTATTCACCCTTCTAAGTGAAATTGAAGCATCCGCACTTTGGCTTTCTTTCTTGTTAAGCTTCATATGGTCTGTGAGTTGTACCGTGGTGTCTTAGTCAGGGTTTCTATTCCTGCACAAACATCATGACCAAGAAGCAAGTTAAGGAGAAAAGGGTTTATTCAGATTGCTCTTCCACATTGCTGTTTATCATGAAAGGAAGTCAGGACTGGAACTCAAGCAGGTCAGCGATTGGAAGCTGATTTAGAGGCCATGGAGGGATGTTCCTTACTGGCTTGCTTGCTTCTCCTGGCTTGCTCAGCTGGATTTCTTATAGAACCCAAGACCACCAGCCCACAGATAGTACCACCCACAAGGGGCCCTCAACCCTTGATCACAAATTGAGAAAATGCCTTACAGCTGGATCTTATGGAAGCATTTTCTCAACTGAAACTCCTTTCTCTATGATAGATCCAGCTACTGTCAAGTTGACACAAAACCAGCCAATACACATGGGTATTCTGAGATTTTGGGCTAATATCCACTTATCGGTCAGTATATACCATGTACATCTTATTGGGTCTAGGTACCTCACTCAGGATGATATTTTCTACTTCCATCCATTTGACTACAAAATTCCTGAAGTTCTGGTTTTTAGTATTCCACTGTGTAATTGTACCATGATTTCTGTATCCATTCTTTGGTTGAAGGACACCTGGGTTTGTTTCCAGCTCCTGGTTATTATAAATAAGGCTACTATGAACACAGTAGAGCATGTGTCCTTGTGATATGGTGGAATATCTTTTTAATATATGCCCAGGAGTGGTATAGCTGGGTCTTCAGGGAGAACTATTTCCAATTTTCTGAGGAACCACCAGATGGATTTCCAAAATGATTGTAAGAGCTTGCTATCCTACCAACAATGGAGGAATATTTCTTTCTCCAAGTCCTTGACAGCATTTTACCTGAGTTTTTAATCTTAGTCACTCTGATTGGTGTAAGGTAGAATCTCAGGGTCATTTTGATTTGCATTTCATTGATTATTAAGGATGTTGAACCTTTCTTTAAGTACATCTTGGCCAAACAAGATTCCTCAGTTGGGAATTCTTTGTTTATCTCTGTACCACATTTTTTTTTTTTTACTGGTTATTTTATTTATTTACATTTCGAATGTTATCCCCTTTCCACGTTTTGCCTCCTTAACCCCTCTCTCATTCCCCTTCCCTTGCTTCTATAAGGGTGTACCTCCCACCCATTCTAGCATTACCCTACACTGCAGCATTAAGCCTTTACAGGACCAAGGGCCTCCCCTCCCATTGATGCCAGATAAGGACATCCTCTGCTACATATGCAGCTGGACCCATGGGTCCCTCCATGTATACTCTTTGGTTCGTGGTTTAGTCTCTGGGAGCTCTGGAGGGTCTGATTGGTTGATATTGTTGTTCTTCCTATGGGGTTGCAAACTCCTTCACTTCATTCAGTCCTTCCAGTAACTCCTTCGTTGGGGTATCCATGCTCAGTCCAATGATTGGCTGAGAGCATTTGCGTCTGTATTGGTCAGGCTCTGGCAGAGCCTCTCAGGAGATAGCTATACCAGGCTCTTCTGACCTCAAGCTGTATTACAGAGCAATAATGATAAAAAGAAAAAAAAAACCCTGCATAGTATTGGTACAGAGATATGCAGGTAGATCAGTGGAATAGAATTAAAAATCCAGAAATGAATCTATACCACTATAGTCACTTGATCTTTGACAGAGAAGCTTAAACCATATAATAGAGGAAAGGCAGCATTTCCAAAAAATGATGCTATTCAACTGGTGGTCAGCATGTAGAAGAATGCAAATAGATCCATTCTTATCTCATTGTACAAAGCTAAAATCCAATTGGATCAAGGACCTCCATGTAAACCAGATACATTGAAACTAATAGAAGAGAAAGTGGGGATGAGCCTCAAACACATGGGCACAGGGGAAAATTTCCTGAATAGAACATCAATGGCTTATGCTCTAAGATCAACCATTGACAGATAAGACCTTATAAAATTGCAAAGTTTCTGTATGGCAAAAGACACTGTCAATAGGACAGAGCAGCAACCAACAGACTGGGAAAAGATGTTTACCAATCCTAAACCCAATAGAGGGCTAATATCCAATATATACAAAGAACTATAGAAGTTAGACTCCAGAGAACCAAATAACCCCAATAAAAATCCGTTACAGAGCTAAATAAAGAATTCTTAACTGAGGAATATAGAATGGCCAAAAATCACCTAAAAAGGTGTTTAACATCTTTAGTTATCAGAGAAATGCAAATCAAAACGATCCTGAGATACTCCTTCAGAATGGCTAAAATCAAAAACACAGGTGACAGCAGATGCTGGTGAGGATGTACCCCATTTTTAATAAATTTCCAGGAGTCACCATCCTAGGATTTTTGTTATTTGTTATGAAGTTGAGAATTGCTTTTTCTATCTCTGTGAAAAATTGATTTGGAATTTCAGTGAGGATTTCATTGAATTTGTAGATTTCTTTTGGTAAGATGGCCATTTTTACCATGTTAATCCTGCTGATCCTTGAGTATGGGAGATCTTTCCATCTTCTGAGGTCTCTTCAATTTCTTTCTTGAGAGACTTGAAATTCTTATCATAGATATTTCACTTGTTCGGTTACAGTTATACCAAGATATTCTATATTATTTGTGAGTATTGTGAAACATGTTGTTTCCTTAATTTCTTTCTCAGCTCATTTAACCTTTGTGCACAAGAAGATTACTTATTTTTTTGTGCTAATTTTATAACCAACCACTTTGCTGAAGTTATCAGCTGTAGGAGTTCTGTGGTAGAAAATTTGGGGTCACTTATGTATACTATCATATCATCTACAACTAGTGATACCTTGACTTCTTCCTTTCCAATTTGTATCCCTTTGACCTCCTGTTGTTGTCTAATTGCTGTAGATAGAACTTTGAGTACTATATTAAATAAATAGGAAGAGAGTGGAATATTTGTCTTGTTCCTGATTTTAGGGGAATTTATTCATGTTTGTTTCCACTTCTATTTCTCTGATTTTAGCATGGAATACAAGATTTTGTATACACATTTACTTTTAAGGGAATGAAACATAACTCATGTATTAATTAAAAATTCTTAATTTATTATATAAAAGTTTCCTCAATATTTTGGTGGAATTGTTTTCATACATTGGTAGCAATCATTATTACAAGTGGATATTATCTCAATGATTGACATTTATAAAAATAATGATTATTTATAGGTATTGTATAGAGGAATTTTAATCTAACATGGCTGCTTTGACAAGCGATAGCATTCAGACCTCATAGATGTATGAGATATGGCTGGAATGCAGACACACCCTAGATTACAGTTTGACCTGGCTAAGTACTAGCATGCTCTTAGAATGTATCTTAATCCAAAACAATGAAAACAAGGTTAGTTTATAGAAGAAAACCCCCATATTGGAAAGTGACATCTAATTGAGGGGTAGACACAATTATGTATCAATTTAAGGGTTTGTGAATCACAGAATACCCCAGACTCAAGTAGTGTGCAAAAGCAAAGAGTATTTATTCTGCAGCACTCTGCCATACAGAAGTCTACCATTCATCCAAATGGTGAACCTGGAGATTAGCTGGCAGGTTCAATTTAAAGCCAATTATAGGAATTTCAGTGAATGGTAGGTGACTTTTGTTCTGGTTAGTTGGCTCTATCTCTAGGTATATGGATAACTCTGACATTGGCTAGGATTCTGGGGACTTTCCAGAATCATTGCTAACTCTTCTTGTCTCAGGTCAGATGTCAGGGAAGCTCCTGATTGGCTGCTCATGGGCTGTAGCTTTTTCTGGAACTGGTTTGTTCAGTTCTGGGAAACTTAAACTTAGGCTCAGTCCCCTGGACTGGCATTTTGCAGCCTGTAAAGAGTTCAACCTGTCCTGAACTTCTCATCAGAGAGATTTGCCAGAATGAATTAGATAGAAGATATGCTCAACTCTCACGAGAACAAACAGGAAAAGAGGATTTAAGAGCAAATCAGAGTGAGTCAGGAGGGAGTGCAGTTTAATGAGTATAGTTCAGTTGAATTCTGGCTATACAGAGTTCAATTGAGTTCAGTTCAATGCAGTTGAGTTGAATATAATTGAGTTCATGCAATTCCATTCAGTTTACTCAGTCAGTGCTGGAGGCAGTGCAGTGGAGTTGAATTTTGTTCAGTTCATGCATCAGAAGGAGTTGAAGCCAGAGAATAAGGAGGAGCCAGAGGATTAGAACAAATTGCCGAGTCAGTTTGAGTCCAAGCAGAACAATTCAGTGAGAAGACTAGAAAGACAGATTGAATTAGTCAGCGAAGAGGGGAGTTTGAGCCAGAACAGGTGAGTTGAACAAGCCAGTCAGAGTTCAGATAGAAATAGAAAAGGTGAGCTTATTCATCAGTAACTCTCAGGGGTAGATATATTCTGGGCCTAGATTAACATACAGAGGCTGAAATCTTCAAGATCTGGACTTCCAGAAGATTAGATTACATGAAGAATAGAATGGTCCAGACCTAGGAGTAGTTAGTAGAGAAGCACTCAGGGCTTATTCCAAGCTATGTATCAAAATAGCTTGGGTGGGGCTCTCATCTTATCCCTTCATCTGATGAAATAAAAGTGACATTTTATAGTACTGAATATATTTGTTTGCCAGGTACAGTGTTGAGTGATTTACACTTCATTACTTAGTGTTTCTCTAAATCATATTTGGTAGATACTTTTAACTCTGCTGTCACTGAGGCCATGGTGAGTTCACATGATAAAGACTGAAGGTGAAGAATTTCTCCTCATGCAGAAGATCATTACCTTAGAATTGAGACCTCTGAGAATGTTTTCTGAATGCACTGTTTGGCCTTTTCAACGCACTTTTAGAAGTTACTGAAGTGAGAGGTTGAGCTCCACCATGAACATCTGTTCTGTCAGTTGGTCAGAATGGAGCATGGACAGATAGAACAGATGGGAAAAGTTCAACATGATTTAACTGACCAGATGGAACTGGGTGGTCAACTTGAAATAGTTTGTGAAGGAAGACAGCATGGAATTGAGAATGTAGAATGAGAAATCATTGGAAAGCTCAAAGATAACAGAAAACGTAAAGAGGGAAGAGTCTATGAGCAGCAATGGACAGTTCTCTCATTGAGGGTGTAGATAACTAAAGCATGTGTCAGCCACGATTCATTTGAAAGGCATAAAAATAATAATGGTTTGTCATAATTTGAAGGAATAAGTTTAGACTCTGTGTTATGTTTTAATAAGAAGTATGATTGCAATGATTGCATTTTAAAGAATAGAAAGTGATATCTATACAGTAAAGTCTATTAAATGGATTTATGCAAAATGAATACATTTACCAATAGAAGTGTACCATTTAAATTACTATTAAAAAGAATAGTTAAAACCTAATAAAAGTAATATTACTACTTTTAAAATATTAATTACAATTAATAATATTTATATTTTAAAAAACTTTGTAAGAGAAAGTCTTTAAAAACAGTAACAAGTTTCAAATGTATTAACTTATCAGAATGTCACATAAGGAACTTTGAAATTTTGTTCCAATGTTAAATAAATTATTTTGACTTTTAGGGTAATACAACATATACAAAAACAAGTTGATTAATATGCTTTTATATTTTATTTTAACTAAAAGGAAAGGATTATAACACTAATTCTCTCTCTCTCTCTCTTTCTCTCTGTGTGTGTGTGGTGTGTGGTGTGTGTTTGTTTGTGTGTGTTTGTGTCTGTGTGTTTGTTGTTTATATATCTGTTCATGTTCATATATTTATATACATGTTTACATGCAGGGACAGAGGCCAGAAATTGATGTTGCTGTCTTCCTCAAACATTCTCTCTCTAAATTGTTGAAAGATTTCATGGACTTAATGCCCACATACAGTGTGTTTTAGTCAAATCTGATACCTACTTCCACCCCCCAACCATCAACACTTTTTGATTTTCCATGCTGTTGAATTTCTCTCTCTGTTTTTTGAAGCAACTTTTTGTTTTGAGATTATGACTCCATTATTTCAACCTTTCCCTTTCCTTCCTCCAAACCTGCCCATATACCCAAAATTTGTTCTATTTCAAACTCATGGCCACTTTTTCAGTCCCTCCCCAATCTCTGCTGGAAGTAACACTACTGTTATATCTTATGTATATGATATAAGATATCATATCTTATGTATATGATATGATATCTTATGTATATGATACTGTATATCTTATGTATATGAGTTTCTTTATGTGCAGGCCATGTCATGTCAGGCAAAAACTGTTTCACAGCAGTGTTCCACTGTCCACAGTCTCAATGTTTTCTGTGTCCTCTTCTATGATGACCCTTGAATCTTCCATGGAAAGGTATGACAGAAATGTGCCATTTAGAATGTGCAGTGTGTTAACCTTTGAGGCAAGGTCTTTCACTGAATCTGTAGCTTACCACTTGGCTAGACTAGCTGTTCAGCACTCTCTAAAGGTGAGCATATTAGTCACCAAAGTGCCTGATTTTTTTTTATGAGTACTAGGAATCTATACTGAGGTCCTCATGCTTGTACAGCATGCCCACCTTGTCATCGTTCTTGCCTTGACATTATTGATTTTGAGATAAGTTGCTAACATTGCATTCCAAACTTGGAAATCTGAATCTTAATCCCTTCCTCATCTTTTGAAACAGAATCACAGTGTTTGAAATGAAGTTATTTTTGACATGTTAGAAGATAACTTCTTTTCTTGTGGAATGCCATATGTACTTCAGAATGTTAACTAGTTTTGTACTTTTCTTAGGTAATGATGCCCATGCTAGCCTTAGTCACTTTAGTTTTATAAAAATACAAAGGAGAGTAAGTAGAGAGATCAAAGCAAAGCCATCTGTCATTCATTGTTAGTAAACTTTGATCTGTAAAAAGTAGCCCTGGCTGTAATACTTTTGTATTCAAATGCAGAATATATGTTACATTCACAGGAAAATTATCAGCGGCTCCTAAAAATGCTTTCTAACATTATTTTCTCTCTGTGAAAGAATATCCATTATGTATATATTCTTTAGTGTAGATAGAAATAGTATTGAAGAACTAAGCAAATGTTTTCAGTCTAACCTGAATTCAATTAAAAACAAATCTTAATATTCAAAAATATAAGTTCATAAAAATAGTTAATAAGCTAAAGTTACAACTTATCGTAAGAAAATAAGTAATTTTCTAATGAAGGTAATTCAATAAAGTATAAAGAAATGATAAAATGAAATTTTACAAAAATGGGTTCAGAAGTAAAATACAAAACAAGAGAAAAACATTAATACAATAGTTTTCATTCAAATATAATGATATTTGTGCTAACATTTATAATATTTTCATGGATAAAATATAAGCATGGCAAACAATGTCCACCATTTTCTAGGATACACTAGAATGGCACAATGATTTCACCAGTTTCTTTTCACAATTTTCATGTGTCCTAAAATAATTTCTATGAAACTGTATTGATAAATTTTAGGAAAAAGAAACCAGAAACTGTGAAAGTATCATGTTGCTCTAAAACATGTTAAATAAATTAGTATTATTTTCCAGAATAATTCTAACATCATTATAAAAGTTATCAGAAATTTCAGGAGCATAACTGGTGGTCTTGGTGCTGAGTATTTTCCCTTTGTACTTTGAATACGTTATGATTCAAAGAGATACTACAAAAATAATCTTTGCCTCTGTACAATTGAAATGTAAGTACAATTTATCATCACTTCCAGAAAAGTAGAAAAGTGTGATTTAACCATAGTGTACTCAAAAATATCAGTAAGGAAAAGAGGAATGAAAAAGTATTTGGGGTATTCCAGATAGGAACACTGACATGAACTAATCCACAAAGTTGGCATAGATTAGTGATAACTGGAATGAAGACAACATCAATCAATGTGCTAATGTGGATGAAGGAAAGCTCATAAGGCCTTAAATCTACACATTAAGAAATTAGAGATCAAGAGAAATAACCTTCCCCAGAGAAAAGTTATCATTTCTGAAAACATATACCTATAAGTTACATGAAGCAAATGAAGCAGGTTGTATATATTTAATATATATATATATATAATATTCATTTATATAAAAATTATACATATTCTAATATATATTTATTTAATAGTATATGTGTGCTTGCATGTATAATATATGTAATAAATATTAATGTGGATAAGGACATGAATTTGTGAGAAACCAAAGAGGAATATATGTGATGGTTTTCAGGGAAGAAACTGAATGAATAAACATTGTAAGTGTAGTATACTCTCAAATAATAACCAAAAGAAAATTGGAAATCAAAGTGTTGAAAGGTAAACATAGAAATCCCCTTGGTTCAGGAAATATCTACACTAAAACTCAATTATAAAGTGAATTTCACTAGGAATAGACTTCCCTACTGCCATTTATATGAATTCTTCATGGGTGTGGAACTGACCAGTGTTTAATGAAACATTTCAGCATATTTGTGAACTGGAGAGAGGTACACAAGCTCAGTACACATATATCACTACTTCCAGAAATGACAACACATCTGAATTTTATTGTAAGTGTTAGTGGAAGAAAGTGAGAGGTTTAATAAAGGATGGCATTTATCCACTAAAGATGTTAAATCAAGATAAGCATCTAATTTGGAGTAGAGGTGTGTCCTAGTTAAATGATATTTCTGTTCCTATGATAAACATCATAATCGAAAACAACTTTGTCAAAAACTGATTTCGCTGACTAGTTACAGTTCCTCATCAAGGTAAGTGAGGCAGGAAGTTAGGGGCAGACCTTGAAGCAGAAACCAAGGAGGAATTATTACTGGCTTGCTTTCAGGCTCATGTTTCTTCTATAACATAGGCCAACCTGCCTAACGATATTGCCCATAGTGAACAGACCCCTTTTACATCAATTTGGAATCAAGAACATATCACAAAGCCATGGACATTCCCAGCTTGATGGAGACAGTTCCTCAGCTGAGAGTCCCTCTTAGACCCTAACAAGGTATTTGCTTGTCATTGGGAAAGACTCTCCAACACAACCTGGTCTATGACAAGGTCAAATCAACCTATAGTATAAATAAAGCGGATTTAGAAACCCAGGATCTTTTTTTGTAAAGAACACAAGTTCATATGTCCTGTTTGGTAAGTACAGCGTTGACACACAATAAGGCAATGCATATTTTACTTTCCTATGTATCATGACATGAAATATAAAGGCAAATATAAATAGTTTTATAGATCTAAATGTGCTGCTGCATACCTTTAATCCCAGAAGTACTGAAGCAGAGACAGAAGGTTTTCTGTGAGTTCTAGGCCAGACTAATCTATATGGAGATCCAGGACAACAAGATCTACATAGTAAGACCCTGACTCAATTTTAAATAAATAAATAAATAAAAACCCAAATAATAAATAAGATTCCTTAAATATTCTTATAAACAAATATTTATTTTAAAAGGGATAAAATATGTATTTTAATAAAAACTAGTGACATGTCTAATCAGATCAGAGTATCATTGAGTGAACAGACTGGGCAAGGAACAACACATAACTGATAATGATACTGGACACTAAGATGTCTAATGGTTTAAATCAAGAAGGACAGGGAGATGGGAGGTGCTCTCTGGATGGGTCATTCCTTGAAATGTACAGAACACAATCCTTCATTACTTTCTTATCTGAATTCTCAAATTGTTCTTTCTTTCATAGGCACAAGAAAGCTGCTGCAACTTCTGTGTTCATAGTATTACATACTGAGAAGGGCAAATGGGAGTGATTAAAAGTTTACTTTCTACATTTAGGTTTAACAATAAGCTAGGCCCTAGTGAGGATGTTTCAATCCTACTTGGAAGGTGGAATCAAATAATCACAGGAGGCAGAGGGAAAGAGGGACCTAGGTGGGAGCAGGTAGAGGGAGGGGAAAAGAGGGAACAAGATCAAGTGGGGCGGCAGGAATGAAGCCCAGAGGGCCAGGCGAAAAAATGGGAATACGCAACTTCTAGGGGTAAGAGGTGGGTGGGGGGGACCCTCTAGAAAGTCCCAGAGACCTGAAATATGAGAGTCTCAGGACTCAACGGGGGTGACATTAGCCAAGATGCCCAACAGTGGGGAAAGGGAACTTGAAGACCCCACTTCCAGTAGATAGACATGGCACCAGTAGAGAGACAGGTTATCAACCTACAGTCAAAATTTCTGACCCAGAATTGTTCCTGTCTAAAAGAACTACAGGACAAAAATGGAGAAGAGACTAAGGGAAAGGCTATACAGTGACTGGCCCAACTTGGGATCCTTCTCACGGTGGGGCAGCAAAGCCTGACATTATTACTGATACTATAGTGTGCTCATAGACAGGAGCCTACCATGGCTGTCCTCTGAGTAGCTCTAACAGCAGCTGCCTGAGACAGATGAAGATTCTTACAGCCAAACTTTGGTCTTAAATTAGAGACCCTTATATAGGAATTAAAGGAAGGACTGAAGGAGGTGAAGGGAAGGGAGGACAAGCTTATAAGCAGACTAGTAGTCTCAACTAACCTGGACCCCTGGGAACTCACAAAGACTGAGCCACCAACCAGGGCTGGTACAGGTCTGTGACAGGTATATATGCATATAATAATACACACACACACACACACACACACACACACGCACACACACACATACACACATATAATGAGAGGATTGCCTCCTGGTCTGGCTTCAGTGGAAGAAGATGTGTCTTTGCAGAGGGGGTTGGGGAGCACACTTTGGGAGGCAAGAGGGAGAATGGAATGAGGAATTGTTGGGGGAACTACAAGCGGGAGCAATGGATAGAATGTAAACAAGTAGAATAATTAATTAAACAATATTTTTGAAGTAGGATATCCCCAGAGCTTCTGCACTCTCTCTGTTCCATGAGACTGAATCCTGAAGGTCATCTAGAGCACTTCAGCTGAAGTCTAGCTCTATCTTCCTCTCATCCCTGAGCAGTCCTCCTGTTAATCCTGCAGACCATCCCCATAGGCTCCAGTTCCAGCTAGTACTCTCCATGAATACACCAGTCAAGCAAGTCAGCCAAACATGTCAAACATAGCCAAAAGACTTTCTGAATGAGAAAGAATCTAAACTGGAGGTCCTCATCAGGTCCCTCCTATACATCCCCTGCAGAAAGGAAAAAGGAAAGACTGTCATCCAGAGGGAATGGACTACAATACATACATACATACATATAGATAGATAGATGAGAGAGAGAGAGAGAGAGAGAGAGAGAGAGAGAGAGAGGATCTGGGGGAGAGGGGAGATAGCTAAAACTGAGGAGAGTGGAGGGAGTGGAAACTTGTTGGGATGAATTGTATGAGAGAAGACTCTAGTGTTACTAATAAAAAACACATATATTTAAAAACATAGCTTCACATAGTACATGTATATGTGTGGATAGATACATTCTTATGGTGTATACATATGTCTGTGTATGTAGGAAAACCACATAACATTTAAGGAAAAACAGATTCTTGGAAATGAGATCTGATTATGATTGATACCAACCCAATAGATTTAATCGAAAGTGAAGGTTTTAAATATGTATTAAGTCAATCCAGGGAAGTATAAAACTCAAAGGACATAACCTACAAATCATACGATGAAGACTTCTATGCTGTCATATTTCGCCTGACTTGTTCCCTGACAGAAAGGCAAAAAATACAACTTTTGTATATATATTAATCACACCATATTTAAATACCAAATAATTACATGTTAAACTAAACCAATAATGGCATTTAAGCTATGGATAAGTATATGTGTTGAGCAGTACATTAAAATAAATTAGAAGACACAGGGGTATAAGCAAACATCTCAATTCCACAGTTTGGTTCTCATCAGCTTAGAGAGTTTAGAAACTGTAGTGAGATGCTTATATGGGACTAATTTTGATAGTAAGTCGCTATTGCTCTTAATTCATCATTATCACACAATCAACAGACTTTCTTTTTAATTCAAACAATCCTCTCACATTTACTACATTAGAAATCTGCACAGGGATACTTCACAAAGAACTTACGCAGAAATGCTGGAAAATGAGTAACAGAAAAAAATCAGGTGCTAATCAGATGATTAAGAAATAATTCTGTGCCAAATGGATTTTATTGTTTACGGTAATGAATACTACTTGCATAATTAAACTGCTTTAAACTTCTTACTAGAGATAATATATGTATATTTAACATTCCTACATGTATACTTAAAATGTTGAAAAGGTTTGTACTTGCAAATAAGTTATCAGATGAACTATTATTAGTTTGTACTAATCTATACAAATCTTATCACATTTAGGACCAGGGGCCAAGAGGTATTAGACTGGAGAGACAAGTACAGAATTTCCTTTCTGTTTCCACATGGAGAATTTCTTTGCCATAGGCCCCAGTCAGATCACCTATACTTTCTTTACCAGTGTGCTCAGAGACTTGAGAAAACCTGGTGTAAGCTTTGGGTATGAAGAGACTGTTAGTTTATTAGTTGTACTATATGTACTGATTTGGTAGGTAATGCTGCTGGACAAAAAGCTACATATTTTAATGAAGAAAGAACATGAGAAATCATTGCACTGTATTCTAAAGTTTGCTATGAATCTAAAGGTTCTTAAAAAATACAAATTCAGCCTTTGAATGGGGCTTGAACCCCATGTCTTATCGCCTACTGATATTGTAGTTTTAAATACCCTATGTAAGATGAAAATAACTTTTTGGAGTAATCCCATTGGAATTCTGTCACTTTCCCCTCTCTGCTATGAATCACCTGAATTTACTCACACATGAACGTTTAAAATCTATATGGTATGTGAACATATTTGAATTTCTTCTATTTTCATTCAATGCAATCACTAAAGCTATCAGAAGTTCTGATATGTTCTATTATTCAGTAACTCAGTTATTAGTAATTTAACCTCTGGTATTAATTATCTATGTAAAGTTTTCTCCTAATTCTTAGCCTTGCTTCTGATTATAGATAATATGAAATATTCCATTTATCATTTTATCTTTTATATTGGTCCCCATTAGGTTTTATTTCAATCTTCAAATTTTGCTCATAATCTACTCAGCTTTTAATTATATACCATTTTATATGGAGAGAAAATAAAATAAGCCTTTATATATTTTTTCATAAAATAAAAAGATTAATTTTTTACAGTTTAATCAAGTTGGTAGGTCTGTTAGAATTCATCTATGACTTTTGAATATAGACTTCTACTTTATTCTGTTTTCCTCACTGTGACACAGGCATCATGCTTGCACATGCATGATCCATTGTTTTTGTAAGCCTGGAAAAGTTGCAATGTAGTAAAGGGAGACATATAAGTTAAAAGTTGCCTGAGATTATAATAAAGTAGCAACCACTTAAGTGCATATTGCCTGTCTTACCTACATAACAGTGATCAATCGTTATTTAATAAAAAGCAAAACAAAGCAAAGCAAACCAACAAACCAAAAAACTATTGGTAAAAATAGCCTGTATGGGGATGCAAAAACGTATGAGAAAGAAGGTGTGAGTATACTGTTTTTTGTTGTTGTTGTTGTTGTTGTTGTTTTGTTATGTTTTATTTTTAAATGCAACAGACTTTATTAATTAAAATATGTAAGCTGTTTGGGCAACTCACTAGTTAGTAAGGTATTTTCAAACACAACTTTTAAGAAAGAGTTTGTATGCCATTAGCCTGCATCAGTGGGCATATTGTTTCCAGAAGACATGGGTTATTCAATGACTATCACAATATAAAACAAGGCATTGGCCTTTGTGGTTGCAGAGGTCTCCAAAACAGCACAGGATGTTGCCCTTGCCCTTGGTTACACATCATAGGTCCATGATAAGACCATACTGCTGTAGACACTATACAGATTATCTTCAGGACACTGGAAGAGATATTTTCTCTCTCCTAGTTAACATTCTCAGTACCTCAAGGTACTATTCAGGCTGCTGAAGAAAAAAAAAACACTCAGTGTATTTATAAAGCACCAGACCGTGCATACTTCAATATCAAGCTGACAAGCAAGCTGCATTAACAGGTACTACAGTGCCAAGACTCTTATGGGATGACTAATGGCTTACTGATTAGATTTGAAGCCTGCTCCGTAGGAAGGAATTTTAAGCCAGGTACTGTAATCCTGGAGAAAAGCCTATAACATGAGGTCATAATTGATAATGAAGAAACTGATATTGTTATGTTGCTAACTAGACATACTGTCAATTTACCTCATAAATATCTATCAAATATGGACATATGGGCAGTACTAATTGGAATTTGTGAGTTTTAAAGAAAAAGACTTAAAATTGGGAAAGGGTTATGATGATGGTTACAGGAGAATTTGAATGATAAATAGGGATAGATATAATATTTCATTCTGAAAGCAAATAAAATTTCAGATCCAAATTCTATACATATTGAGCTTTAGACACATTTCTGTAATCATGTTTTTAATTGCCAAATTTGAACACATTAATGAATATTGATGTATTTTAAGTATATGAATATATGAACAAGTAACTGCATTTTTTTTAAGTAGGCGTATGTGTTTGGGTATTTGTAGGCTTATACATGCAACCGTGCATGTGTGGGAAACATAGGACAACATATAGGAATCAGTTCTCTTCTTTCACCATCTAGGGGCTTGGGTAAAAATTTAGGTTGTATGTACCCATTGTAAACACTGTTAACCATCAATTCATCTGTCAATCTCAGGAAATATCTCTACAAGAATGATACAAGCAATACAATTATATTAATATATTGTGTCTAGACTATAAAATTTCCCTATTATAGTCAGTGAAATAGAGGTATATGTAATAGCAATGTGCTTTTTTCTGTGCAGGAATGTTTACCAAGATATCTACAAGTTGCTACTGCACAATTTTATAAATTTTGACATATAGCTGAAACTCCAAACATATAGATGTCACACTCCAAAAATTTACACTTCAATAATTTTATCAGTTTTATTTCTATATCCTGACTCTTCAGTGACAATAAGCTTTTTGAAGGCAAATATGATATCATATTTTTCTTTTTTTGGTTATTTTATTTATTTACATTTCAAACGTTATCTGCCTTCCCAGTTTCCCCTATCCTTTTAATGTTCCAAACACACTGTTGAAAATATTATAAAATGCATTTATAGTGTGTAAATATGTTTATTATTCTTAAAAGGATAGTCTTCTTTACATACTTTTAAAGAGCAATACTATTACATAAACAGACATATTTTTCCTTATATCATTATACATAAAAAGTATGTTCCTCTTTCCTGAGATCCTTACAGTTGATTATTGTTGTTTGCTTTTCAACCTTAGGAATTCTGACACAGGCAAGATGAAATGGAAAAAAATGATGCTAAATAAAAACATTGTTCATTCATTTGTACCTATTACTTTGAAAATATTCTGTTTGTTTTTATACCTACAAATTTTAACTGCACTATTAGAATTCTTGATGCTAATTTCTGAGTACTTCATGCATTATGGAAACTAACCTTCTATCAGGTGTATAAATTGTGAAGATTTTTTTTCTCATTCTCTGCAAAGGTACTAAAAACGCTAGAAATAGATTTACAACATGATTCAACTTCACGATTTCTGCACAACTTGAAAGGAGCCTATATCTTACTTTTGGAATAATTGAACATCTACATTCACTATTACTCTAGTCATAATAGTAAAGAAATGGCAAGAGTCTATGTTTATAAATGGATAATAAAACTGGTCCATACACACAACGGCATGTTGTTAAACAATGAAGAAAACTCTACTATTCAATTTGCAGGAAAATGAATGGAATTGGAGACAAACATTCTGAGTAAGATAACCCTACCCAGAAAGAAAGATGTCATATTTTCTCGTATGTATATATGCTAGCTTAGAATCTTTAAATTGGTTTATTTAATTTGCAGGACCAATACAATGCAAGAAAACAGTAAGGGGTCTTAGGGATGCTGGTTAGGAAAAGGGGATATAAGGGGAAGTGATAAGAAGTGGGTAAAGGGAATAATGGAATGTGGTAGGAACTGGGAAAGCAGGAATGAAGAAGAACAGTGGAGAAGGGGAACAGATACCAAAGCCCTTTGAAACTTCCTTTTGGACGTTACTCTATAAATGGTGTATGCGTAGTTACCCTATAACAAGGGAACAATTTGGATATCCTCAGATATCAAGGGCTACTATGTAACATACCCACTGCCAGATATGGGTTGTCTCTTTTTCAGTTGTCTGTCAGAGTAGTCCCACTGATTCCCTCAAACATTACAGGCAATTGTCATTGTTTCTGGTTAGCCATCCCAATTTGATGAAGACTCTGCTGAAGCTGACAGTATATGCCTTAGTTAAAGAATAGGAAAAACAATCCACCTGGAAACTTCATCCATATTGACTCATAGCGCTGGAAGATTCTATGTTATCTACTGGGAAATAGATCATCAATATCTTACCCAACAGTCAATGCTGTGAGTTATAGTAAGAGTTGTCCTAGCAAGATATAAACAGTGGTACTAGAGTGACAGGAACATTAGGAGAGTGACATTTGAATTGGATTTGAAGATTTCTCTACATTATGGACACAGTGCTCTGTATTATCACCTTGGTCCAATCTCTTGGCTGCCTAAAATGTAACATATATACACAGGCACATGTAGGCACATGTATACATAGATAAAAATAAAGTAAACCTTAGAAATTTATCAAAATTATGGATGTTATCTACAGAGCATAAAACTCTAGGCTCAAAGCTCCAGATATGAACCAACATATCTGGCTCTAGCTCTAGGCTCTAGCTCTAGGCTCCAGATATGAACCAACAAGGTATGAAGACTCATTTGCTATCTTTGAACCCAAGAGGTAAAAGCAAGGCTATCAGAATCTCAAGGTTACTATCTTCAGCTATAGAGTTCTAGTCTAGCCTAGGCTACAAAAGGAACTCTCTAAAATCAATACACAGATCAGAAAGAGAAAACAATAGAGTGATCAAATTCTTGACATATGCTGGTAACAAGCCTGATGCATAGTGACAGACGATCTAGGAAGAAAACCAGGTTGCATTTTTTTGATAAATCATCTGTCACAGAAAGTTTAGGCCACTAGTAACAGAGAATATAATAAAAGATTAAAACAATGCAGTGTTTTCATTGATGTATTTTCTGTCATATGAAGTTTAAGCTATTGTTTTCTCAACACCTCAGGAGGGAAAATAAATGCCTCCTAGACATATAAAAAGTTTCTTTTGGCCAAGACAATTTAGAGTCTGTTCCAGACAATGACATAGGCAATTTTTCATCCTTTCTGAGACCACCTGAAGAGCTGTCCTTGTGTGCTTAAATGATTATTGAAATAGCTCTTTGGAAGTGTTTACCTGAAGACTATAGAAAAAGTGAGATGTCTTCTCAATTCCAAAGAAATTCAATATTGTAAAGTTGATTTTAAGCTCTATTACACTTCAACTCCATTTTCTCCTTTTTCTTTTTCTTTCTTTCATTTTATTTTTTCTGGCTGGAAGAAATGCTCTGTTAAAAGCAGTCTGTGCTGTCAAAAGACAGTATTTAGATTCCAACAATCAGAAAAGTGAAACTAACTCCTGGGTAATCTGTTAAAGTCATCCTTAGACAAATAAAAAATAAAACAAAATATGCAGAGTATCTTTCGGGAGCAAGTCAAACAACACATATAGCTAGCTACTTGCTAAGCATGTGATAGAACTTTTTTGTTTCTTACAGATATCAGATATTTTCCTAACTTTTCCAAGAAATTATGGCACTCTTGCAGGACTTCAAGCTTCCTCTGTCTATGCTATCCAGTGAAGGCTGGCCTCTCCCACTGCCCCTGGCAGTGCCCATAATCTTTCTCACCTTCTTCTCTATCTAGTTCACCCTTTCACATTGGGCAATTTACTTCCACATTGTTACTGCCTGGTACTGCCTTGCAGAATGAATGTAAGTTCTGCGAGTGTAGATATTGCATACACTACTGTTAGTAAATAATTAATAATTAATTAAATGTTCACTTTGTATTTA
The DNA here is from genome assembly GCA_019843965.1 of Rhynchomys soricoides. Taxonomy (NCBI): domain Eukaryota; kingdom Metazoa; phylum Chordata; class Mammalia; order Rodentia; family Muridae; genus Rhynchomys; species Rhynchomys soricoides. Next base: position 9,673,878 of record JADRCH010000004.1, on the reverse strand, counting down.
GTATGTCCCATTCACCGAGTAGCTATTTTATTGCCTCTATTGAGAAAGCTTTGTAGTATGGAATGACTACTAGTGTGGTATAAATAAGCATAATTATATGAAATAATGAAAAATTACAATATAATATCTAGAGCTTTGGAGAAGCTTAACTCAAATTTTCTGCTCAATCCCATCTGTAAATACTTTAAGACAGTATAAAGTAAGATGGTTTTGGGCATTGGAGAAACTATTTTCTCTACTGGCTTGTAGAATTTTCACACTTTATTCTGTATCCTTTTCCTAAAAGCTTAGTTTCATTGCAAATACTACATTTTCTTACGATGAGGTCAGTGTGGTGGGTATCAGAAATAGTCGAGATTGACAAATGAGAATCTCTGTTCACTCAGTTATTAGTAAAACCATGACCACTAAGGAAAATTCCCTCATTTCACATGAAAGTAAAATAGATTGGTATTGGGTTTTAGCCATCTCTTAACTATGTACCAACTATTAACCAACCACTATGTATTGAATCAAACTGGGTTAAACTTCATAAATAGACTTAATGATCAATTTTTCCAATTTAAGAAGAAAGGGTTTTTTTTTCTTTCCTCATGTTATTAAAGTAGACTTTAATTTTTAGAAAGAAGTTAATTGGAAAGGATTTTTTAATTAATTTATTTATTTACTTTTATACAGTCTAGATTTTATTTCCCCCTCCCATCCATCCTCCAACTGTTTCACATCCCATACCTCCTCCCTGCTCCCCTTTTTCCATGTGGATGTCCCCACCCCAACCCTCTACCCCACCTAACCTCTAAATGCCCTGGGGCCACCAGTCTCTTGAGGGGTAGGTGCATCATCTCTGACTGAACACAGACCCAGCAGTTCTCTGCTGTATACATGTTGGGGTTTCATATCAGCTGTGTATGCTGCCTGGTTGCTGGTCCAGTGTCTTAGAGATATTGGGAGTCCAGGTTAATTGAGACTGCTGGTCCTCCTACAGGGTCACCCTCCTCCTTAGCTTTTATCAGTCTTTCCCTAATTCATCCACAAGGGTCAGCAGCTTCTCTCCATTGGTTGGGTGCAAATATCTACACCTGATTCTTTCAGATGGTTGTTGGGTCTTTGGATTGAGGTCATGCTAGGTCCCTTTTTGTGAATGCTTCATATCCTCAGTAACAGTGTCAGGCCTTGGGACCTCCCCTTGAGCTGGATCCCATTTTGAACCAGTCCCTGGACCTTTATTTCCTCAGGCTCCTCTCCATTTCCATCCCTGTATTCTTTCAGACAGGAACAATTATGGGTCAGAGTTTTAACTGTGGGATGGAGGCCCCTTCCTCATTTGATGCCCTGTCTTTCTGTTTGAGTTGGGCTCTATAAATTCCCTCTCTCTACTGTTGGGCATTTCATCTAAGGTCCCTCCCTTTCAGTTCTGAAAGTCTCCCACCTCCCAGGTCTTTTTGGTACATTCTGGAAAGTCCCCACAACCTCCTACCTCACAAGGTTAGCTGTTTCCATTCTTTCTGCTTGTCCTGAGGGCTTCAGTCCTTTTCCCTCACCCAATAACAGATCAGGTTCCCCTCTTCCCCCAAACCCCCAACCATTTTTCCTCCCAGGTCCCTCCCTCCCTACTTGTGATTGCTTTCATCTCCCTCTCAAGTGGGAGTGAGACGACCTCACTTGGGCCCTTTAGCTTTTTGATCTTTTTGAGTTCTGTGAACTCTATCTTGGGTATTCTGTATTTTTTTCCCTAATATCCACTTATTAGTGAGTGCATGCCATGCATGTCCTTTTGGGTCTGAGTTATCTCGCTCAGGATGATATTTTCTAGTTCCATACATTTGCCTAGGATGCAAGGTTGGTTCAATATAGGAAAATCTATTAATGTAATCGACTATATAAACAAACTCAAGGAAAAAACTCACATAATCATCTCCTTAGATGTAGAAAAAGCATTTGAATAAATACAACACCTCTTCATGTTTAAAGTATTGGAGAGATCAGGAATTCAAGGCCCATTTTTATTCATAATAAAAGCAATTTACTGCAAACCAACATCCAATATCAAATTAAATGGAGGCATATGAAATCGGGAATAAGACAAAGATGCCCACTCTCCCCATATCTATTCAATATACTACTTGACGTGCTATCTAGAACAATAAGACAACAAAAAGACATCAAGGGGGTACAAATTGGCAAAAAGGAAAGAAAGATATCACTATTTGCAGATGATGTGTTAGTATTCATGAGCAACCCCAAAAATTATTCCAAAGAACATGGAAAGGATTTTTAAAAATCGTAGTCAACTACATGTAATTTTGTCAGATATTTGCTCTTGTTTAGTATCTCCATTTCTGTATGGAGTGCCTCAAACTCATGATGAGAGAATGTCCACTTTGAGGAAGAGAACAGCACTACTGGACCTTTGGAATGTGCATACAGAATATAGTGGAAATGACGAGAGCAAGCAGCCTGCACGTTCTTCCTGAGTGAGATATCTCAGGAAGATCTCAGCTGAGATAGCTCTCATTATCACAGATACCTTGCTTTTGGCTCTTATTAAAACAACCATCATAGGAAAATCATCTATAAGATGAATTTGCCTGTGCATCTGTATAGCTAATACACTGGAAGTAACTGATGTCCCCATTCTCTGAAAGAATATTCCAATCAAGTTACCAATGTGAAACCATGGAAAGATAAGAAAACAAGACTGATGGTGGGGAATGTTTCTGAGATTTTGACAACAGTTCCAAGGCCAAAGAATGTGTCTTCCATATTCCTTAATGGTCAAGCATTTTGTAACAAAATAAAAAAGAAAGAGTTTGGAATTACATAGTTTGTTAAGAGCTCAGGCAGGTACTGGTGACTCAACCATGGTGTATGTAAATGCCCAGGAAAGAGACTTATTTTATTACTAAGTGCTCAAAAAGACATTTTTTTTTCTTTTCTTTTCTTTCTTTTTTTCATTTTAGAGACAGGGTTTCTCTGTATGGCCCTGGTTTGGAACTCACTCTGTAGACCAGGCTGGCCTCGAACTCAGAAATCTGCCTGTCTCTATCACCAGAGTGCTGGAATTAAAGTCGTACTCCACCATTGCTCAACTGACATAGATTTTTTTATAATTTATTTACATTTCAAATGTTTTCCCCATTCCAGATCTCCTCTTTGGAACCTCCCTATCCCCTCCTCCCTCCCCATGCCACTATGAGGGTATTCCCCCACCCACCCACCCACCCACTCTCACCTTCCCCCCTTGGCATTCTCTTATACTGGGGCATCTAACACCATCAGGCCCAAGGGCCTCTCCTCCCCAAGATGGCTAACAAGACCCTCCTCTGCCACATATGTGGCCAGCACCATGGGTCCCTCCACGTGTATTCTTTGGTTCGTGATCCACTCTCCAGGAGCATCAGGAGGTCAGGCGAGTGGACACTGTTGCTCCCTCCATGGGGTTGCCAACCCCCTCAGCTCCTTCAGTCCCTTCTCCAACTCCTCCATCTGGGATCTCATGCTCAGTCCAAAGGTTGCTGTGAAGTGACTCTTGGGTATTCCGAACCTTTGGGCTAAAAACCCACTTATCAGTGAATACATACCATGTTCATTCTTTTGTGACTGAATAACCTTGCTCAGGATGATATTTTCAAGTTCCATCCATTTGCCTGCGAATTTCATGAAGTCATTGTTTTTAATAGCTGAATAGCATTCCATTGTGTAAATATACCACATTTTCTGTATCCATTCCTCTGTTGAGGGACATCTGGGTCCTTTCCAGATTCTGGCTATCATAAATATGGCTGATATGAACATAGAGGAGCATATGTCTTTATTACATGTTGGAGCATCTTCTGGGTATATGCCCAGGAGTAGAATAGCTGGATGCTCAGGCAGTATTATATTCATATTTCTGAGGGTCCGCTAAATTGATTTCCAGAGAGGGTGTATCAACTTGCTATTTCACCAGCAATGGAGGAGTGTTCCTCTTTCTCCACATCCTTGCCAACATCCTCTGTCACCTGATCTTAGCCATTCTGACTGGTGTGAGATGGAATCTCAGGGTAGTTTTGATTTGCATTTCCCTGATGACTAAGGATGTTGAACATTTCTTTAGGTGCTTCTCATCCATTCCAATTTCCTCAGTTGAGAACTCTCTGTTAATTCTGCTCCCCATTTTTTGATAGGGTTATTTGGATCTCTGGAGTCTAACTTGTTGAGTTCTTTGAATATTTTTGATATTAGCCCTCTATCAGACATAGGATTGGTAAAGAACTTTTCACAAACTGTTGGTTGCCGTTTTGTCTTATTTACAGTGTGCCCTTTACCTTACAGAAGCTATGTAATTTCATGAGGTCCCATTTGTTGATTCTTGATCTTAGAGCATAAGCCATTGGTTTTCTGTTCAGGAACTTTTCCCCTGTGCCCATATGCTTGTGATTTTTCCCTACTTTCTGTTCTATTAGATTCAGTGTATCTGGTTTTATGTGGAGATCCTTGATCTACTTGAACTTGAGCTTTGTACAGGGAGATAGGAATGGATCTATTTACAATCTTCTGCATGTAGACTGCCAGTTGAACCAGCACCATTTGTTGAAAATGCTGTCTTTTTTCCACTGAATGGTTTTAGCTCCTTTGTCAAGTGAATGTAAGTGTGTGGGTTCATCTCTGGGTCTTTAATTCTATTCCATTGATCTACCTGCCTGTCACTGTACCAATACCATGCAGTTTTAATCACTACTGCTATGTAGTATAGCTTGAGGTCAGGGATGATGATTCCCCTAGAAGTCCTTTTATTGTTGAGAACAGTTTTTGCTATCTTGGGTTTTTTTATTATTCCATGTGAATTCGAGAATTGCTCTTTCTAAGTCTATGTCGAATTGAGTTGGAAATTTGATGGTGATTGCATTGAATCTTGGCAGGATGGCCAATTTAACTATATTAATCCTGCCAATCCATGATCATGGGCAATCTTTCCATCTGCTGAGTTCTTCATTTCTTCCTTCAGAGACTTGAAGTTCTTGTCATACAGATCTTTCACTTGTTTGGTTAGAGTCACACCAAGGTACTTTATATTGTTTGTGAATATTGTGAAGGGTGTCATTTCCCTAATTTCTTTCTCAGACTGTTTATCCTTTGAGTATAGGAAGGCTACTGATTTGCTTGAGTTAATTTTGTATCTGGCCACTTTGCTGAAGGTGTTTATCAGCTGTAGCAGATCTCTGGTGGAGTTTTTCAGGTCACTTAAGTATACCATCATATCATCTGCAAATAGTGATATTTTGATTTCTTCCTTTCCAATTTGTATCCCTTTGATCTCCTTTTGTTGTCTAATTACTCTAGCTAGAACTTCAAGTACTATATTGAATAGATTGGGAGAGAGAGGGCAGCCTTGGCTAGTCCCTGATTTTAGTGGGATTGCTTCAAGTTTCTCTTCATTTAGTTTGATTTTGGCCACTTGTTTGCTGTATATTGCTTTTATCATGTTTATGCATGCTACTTGAATTCCTGATCTTTCCAAGACTTTTATCATGAAGGGATGTTAAATTTTGTCAAATGCTTTTTCAGCATATAATGAAATGACCATGTCTTTTTTTTTCTTTAAATTCGTTTATTTTGTGGATTACATTGATGGATTTCCGGGTATGGAAACATCCCTGAATCCCTGGGATCAAGCCTACTTGATCATGGGGATTGATCATTTTGATGTGTTCTTGGATTCAGTTTGCAAGAATTTTATTGAGTATTTTTGCATCGATATTCATAAGGGAAATTGGTCTGAAGTTTTCTTATTCTGTAGTGATCTGATAGGAGGCATGGACTTATTTCAATCTTCTTATATCTGTTGAGGTTTGTTTTGTGACTAATTATATGATCAATTTTGGAAAAGGTACCATGAGGTGCTGAGAAGAAGGTATATTCTTTTGATATAGGATGGAATGTCTATAGATATCTGTCAAATCCATTTGGTTCATAACATCTTTTAGTTTCACTGTGTATCTGTTTAGTTTGTGTTTCCAAAATCTGTCCATTGATGATAGTGGGCTGTTGAAGTCTCCCACTATTATTGTGTGAGTTGCAATTTGTGTTTTGAGCTTTAGTAAAGTTTCTTTTATGAACGTGGGTGCCCTTGCATTCAAGACATAAATGTTCAGAATTGAGAGTTTTTCTTGGTAGATTTTTCCTTTGATGAGTATGAACTGTCCTTCCTTATCTTTTTTGATGACTTTTGGTTGAAAGTCGATTTTATCCGATATTAGATTGGCTACTCCAGGCTGTTTCTTGGGGCCATTTTCCTGGAAGATTATTTTCCAGCTCTTTACTCTGAGGTAGTGTTTGTCTTTAACACAGAGGTGTGTTTCCTGGATGCAGCCAAATGCTGGGTCTTCTTTTTGGATACTGTCTGCCAGTCTATATCTTTTTTATTGGGGAATTGAGTCCATTGATGTTAAGAGATATTAACAAAAAGTGATTGTTGCTTCCTCTTATTTTCCATGTTATTTTTATGTTTGTGTGGCTATCTTCTTTTGAGTTTGCTGAAAGATTACTTTCTTGCTTTTTCTTGGGGGTAGTTTCCCTCCTGGAGTTGGCATTTTCATTCTATTATTCTTTGTAGGGCTGGGTTTGTGGAAACATACTTTGCAAATTTGGATTTGTCATAGAATATTTTGGTTTCACCATTTTTGATTATTGAGACTTTTGCTGGGTATTACATCCTAGGCTGGCATTTGTGTTTTATTAGAGTCTGTATGAGATCTGCCCAGGAACTTCTAGCTTTCATAGTCTCTGGTGAGAAGTCTGGTGTAATTCTGATAGGCCTGCCTTTGTATGCTACTTGACCTTTTCCCCTTACTGCTTTTAATATTCTTTCCTTATTTTGGGTATTTGGTATTTTGACTATAATATGATGGGAAGAACTTTTTTCTAGTCCAGTCTATTTGGCATTCTGTAGGCTTCTTGTATATTTATGTTCATCTCTTTCTTTAGGTTAGGGAAGTTTTCTTCTATAATTTTGTTGAAGATATTAACTGGTCCTTTAAGTTGGGAATCTTCACTCTCTTCTATACCTATTATCCTCAGGTTCTGTCTTCTCATTGTATCCTGGATATCCTGGGTGTTTTGGGTTAGGAGCTTTTTTGACTTTTTTCTTTGACTGTTGTGTCAATGTTTTTTATGGTATCTTCCACACCTGATATCTTTTATCTCTTGTATTCTGTTGGTGATACTAGCATCTATGACTCCTGATCTCTTTCCTAGGTTTTCTAACTCCAGGGCTGTCTACCTTTGTGATTTCTTTATTGTTTCTATTTCTGTTTTGAGTTTCTGGATGTTTTTTTTTTTTCATTTCCTTTGCCTATTTGATTGTGTTTTCCTGTATTTCTTTAAGGGATTTTTGTGTTTCCTCTTTAAGGGTTTCTAGCTCTTTACCTGTGTTCTTTTGTATTTCTTTAAGGGAGTTATTTATTTCCTCCTTAAAATCTTCTTTCATCATCATGGGAAGTGATTTTAAATCTGAGTCTTGCTTTTCTGGTGTGTTGGGGTGTCCAGTGCTTGCTGTGGTGGGAGAACTGGGTTCTGATGATGCCAAGTAGCCTTGGTTTCTGTTCCTTATGTTCTTGCCCTTGCCTTTCGCCATCTGATTATCTCTGGAGTTAACTGGTCTTGCTCTTTCTGACTGCGGCTTGTCCTTCCTGCAAGCCTAGGTGTCAATACTCCTTGAAGACCAGTTCTCTCTGAGAGGAATTTGGGTTTGGAGACCTGTGGTTCAGGGTCAGCTCTGGGGTACAGACAGAAACCAGAAGGATCTTTTTCCCACCTGTCCCTTGGTTCCTGTGTTCTGATGGCTCTGCAAGGGTCTCTCTTAATCCAGTGAATTTGAACAGAAGTGGTGGTCTTGCCTGTGCTCGAAGGTGTGTTGGTACTCCTGGGATACCAGCTCTCTCCTGGCACTATTAGAGTATGGAGCCCTGTGTCACAGGATCTGCTCCCTGGCCTGAGAATGAAACAAGAAGCTCACTTATCAGTCACCATGTCCTGGGTATTCCTGGTGGGTCCCTCTGAGCAAACAGGCTTGTCCACACTCCTCAGAGTTTAGCTGTCTCCTGGTGCTATTTGGCTTTGGTGCTCTGGTGGCCCAGGCAGAGGTCCCCAGCCACAGACGGAAACCGGAAGGCTCCTGTCCGTCATTACTGTTTTTATGGGCTTACTACTGGTCCCATTCTACATGACTTGTAAACTTATGCTTTACATTTTGTATATTTAGTTTATAGAAAGTCCAATTCTATAATATAGTATTGTATAGACATAATTGCCTAACCCGAACCCTAACCCTACCCTAACCCTGATTTTTTTATTTTTTTTTTTTTTTTTTTTTTTTTTTTTTTTTTTTTTTTTTTTTTTTACTGCTAGGCTTGCAATATACCCTTGAGAATAGTTTGTTTCCTGGTAAGGCTACTTTTTAGGGAATTAATTTTTATTTACAAGAGGTTAACCACTCTAGGACCCCAACTATTGATAGTGTCCCCTGTTGCTTTTCCCTCAAGATTTCCTGAACTCCGCAGGGATGGAGTTACCTTATTTAGGACGGTGTGTGGCAAGGTCTCACTCACTTCATGATGTCTTTCAGTGGGCTTCTGAATTTTTTCCCATATGCCACAGGAGAAAGAATCTCTAATGATGTCTGAACAAAAAAAAAAAAAAAATCTATGAGTAGCAGAATGTCATTATGAGTCATTATGAGTCATTTATAACTACATCTTTTTTAATTTTATGAATTGATTTATTGTTTCAGTTCTAATACTGGAATATATATTCTTTCTTCTTTTTTCTTATTCAGAAATATAAGGATATTATGGCAACATTTTAAATTTTTATTTATTTATTTATTTTGAAACAGACATATTTGGTTTTACCCTAGTTTCATGAGCTAACCTCACCTCAAACTCCACCTCAGGTTTTGGTCGGCCAAGGAAGACAGGCTACATTGCATGGAGTGAGTCTAAAGCCAAATGAGGTATTGATTGGTTATTCCCACAAACTATGCATCATTGCACTGGTAAATACTGCAGAGAAGATTTCATTGTAGATTAAATGGTTAGTTGTGAAATTGGTGTTGTCTTCTCTCCTCTGACAGTATGCAGAGTGTCTTTTTGTCCGAAGGACAGTAGAACTGGATTCCATGTTTAATGAGTTGATTGGGTGCTTTGTTAGTGGCAGCAAATTAATCTTGCAAATATCCAAGGTTGTTTGGGGTACCCACAAATCACTTCGGCCAGCAACTCAATTAGACATAATCCAGTCCCAGTACTGGAAGCTCCATTTGGTGACAAGAGATGGCCAGTTAAGACTCTCTCCATTGTTATTAGGCAATTTCATTTAGATTTCCTGCATGTATGCATATATTCTATAAAGCATCTACTGTATCAAGTTTCCATACTATGCCTCAAATGATCTTTAATTTTAGCTATCTTTTCTCACATTCCCTCCCATGTCCCCCACTTCCCTCTACCTCTCCACTTTATAACTCCATTTGATTCTCCTGCAATCCATCTGTAACTGTTCTATTTTTTCCTTCTTAGGGAGATCATCTGCTTCCTCCCTCTGAACCCCAGCTCCTTATTATATACCTAAACTCTGAGGTTCTATTGATAATAGCTTGGTTATCTTTGATTTTGCAGCTAATATCCAAATATTCAAAAGTGTACACCACATTTGTCTTTCTGGTTCTGGTTAACCTCACTCAGAATGATTTTTTTCTATTTGCATCCATGTAATGTCAAATTTTAAATTTCAACAGCTTAATAATATTCACTTATGTAAATGTGTCACATTATCTTTATCAATTCTTTCAGTAAGGAAAAACTAGGTTGTTTCCAATTTCTAGATATTATTGATATAACATCAATGACCATGGCTGAGAAATTGTCTCTGTGGTAAGATTATGCATTCTTGGTGTATATACCTGAGTGGAATAGCTGGGCCATGAGGATAAATAGATTCCTACATTCTTAAGAAACAGCCCCACTGATTTATAGAATGGCTGTATGACTTTACCTTCCGCCAACAATTCATGAGTGTTCCTCTTACTCCAAATTTTTCCAACATGAGCTGTCACTTGTTTTTTGGACTCTAGAGATTCTAACAGGTGTCAGATAAAATTTCAAAGTAGTTTGACTTTCATTTCCCTGATTACTAAAGGATGTGGAACGTATCTTTTCAGTATTTCTGAGCCATTTGAGTTTTCTCCTTTGAGAATTCTGTTTTGAACAATATATATTTTTATTAGAATTTTTTTTCTTTTTTTTTTTCCTTTGAGAGCATTAGCAATCTTTGTTGTTTGTTTTTCTTAAATTTTTTTTGATACTTTATTTACATTTCAAAGGTTTACCCCTTTCCAGGTCTCCCCTTTGGAAACTCCCTATGCCCTTCCCCTTCTCCCTGCCTCTATGAGGGTGCTCCCCCACCCATCCACCACATAGTCCCATCTTCTCTCCTTGGCATTCCCCTATACTGGGGACATCAAACACCCTCAGGCCCAAGTGCATCTCCTCCCACTGATGGCCAACAAGGCCCTCCTTTGCCACATATTTGGCCCAAGCCTTCGGTCCCTCCATGTGTGTTCTTTGGTTGGTGGTCCAGTCTCCTGGAGCACTGGGCAGTCAGGCCAGTTGACACTGTTGCTCCCTCCATGGGGCTGCAAACTCCCTCAGCTCCTTCAGTCTCTTCTCCAACTCCTCCGTCTGAGACCTCATGCTCAGTCCAATGGTTGCTATAAAGTGACTCTTGGGTATTCAGATCTTTTGGGCTAATAGAAGTCAAGAAGTTACACTCCAGAGAACCAAATAACCCTATCAAAATATGGAGAACAGATCTAAACAAAGCACCTAAAGAAATGTTCAACATCTTTAGTCATCAGGGAAATGCAAATAAAAACAACCCTGAGATTCCACCTCACACCAGTCAGAATGGCTAAAAAACTCAGGTGACAGCAGATACTGGAGAGGATGTGGAGACAGAAAAACACTCTTCCACTTCTGGTGGGATTGCAAGCTGGTACAACCACTCTAGAAATCAGTTTGGAGGACCCTCAGAAAAATGGACATAATACTACCTGAGGACCCAGCTATACCACTCCTGGGTATATACCCAGAAAATGCTCCAACATACAATAAAGACACATACTTCACTATGTACATAGTAGCCTTATTTATAATAACCAGAAGCTGGAAACAACTCAAATGTCCTTCAACAAAGGAATGGATACAGAAAATGTGGTTACATGTGTTTTCTTAATATCTAGTTTTTGGATATTAGATCTTTGGTATATGTGCTAGTGATAAATAATATTTTCTTATTCTGTCACTTTGAATGTCCCTTGACATGTAGAAGCTTTCAATATCATGAAGTTCCATTAATTTTTAATTGGATATTTTTTTATTTACATTTCAAATGTTATCTCCTTTTCCGGTCCTCCCCCCTCCTGAAATTCCCTATTCCATCCCCACTCCCCCTGATTCTATGAAATTGCATAAAACTGTAATTTTAGGTGCTAATATCTGCTCTTGATTTGTTTAATGGGTGTTGTGTTTCTTGTTGTTTTGTTGCTTTCTCTGGATTTTAGTCACATTTAGTAGCTTTGCAGTGCTTTGTAGGAAACTTCTGAGATCATGAGAACTCCAGGGAGTTTTGGATAAAATTTGTTTCTAGGTATTGAGATCTGACACTTAAGAATTGGGATAGAATGGGGGAAGTACTGTGGGGGCCAAGAGGAAGGAGGAAATCAGGGTATTCCATTCAACCTGCTTAGTCCCCTAGGAATGAAAGCAGGGGTGAGAAAGTTCTACAGCAGATAGTCTGCTAAGGAGCTGGTGTGGATACTTGGGAATTAACTGTCAAGAAAGTAATGGCGACTGAAGATCTGAAGCTGGCTTACCTGCTCAACTAGCGTACTTGCTTTTCTGTCAATTTTGGATTGTGTGTTCCAAGAGAAATCCTCCTGGATTTAGGACAGGAATAACTTGATGAATGGGGAGGAAGGTTGTAAGGGAAAATTTGTGTGATCTGTTGGAAATGGGAAGAGACTAGTGAGTGGGGGAGGGTGCAAGAGTGAATCTGCTGTACAGATGCAAATGAAACTGGGAGATTGGATTTATAAAGGAGAGGGAGTGGTGAATATCTGCATTTAGGCCATAGCCTTCCCTGGCTTGTGGGTTCAGAGGAAATGCCTGCTGTTAGAGACTGGAACAAAGAGAAGAGTGGGAGGAAAGAAAGTTAAAGAAGGAACACTTGTTGATCATTGGTGATGAGTTCAGAAAGGAAAAGGAGCCTGCAGTAGATGTTCTGCCTCACAGCTGAGTATGAAGCAGGAAATTTGAACATGGAGGAAAGGAAACTGGGAGATCTGTAGTAAGTCTACTTGATTCCCTAGCCAGAGTGGCCTAAGGGTAGTGGGAAGTTCTGCTGGAATGTGGGGAGAGAAAAGTGGTGGGAAGATCTGCATCATCTGCTGGAGATGGTGGCAAGAGAAAAGAAAGGGGTCAGTGGTCTGCTGCAGACTTGGAGAAGAGAGTGAGGGACAGGATTTGGAAGATGGGAGGGTTAGGTGCAGATAGGCAGTTAGCCTATCTACTTCCCTGACTGGAGGAAATATTTTCTTCTCAAATATTATTTATTATAGTTTACTCTTGATTGTGTATCCTGAAGTCTTATTTAATTGCTAAGTCAAAAGTACTTAATCAATTACTTTAGGATTCTTTGTAGAGAATCAAACCCACTGAGAGCAATAAACTTATAACCTCTCTCCTGTTTATATCTTTTTTTATTTTTTTTTATTTTTTTTATTTTTTGGCTGTCCTGGAACTCACTCTGTAGACCAGGCTGGCCATGAACTCAGAAATCCGCCTGTCTCTGCCTCCCAAGTACTGGGATTAAAGGTGTGTGCCACCACTGCCTAGCTTGTTTACATCTTTTTTAAAATTTTATTTCTTCTATCATGTTGCCTTCTGGTTACAGAAGAATAGCACGACATTTCAACTATGTTTCTTTGTTCCTCCATTCTTAGATAGAGTACTCTCTGTGTTTTAGTATTAATTTTTGTTGCTGGCATGACTCAGTGCTCACAAATACCATGCTGCTCAGTTTGTGCCTCAGTGTAGAAGAAATTGATATGAAATTTACTGTCCTGAAAAATTGTCATTTCTTTTTTATAAAGTCTTTTATGCCTAAAATATAGATGCCCTGACACATTTTGTCATCAACATATACTACTACAGAAACTGGGAACTCTTTCCTGAATTTTTGTTCAATTGAATAGGGACCCTCTTCTTTACCAAATAAGGTGTAGTCTCACTCATCATTTTTATTTTCCTCAAATATATAAAATAAAAAATTCTAGATAGCCTTGAGTTTGAAAATTATATTATATTCTTTTGTGTGTTCAGAATCTGTTTTTCTTGCTAAGTATAATCATTTGATTCCCCAGAAAGAGGGAGAAAGGGAACTTGGTGGGAGAGGGGAACAAGAGGGGCAGGGGAAAAGTGGAACATGATCAGTTATGGGGGGACCAGAGGTGAAATCCCGAAGGCCAGAGGGAAAAGTGGAACATGATCAGGTATGGGGGACCAGGGGTGAAATCCCAAAGGCAAGTAGAATGAATGGAAATATACAAACTGAGAAGGTGGGAGGTGGGGACTCTCTAGAATGTAACAGAGACTTGGGAGGTGAGAGAATCTCAGTACTCAAAGGGAGGGACCTTAGATGAAATCCCCAACAGTGGGGAGAGGGAAGCCGCCTCCAGTAGAAAGACAGGCTATAAAGTGGAAGGATGGGGTTGCCATTCCACAGTCAAAAACTCTGACCCAGAAGTATTCCTGTCTAAAAGAACTGCAGAAATAAAAATGGAAAGGAGACTGAGGGAAAGAAGGTGAAGTGACCAGCACAAATTTGGATCCATCTCAAGGGAAGCTCCAAGGCTTAACATTATTACTGTTGCTATGATGTACTTACAGACAGAAACCTCAAATGGCTGCCTTCTGAGAGGCTCAACAAGTAGCTGACTAAGACAGAAGCAGGTCCTTACACCCAACCAATGGACTAAAGTCAGAGACCCCTGTGGTTGAATTAGGAAAAGGCTGGAAGAAGGTGAGGAGGGCGACCCCATAGGAAGACCAGAAGTCTCAATAAACCTGAACCCCCAAGATCTCTCAGATACTGATTTACCAAACAAACAGCATACACTAGCTGGTCTGAGTCCCCTGACACATATACAGCAGAGGACTGCCTGGTTTGGCCTTAGTGAGAGAAGAGGCACCTAACCCTTGAGAGACTTGAAGCCCCAGGGAGCAGAGAGGTCCAGTGGGGTATGGGGGTGGGTATGGGGACATCCTCTTGAAGAGGGGGGAGGAGGAGTGGAACTAGGAACAGTCAGAAGGTGGGCAGAGAGTGAGATAACGACTGGACTATTATAAAAATTAGACTAAAAATTATAATAAAAAAAGAAAAATGGAGTGAAAAATTAAAACTTAGTTATTTCTTTTCAGGGTAAACTGTGAAAATAATCATTAAGTTTCCTATTGTGGATGTATGTTTTCTGTAGTTATATATTTTTAATTGAATTAGCTCAGAGATTTTCAAGATGAATGTTCACAATGATGTGTATGAGTATGTTCATGTGTGTGCATTCATATGTAAATGTGTGTATACATGGCTGTGTATGTATGTATGAGTCTACATGCATGCCTGTATGTCTGTGTGTACATTTACATGCTTGCATGAATGCTGGGAAGTATGTGCATATGTGTATGTGTGTGTTCACCAGAAGATTTCTCACCCACCTTTCAATTTGAGAATATTTCATCATTAAAGAAGTCATTTTATGTAGTAACATTTGTCACCCCTGACCCTTACTGTGTGTTTCAAATTTGAAAATGAGTCTATGGATATTATAGGAAACAATTTAGAGAACGTGACAGGAATGAAAGTATTCACTGAAGGCCTAGAGCAGAAGTCTGCAGAGATAAACTGGAGAAATACACATTCGCCAACACCAGCATCCTGCATTTCTCCCTCTGGCTTCATGGCAATGATGTACCTTCCAGCAAGCAGCAGAACAGAGCTACAAAACAGAAGCACCTGATCCAGACAACTAATAGCTAACAGTCATTTGCCCGAGACATAGCTCAAGTCTTTAAGATCATTCAAGTCCCTTTCCCATCTAGTAGCTGCATCATCCAGTGGCTGCTCCCATTATCTGATGCTTAGAATAATACTGTCATGCAGAGCATGCCTTGTGGCAAACCATCTGATATAGTCCTAAAACTTTCCAGATAAAGATAATTCACATAAACTAATGAGATATCAGTTTGAGGTCATGGTCTACTTTGGAAAGAAGACAAAATAAAATTAAGGTGTCAAAATATTACCCTAGACTTATTTTCTCTATGCCACTTTTCTGAAGTAATTACTGTTAAAGCAAAACTAAACTAATCAAGCCAAATGGATAACTGTGTAGTTTTGAAGAATGTGATTGCATTGGATGGAAAGAATACATCTTCATACCTCCTTCTTTCTTACCTCCACAGCCAAGAAATCAGCAGTCATTTTTATTTCATTACAAATCTTCTGTTGTTGTTGCTACTGCTTACTGCTGCTGCTGTATTGTTGGGGAGAGAAAGAGAGACAAAGAGAGAGAATCTCCTTGGTGCATGAATGGAGAAACCTTTGGAATGGCAGCCCAAGTTTTGCAAACCAATCTGTAACACTATACAAGAGTGAAGCAAACATTCTCATATGGAGAGTGTGCATGTGACTGTGCCCTCGTTAGAACCAGGTTCTAAGAAACAGAAGTGTGCAGCCATGTGTGAAGGTGAGCCAGTTGTGGAATACATCCAGCCTCCCCCAAATGGCCATGTTTGGCTTTACTGCAGAGTTTCCCCTCTATATAATTAAAGCTTGATTTTTTCCAGCTGCAATGACGCAGGCTGTTCAGAAAGAAACTCATTCTATAATTAAAAATCTCATTAATCATTTCCTAAATTATTTGTTACAATATAAAATGGAAGTTTAAACCATCCCTGCTGTGAAAATGGCTACACTATTAATAATCTGCTGTCACAGATGTCAACAGCAAAGGGACCTTCATGTTCTGTTTACACTGTTCAGTTTTCACACCTCTAGCTGTGCAAGCAAGGCAATATTCAAGTAGTTTTGAATCAAGCACATTTTCTGCTCAAAGTACAAGAAATGTTTTAAATGATTTTCATTATAGCAAAAACTACTGTATAATTGTGATTTCTAGTTCTGTTTATTAAAAAGACTCCATATACTTGGATTCCACTGGACAGAACTAAAAACGAGAATAAATTTTCTTTGGATACATATTCCTCCAGATGTTTACTCTGAATATATTTAGCTATCTATCCTTCCTTCTTTAAAACTTTAATCTTTGCAACATTTGGGGATTAGGGAGACTAAAATACTCATATTTTAGTGGAGACAGTTTTAAATATGGGTCTAAAGAATTTCTCAGTAATGGGGTGATAAAATGCTGTTTTCTCAGAAGATTACCATATGTAGTGCTGGTAGCTATACTTGTCTCTGTGTATAAAGATAAGACTTAGAATGTAGTTAGGAATTATACAGTCTAGCAACATGGCAGTAGTAGATCCTTCTCCAATGCCCATGTCCTCGCTGGCCCTGAGAAGATGGCTGGGCATCATATACCAGCATGATTTTTCAAACTTTAAGTCAAACTAGACTACAAAAATATGAGTACCCAATATTGAACCTTTACATATATCTTGGATGCTGGTCACTCTTATGCCTCATAGGTATCACAGAGGGTATGACTTTTAATTGCTTCCCTCTGTTGACAGCTTGTTTAGTGTTTTCTGGTATCATGAAGCTGATATCAGGAAGAAACCTTTCAGGTTAGATGCTATTTGAATAAATCCTATTTTCTCCCTATTAACTTGTTCATTTATTCGTTCTACAGCCTGATCACAGCTCTCCTCCCTCTTCTCTTTCCAGTCCCACCCTTACACTCCCTCTCCCCATTCCTTCTCCCCCTTCTCCTGAGAGAAGGTGAAGCCCCTGGGTTATATTAGGTCGCAGCACGACTAAATGCAGCTTCTCCCTCTAAGGGCAGAAAAGGCAGCCGAACTATGGGAAAGGGATCCAAATAAAACTTGATTTATAAAAAGAGCAAATGCAAAGGCGTTGTCTCTGTATAACTATTTATCTAAAGATATCAATCACATGAAAACCACAATGCCTGTAACTGTTTACATACCAGCATACAAAACATGAATACATCTAAATGAAATACTGAGAACCACAATCCATGTAACTGTTTACACACCAGCATAGAAACATGAATACATGTAAACAAAATACAACTTTCTTTTCTTTTTATTTTCACCAGTGTTTCTTCTCAACATTCCAGTCATTCAAAAACTATAAACTATATTTTAGTACAACTCAGTTTTCGAACTACACACAAAGATAAAACATGCAATTCAACTGTTATGATATCACATCAATGTTTGAAAAAATAGTAGCTAAAACTTTCATATTAGGAACAATCTATTTTGATATGAGATATATGTACTGGGGAAAGTAATTAAAATACAGAGAAATGAAACAAAAATAATCATTCTGCTTTGCTTTAGATAATAAATCTTTAGATAATAAATATAAAGAGATTACTTTGAAGTTTTAATCTAACATTCATGTTCACCTGCTTAGACAATAAATTACACAGCCAGCTCTTTAGTCATATATGTCAATGTCCTTCACCATAGCTAAATAAATCCAATTGCATATTAAAATCTTATTTCTGATAGGAAGAAAATTAGAAACAAAAGGAATCATCTAGAAGAAAGTTTCCAAGAGCCTTTAGGAGATTTTTAAAATATGATTTTATAAAACGTGAATTAACAAAATAGTAAATAAATTTCAAAAATATAACAGGGTAGCTTTAAGTCCCTACAGCAATGTTTTGACAATGCAAATCATCAAAAGTCTGTGCTCCTCTCTGTCTACTTAACTGTCTGTAGTTTGTACATTTCTCAGTTCATATTACAGTACACGCAAGCCATGACTGCCGTCCTGGATGTCAGAGGTATAGCATAGCTTAGATCATGCTCTGTCACATCAGAGTTCTTGGTGTCCTTCACTTACATGATTGTTGAGGATAAGGCATTCGATCATGACATAGTATCATGCTAGGAAAGTCTCCATTATCTCTTCATACACCTCCAGCAAAAGCTACAATCATGGCACTACCTAATTGTAAGGAATCTTTAAAATGTTGAATAGCAGTTATCTAAGCAAAAGACATACAAAAATTGTTGAACATCTCATTAATAATTCTATAATTATCCAACAGAAAGTACTTAGTCTTTGATTATTAAGTCAACACGTCATTTACAACTTAATAAAAATGCTGCTTATTCCAAGAATATAATAATGATAAGAAGAGCCAATATGGAGTACGCACAGAAGTACATGTGGAGAGACTGAACTGGGGAGCCTGAAGCAACACAGCAGTATGTCCCCCAATAAAGAAACCAAGCTCCCACTGTGAACTTAAGTTTCCAGAAAATATAGAAGGAAGACCACAGTGGTTTTACAACTTCTACAAAATTTACTCATTGAAACATTTGTGATATAGTAATTATAGAAAAAATGTTGCTGGTGTAGAGTCATCTTAATTTTGATATTCTTAGTACTGTTAACATTTT
The DNA here is from genome assembly GCA_019843965.1 of Rhynchomys soricoides. Lineage (NCBI taxonomy): Eukaryota > Metazoa > Chordata > Mammalia > Rodentia > Muridae > Rhynchomys > Rhynchomys soricoides. Next base: position 9,655,159 of record JADRCH010000004.1, on the reverse strand, counting down.
TCCTATGTTCCCATGTCCTCTTTGGAGTCTGACCTAGCATTCGTGGAACAATTACATAAATCAGAGTGCAACATACTAATAATCCAAAGCTTCTACCAGCTCCTATGTTAAAAAATGTCATCACATAGAATCTGAAGCCATTGTCAGAGATTGCCTTGCCTGGTTGCAATCTCCATAGCTGAAGTACATACAAATATATATTAAGGGTGCCTTAGTCACCATTTGTTTTGTTACTGCAAAACCTTTATAAAATTCTTTCTAGCAGAATGTTAGGGAAGGAAAACAGGAGTGGGGGGGCACCTCCATAGAGTCAGGGGGAGGAAGAATGGAAAAGGGGGTTTCCAAAGGGGAAAATATTTGAAATGCATATAAAGTAAATATATATATATATATATATAAAAATCTTACTACAATGATACATGGAGTTGGGCATACCTGAATCTACGTTTCAATCATACTTTACTCCAGAATAAACACTTCTGAGGCAGAAGCTGTGTTTTGAGTTCACAGTTGTAAGAAGCCCCAAGGACCATCAACTACAGGAAGCCATGGCACCCACAGGAGTGCTATATCATTACCCACCTATAAGCCAGTAACACACATAAAGGTGCATTGCCATAACCACATGCACCACATGATGCTCATGGTGGCAGAGAAGTCCATACATTCACTGGAATTGAGAAAAGCACAAGGATGTAGAAACAGAATCTCACCATCCTACTACAACTGGGTGGCAGGAAAAAAAAAAAGTAGATAATTTTCACTTGTCGTATTTTGTATGTATTTTTCTCCCTGCCATATTATCTCATCTTCATCATTGTCACTGTTTTGAATCCATACTGTTAAAATGATCTTTTTCAGGAACCATTTCTTTCTTTTTGAGTTGAAAAGTCAGTTTTGGTTTTCAAAAATCAAACAAACACAATTACACACTCTATTATTCTGTGGCATATTGGATGCTCCACTAGATGATGCAGGCAACAAATCCTTCATGAGTCAGATATGTGGACTTTTCCTAATCCAGAGTGATACTTTAGTTCAGAAGCATGAACTAAGTAATCAAAGCAACATTCACATGAGTAATAATGTATAGGAAAACATCTCTAGTATTGTATAGAGAAATGCATTCTGATTTATATATAGAATAAAATTTAAGATGCTAATTATTTACTGATTCAACGTTTTTGGTAAAATTTTTGATGATAAAATTAGAAAGACATGAAAGCCCAGTGAATTCATCTTATTTGTCATAGTATCATTAAGTATGATACTGCTAATTAAGATCAATGTAGTTTTTTATTCATATATGATAATGTGCAGTTTTAGGGTTTTTTTTCTCAAATAAATATTTTTATTATGTATCTATGTGTTTTTTAGGCAACATTATCTTGTTTGAGTAATTTAGATTTACTAAATCAATTTAATTATATTGTGTATTTTTATAAGCTTATTTTATTCTTATAAACAGAACTAATTGAATAACTGAGAAATATTTTCCCAGTGTTTTTATATGAAGTTTAGGTCAAATTATTGTTTACATCATTTTATTTTTTTTGGTCAAAATATTATAATTATAAACACAATGGATGTTTAGACAGGATAAATCATTAATCTATTTGTTGCTATTCATGCTTTGTTCTGTTTTTCTAGATTGTGGGTAAAATCACACCTTAAAGATGTGTTAAGTTACCATTAAAATATATAGACTATATATCTCCATTACAGGGCACATTTTCTAGGCAAATCCAGAACTGGAATAAATGTTCTGACCCTGGTTATAGTGAGTTTTTAAAGTAATACATTACCAAGATTTATAAGCATGCACTATGCCTTTGTACATTTACATAGTTGAATGCACTGTACTGTACACCTTTGCACCTTGGGCTTATTACATATTTAATTCATCTTTCTAATGTAGGCTCTTCAGGTTATTAATAACTCATGTTTTCCAATATGCCTTTCATCATTCTTGTTAGCAAAAGTAACATGGTTAAGCTGGAAAGAGGAAAATTGAACAGTATAGCTCCTCAACAAACAGCTTCCCACTGTGGCACTCATTCCCTGTTAAGTGTACCTTATTTCACTTTATTTGAACATTGCTCATTGAATGAGATTCTGAAGTCTCTTATTGAGGATAGCATTTGGAAGCAAATTCTTACAAAATTTTCATAATGTTTCCTCCTGGTTCTATTGATTTCTGTGCTATTTTGCCTGACAGCTTCAGGGACTCCAGGGAGTCATATTGTGTACTCTCTCTGGATGGTGCTTTTATGGAAATATTAAGCTAATAGTTTCACTTAATTGGTCATTTTGTAATGTTTTAATTTAGTGATGATACCAGTGGACAAAGGATAGATTAAGGTACATGTGGTACTACTGTGCATAAGCTCTCAATGATGCTAGATCACAGTGTGGTTTAAATGCAGCTGAAGGCAGTTAATTTTAGAAACTAGACAACTTATTACCACTGAAGAGTTTGCAAGTTTCTCATTAATAGACTATGATTCATGGAAGACACTGTACTCTGCCTGTAAAGACTCTGATCCTTTCAATTACTTCGTTTCATTTCTAAATAAATATAGTATTTAATATATACTTGTTGGGATCTATGAATCTGTGTATTCTTGTAACTTGCAAAATTGAGTGTCATGTGGAGTTTAAACTGATGGGATGAAATACAAAATAATGAAGGTCTTAAACATCTGAAAGACTTGACAGCTTTCTGCAGCTGACTTTCTTTTAATATTTGCCCATCAGAATTTTGAATAAACATTTTAACAGAAAATGACAATCTATGTTTAAATCAAATTTATTTTAGTTATTACCCAGAATTCAAATATCTACTGATATAATAAAATACTTATAGTACTAAAAATTACATTAAAATAACAGAATAATTTGATATCAGTAATGTATTCCACTGCATTACTGTGTGAATTAAATTTAAATTCCATTTGAATACAATAGGTTAATATTTCTACAATATTTAAAATTATGTAACCCTGCCCTGCCCACTTTGGCATTTCTATGGTTTTCCTTGTTCATAAAGCTCCCTATTGTCTGGCTCCTTCAACACTTGCTAACTGCACTGGCTGCTCTTCCAGAGAACTCAGGCTTTGTTCCCAGCTCACACAGAGCAGTCCATAATTGTCTGTACGTCCAGTACCAAGGCACCAAATTTCCTCTTCTGGACTCTGGGAGTACTGCATTCATGTTGTCCATAAACATACATGCAGGAAAAACACCATATAAAAAATAAAATAATAATAATTGTAATATAAAAAAAAGCATTTGTCTTTCTCCTATATGAGAAATCATGAAATATATCTACAGGTAAGCAAACTACAATTTTCCTGCAATATTTTCCCAAATAAATAATTCATAAATTGAAGAGTAGATGAAACCAGTAAAAAATGTAGTTTACAAACAAAAACATTTTGTTTTAAAAGAGTTAAATAATTATCTTTATATTTTTTTCTGTTTAATTTCTGATGAATGTAGATTTGATGACTTCACATGAAATCTAGGTTTAGTGGTAATATTTAATTATGACAATATATAGATAGAGTAATGCACGAAGTTTGCAACTAGTAGCAAAATATGTTGTTGTAATAAATAATTAAACATATTAAATAAAATTTAAACCATGAATATACTACTCACTTATATTGCTGAAATAAAAAGTCTTGTTATAGTGTATATGTATGATAAATACAGTTTACTATAAATTAAGGAAGTTGAATTACTAACAATAAGTACATATTGCCAATAATATTCCTCTCAATAATTCTACATGTGGAAATATCCACTGTGATTCAGATGTTATCTTCTGGAAAATGAAGTAGCAAGCATGAGATGATATCTTGTTTGGTATAGTCAGATTCACAATTAACCCCTTAAATAGATTATGTTCTTCATTCATTTACATGGGTTAATGGATAATGCATGACTCTATTGTATTAACTCCTCTGTCATTTCTTCATTTAATAGCATCATTCCAGTATACTGTGTTTTATTTTAAATTTATATACAAAGATATGTAAAACAAACTGTGTAAAAACAGAAATCATGCATAATCCCATCATTAGCTAAAAAGACCAGCTAAAGATAAAGATTCTGAATTTAATTCGTCTTGCAATTTTTCCTTTGATTTTTGTTGTAAAATCTCTGGTTAATATTTATTCTGTACCTGGGTTAAACATGGTCTTTGATGGCCTCCATGTTTGCTATTTCATGTGTATCAACTTACCATACCACCAACTGATGGATTTTAAATTTTCAGTTATTATTATATAAAATAATTCTTTTCATAGTAGTGTCATTTTTTTGAAAACAAAAGTCAAATAGCATGCCATTTGATGTTTACAGACATACTTTCTTTAAGAAATACTGTACTAAATTATTACCATAGAATTTATTAGACTGCTTCTTCTACTTGCTCTTGTATTTAGCCTAAAAATATTTTCTAAATGTGCATATAAAACAGTTGCAGATATATTGCATCATAAAATACCTATATCTGTTTTCCTCAAAATACATTTGACTTGTTTTACAAGATAATTTGTCATAAAATTCTTACAGATTTAGATAAAGGAAGCCTGTCATACATATACTGTATCTGTATATGTACATATGGATAGATAAATAGACATATAGATAGATAGATAGATAGATAGATAGATAGATAGAGATAGATGAATATTTATGTCTGGGCAAAAATTCAATATGTAGCATAGGTTATCCTTAAGCATACAGAAATTGCCTCTTCTTCCTCAGTCTTAGGATTATAAGTATGTACCACCATTCCTAGATTGATCTTTATTTTGAATTAGCACAATTCATACTTGGCTATCTTCCATTTAAATGAAGTAAGTTTTCAACCTAGTACCTTTAAGTAATAAACATTTTAAAACAATATGGAATGGTCATCAGGTATATGAAGGTATAATACATATTGGAGAGTCTAAATTTTCTCAGGATTTTATCTGAGCAAGAGAAAATGATTATATATACTGTTCTGAATATGATCTTCTTCATGCTTCTCTTTAAAATATAAAATAGTAAGTGTTGGTTAGATTTTTCTCAACTTCACCCTCTCATAGTATATGTACTGAAGACCATCTGTCCTGTTGTACTATGTCAGAGCAGATTTGTCTCACCATTTTAAAGTGAGATAAATGTTGAAGCCATATGGAAGAATGTACAACAAATGGGAAAATAATATCAGTGAGGATCAAGATTTTTTTTCTAGAAATTTTATTTCTAAAGTTGAGAGACAAATTCACATTTTTTATTTTTTAATGTAGAAGAAACAAGAATTATTATGTATTTGTTATAATATTAAGAAAAGTAAAGCACACTATTGTTGCAATGGACTTAAAAGTTGTACCTCTCAAATTGCTATTTGGAAACCCCCACTTCCATCAAGATGGTACAATATTTCAGGTGGTGTGTTTAGGAGCTCATCCAAAGTAAATGTAGTTATTAGATAGCTACCGATAGAAACCAGTATCTTTACAAACAGAAAAATGTCTGTACTGTCCTTATGGTTTTTGTGAGGTACCCAAAAAGAATATTGCTTTGTTTTGTTTTTGGAAATGAAGGAGGGCTTCTCACCAAGCTTTGAACATTTTTTTTTTAAATTATGTTTTTCTTTTTACAGTTTTGTTTTTTTTTATTACACACCCCCACAGGCTTCTGGAACCACATGTGTGAATTGTGAGTTAAGTGTCTATCCTTTAAGAAAATGAGTTTTGGTATCTTGTGATTGTACACTAAGATCACTAAGTAACTGCAAAGAGCTGATGGACACAGACCTCCTGATAATTGATATGGCAGTTATGGAGCCATGAGCATAATAAAACTTAAAATAAGCATGTAAATCAAGTAGATTATAATTAAACAGAAGAGGAAACTAAAGAACGTAAGTAGTTAAGAGAATTTATAACTGATAGCCTCAATTACTTCTATTTTTTCCTACTTTATTTACAGTTCAAATGTTTTCCCCTTTCCAGATCTCCCCTTTGGAACCTCCCTATTCCCTCCCCACTCTCCTGCCTCTGTTGGGGTATTCCGCCACTCACCCACCCACCCACTCTCGTCTTCCCTCCTTGGCATTCTCCTATACTGGGGGATCTAATACCCTCAGGCTCAAGGGCCTCTCCTCCCCTTGACGTCTAACAAGACCCTCCTCTGCCACATATGTGGCCAGCACCATGGGTCACTCCATGTGTATTCCTTGGTTGGTGGATCAGTCTCCAGGAATATCAGTTGGTCAGGCCAGTTGCCACTGCTGCTGCCTTTCTGGGAATGCAAACTCCCTCAGCTCCTTCAGTCCTTTCTCCAATTCCTCCATCTGGGACCTCCCACTCTGCCCTACTGTTGCTGTGAAGTGACTCTTGGGTATTTTGAACTCTTGGGCTAATAACAACTTAACAGTGAGTACATACTATGTTCATTCTTTTGTGACTGCATTACCTCGCTCAGGATGATATTTTCCAGATCCATCTATTTGTCTGCAAATTTCATGAAGTCATTGTTTTTAATTGCTGAGTAGTATTCCATTGTGTAAATATACCACATTTTCTGTATCCATTCCTCTGTGGAGGGACATCTGGGTTGATTTCAGCTTCTGGCTATTATAAATATGGTGGCTACAAACATAGTGGAACATGTGTCTTTATAACATGTTGGAGCATCTTCTGGGTATATATATGCTCAGGAGTGGAATAGCTGGGTCCTCAGGTTGTATTATGTTCATTTTTCTGAGGGTACGCCAAACTGATTTCCAGAGAGGTTGTATCAACTTGCATTTCCATCAGCAATGGAGAAGTGTTCCTCTTTCTCCACATCTTTGCCAACATCTGCTGTCACCTGAGTTTTTGATCTTAGCCATTCTGACTGGTGTGAGGTGAAATCTTAAGGTTGTTTTGATTTGCATTTCCCTGATGACTAAGGATGTTGAACATTTCTTTAGGTGCTTCTCGGCCATTCGAGATTCCTCAGTTGAGAATTCTCTGTTTAGCTCTCTTCTCCATTTTTTGATAGGGTTATTTGGATCTCTGGAGTCTACCTTCTTGAGTTATTTGTATACATTGGATATTAGCCCTCTATCGGACGTAGGATTGGTAAAGATCTTTTCCCAATCCATAAGTTGCCATTTTGTCCTATTTAACAGGGTCCTTTGCCTTACAGAAGCTTTGTAATTTTATGAGGTTCCATCTGTCAATTCTTGATCTTAGAGCACAAGCCATTGGTGTTCTGTTCAAGAACTTTTCCCCTGTGTCCATGTGTTCTAGACTTTTCCCCACTTTCTCTTCTATTAGATTCAGTGTATCTGGTTTTATGTAGAGGTCCTTGATCCACTTGGACTTGAGCTTTGTACAGGGAGATAGGAATGGATCAATTTGCAATCTTCTACATGTAGACTGCCAGTTGAACCAGCACCACTTTTTGAAGATGCTGTCATTTTTCCACTGTATGGTTTTAGCTCCTTTGTCAAAGATCAAGTGACCATAAGTGTGTGGGTTCATTTCTGGGTCTTTGATTCTATTCCATTCATCTACCTGCTTGTCACTGTACTAATACCATGCAGTTTTTAATCTCTACTGGTCTGTAGTACAGCTTGAAGTCAGGGAGGCTGATTACCCCAGAAGTCCTTTTATTGTTGAGAATAGTTTTTGCTATCCTTGCAGGCAATGTCATCTGCTCAAAGAATCTTTAAAAAGAAGTCTTGGGACTCTAAAGGTTTAATTAACTACAGTAATGATTAGAAATAAAAGCAGTTGATTGTTGAGAAATATTTATAATCATTTGAGATTTCTAAATTGAAAATATTTAAACAGAGAAATATCAAGTTAGAGAAAAGTATGTTATATAGCAGCCTTTAGTTGAGTGTTACATTATAACACATAAGAGCCAAAAAGTCATGGCTTGTTGAGGTGTATTGCATGTAGAGCCTTGCTCAGGGCTTACTGAGGTACAATGCATGTGAATACTTAGTCTTTTCTTGCTGAGATATTATGCTTGTGAAGGTTTGGTTATGGCTTGCTGAAGTTAAATGAATATAGAGCCTTGGTCATGATTTGTGGAAGATAGCTGGTATTTGTTCAGAGCTTGCCACTTTCAGAAGATACCATGCATATTCTTCTTCAGTCTTCAGATGTATGAACCATTGAAAGGACTTTAAAAGGAGAAAAGAGGGTGTCTCAGTTAGGGTTTCCACCATTCCAAAAAGACACCATGACCAAGACAACTTTTATAAAGTACAACATTTAATTGGGGCTGGCTTAGTGGTTTTGAGGTTCAGTCCATTATCATTAAGTCAAGAAACATGGCAGAGTCCAGGATGACTTGGTGTTGGAGGAGCTGAGAATTCTATGTCTTGTTCAGAAGACAAACAGGAGGAAAATGGTTCCCAGGAAGTTAAGAGAAGGGTCTCAAAGCCCACTTCCACAGGGACACACTTCCTTCCACAACTCCACATCTTCTAATAATGCTACTCCCAGAGACAAGCATAGTAAAAGGATCACAAATAGTTTTGAGCAAAGTCATTGAAAAAAAGGGAGTTGAGGTGTACTAATACTATGACAAACCACTAAATCCAGGGATATACGCAAATAAAATGAATTTCCAGGCATTTTTCGGTTGAAAGTTGCTTTTACTCACTATTAGAATGTCTACTCTTGCTTGTTTCTTGGGATCATTTTCTTGGAAAATTGTTTTCTAGTCTTTTACTCTGAGATAGTGTCTGTCTTTGTCACTAAGATGCATTTCCTGTATACAGCAAAAATCTGGGTCCTGTTTATATATCCAGTCTGTTAATCTATGTCTTATTGGGGAATTGAGTCCATTGATATTAAGAGATATTAAGGAAAAATGATTGATATCTCCTGTTATTTTTTGTTGTTATGTTTGTGTGGATATATTCTTTTGGATTTGTTGAAAGAAGCTTATTTTCTTGCTTTTTCTAGGGTGTAGTTTCTCTCATTGTGTTAGAGTTTTCCACCTATTATTCTTTCTAGTGCTGGATTTGTGGAAAAATATTGTGTAAATTTGGTTGTGTCATGGAATATCTTGTTTTATCCACCTATGGTAATTGAGAGTTTTGCTCGATATAGTAGTCTGGACTGGTCCTTGTGTTCTCTTAGGGTCTGTTTGACATCTACCCAGGATCTTCTAGCTTTCATAGTCTTTGGTGAGAATTCTGGTGTAATTCTGATTGGTCTGTCTTTATATTTTACTTGACTGTTTTCCCTTACTGCTCTTAATATTTTTCTTTGTTTTGTGCATTTTGTGTTTTGATTATTATGTGACAGGACGAATTTCTTTTCCGGTCCAGTCTATTTGGAGTTCTGTAGACTTCTTGAATGTTTATGTTCGTCTCTTTCTTTAGGTTAGAGAAGTTTTCTTCTATAATTTTGTTGAAGATATTTACTGGCCCTTTAAGTTGGGAATCTTCATTCTTTTTTATATCTATTATCCTTAGGTTTGGTCTTCTCATTGTGTCCTGGATTTCCTAGATGTTTTGGGTTAGGAGCTTTTTGCTTTTTGTATTTTTATTGACAGTTGTCTCAATGTTTTCTATAGTATCTTCTGCACCTGTGATCCCTCTTCTATATCTTATATTCTGTCAGTGATGCTTTCATCTCTGACTCCTGATCTCTTTCCTAGGTTTGTAACTCCAGGGCTGTCTCCCTTTGTGATTTCTTTATTGTTTCTATTTCCATTTTTAGATCCTGAATGGTTTTGTTCATTTCTTTTGCCTGTTTAAATATGTTTTTCTGTAATTCTTTAAAGGAGTTTTATGTTTCCTCTTTAACGGTTTTTCCCTGTTTACCTGTGTTCTCCTGTATATCTTTAAGGGAATTATTTGTGTCCTTCTTAAAGTCCTCTATCATCATCATGAGGAGTGATTTTAGATCCAAATCTTGCTTTTCAGGTGGGATGATGTATCTAGGACTTGCTATGGTGGGAGAACTGGGTTCTGATCATGACAAATAACCATGGTTTCTGTTGCTTATGTTCTTACACTTACCTCTGGCCATCTGGTTATCTTTAGTGCTACCTGCCCTTCTCTGTGTCTGACTGGAGCCTGTCCTTCCTGTGATCCTGGTTGTGTCAGAACTCCTCAGAGTGCAGTTGTCTCTGTGATCCTGTGATTCTGGGATCCTGTAATCCTGAGATCCTGGGTGTGTCAGCACTCTTGGTAGTTAATCTACTTCTGGCACCCTGAGATCCTTGTGTGACCAAGCTCCTGAGATCCTGTGGTCCTGTGATCCTTGGTGTGTTAGAGCTCCCAGGAGTCAAGCTTCCTGTGAGTGTTGTTGGACTGGCTGTGGGGATAGCTCCCAAGGTCTGCTCAGGGCACTGGCTCAGATCACAAGGTATCTGTGCGACTGGAAATGTGGGGTTCCTGTGTCCCTGGATCCCCCTGGCATTTTTCTAGATTGCAGAATATTGTAGCCTTTTTAGAAAAGAGGATGGAGATAATGGTTAGTGTGTGTACCTGTTTGTGCACATGTGTGTGTGTGTGTGTGTGTGTTCATGTGTGAGTGTGTTTATTTCACTAAAGAAGTAAGCAAAGATTGGAATTGCCTCCAAAAAAAAAAAAAATTACTTTTAAACAGATCTACATTCCCTTGTCCTCTTGACAATCTTTTCACCCCTACCTTTGTATGGTGGGCTAGGAGGGGTATTGAAACATTTGAGAGCCCTAATTAACCTTGTCTGGCATCAATGGAAAGGGAAGCCCTGGGTCATGCCCAGTGTAGGGGAATGATAGGGTAGTGAGGTAGGAGTTGGTTGGTGGGTGGGGGAGCACCCTCATGGAGACAGGGGAATGGGGGTGGAATGAGGGGTTTTCTGGGGGGGAAGAAAAATAATTGAAAAAATATTTTTAAAAAAGAGAGAAGGAAATGCTAAACGTTGAAATGTTTCAAACAACAAAAAAATAGGTTTTGAAAAATCAAACCTACAGTCAAACAGGAAGCAGGTGAATTAGGGTGGGAACAGACGTGCTTTACTGTGCAATTTCTCCTTTGTTAGAGTTAAAAGCTGGAAAGGGAAGACATTAAATGCTAAAAAATTTAAAATTAAAAGAGGGATTATATGGTTAAGAAAATTATTATGAAATTAGTGAAATATACTGTATTTAGGGAAATTCAAAAAATAAAAGGGCATTGTAACATTAAAATGCAAAACAGAAAACTTTAAAAATTTGGTGATGGGGTTACTTGTAAAAAGTCTTTATTAGTGTGAAAGAAAGAAAACTATAGACACATTTGTGACATATCACTTTTTAGATGACTCAAAGACCAGAACTTGAAGAAGAATCTAGGGTCTTTTTATTTGCCTGGACATACACATTTTAAATGTCTTCTTTGCATGTATACCTTTACTTAAAGGGATGTGATTAGTTCAAAATGTACTGAGTCAATTTGACAGAACATTATTAAAGAAGCATTGAAAATATACATTGAAAAAACAAAAACAAAAACAAAAACAAAAAAAAAAAAGGAAGTTGCCAAGAAGCAAGGTAGGGAAGAAGAAAGACCAAGCATTTTCTAGACTATATTGTGTCTAGACTAAAAGGAATCTAATAAAGGCCTATCCTTACTGTCTATAGATGTGATATTATCAGAAAATATTGCATTTCTCTGCATATCTGAGATCAAACATTCAACTTGTCCAGAATGGGCTACATTGCAAGTAAAAGACTACAGCCTGGGTTACATAACAAAATACTCTAGGTAGGTAGGTAGGTAGATAGATAGATAGATAGATAGATAGATACATACATACATACATAGACAGACAGACAGATGAATAATCCAACAAAAATATCAAAACAGAAAAGGAAAAATGCTAGTGTCCAATAAAGTCAGTGTGGCTTCATTATGGAAATGGCACAGTAAGATAGAGCTATTGTTACACTGGCTTCCTTGCTTCCTAATGGCATTTTTTATTAAGGAAGACAGAGAAATGTTGACATACTGATATAAAGATAACAAACATGACATAGAAACCAGTAGAGAGGATGGCCATCTGCAGATAGCAGTGGAGATCTTATATCCACTGGAGTGAGCCAAAGAACACCTGGAATGATAAAAGTTGGAGAAGAAAACTATGAACCTCTTGTCCTGGTAATGGCACAGCCCTTAGACAATGGAACTTCAGATATCAATGTTCCAGAGCTGTTAGGAAACATACTTCAATCATTTTAAGAAACCTACATTCAGATGGTTTATTATGGATATTTTAAGAAAATGATTAGAAACCACCAAATTATTCTACTTAGCCATATGTTAAAGCACAGACATTTACTGCTCCTATTCTTATTGTGAAGTAGAGAGCTTATATTTTCCTACCTTGGAAAATGAAAAGTCTCCAATTCAAAATATAATCGCTATGGAAGAAAAAGAAAATGTCATTAGTCATGAAATAAGAAGAACGACCACAATAGGGAGCCAAGAAGAATCTCTAGACTCCCCTTAGTTCTGCTAAGTCCTCACTGCACTTGTGTTACCAAAACACTAACTTCCTGTATTATATTATCAAATGATTTCACTGATTGCTTTTGTCATGTAACAGGCTATAAAAAATACAATGCTTTGTATCATCAATGAAGATATCAGGCTTGCTTATAACTTTAGAAATATGGTTATAATTGGCTATTAAATAAATATATGTGAAAATATTGTTAGTTCGTTCTCTTTATAGAATTTAATATCTATTATTCCTCCTTAAAGTGGTTGGTAGAAGATAATCTTATTTTTATGTGGTTGTGTCCTGTACAGTCAACATTAGAACTAGGATTTCACACATCCATGTAAATAATACAATGGATGCTATCCAGATAAGTCAAGGGAACTAATTGTTTTATTCTCACCTAATCTAAGGACTGCAGCTTTTCAGAAACAATAAAGTACAAATCGCATCTGCCATTTTAATTTTCTTCTCATAGATATTCTGAGTTAGATGAGCACTTCCCCGGTGATATTTCTACAAGATTCCTAATTTATTTTTTTTTTTACTCTATCTTGCCAATTTTTATTGTCTTGTATCCATAGATATTTATTGGCACTGTACTTTACAAAAGATATTTTAGAAGATTATTTCCCCATCTTTTTCATCTTTTGTAATTTTTAAATATTATTTTATGATTCAACCTTTACATTTATATTACATATGTCAAAAATAGTATTTGAAAATTTTTATTATCTTCATATTATTTATATATATATATATATATATATATATATATATATATATATATATGTGTGTGTGTGTGTGTGTCTGTGTGTGTGTGTGGTTGTGTGTGTATGTGTATACATATATATGCTATTATCTTTTTTTGTTCATCCACCTCTCCAACAGTTTTCTCTTCCTCCCCAACACTTGGTGATCTCTTTCTTTCTCAAATTTCCTGTTTTCATGCCATTTGTAGTCTATTATTTCTATGGTCTACTCTGCCTCTCTCTCTCTCTCTCTCTCTCTCTCTAAATTTAAAACAAGACTTCCATGGGAGAAACATTCAGAAAGTATATTTGTCTTTCTGAATCTGGTAGTTTATTTTGCCTAACATAATGATCTCTAGTTCATTAAATTTTACTGCTAATTTTAAGATTCCATCTTTCCTTATTGTTGAATAATATTTATTAATTTCTATAAAGAGGCATAGAGCTATTATAGCCTCAGTATAGTAAAGATAATTGTCTTTCCTGTTTCCTGTAAATAATGTCAATGAATTCTATACTTATGTAATTTATTCTAGTTTTTACCATGTGCTAGAGAAATAATTTTAGCAGACCCTATGAGTAAGCAGAGTCTAATTTCACACTATGGCTTTGTATGGTCTGAGAAAAATACATTTGGTGCAAGGTATTCAACCCTGTCAGAAGAAAGAAAATTGAATTATCCACATGTTGTGATTAAGTTGTAGTGGAACATCTGTACTTACCAACTAGGTTTAATCAAAGAAAAATTTCTCCAAAATTCAAGACAGAAAGTAATTTTATAATATGGACCATAGTTGGAGCATACCTTCCTAGCCTTTCAGAGACATTTTAAAAGAGTACAACCAACAAGGGCCAGAGCATTATGGCACCACAAGCAACTAGCAAATGATAAATAATAAAAAAAAAATTAAAAATCTGAATGACTCCTGAAGACAGAAAACTTAGATAAGAGCAGAAACTACAGAAGAAAGCATTGCCAACACAACACAAGAAATCGCAAGTATAAAAGATATGATAGAAGAAATCAATACTTTTGTCAAAGAAAATGTTAAATCTAATGAGTTTCTGACATAACTTGTCCAAGAAATCTGTAACACTATGAAAAGACCAAATATAAGAATGACAGAAACAGAAGGAGGAGGAGGAGGAGGTGGAGAAGGAAAGGAAGGAGAGGAAAAGAAGAGGAGGAGGAGGAATAAGAGCAGGAGGAGGAAGAAGTGAAGGAGGAAGAGGAGGAGGAGAGGAGGAAGAGGAAGAGCTTGGGGAAGAAAAGGAGAAAATTCTCTGCTCAAATGTCAAAAAAAATATTTTCAACAAAATCAAGGAAAGTTCCCTGATGAAAAGAAAAGGATGGCTTTAAACGTGCGAAAAACTTACAGAAAACTATATAGATTGGACCTGAAAAGAAAAACCTTCCTCCACATAGTGGTCAAAAAAGTAAATGTACAGAACAAAGAAAGAGTATTAAAAGCTGCCAGGGGAAAAGGCCAAGTAACATATAAATGCAAACCTATCAGAATTACACCTGACTTCTCAACAGAGACCCTAAAATCCAGAAGAGCCTGGGGAGTTATCTTACAGAGTCTTAGATACCACAGATTTCAGCCCAGACTATTATACCAAGCAAAATTTTAATCACTATAAATGAAGAAAACAAGGTACTCCATGACAAAACCAAATTTAAACAATATCTATACACAAATCCATCCCTATTATGATACTAGAAGAAAAATTACAACTCAAGGAGATTAACCATGGCCAAGAAAACACTGGAAATAAATAATCTTACACCATTAAACCAAAAATACCTAAACACACACACAAACACACACACATGCGTGCGCGTGCACACACACACACACACACACACACACACACACACATGCTCCAGCAAACAAAATAAAAGGAATTAACAATCATTGGTCATGCCGGGCAGTGGTAGTGCATGTCTTTAATCCCAGTACTTGGGAGGAAGAGGCAGGCAGATTTCTGAGTTTGAGGCCAGCCTAGTCTACAGAATGAGTTCCAGGACAGCCAGGACTACACAGAGAAACCCTGTCTCAAAAAACCAAAAAACAAAAAAGCAATCATTGGTCATTATATCTCAATGGCAATGGACTCAGTTCCCTAATCAAAAGACACAGGCTAACAGAGGTAATGCTAAGTAAGACAGGATCCATCAGTCCACTGCATACGTTAAAATAATCTCAGCAACAAAGATAGACATTACTGCAGAGAAAATGTCTGGAGGAAGGTTTTCCAAGCAAACAGACCCAAGAAGCAAGGTAAAGTAGCCATTCTAATATGTAGTAAAATAGACTTTCAACCAAAATTACTCACAAAAGATGCAGAAAGACACTACATACTCATCAAAGGAATGATCCACCAAGGTCACTTCTCAATTATGAACATAGATCCATTTGCAAGATCACCCACATTTGTAAAACAAATACTATTAAAGCTAAAATGGAACCCCACACATTAATATTGGGAGATTTCAATATGATACTCTCACCAATGCACAGGTCATTAAGACAGAAAATAAACAGAGAAATAAATAAAGGAGGTTATGAATCCAATGGTCCTAACAGATATCAATAGAATATGTCACCCAAACACAAAATAATATAACATTTTCTCACCACAAAAACTTCTCCAAATTTTTTCTTATAGTTGGGCACAAAGTGAGCCTCAGCAGATATAAGAAAAATAAAATAATACACTGTATCTTATCAGACCTCCATGGATTAAAACTAGACTTCAAGCATAGCAGAAACAACAAAAGCTTACATACTCATGGAAACCAAGCAACGTTCTACTCAATGACTACTGGATCAATGAAGAAATAAAAAAGAAAATAAAGCCTTTCTATAATTAATTGAAAATGAAGCCACAACATAGCCAAACTTATGAGACACAATGAAAGCAGTGCTAAGAGGAAGACTCATAGCACTAAGGGCCTTCACAGAGGAGGGTCTTGTTACCCGTCAGGGGGAGGAGATGGGCCTGAGGGTGTTATATCCCCCAGTATAGGAGAATGTCAAGGAGGGAAGATGAGAGTGGGTGGGGGGTGGGGTGGGGAGGTGGGTTGGAGAATATCCCCATAGAGGCAGGGGGAGGGCAGAGGGAATGGGGAGGTTCCAAAGTGGAGATCTGGAAAGGGGGAAACATTTGAAAAGTAAATAAAATATGAAAAGAAAAAAAAGAAAAAAAAAGAATAAAGTCTGGGAAAAAAAAAGAATTTGGGGAGATCTCATACTAGATCAAGTAAATGATCTAAACAATAGAAGCAGTCATCAAAAGTCTCCACAATCAAATACACCCAGGATCAGATGTTTTAGCACCAAACATTCGAAGAAGAGCTAATACCAATACTACTCAAGCTATTCTACAAAATAGAAACAGAAGTAACACTGCAAAACTCATTCTATGAGGCCACAATCACACTGTTACCTAAATCACACAAAGAACCAACTAAGAAAGAGAATTTCAGACCAATTTCTCTTACGAACATTGATGCAAAACTACTTAATTAAATGCAAACTGAATTTCAGAACTCATAAAATACATCATCCACCAATATCAAGTAAGCTCTCTCTTAGGGATGCAGAAATGGTTAAATGTATGAAAGTCAATCAGTATAATTTAATATATAACAAAAAGAAAGAAAAAACATATTAACATCTCCTTGGATATGGAAAAAGCCTTGGACAAAATCCAGTAGTCATTCATGTTAAAAGTCTTGGAGAGATCACTGATATAAAGTGCATACCTAAACACAATACAGGTAACATACAGCAAGCCAATAGTCACCATGAAAGTAAATGGAGAGAAACTTAAAGCAATTCCACTAAAATCAGGGACCAAATAATGTTGACCATTCTCTCTGTATTTATTCAATATGGTAGCTCTAGCTGGAGCAACAGGACAATTCAAGGATATAAGGGGAACAAATTGGAAAAGAAGTCAATATATAAATATTCACAGATGATATGATAGTATACATGTGATCTCAAAAATTCGACCACAAAATTCCTAGAGCTAATAATCACTTTCACCAAAGTAGCTAGACAAAAAATTAACAACAACAACAACAAAAAAAGTCAGTAGCCCTTTACAGTTTATACAAACTGTAAGTTGGCTGAGAAAGAAAGAAGGGAAACAACACTCTTCACAATAGCCACAAATAATACAAAATATGTAACCAAGTAAGCAAGACTTTATGATAAGAACTTCAAGGCTCAGAAAAAAAGAAATTAAAAAGAAGTAGGAAAATGAAAAGATCACCCATTCTCATGAACAAGTAGTTTTAACATAGTAAAAATGGAAATTTTACCAAAAGAAGTCTACATATTCCAATTCTAATCAATATTCTAATAAAATTCTTTATACACTTTGAGAAAACAGTACTCTACTTTATATAGGGAAAGAAAATAAGATAGCTAAAACAATCCTGTACAGTAATAAAATTTCTTGGTGCACAATACCTGATTTCAATCTGTACTACAGAGCAATAGTAATAAAGATCACATTAGCCTAAAACCAGATAGGTTTATCAATGGAATTTAATTGAAGACCCAGAAGTAAACTGATATACCTATGGATAATTGATTTTGTCAAAGAAGCAAAAGCATATGATGGAAAAAAAGATACCATATTCAACAAATAGTACTGGTCTAACTGGATGTCTGTATATAGAAGAATGCAAATAAATCCATATTAATTATCCTGCACAAAATTCAAGTCTAAGTGGATCAAAGTCCTCAGGAAAAGACCCAATACACTAAATCTAATAGACCAGAAACCAGGGAATAGCATTGAACACAGTGGCACAGGAAGCAACTTTCTGAACAGAAAACCAATATTTCAGACACTAAGATCAACAATTAATACATGGGACCACATGAAACTGAATAGTTTCTTTAAGTCAAAGGAAATGGTCTATAGGAGAAAACGGCAGCATTCAGAACAGGTAAAAAACAAAAACAAAAACAAAAACTTCACCAACCCTACATCCAACAGAAGGCAAAAATCCAAATATATAAAGAACTCAACAAATTTAACACTCCTCCCAAAATAACCCAATTAAAAATGAGGTACAGATATAAACAAAAATTCCCAACATAGGGATCTCTAATGGCCAAGGAGTACTTTAAAAATGTTCAACATACTTAGTTATCAGGGAAATTCAAATCGAAGTGACACTGAGACTCCATTTTACACCATCAGAATGGGTAAGCAAAAAACTCAAGTGAGAGCACATCCTTTCAAGGATGTGGAACAAGGGAACCCTCTTCCATTGCTGATGCGAGTACTTACTTGTACAACCACTTTCGAAATCAATTTGATGGTTTCTCAGAAACCGGGAAATAGTTCTACCTCAAGACCTAGCTGTACAATTCCTGGACGTATACCCAAAAGATGCTTCACTATACCACAAAGACACTCGCTCAAGTACATTCAGAGTAGCTTTACTCATAATAACCCAGGAACTGGAAACAACCTAGATGTCTCTCAACCAAAGAGTGGATATAGAAAATATGTTACATTTATACTGTGGAACATTACTGAGATATTAAAAAGAAAGAAATCATGAAATTTGCAAGCAAATAGATAAAAGATAACATCCTGACTGAGTTAACCCAGACACAGAAAGGCACACACGGTATGTGCTCACCTATAAGTGTACATTAGCCATAAAGTACAGGATAACCATGCTACAATCCACAGACCCAAAGAAGCTAAGCAACAATGATGGCTCAAGGGAGAATATTTGAATCCTACTGAGAAAGGGAAATAAATAAGACATTGAAGGTAGATAAAGGGAGGGAAGTATGTGGGAGTGAGGGTGGACAGAGTAACAGTAGGTATCAAGTGTGAGGAGAACAGAGGGTGAGAGAAATGAAATTGGTTTGTGGGGGGGGGGTGGGGTGGGGAGGGATGCATCTCTAGGATAACCCAGAAAACTATAACATGGGAAATGCCCAGGAACCTATGAGGGTGGTGACCCTAGCTAAGACTCCTAGTAACAGGTGATATGGAACCTGAAACAACCACTTCCTATAACCAGACAAGACTTCCAGTGGTGGGATGTGGACACTAACCCAACCATAAAACCTTCCACCCATAATTTTTCCTGCCTACAAGATATGCAGGGATAAACATGAGCCAGAAATTGAGTGAATGGCCAATCACTGTCTGGCCCAACCTGAGAGCCATACCATGAGAGAAGGCCCATCTCTGACACAATTAATGATGTTCTGGAATACTTGTAGACAATAGCCTAGCATAACTATCATCAGAGAGGCCTCATCTAGTAGCTAATGGAACCAGATACAGATACCCATAGCCAAACATCAGATGTATCTCAGGGAATTTTGTGGAAGAGGAGGAGAATGATTGAAGGATTCAGAGGCATCAAGGACATCACGAGAAAATGTCATCAAATCTGGGTATATTGGGGCTCACAGAGACTGAACCACCAACCAAGGAGCATTCATGGGACAGATATAGGCCCTCTGCACATGACAGTAGTGCATCTTGGTCTTCATGTGGGTCCCCTTATGGCAGGAGCAGAGACTGTCTCTGACTCTGTTGCCTGCCTTTTGATCCCTTTTCCCTAAAGGGGCTGCCTTGTCTAGACTTAATAGAAGATACACCTAATCTTACTGGAATCTGATGTACTAAGGAGGGGGGTGATATCTGTGGAAAGCATCCCCTTCTCTAAGGAGAAAGGGAAGAGGGAATGGAGAGAGGTGAAGGCAAGAGGGAAGGACTGGGAGAAGAGGAGGGAAAGGAAGCTTTGATTGGAATGTAAACTAAATTAACTGATGAAAAGAGACGAAATTAAACCTTGGATGAATATTTGCTACAAAATGTTACAGTGCATTTAATTTTTTTTCAGTTGATTGATGTTTCATTTTTGAGACTAATCATCAATTTTGAGAATATTCCCTTTAATAAGTATGTATAGTAAAATGACAGATATATATTTATGGCTAGTTCTAACTATCCTCAAAAGGCAACATTATATCAAATTTTTTCTGTTTATCTAGTTGCTTCTCCACCTATTTCTATTTATATCTGATCTAATTATACAAGCCATAGTGTGTTTTCCAACTCCCATATTAAACAGTGAAGTATCTGTACAATAGTCTATAATTTTTAAAGGATTGGACCAGAAGAATATTCTTCTAAAATATTAATATTTTATTTTATAGAAAAAATGACCTAACTTTATATATGAGTATCTATGTATGTAAAACAATATTATCTTTAGGTAGTATTTTCTAATAAGTAATTTATGGTCAGAAGTTGCTTCAAAATAACTCTTATAATCCCTCTGTTCTATAAACGGGTTGTCCCTAAGCATCTGTACTGGTTAAGTAGTAGATAATATATTCAGTTCAATGTTTTCACTGCTCAAATCTTAGACTTTATCACCACAATTTTCTCAGAAAAATTGCTACCATTATCTACAAGAGTGGGTTATTGGGGATCCAATTTCATTTTTAATTTTATTTACCTTCGACATTAAAGAGCTCAAGCAAAAGTCCAAACTTAAGTATTATGATTTTCCATGGTATTATAAGTCTATATTAGTGGGCTTTATATTCACTCAAGCAAGTAAGCAACTTGTGTGAGATTTTGTTTCTGATAATCTGCTAGCATAAGAATAAATGACTGGATACTACCACTTTGGCTCCTGTATTCTGATTGCTCCAGAGCACTAAGATCTAGCTATCTATACTTTCCAATTCTGGAAGCTTTTAAACATTCTGCAGACACGATGACTAAACATACATACCTTAAATTTACCCCCATTAACTACTCTACAAATTGGACTGCAACATTTTTATTTGTGATTTTGTCAAGTAAGATTAAATTGCTTCTGTTCCAGTTTTGTGAGGTTTTGAGAAACATCAATTATTTACACCCATTTTTGGCAATTGCAAATTGGCAAAACACTCCATTAGTGAGATGAACTCTGGGTTACTAATTAGCGAAGCACCCCATTAGTGACTTTTATTTATCATATACTTTGGCAAATTAAATTATCTGGATGATGTGCTAAATATATGACCTAGAATACTCAGGGATAAAGTTTCTCATTTTCTTTCTTTTCTTTTCTTTTGTTCCATTTTGCTACTTGGAATCTGTTTGTCTATTTTTTTATCCCCATACAAAATACACGTGTCTATGTTTTGGACATGTCAATTGCAGTAGCTTCTTAGAGGTGCTTCCTTGCAGCAATTTAGTCCTTTCATGTACCCTTTACTTCATTGTAGTAAGTTTTCTTCTTCTCAATTTATAGACTTGTCTTAGTGTCATACAAACGGATATATTAATGAATATAACTCATATCCACATAATTAAGCATTTCTGTGTTTCAAACTTAAATCTCAGAAAATGAGCCTTACTCTTTTTGGTTTGTATCATCACTGTTTTTTGTTTTGTTTTGTTTTATAGTCAAACCATGGGTGGCTTTATTTTTCATCTGAGCACTCCAACTGAGTGGTCTCCAGTCAGTCATATCTCCCTCTAATCCCTTTCTTGGCTTCTCCTGGGACATTCATTCTGACAAACTGCTACAGTTGCAGTGTCCCTTCTGTCAGCCATTGCTATACTGCAGTATTTTTAGCACACAGCTAGTTTGCAATGTTTAACTTATCAGTCCTAGCTAGAGCTTTGCATACAGCATTGGTCAGCAAGAAAAGAAACTCCTAAGTGAATACCAAGAGCACTAGTTCTACTATGAACACACAGCATCATCACTATCCTCCTCATTTGCCAAGGGGAGCCACTGACCTGTACCTAGACATGAATCTGCTAGTGGAATGTTCTAAAGATGCCTGTTACGGGCATCAAAACACCAGGGCATGTCTTCTGTTTTGTTTTAGTTTTTGTTTATTTTTTTTTTAACTTTTTTTGATACTTTATTTACATTTCAAATGTTTCCCCCTTTCCAGGTGTCCCATTTGGAAACCCCCATAACCCCTCCCACCTCCCCCTGCATCTATGAGGGTATTATCCCACTCACTCACTCTGGTCTTCCCTCCCGGGCATTCCCCTACACTAGGGCATCTAACACCCTCAGGCCCAAGGGCCTCTCCTCCCACTGATGGCCAACAAGGCCCTCCTCTGCCACATATGTGACCCAAACCATGGGTCCCTCCATGTGTATTCTTCGGTTGGTTGTCCAGTCTCCTGGATCACTAGGGGGTTAGGCCAGTGGACACTGTTGCTCCCTACATGAGGCTGCCAACTCCCTCAGCTCCTTCAGTCCCTTCTCCAACTCCTTCATCTGAGACCTCACGCTAAGCAAATGGTTGCTGAGAAGTGACTCTTGGGTATTCCGAACTATAGGGCTAATAACCACTTATCAGTGAATACATGCCGTGTTCATTCTTTTGTGACTGAGTTACCTCACTCAGAATAATATATTCAAGTTCCATCCATTTGCCTGTGAATTTCATGAAGTCATTGTTTTTAATAGCTGAGTAGTATTCCATTGTGTAAATGTACCACATTTTCTGTATCTATTCCTGGGACATATGGGTTCTTTCTAGCTTCTGGCTATTATAAATATGGCTGCTATGAACATAGTGAAGCATGTGTCTTTATTACATGTTGGAGTATCTTGCGGGTATATACCTAGGAGTGATATAACTAGTTCCTCAGGTAGTATTATGTCCATTTTTCTGAGGGTCCAACAAACTGATTACCAGAGTAGTTGTATCAACCGCAATCCTACCAGCAGTGGAGAAGTGTTCCTCTTTTACATCCTTGCCAACATCTGCTGTCACTTGAGTTTTTGATCTTGGCCATTCTGACTGGTGTGAGGTGGAATCTCAGGGTTGTTTTGATTTGCATTTCCCTGATGACTAAGGATGCTGAATATTTCTTTAGGTGCTTCTCAACCATTCGAGTTTCCTTAGTTGAGAATTCTCTGTGTAGCTCTCTTCCCCATTTTTTGATAGGGTTATTTGGATATCTGGAGTCTAACTTCTTGACTGCATTGTATATATTGGATATTAGCCCTCCATTGGACGTAGGATTGGTAAAGATCTTTTCCCAATCTGTTAGTTGCCATTTTGTCCTATTGACAGTGTCCTTTGTCTTACAGAACCTTTGCAAATTCATGAGGTCCCATTTGTTGATTCTTGATATATAAGTATATGCCATTGGTGTTCTGTTCAGGAACTTTTCCTCTGTGCCCATGTGTTTGGGATATTCCCCCACTTTCTCTTCTATTAGATTCAGTGTATCTGGTTTTATGTGGAGGTCCTTGATCCATTTAGACTTGAGCTTTGTATAGGGAGATAGGAATGGATCAGTTTGCATTCTTCTACATGTTGACCACTCATTGAACCTGCACTATTTGTTGAAAATGCTGTCTTTTTTTCCAATGGATGGTTTTAGCTCTTTTATCAAAGATCAAGTGATCATAAATGTGTGGGTTCATTTCTGGGTCTTCAATTCTATTCCATTGATCTACCTGCTTGTCACTGTACCAATACCATGAAGTTTTTTTCACTACTGCTCAGTAGTACAGCTTGAGGTCAGGGATGATGGTTCCGTCAGAAGTTCTTTTGCTGTTGAGAATAGTTTTTGCTCTCCTGGGTTTTTTGTTATTCCAAATGAATTTGAAAATTGCTCTTTCTAATTCTATGAAGAATTGAGTTGAAATTTTGATGGGGATTGCATTGAAACTGTAGATTGCTTTTGGCAGGATGGCCATTTTAACTATATTAATCCTGCCAAACCATGAGCATGGGAGATCTTTCCATCTTATGAGTTCTTTCATTTCTTTCTTCAGAGACTTGAAGTTCTTGTCATACAGATCTTTCACTTGTTTGGTTAGAGTCACACCAAGATAATTTAAATTGTTTGTGACTATTGTGAAGGGTGTCATTTCTCTAATTTCTTTCTCAGCCTCTTTATTCTTTGAGTATAGGAAGGCTACTGATTTGTTTGAGTTAATTTTATACCCGGCCACTTTGCTGAAGTTGTTTATCAGCTGTTGTAAATCTCTGGTGGAGTTTTTCGGGTCACTTAGTTATACAATCATACCATTTGCAAATAGTGATATTTTGATTTCTTCCTTTCCGATTTGTATCCCTTTGATCCCCTTTTGTTGTCTAATTGCTCTAGCTCAAAGTTTAAGTACTACATTGAATACATAGGGAGATAAAGTACAGTTTTGTCTAGTCCCTGATTTTAGTGGGATTGCTTCAAGTTTCTCTCCGTTTAGTTTGATATTGGCCACCGGTTTGCTGTATATTGCTTTTACTATGTTTAGGTATTGGCCTTGAATTCTTGATTTTTCCAGGACTTTTATCATGAAGGGATGTTGAATTTTGTCAAATGCTTTTTCAGCATCTAATGAAATGACCATGTGGTTCTTTTTTCTTTGAGTTTGTTTATGTAGTGTATTACACTGATAGATTTCTGGGTATTGAACCTTCCCTGCATTCCTGGGATGAAGCCTACTTGATCATGGTGAATGATCCATTTGATGTGTTCTTGGATTTGGTTTGTGAGAATTTATTGAGTATTTTTGCATCAATATTCATAAGGGAAATTGTTCTGCAGTTTTCTTTCGTTGTTGGGTCTTTGTGAGGTTTTAGTATCAGTGTAACTATAGCCTCATAGAATGAATTGGGTAGTGCTTCTTCTGTTTCTATTTTGTGGAATAGCTTGAAGAGTATTGGTATTAGGTCTTTGAAGGTCTGATAGAATTATGCACTGAACCCATCTGGTCCTGTGATTTTTTTGGTTGGGAGACTTTTAATGACTGCTTCTATTTATTTAGGCATTATGGGACAGTTTAGATGGTTTATCTGATCCTGACAAAACTTTGGTATTTGCTATCTGTCTAGAGAATTGTCCATTTTATCCCTAGATTTTCCAATTTTGTTGAGTATAGGCTTTTGTAGTAGGAGCTGATGATTTTTTTTTATTTCCTCAGAATCTTTTGTTATATCTCCCTTTTCATTTCTGATGATGTTAATTTGGATACTGTCTCTGTGCCCTCTGTTTAGTCTGGCTAAGGGTTTATCTATCTTGTTGATTTTCACAAAGAACCAGCTCCTGGTTTTGTTGATTCTTTGTACAGTTCTTTTTGTTTCTCCTTGGTTGTTTCAGCCCTTAATTTGATTATTTCCTGCCTTCTACTCCTCCTGGGTGTATTAGATTCTTTTTGTTCTAGAGCTTTCAGGTGTGCTGTTAAGCTGCTAGCATATGCTCTCTCCAGTTTCTTTTTGGAGGCACTCAGAGCTATGAGTTTTCTGATAGCGTTCACTTATGTTCCATAGTGAAAACTCTTAACACTGCTTTCCTTGTATCCCATAAGTTTGGGTATGTTGTACTTTAATTTTCATTAAATTCTAGGAAGTCTTTAATTTCTTTCTTTAGTTCTTCCTAAACAAAGTTATCATTTAATGGAGTGTTTGTTCAGTTTTCGTGTGTATGTGGGCTTTCTGTTGTTTGTTGTTGCCATTGAAGACAAGCCTTAATCCTTAGTGATCTCATAGGAGGTATGGGATAATTTCAATCTTCTTATATCTGTTGAAGTATTTTTGTTACTGATTACATGATCAGTTTTGGAAAAGGTACCATGAGGTGCTGAGAAGAAGGGATATTCTTTTGATTTAGGATAAAAGGTTCTATAGATATCTGTTAAATCCATTTGATTCATAACATCTGTTAGTTTCACTGTGTCTCTGTTTAGTTTGAGTTTCCAAGATCTGTCCATTGATGATAGTTGGGTGTTGAAGTCTCCCAATATTATTGTGTGAGGTGCAATGTGCGCTTTGAGCTTTAGAAAACTTTCTTTTATGAATGTGGGTACCCTTGCATTCGGTGCATAGATGTTCAGAATTGAGAGTTCTACTTGGTAGATTTTTCCTTTGATGAGTTTGAAGTGTCTTTCCTTATCTTTTTTGATGAGTTTTGATGAAAGTCGATTTTATCTGATATTAGAATGGCTACTCCAGAATGTTTCTTGGGACCATTTGCCTGGAAAATTGTTTTCCCGCCCTTTACTCTGAGGTAGAGTTTAACTTTAACACAGAGGTGCGTTTCCAGAAAGCAGTAAAATTCTGGGTCCTGTTTATGGATTCAGTCTGTCAGTCTATGTCTTTTTATTGGGGAATTGAGTCCATTGATGTTAAGAAATATTAAGGAATAGTGATTGCTGTTTCCTGTTATTTTTGATGTTATTTTTATGTTTGTGTGCTATCTTCTTTTGAGTTTGTTGAAAGATTACTTTCTTGCTTTTTCTAGGGTGTAGTTTCCCTCCTTTACTCAGTGTTTTCCATCTATTATCTTTTGTAGGGCTGAGTTCGTGGAAAGGTATTTTGTAAATTGGGTTTTTTCATGGAATATCTTGGTTTCACCATCCATGTTAATTGAGAGTTTTGCTCTGTATAGCAGCCTAGGCTGGCATTTGTGTTCTCTTAGGGTCTGTATGACATCTGCCCAGGATCTTCTAGCTTTCATAGTCTCTGGTGAGAAGTCTGGTATAATTCTGATAGGCCTGCCTTTATATGTTACTTGGCTTTCTTCCTTTACTGATTTTAACATTCTTTCCTTGTTTTGTTTATTTGGTGTTTTGACTATAATGTGACAGGAGAAATTTCTTTTCTGGTCCAATCTATTTGGAGTTCAGTAGGCTTCTTGAATGTTTATGTTCATCTCTTTCTTTAGGTTAGGGAAGTTTTCTTCTATAATTTTGTTGAAGATAGTTACTGGTCCTTTAAGTTGGGAATCTTCATTCTCTTCTATACATATTACACTTAGGTTTGGCCTTCTCATTGTGTCTTGGATTTTCTGGATGGTTTGGGTTAGAAACTTTTTGCAATTTGCATTTTCTTTGACTGTTGTTTCAGTGTTTTCTATAGTATCTTCTGCACCTGAGATTCTCTCTTATATCTCTTGTATTCTGTTTGTGATGCTTTCATCTATGACTCCTGATCTCCTTCCTAAGTTTTCTAACTCCAGGGTTGTCTCCTTTTATGATTTCTTTACTGTTTCCATTTCCCTTTTGAGTTCCTGGATGGTTTTGTTCATTTCCTTTGCCTGTTTGATTGTGTTTTCCTGTAATTCTTTAAGGGATTTTTGTGTTTCCTCTTTAAGGGCTTCTAGTTGTTTACCTGTGTTCTTTTGTATTTCTTTAGGGGAGTTATTTATTTCCTCCTTAAAATCTTCTTTCATCATCATGGGAAGTGATTTTAAATCTGAGTCTTGCTTTTCTGGTGTGTTGGGGTATCCAGTGCTTGCTGTGGTGGGAGAACTGGGTTCTGATGATGCCAAGTAGCCTTGGTTTCTGTTTCTTATGTTCTTGCCCTTGCCTTTCGCCATCTGATTATCTTTGGAGTTAACTGGTCTTGCTCTCTCTGACTGCGGCTTGTCCTTCCTGCAAGCCTAGGTGTCAATACTCCTTGAAGACCAGGTCTCTCTGAGAGGAATTTGGGTTTGGAGACCTGTGGTTCAGGGTCAGCTCTGGGGTACAGACAGAAACCAGAAGGATCTTTTTCCCACCTGTCCCTTGGTTCCTGTGTTCTGATGGCTCTGCAAGGGTCTCTCTTAATCCAGTGAATTTGAACAGAAGTGGTGGTCTTGCCTGTGCTCGAAGGTGTGTTGGTACTCCTGGGATACCAGCTCTCTCCTGGCACTATTAGAGTATGGAGCCCTGTGTCACAGGATCTGCTCCCTGGCCTGAGAATGAAACAAGAAGCTCACTTATCAGTCACCATGTCCTGGGTATTCCTGGTGGGTCCCTCTGAGCAGACAGGCTTGTCTGCACTCCTCAGAGTTTAGCTGTCTCCTGGTGTTATTTGGCTATGGCGCTCTGGTGGCCCAGGCAGAGGTCCCCAGCCACAGACGGAAACCGGAAGGCTCCTGTCCGTCATTACTGTTTTTATGGGCTTACTACTGGTCCCATTCTACGTGACTTGTAAACCTATGCTTTATATTTTGTATATTTAGTTTATAGAAAGTCCAATTCTATAATTTAGTATTGTCAAGACATAATTGCCAGAGGAGTGGGTAGTAAAAATTGTAGTCGTCTGTTTAAGAAAATTTTTTAATGCTGTGAGTGAACCTATAGACTATGAAAACCACATATAAAATGGGGACAATGAATGCTACTCCAGTTATCACCCTATAATCTAGGTCTCTTCTCCATCAATTCCCCAAAGTCTATTTAACCAGGTATGTGTGATTTTTATAAACTTCTTTGTCTAAAATATTCATAGAGTAATTGAGTAAAAATTGGCTATTTTAGAGTGGGGATTTTAGTAAATTTATCCATTAGAGAATAACCCTGCCACAAAATAGAAGCAAACAATATATTTTAAATTCTCAGTAATGAAGTGGTTACTTAATTAGATCCACTTACTCTATTTCTCTTTTTATTTTATTTTTATTTCAAGAGCTTGCATTTTATGAAAGCCTTATATATCCAGAGCACTTTGTGCAATTCTGGTAACAATAGTTCTGATGAGTACTAGTTCACTGTTTTTTATTTTTTTTCCTCTATATTCTTTCATAGTCCCTACTACCATGCTTATGAATTTAAAGTAAATAAAAATATCTTGCTTAATAATATCTCTAAGGATGTTTACCTATTTAATTGAAAATTTTAGAAGAGGTTTAGTGATTATTTGGGAAATACCTTTTTCTTCTGAACTTAAAAAAATTAATAAATGGTAAAGTAAATATATTTTTTGTTTTTGTTTTTTATTTTTTTACTTTTATTGAAAATAGATTCTTTTCCCATAAAACATATCCAGACTACAGTTTTCCCTCCTTCTATTCTTCCAGTTTCCCCTCACTATACCTCCCATCCATACCCACTCCCTGTTTGTCTTTCTCAAATGGCTGAGAAGCACTTAAAGTCCTTAGTCATTTCACTCTGGAAATCAATCTGGTGATGTCTCCAAAAACTGGAAATTGTTCTACCTGAAGATGCAGCTATAACACCCCTGGGTCCAAAAGATGTTCTACCATACCACAAGGACATATGCTCTACTATGGTCATAGTAGACTTATTTGTGATAGACAGAAACTAAAAACAACATAGATGTCCCTCAACTGAAGAATGGATACAGAATATGTGGTTAATCTACACAATAAAATACTGTGCAGGTGTTAAAAATTAGGACAAGTTAATATTGTAGGCAAATGGATGGAACTAGAAAGTATCATCCTGAGTGAGGTAACCAAGACCTGAAGGACATTTATTTTATGAATTCACTGATAAGTGGATATTCATCAAACAGTACAGAATGCAGATGATACAACCCACAGGCTATAAGAAGTTTAACAAGAAGGAAGGCCCAAGTGAACATGCTTCAATCCTAGTTAGAAGGGGGAACAAAACAGTCATGGGAGGCAGGAGGAGGAAGGGATCTGCATGGGAGAAAGGATGAACGGGGAAGTGAACCAGGAGAGAATCTGGTATGGGAGGAGACAGGAGAGAAGCCCAGAGGGACACAAGAATGAATGGAAATAAGCAGCTGCTGGGGTGGCGGTGGATGGACCCTGTAGAATGTCCCAGATACCTGAGGCTCCCAGGAATCAATGAGGATGTCCTTAGCCAAAATGCCCAATAGTGCTGAGATAAACTGAAGAGACAACCTCTAGTAGATAGACAGGGCTGCCAGTGGAGAGAAGGTATCACCAACACACCTTCAAAACTTTTGACCCAGAATTGTTCCTGTCTAAAAGAAATGCAGGAACAAAAATGGAGCAGAAACTGTAGGAATGGCCATCCAGTGACCAGCCCAACTTGGGATCTATCCCATGTTCAGGTACTAATTCCTGACCCTATTACTGATGCTATGTTTGCTTGCAGAGTGGAACTTAGCATGGCTGTCCTCTGAGAGGCTCTAAGAACAGATGACTGAGACAGATGCAGATACTCACAGCCAACCATTGGACTGACTGAGGTCAGGGACATCTGTAGTCTGCAGAGTACCTTCCCGTACTAAAGATACTATGACATAAAGGTAAAGATTCCATGCAGGCACCAACTCAACCTCTCTATCTTCAATAATTGAAGATGATTAGGTTGATTAGGTGTTGTTTTCAGCACTGAGGCCTTGCTGTCACTTTGTAGAGAGTAATCTATTTTCTCCGAAACAGCTTGGGTTGTTTGAGATTTCCATGGGAACCTTTGGTCAACAACTCAATTGGGTGTAACCCAGTTCTAGTACTAGAAGCTTCTTTTGATAACAAGTTATGGCCAGTGGTGACTCTGACTCATTCATCCTTTGGAGAGTTCATTAGGATTCCAATCTTATATCTTAAGAAGTGTCCACTGCACAAAATTTTTATACCATTCCTAAAATGCCCCTCAGTTTTAGCTTCCTTCTTATTCATTCCATCCCTTAATCCCATCTCCTCTTCCCCTTCTCAGTCCAATCTTTCTGTTTCCTTCTCCCACATCCACATTTCACAAATAAAACCTGTGCTATTTCTTCCACCGATAGATATTTATTTGTTCCTCCCTAGTCCCTTTCTCTATCCCTAACCTCTCTGGGTCTATAGATGATAGCTTGGTTGTCATTTAATGGCTAATAGCTAAAGATAAGCAAATCCATGCCATATTTCTCTTTCTGAATCTGGGTTATCTACTCACGATGCTTTTAATTTAGTTCCAACCATTTGCCTACAAGTTTCATTATGTCCTTGTTTATAACAACTGTGTCATATTTCATTTTAAATGTACCATATTTTCTTCATTCAAACTTCTGTTGAGGGCCATCTAGGTTGTTTGCAATTCCTGGATATTATGAATAGAGCATCAATGAAGATGGTTAAGCAAGTATCCTTGTGGTAGAATGGAGCATCCTTTGGGTATATGTGCCTAAGAGTTATATAGCTGGATCTTGAGGTGAATTGATTCCCATCTTTCAGAGAAAGTTCCATACTGATTCCCATCATGGCTGTACATGTTTCCACTCCCACTGGCATTGGATCAATGTTCCATTTATTCTATCCTTGCCTGCATGAACTATCACTTATGTAATTGATCTTATCCATTCTGGCAGGTATAAGATAAAATCTCAAAGTAGTTTTGACTTTCATTTCCCTGATGACTAAGGATTGAACATTTCAAGTGTTTCTCCACCTTTTCAGTTTTATCTATTGGGAATTCTCTGTTTAGATCTGTAGTCCATTTTTAATTGGGTTATTTGTTTTATTTTGCTTTTTTATATCTAGTTTTTTGAGTTCTTTATATAACTTAGATATTAGCCTTTTAATGAATATGAAGTTAATATTTTTTTTCCATACAGTAAGCTGCTACTTTGTCTAAATAATAGTTTCCTGTGCCTGGCTTTTCAGTTTCATGAGGTCCCATTTGCTAATTGTTGGTCTTAGTGCCTAGCTTAAGCTGTGCTTTTCAGAAAGTCTTTGCCTGTGCCAGTGAGTTTAAGGCTATTTTGGGAGAATGAGCTCAAAGGGAAAGTACGGAAAGGAAATAATGAGAGTATACTGTCAGAATAGGACAACTCTCACATCTATAGTAGCTCTGATTTATTTAAAATTTTCCTTTTGAAAAATACAAAACATAATAAAAATATGTACCTTGGGTAAACATAAAAAGAAACAGAATCCAATAGATACATTTGGGATACGCTCATCCCAAAACATCTACCTCAATTCCCAATAAGGGAAAACATTTGAAATGTAAATAAAGAAATATCCAATAAAAAGAATGTAATAAACCTTGATTTACATATATAAGTATATGATTATATGTATGAATATGTATGTATATATGTGTGTGTATATATATGTACATATATATGTGTGTGTGTATATATATATATGTATATATATATATATAGAGAGAGAGAGAGAGAGAGAGAGAGAGAGAAAGAATGTTTGAAAAAGCATAAACAACCCATTTAACTTCAAAATGTTATTTAGCCAAGGAAAGATATCAGCTCAAAAATCTATCAACCCAACTATATATGAAGGATTTACCAGACAAATTTTTAGGATGTGAGAACTATCTAGGCCTTTCTATCTGAGCAGAGAGGAACAATCCTACTTTTAGGTAACAATAATCTTTCCAAAGAAGAAACATTTTCAACAGACAGCTTCACAAATCTTTTAAACAGCCCATCTTCTAAACTGACTATGACTAAGCATTTAGAAGCATAAACTTTGGGAGATGAAAATATTCAGACATTTGCAGTACTGAACACCATTGGTCTCCTGTAAGATTGGGTAGAGCAACTAAGAAACAAATACATTTCTGCATTTCTCATATTTATGTATCTATTCAATTCTATGCTTTGAATTTCTTTTATCTATTAGTTATTGCCATAGGAACAGCATAAACCCAGACATGGAAATAAAGGATAGAAGAATTATGTCACACATTTTCAAATACTTAATATATTCTTACGTTTATGGCTTCCAACTATGAAATCAGATTTCAATTCTCAAAAAATTACATTACAGCCTTTAAAATATATTTATTCATTATTATTTGCAGAGGTATTTTGCCTACACAAATTCATTAATCTTTTTTTTTTAATAGTCCAGTCATTATTCCTTTGATATCCCCTTCCTGGGCTGCCCTCTGACTGTTCTGCATCACATTTCTCCTCCCCAGTCTCCAGTAGGATGTCCTCAACCAACCCCACCAGACCACCCCACTCCCTTGGACCTCAAGTCTCTCCAGGGCTAGATGCATCTTCACTGAGGCCAGAGCAGGCAGTCTTCTCTAACATTTTTAACTGTAAGACATTTCTACCACCCTGCATACAGACTTTCAATTCTACCTTATAGTTTACATCCTAAACTTGAACTGTATCTTATTCCTAGAATAAATTAATATGAGCTAGGTACTAGTGTTCATTCATAATATAACTTCTGAGTTAGAGTTTTTTTCTCAATTTGTCTTTGCACTAAAAAACAAGTCAATTTCTCAGATCATCATTACTGAGTAGCTAGAGACAGGCGAAAGCATGGGACATACACAACCCTAGGACAAGCTATATCTGTGTGTGTGAACATCTCTGTCTCTCTGTTCTTATCTCTATCTCTTTGTCTCTGCCTCTATCGCATGTGTGTGTGTGGGGGTTGCTTATTTTATTCAGTTGTATATGTCATGTTGAATGTAAAGGCCAGAGGACAAATGTAAACATCATTCCTCAGGGTCAGTCTCTGAGACCTGTTGCTCACTGATTATGTGATGCTCTCTGGATGTCTTCTAATGAAAGTCTCCAGGTCTTCATAAAAGAATCCTCCTCTCTCCAAGGTGGCATTTCTAAGGCAAAAATAACAAATTGTTAATGTCATTTCTACTGTTTGGTGAATATGTTTTTATTTAGATCCATCTCATTCTTAGTCTTTATGAATAAAATCTTTATGAGTAAAATTACAGTAAAAAACCCTAGAGATTAACTTGGCATTTTAAAGAGTTACTTTAAGTTATATGATATATCACAGCTCATTATTTCTGTACTCTTTTCAAGAGATCTAGGGGAGATTTATCTGAAAATAGTGGGTAGTTTTACATTTTAATATTTAATCTTTCTGTTATAATACATTAAAAAGATGTGTATGTAGTTTGATTTTCCTAAGCAGAGTTGATTTTGTAATAATTTTTAGTAATACTTTTTTGCAGTTACAATATACTGAATGTTCGATACATTCTGTGGTCATCCTATACATTAGTGAATCTTTTTTGTGATAAAATACTTGAGAAGTAGGGGAATTTGAGGGGGGGAGGTGGGAGTGGGTGGGTGGGTGGGGGAACACTCTCATAGAAGCAGGGGGAGGGGAGATAAGATAGGAGGTTTTCGGGGGGGGGGATACCAGGAAAGGGGATAACATTTGAAATGTAATTTTAAAAAAATACCCAATAAAATAGAACAAAAAGAATTGAGGGTCTATTGTGGATTACAGAGTGAAGGTATAGTCCATCATGATAGACAAAATGCACATTAGGAACATCAGGCAGCTAGCCATATTGCACACTGGAATAAAGAAACAGAATGTGAAGAATGCTGATTCTCACCTCCATATCTCACTTCTATCCAATCTGGAATTCCAGGGCCAAGGGTGGGACCATCCAAATTTAAAACATGACATCCTTCTTTAGTTCATCCTTTCTGGAATCACCATCACAGGTAGATAGAGGGATGTATGCATTTCTATATTGATTCTATGTTTTATTAAGTTGACAGTCAAGATTGATCCCCAACCCATGGTAATCTTCATAATTAAGACAAAATTGATCAGAAAAATATGCGTGTGACAAAAAGAAAGAAAAAAAAGAAAACAATCCATTAGAGATAAGAGTCTCTTTGGCAACATTACAGCCATTGTATATTCATGTTTCCTCATGTATAGAAATGATCTCTTAATTTTTTTATTTATTTTTATTAATCATTTTATTCAATATATGCTATAACTAGACCTTTAGCTATCATCATAGACTACAAGAAACCTAAGCCTAAAGAACATGTAGAGAAATTACATTCTAATAGCTGTAAGGAGGTAAAGGGTAAAAGCAGTAGTTCTTAAATAAGTAAATGTACTAATTTCTACCTAGCAATCCTCAGCAATGAAAATCATGATGAAAATCTTTGTTTTACATGGGCATAATAAGAGTAAAGTCACCCCTATTCTATTCCATTGCCTGGATGTGGGCCTTTGTGCTGGGAGCTTTCCTCATGGATCTCTGGCCTGGCCAAATCCAAGGATTCAAGCAAAAGAGAGAGGGTGAGTAGGGACGGAGTCTCCTCCACCTTGTTCTCTGCAATTTCTGCCTCAGTTGCTCCAAGATGCTGCACCTGCCACCTTGCCCTAAGTCGGGCTGGGCTGAGTCCACAAGAGGCCGACTAGAGAGGAGTGAAGCTTCTGGTGGTGTTCAGGAGAGCTGACCTCTTCTGAAGCATCAGTGTTACAGCTCTTATGATAGAAGCTCTCAGACAATGGAGTAGTTCCCACACCTTTATTCTTTCTGGATGGGGATCTCTCCTACACAAGTTGGGATGGTCTAATATACTTCAGGGGCCTGACACCAGGTACTTCCCATTGGCTTGGTCTAAGAACTTAAGGGCACCTTATCTGCATGTGGGAAAGCTTGGTGTTGCACCTACGTGACAAATCTCACATGACAGGCCTCTCTACAGTGAACTGTGGAGGTTGTAGATGTTTGACAAGAGCCTTCTAGGACCTTTGGCAAAAATGTTTTCTAGTCCCTTGCGAATTACTCTGCTGGGTCTCCCAGAGTTTTCAGCCTGTGCTCAACTGGATGCCAGACTGCCTGCCACAGACCACTGTCCCACACCTGGAGTCCTTATTGGTCAGCATTATTATGTCTATTGGGAGCTTGAAATAAGTTTAATACAAAATATAAGACCTCTTTCACATACTTACAAAAATAAAATCTGCAGCCAGTATTTTCTCTCAGCCATCATGTGCATTAAACTAACAACACAGCATAATTCAACACAATGAAAATGTACTTAGCATATTATAGAAGCAAAAGGAAGTTTTAGCATCAGAAAGAGTAACTATAAAAATTCAAGTGATTATTTCTGACAGAATTTGATCAAATAAAAATGTAAGTAAAATAAATAACATCATAACTTCTTTAAATATTTAATAGTAATATTTATAAGTTGTCTACTCAGAAAATACATATAAATTTGTCTGACTAAAATTTATACAAATACACATTTTTAATTTTATATTCAGATATAATATGGGTGAAGCAAGCAGTGAAATATGAAATTCTTATGCAAAGCTTAGGACACTAATATCCTATAATCTCCATATTGTATAAGGTTCTGACTGCATAAACCATTCTTCTTCATTTTGGATTTAATAGTTACTAACCAAAAAAACCTTTGCCTTAGAATTTCCAACAACAATTACAACACAACAATGCCCTCAATAGAAAAACCAACAACAAAGGCTGATTATGGTTGCTATAAGCAAATATATATTTACCCAATGACTATGGATATGTATGGACCAGCGTTACGAAGAAAATAAAGTCACATGCAATCAAAGAACAAAAGGAAATATAGAGAGAGTTCTGAGATTCATTCAGTAATTTTATTATTTACAATACTAAATTGTTCTTTTTCCTACTGTTTCCTTTGTTCTGTTTCCTACTTTCATTTTGAGAGAAAATTATACCAGTTAAATGATAAGTGAAAATAAATAAGGATCTTTTTGAGATAGGGTTTCTCTGTATCTCCTGTGTCATGGAATTTGCTCTGAAGCTGAGGCTCATGTCAGACTAACAGACATCCATCTGCCTCTGCCTCCAAAGTGCTGAGATTAAAAGTGTGTGTCACCACTGCCTGACAAATAATAGGTCTGTAGTGTTATAATTGAATTGCAGTTATATTAATCGAATTATTAGCCCTGAGTGAGCCCAATAACAGTACAAAATACTCCCATATGGAAGGTTCAGGAAATATTGCAGAATAGTGGAGTAAAGATTGTAAGAGCCGGAGGATCAGGAATTTGCTGTGAGCAAAGGCAACAGCAATGAACATGACAAACTGGATTAAGAAGAGCCCATTAGACCCCAGTCCTACACAGGAAACTCCAGGCAACTAAGTAATGTTTTGAAAAACAGAGGTGAGGCTGCCCAGGAATATCACAACTAATTAGTTGTACAGGATCAAACAGTCAGCTCTGAACACATACATACAAGTAGTGTTCCATGTATATTTAACAGGCTATCTTTAAGAAATTTCTGTATATACTCATACATATATACATGTGATAACAATTGATGAAACAAGAGGCCATGAATCTGAAGGTGAGTCACGAGACATATATGGTAGGGTTTGGATGGAGGAAAGAAAGGGGATATAAGTATTGTATTTAAATGACAGTCTCAAAAATTACAAACAAAATAATCATTACGAGGAGCTTGTAAAACAACCCTACACAGATTGAACAGGTCACATTTAGAAATATATATGAGTATAAAAATACAAATATGCATGAAATAACAATTACTGAAAAAAGAAGCCATGACTTTGAAGGAGAGTGGGGAGATATATTTGGGAGAGTTTGGAGAAAAGAAAGGGAAGGGTAAAATGATGTTACATTATATAAATTGTATTAATTTAAAAACTAAAAATCACACAAAATTAATCAGTAAATGAATCTACCAACTTTCCTATCTATGAAAGCCTGACTAGCCCGGTAATTTCCAAGAACTAAGATAAAACATATTCTATTCTTTGACCCTGTGCTCTAGAACTGTTTTTCTACTCAGAGTATTTCTTTTTGGAGAAACGGCTTGTTTCAAATCAGAAGTATAGATGCACAATGAAAACTGGAGCAGCCGGTTGAGTCAGAAAAAACACAGCTTTGAAATGTCAAGGAGATTATGCTAAACACATGGAAAATAAATAAAGTAAGTTGTGAACATTTAAGTATAAAAGGAATGGTTACCATTTACAGAACAGGGCTAAAAAACCTTGTCAGGTCTATATCTGACAGAGCATTCATATCTACAATATGTAAGGAACTCTACAACCAAATGACCAGCAAACAAACAACCTACTTAAATGTAGACTATGGAACTGAGCATCCAGTTCTCAGAAAAAACACCAACTGCTAAGAATTATTTTTTAAAGTGTTCAATTATTTCAATAAATTTGAAATTCAATAATTTAAAGTATTATTTAAAGTATTTCTGAGGAGCACATTCTTAGCCCTCAGAAATGCAAATTATAACTGTTTTGAAATTCTATCTTACCCAGTCCTAGTGGCTACAATTAAAACTCAGAAATTATATACATGACTCCTAGAGAATGAACTTAACAAGAATAACAATAGACTTTCTGGTGTGGACAGGGGAATGCTTACCAGGCTTCAACGCTACACAAAGAAATTACAGGCAACTATGAAATCCTGGAAGCAGGAAAAGTAGTCTTTCCTGGAGAAGAGCATACTATCTACTTGGTCATATTACCAAATGGTGGTCTTCCCTGAATGCATACAGGGAACATTACACATATGGAATTCTCTATAGGAATATGTATGGATAAACATATACACATATGCATGTAAAATAAATTAATGAAAGAAGCCATAAATTGAAGGAAAACATGGGGGACAATTTTTGAGGATTTGGAGGGAGTCAATAGAAGGGGGAAATGGCATCATCTGAAAAAACAGATATTATTTAAAACAAGAAAACCAAATATGTAGTAAATACTGGCATGCTGATGGAAACCGAGACCCTCCTGCAGTTGTGAGTACATGGGACACATAAAAAAACTCCATCTAGTCTTTCCATATGACCAGCTATACAGATATACAGTGATACAGTTATACAGCTGAACAGTTTCTGGGCATTCACTAAGAGGACTTTATTTGATAAGGTAGGGACACATGCTCACTATTGCACTTATCTGCTTTATTCACAATAGTGAAGGCAGGGAAAAAGCATCAATGTGCCCATATTGATGATTGGATGATAAATGTATATACTATATAAAGCAGAAATGTATCCAACTGTAAAGAACATTGAAATTTGCAAGTAAATGGAGGGAGCCAGATAACACTAAACTATGTGAACTAAACCAGAACCTGAAAGACAAGAGTCATATTAGCTTGAAATCCTAGGATTTTTTTAAATTTGGTTATTTTTTTTTATATTTCAAATGTCCCCCTTTCCGGTTCCCCCCCTGCACACACTGTAAAACCCCAACCTTACCCCCTCCCCTTTGCCTTTAAGAAGGTTTCTTCCACACACCAACACCAGCCTCACTGCTTTAGCATCTCCCTATACTGGGGCATCAAAGCTTTCACAGGACCAAGAGCCTCCCCTCCTATTGTTGCCAGATAAGGCCATCCTCTGCTATATATGTAGTTGGAACCATGGGTCCCTCCATGTGTACTCTTTGGTTGTTGGTTTAGTCCCGGGGAGCTCTGGGTGGTCCAGTTAGTTGATATTGTTGTTCCTCCTATGTGGTTGCAGTCCCCTTCAGCCCCAAACTATTCCATTGGGTTCCCTGGGCTCAGTCTGATGATTGGCTGTGAGTATCTGCAGCTGTATTAGGTGTTGGCAGAGCTTCTTGGAACAGGTATGAGAAGAGACAGGAGAGAAGTACAGAGGGTCAGGAAAATGAATTGAAATATGTAGCAGTAGGGGGTGGGGAACTGGGGTTAGCTACTAGAACGTCCCAGACACTAGGGAAGCGAGAGGTTCCCAGGACCCAATAAGGATGACGTTAGCTGAAATACACAACATCAGGGAGATAGAACCTAAAGAGACCATCTCCAGTAGATAGGCATGGCCCCCAGTTGAGGGATAGGGCCACCAACCCATCTCAACATTTTTAACCCAGAATTGTTCCTATCTAAAGGTAATGCTGGGACAAAAAAAAAAAAAAAAAATTGAGCAATGACTGAAGGAAAGGAAACACAGACACCAAATCCCCGACACTATTGCTGATGCCAAGAAGTGCTTGCTGGCAGAAGCAAGCTGTCCACTGAAATCCTAAGATTTTTGGAGTTTAATTTAGGTGACCTATAGAACACAGGAACTATAAAGGCATAATCGATGACAAGGAGAAAAAATATCTTAAGAGACGGAGAATACTAGAGCACAGGACATATGGAAAAGTGACAACAAAGAGAAAAGAGGTTAGATAGGGAGAGGATGGGAGATGGGAGCAGTGAAGAGAGTTAGGAGGGAGAGACTAATTATAGGGAGGTCTGAAAATACATATGAAAGAAGAGTTGTATGGGCGTAATACATACATACATACATAATACTATATATATATGCATATCTCTATTTATATTATTTTATACATGTACATATATATATATTCCTCTATATATGTTTAAGCACACATATACCTATACATATACGTGGAAACAATCAAATCTTTTCTGGGTGAACTTTCAGATCAGCTCTACAGAAGGAAACACAAGCCTGCTATTACAAATCTACCCAAGATCTAGGGGAGCTCCTTGGCACAAAGATGCACCTAATATGATTATTCTGGCTAATGGATAAAATATGAAACTTCTCTTTAAATTCATATTACTTTATCCTAGTTCACTGCAGCTCTCAGACCTTATCAGAGCAAATTCTTGTGTGGTAGATGGTAGTCAAAGTGGGAGCGTAGCATCTTGTCAAGTGCAGGGAGTAACTTTATTATGGGATACTCAACAGCAAATGAGGCAACTTATCCCACTCACTCTTCCCATCTCAGGGACCATCATTTTGGAATAGGGAATGGAAAAGCTTAAGAGCCAGAGGATAGGGAGACTCAAATCTAAAATATGTCTCCTGGATATGTTAGGACTGCTGAACCTATGAACATATAGATCTGCTTGCACAAGATCTATGAGAGAAGATCTATCTAGTCAACATTCTAACATGGAGTGGGAAGGAGTACCAAAGCTCCCACTCCTAACTGAGGAGCCATAGACAGTTAATGGCTTCTGCAGGAGAGAGAAACAGTTTTCCATAAGGTCATGGTTCCTGGTCCTTGACATGCTCTCCAGAACAGATACATACCCAGAAGACTACAGATAGGTTACTCAAAAAAAAACAAATCCAGAAAACACACACTGGAGGATCAGAAGTTGGGAAATGGATCTGGAAGAAGTTGCAATAGTATGAAATTATGAAAGAATTAATAAAACATAAAATTTCTTCAGAATTTCTTCAGAACTTCATAGAAGCATATAATGGAATAAAATTATATCCACAATCATTCTCCTCTCTGGCTAACCTCCCGTCTCTTGCCCAGTACACCCTCCCACTTCCAACTTCATGTTTACACAGAAGCTTAAATGAGATTGTGATTTTAAGGGTGGCACAATCCTGAACACAATAATTAGTTGCATAGTAAATGCAGGTTTTCAATAAAGTTACACATTCCACATGATTAAAGAGAATAGTGAGTAAAATCACTTTGAACTATTCAAAGTTCACAGATTTTTAGAAATGATAACTTAGCATAGTATATCATAAAAGATAAATATAGAAAACAATATTTTGGAACGTTTTGTTTTCAGAGTATTACTGTACATATTTTGTCAACACACAATCCAGAAATGAGTATACAACAGGAAGAAAGGCACAAGAGCTCCTCTGACTCAAGCAAGAAATAGTCACAAATTTTATGCTTTAATGTCTAAGAAAACCATTTGAAATATTTTTAAATAAATTGAATATGATTCAATTAACTTTCATCATTCCATGATACTAAGAAATACAAAAGGTTATAAAAATCCATCAAATCAAAAATCTCTTACTTAAATCTCTATAGTTAAGATCCCTAATTAAATTCAAATGATTTTGGAGTTAAGAGAAGGATAGTAATGTAATTTACTTCAGTGGTTAAAGGAATTGTAATATTCTATTAATAGAAATATGAATAAATGTATGTAGCTTCAGCTTAACCACTTACCACAATGAACAGTTGCCTGTTCCAGCAATAAGTTCATTGATATAACCACTAATTTGGCCTGAAGTGTTCATGCAATTACTGTATTTATTCTAAGTCATTGGCAAATGAGTTATTAAGATGTCTTCTGTCTTGGCTTGTTTTTTAAACCTGAGAAGAACTTAGAATAAAAAGATAAATGCATGAAAATTAAAGCATTGTGTTCGTAGGTATATACTGAAAGCAAAGTTTACTATAGTCACTAGTTCATGTTTGTGCTTTGGAAACTTTGGGCTGTTTATAATCCTATGATAATGTTCATAGCAGCATCTCATATTTTTGGAAATATAATTATATAACTAAACTTTTAAAATTTATTTATTTACTTTATGTATATGAGTGATCTAGCTTCATGTGCACCTGCATGACAGAAGAGGGCATCAGAACAAATGTATAGATGGTTCCAAAGCACCATGTGGTTACTGGCAATTGAACTTTGTACCTCTGGAATAGCAGACGGTATTTTTTTTTCCTCTGTTTTTTTTTTAATTTATTTTTCATACTTTATTTACATTTCAAATGTTTCCCCCTTTCCAGATCTCCCCTTTGGAACCTCCCCATTTCTTCCCCCATCCCCCTGCCACTATGGGGGTATTTACCCACCCACCCACCCTTGTCATCCCTCCTTGGCATTCTCCTATACTGGGGGATCTAACACCCTTAAGCCCAAGGGCCTCTCCTCCCCCGGATGGCTAACAAGACCCTCCTCTGCCGCATATGTGGCTAGCACCATGGGTCCCTCCATGTGTATTCTTTGGTTGGTGGATACCAGGAGTATCAAGGAGTCAGGCCAGTTGCCACTATTGCTGCCTCCATGGGGATGCAAACTACCTCAGCTCCTTCAGTTCCTTCTCCAACTCCTCCATCTGAGACCTCACACTCAGCCCTATTGTTGCTGTGAAGTGACTCTTGGGTATTTCAAACATTTGGGCTAATAACCACTTAACAGTGAGTACATACCATGTTCATTCTTTTGTGACTGTGTTACCTCACTCAAGATGATATTTTCAAGTTCCATTCATTTGTCTGTGAATTTCATGAGGTCATTGTTTTTAATAGCTGAGTAGTATTCCATTGTGTAAATGTACTACATTTTCTGTATCCATTCCTCTGTTGAGGGACATCTGGGTTGTTTCTAGTTTCTGGTTATTATAAATATGGCTGCTATAAACATAGTAGAACATGCGTCTTTATTACATGTTGGAGCATCTTCTGGGTATATGCCCAGGAGTGGAATAGCTGGGTCCTCAGGTAGTACTATGTTCACTTTTCTGAGGGTCTGCCAAACTGATATCCAGAGAGGTTGTATCAGCTTGCATTCCACCAGCAATGGAGGAGTGTTCCTCTTTCTCCACATCCTCGCCAACATCTGCTGTCACCTGAGTTTTTGATCTTAGCCATTCTGACTGGTGTGAGGTGGGATCTAAGGGCTGTTTTGATTTGCATTTCCCTGATGACTAAGGATGTTGAACATTTCTTTAGGTGCTTCTCGGCCGTTTAAGTTTCCTCAGTTGAGAATTCTCTGTTTAGCTCTCTTCAACATTTTTTGATAGGGTTATTTGGATCTCGGGAGTCTAGCTTCTTGAGTTCTTTGTATACATTGGAAATTAGCCCTTTATCGGATGTAGGATTGGTGAAGATCTTTAACCAATCTGTAGGTTGCCATTTTGTCCTATTTACAGTGTTTTTTGCCTTACAGAAGCAGACAGTATTCTTAACTGCTGACCCATCTCTCCAGCCCAGTAACTAAAGTTTTAAAAGTTGATTGGAATCTTACAAATTTGCACTCAGGGTTAAAATATATATAATTAACTAGGTTGATATGCAATAGAAATAAGTTAGAACATGGTAAATGCTTAAATACAGGAAAGGAAATAGAAATCAAAGTTTAACTTCAAAAAGGGAATAGAAATACTGTATTAGGTTTATTTAATATGTTTCTCCTCGGGAAAAATATTTAAATGCCTTAGATGATATTGTTAAATGTTGATAGTTCATCAGTGACCACTTAATAGATAAAAAAAGTTTGTAGACAACACTTAAATGTTATAAGTAAGTGAATAACTAAAGCAAATCTCTTGGGTCTTATCACATGTTCAAGACTTTTTGCTTCACATATAATAATGGATGTGTAGCTTTCCATTTGACCACAGTCATGGTCAACTTACCAAGGGGAATAGTCTTTAAAAAATGATGTTCCTTTCCCAGCAACGACCAATTGTCAATAGCTCCTCAATTTTTGATTAAACTTGTGTAGCATCCTTTCCACCTTCCTCTTCTTCCAAGAGAGGAAGACAAGAATTATTTCCCCAGATCTTAGCATGTGAGAATATTTAGCATATGGGATTTTTATGAGATTTTCTTAAAAATCATTCTAAGACTGTTTTTGCATGTGAGACTTGTTAATTTAGATTTATTCAGGAATAATTTTGAT
Organism: Rhynchomys soricoides; assembly: GCA_019843965.1. Classification (NCBI taxonomy): domain Eukaryota; kingdom Metazoa; phylum Chordata; class Mammalia; order Rodentia; family Muridae; genus Rhynchomys; species Rhynchomys soricoides. Next base: position 9,611,006 of record JADRCH010000004.1, on the reverse strand, counting down.
ATGTGTATAAATCAAAACATAATTAAATTCTATATTAGAAAATGGGCTTTTTCATTAAATATGCTTTCAGGGTATGTGGGAAAATTTATGGATGTGGAATGCCTGGTTATGACTTTTAAGAGAAAAGCTTATGGGCTTCCACATACGCATTTGCCACACACTGTAATGTGCAACTCAGTGATACTCGGAGACTGCATATTTGCAAAGTACATGTGATTAAATGAGCTCAGAAAAATGTAATGCCTATCATTTTGGCATTGCTGTCCTTTGCAAAAAGGCAAAAGAGGGATTAGTCAGAGACCCCATTAACCCTTGGTCATATTTTTATGATCATCTTACAATTTCAGGATGCAGAATAGTAAGGGAAAATGGATTTCTGTTGTATAGGTCAATCTGTGGTACATTGTTGTGACAGTTGGAGCTTTTTAAGATTCATAATGGTGATGGTCTAAGGCTTCACACAGTAGTATATGTGTAGAGAAGTGAGGGCAATTAAAGCTAAAGTGCAAGCAATGATGACAAGAGGGAAATATGAAGTCCAGAGGGGATGTGGGATTGACAGGGTTTCACGAACAGCTGTGATATTGACGTGGGACAAAATCAGATTTCAGAAATAACTCCAAAGTGTACAGTTGACATGTTTGTGTGTGTTACACTACTATTTAATGAGAAAGGGAATATCAAGAATCAAGAGAGATGATATTTAATAAAGGCCTATGAATGAGCTAATTAGAAATATTAAACAAGAGTTGAACATGTAAGTATTGCTCTCACAAGAGAGTTCTGGGTGGGAACTTCATGCACAAAAGTGTAGATAAAAATAAGGTTTGGTCAGTGTGGTCACTGTGAGTGAGCTTAGAAAAAACAGAATAAATATGAAAGATTCAGTGATCAATAATATTTATTAGCAAATTAAAGTCAACAGATATTTTAATGCAAATTTTGGCAATTTATGTACAATACATATAATGTATATTTATATACACATAAATGTCATATAAGATTTGATATGAACATAATATATATATAGATAAAATTATATAAAGATAGATACAAACAGATGTAGAGAGAGCTATAGGTCATAAGGATGATACAGTTATATATATATAGATATAGATGGTTTAGATAAATATAAATTATATAGATATATAACTGTAAAAGAGGTTAAGACACTTGGGCTGAAAATACTCCCCATAATAATGATAGACTAAGAAAAACCAGGGACAAGTAGTCTTGCAAATGGTTGGTTACTATCAAAACAATATAACTTATAGATGTCAAACCACCAAAATTACAGATATGTACTCCAGGGTTAGTTTTTCTTACATTCTTTTTGTTTGTTTGTTTATATACATTTGTATATTTGAAGAATACCTTATATTATTATTTATATTATTTCATAATGTAAATTAATTTAATGATTAATTGCAATAAATCTATATAGTTTATATATAATATATATACATAATATATAATAAAGAGAAATTAAGTGAAAAAGAGGAAACTTATATGTGATATAAGTTAGTTGTTTTGTGGTGATGTGCCTATTATTTAGCTTTTGCAGGGTGGAAGCCAGTAAATTCGAAAGTTCACAATCATCCTCATCTACAGATTAAGTTTGAAGCCAGCAGTGTCCATTGAAAACCTTTATCATAAAGGAAGATGCTTACTTGGGCGGGATCAACTTAAAAATGTCCTAATTCTATAAACAACATAGGACCAAATTTATAACAGAAAAAAGTATATATTTCATCCATTTTTTCATAAACAATCTGTGAATTACTGTTATAAGTAGAAGTAACTTTCAAATGCTTTTTAATTTTCTTAAAAGTTAAAGCAATAGAACATTTGCTCAAATAATTAGTGAATGTGATTTGTTCAATGTTGAGAACATTTACAAAGTACTATGTTTAATCGAATGCATTTCAACTCAATCTTGAGGTCTGTTTGTGAAGTGTTCTGTAAAAGGCCCATATACTAAAGCTTGATTCTTAACTGGTGATGCTCTTGAAAGGTGGATGGATGGTGAGGGCATCAGTTAGGGTGGGAGTCCAACCTGAAAGAAGGAGACTGGAGACATTAGCTTTACAAGACACACTTCATTCCAGAACTATCCTGCTCTCTGCTCCCCATCCCTCAGGACTTGAGCAGCTTCCTCTGCTACACGTCCCTCCTCATGGTTTGCTTCTTTGCAGGCCTATAGCAGTATGGCCAGCAAACTGAACTCAGGTCTCTGGAACAATAAACCAATATGACTCTTTCTACATTTAAGTTGGTTTTCTAATAGCAAGAAAAAGTAACCAATATATGCAATGATGTTACCTGCATAATTTATTAGATTTGATTTCCTTGGACAGCACTTTAAATATGTATTCCTACACTAACAGTTGTATGATAATTCAGTTTTTAAAATTGGATGTACATCTGAAAACGTGATTTGATTCTTTCTAGTTGGTCTTTAAGGTTTCTTTTGTAAGGAAACAGAATTTATTGAAGGCGTTTTTATAATAAGCTGTGCATGGAGGTTGGAGAGATTGTTCAGCCGTTAGGAGAACTTGCTGTTCTTACAGGCAACCTGGCTTTAGTACTCAGCAGCCATACATTGGCACATATACGTCTGAAATTTTACAGCCTTGCATCTCAGTCCATACCTTCCACCTTGTTTGAACTAAGGCTGGCTGTTTTCAGGGATGGCATCATATACCAGACTAGTTGGTCTGAAAGTTTCTGGACATTTTCTTATCTCAAACTCCTGTGATGCATAAGGAGTCTCAGGAGTGCTGCTGAACTTGCGTTTAGGGGATTGGAGCTCAGGTCTTTTTGCTACTGTGGGAAGCATTTTATCCACGGAGACAACAAACAAGCCCTATTAAAATATTGTTTTTTTTTTTTTCAATACAGACTTTAAGGACAGATGTTAATAGAAAAAAAGACTCTCAAAGAAAGAAAAAAATGCATACAAATATGGATGTGAGCTTCTTCAGGTAGACTTGAGGGCTTTTTGCTTTGAGCCAATAATTACTTTCTTTTATTCAAAATTGCTCTTTAATTTTATATTGAAATGCATTATTTCATCATCATCTTGTATTCTATACATCTTAGGTAACAGTACTCTTATTAGCCCTTGGTTTTATTCCAATTTTTTTTGTTGTTGTTTATTTTTTTTTTTTTTACTATGTTAACCAGTAAGTAGCTCTGTATTTCTCACTTGGAAGCTTCGTAAGGGAAAGATAGTCCTTCTTCTGGTACTTTGTTTTTTATTAACTTCCCAATATCACTCAGAATTGAGGTTTACATGACTTCTTCAGGTGAAGACCTGTATGGGACAGTTCTGCATCAGACCATAGATTTTCTTACTCTGAACATATATACCAAGCTTCATTAGCCAAGGTGACTGGCTTCACACAAGCTTAATGAACACAGAAACACATAGGGATTTATCATCTGTATTAAAAGGAGCTGCATATTGACCGACTTGCAATATAGCTCTCTGGCAGTCAGTTTTGCAGCCCATTCCATAGAATCCAGTCACCACTCAGTAGCATCTGTATCAGGCATTGCCATTGGCCCAGAACAAAACCACTTTAAAAATAAGCTGGAAGGGTCTTTATTATCAGGAAAATTATATCTTATCTTCTACAAGCAGGCCAAAACTTACTAAATAAAAAGTGAAAACACCTTTCAATTATCCAGGGAAATGAAGACAAAATAATGAAAAATATTAAAATCAACTGGGGCACAGAATTAAAATACCTCAGCTAACACCCGCAGGGGAAACCTTCAGGAAAGTGATAATATCTGCCTGAAGAAGTGAAAGCATGGGAAGGTCTGAGAAAAAATGGCTCAAGTGGAAGGATAAGCAAGAGTCAGAGCCCTGAGATGCAGACCAGCAAAAAATGATTAGAGAACTGGCAAAGCTAAGGGAGTCTAAGTCTGTATATCCAAATAACTCTTGGAGTCCTAGGAGCTAAGGTCACATCACATGGCTCAAGTCAGACAATAGATTGTCTTCTCTTTTAAAACAACTTCGCACAGGTCCAACTTGTCTTCTTTATTGCAGTACTAAGTGACAAAAGTTGACATTTGGGGATAGAGGAAAGGGCATAGTGTTATTAAATGGCCCTTCCTTTAGGAGTATTTCTTTTGAGACCTTACAGGGCCTAAGGTTTCCATTCACGATCATCTGGGAAAACAATATAAAAGGTGAAAGTAGAGAAATTAATTTTTTTAATCTGTTTTTGGCCTCCATTTTACAAAGGCCAGGTCTCCTCAAATATTTCTGACTTACATACTAACCAAAATGCCGAATAATCTGAATCGCTACCTCATTCAGGCTGGAGGAATGCAAGAATGATCTAGCTTTTTAATCATTGTTTACTATGGCCATAAATTTCAAATATATGAACGATTAAGATAATTTCTTCCAAGATACCTACAGGTAGGTGATTGCCACCATCACCACATCCACTGATCTCCTGTGTTAATATGCCCATGCCTGTCCAATATTAGCATTGAAATACATTAGTTATTAGAACATGTCAAGCTTGTGGTTTAGGATTTATACTACGTTATTTATAGTCATTCAAACTAGGAGCTTAGCAAAGCTCTTTTTTTTTTCTTTATTTTCTTTAATCTTTTTTACATTCCAGTTGTTATCCTCCTCCTGTTCTGCCCTCCAAAAGTTCCTCATCCCATTTCTCATCCACCTGTATCCATGAGTACATCCCCAGCTCCCACCTCCCACGAGGACTCCTCATTCCTTGGGACCTCAAGTCTCTCAAGAGTTAGGTACATCTTCTTGGACGGTGACCAGACCAGGCAGTCCTCTGCTTTATGTGTCAGGGGCCTCATATCAGCTAGTGTATGCTGCCTGGTTGGTGGCTCAGTGTCTGAGAGATCTCAGGGATCCAGGTTAGTTGAAACTGCTGGTCCTCCTAAAGGATCACCCTCCTTCTCAATTTCTATCAGTCTTTCCCTAATTCAGCCAAAGGGGTCCCTGTCTTCAGTACATTGGTTGGGTGTAAATATCTGCTTCCAATTCTTTTAGCTGCTTGTTGGGCCTTTTAGAGGGCAGTCATGATATGCCCCTGTTTGTAAGCACACCATAGCATCTGTAATAGTGACAGGCCTTGGAGCATCCCCTAGAAATGGATCCCAGTTAGGGACAGTCACTGGAGCTTCTCTCCCTCAGTCTCTTCTCTAGTTTTGTCCCTATACTTCTTTTAGACAGGAACAATTCTAGATCAGAGTTTTTGACTGTGAGATGGCAATCCCATCGCTCCACTTGAAGCCCTGTCTTTCTACTGAAGGTGGATTCTACAAGTTCCCTCTCCCTACTGTTGGGAATTTTAAGTAATGTCACTCCCTTTAAGTCCTGAGAGTCTCTCATCTCTCAGGTCTCTGGTACATTCTAGAGAGTGCGCCCACCTCACACCTCACACAGTTGCATATTTACATTCATTCTGCTTGCCCTAGGGGCTTCACTCTTGTTCCCCCCATAAGAAACACTGTTGAAGAAAATAGATACAGCAAAGTAGAACAAAAGTTTAGAGAAAAAAATATATTCTCAGAAATTAGATACATTTTATGAATGGATGTATCATGGCTCTTAAAAATATTACAAGATACTCAAGGGAAAACTCTCTTGGTTATGATTACTATGATAAAAACAAAGTTGCCATAAGAAATTTGGAGAAGAAAGAGTTCATCACAGCTTATAGATCCACATCATAGTGCATTATGCTAGGTAGTCAGAGGAGAAACTAAATACAGGAACCTGGAGGTAGAAACTGAAGTGAGGGACTTGAAGGAACACTGTTTACTGTAGGTAACACAGCCTAGGATATGGGCCTCAGACTGAGGCCAGTGTTGGGGTTCCCAAGTTTCTAGGCATCCAATTGCCACTGGAAGCCACATGGATTCAGAAATGAAGAGTGTTCATGGGCCTGCAGGGAGACTAGGGCCAGGAAAATGGGGAATCTTGCTTATCTCATAAGTGATTGTCCTTAACATAGCTGTGATTGTCTGGGAGCGCAGAAGTGCCTTCTGAAAGAAACTTAGACTGAACAGCTCTTTAGATGAAAGCTTCCTCCATGCTCCCTAAGGTAGTTCTTGATGAAAGAGAGAGTCCATGTGTATACATATCATTTATTGATTATTCATCATGAAAAATAAGTACATATCACCTCCTCAGGGTGGACCAGAGATTAAATAGCTTTTAAGAAGGAATGTCTGAGAAGGAACACTTGTTGGCTAAACTCTCAGCACCTATAGATACCATAGCATAGAGAATTCTGTTCTTATCTATGTGATCATAGGTCATGTTCTAATATAGGGAGTGTGGTCATTTGAGAGGGGACTGGTCAGAAACAGGTGTGACTCCTACAATCCTCTGTTATGGGATTATGGGGATTACAATCTGCTCAACCTTACCAAATTTCTTGGCATGATCCATCTCTCCCCAGTTCACTGGCTTGCTTCCAATGACTTGTTAGTATAAGATTTATTTATTTATTTCCTTTTTATTGAAATAAGATTCTTCTCTCATACAATATATCCTGACCACAGTTTCTTCTTTTTTCTGTTCCTCCTAGCCCTCTCCCTCCTCCCTTCTTCCCCAAACCCACTTCTACTCTTTCTTCAGAAAAGAGAAAGCCTCCAAGAAACAACAACCAAATACAACAACAAAAAAATATATACATATGAATAAAGCTCCCATGTTAAGGCTGGACAAGGAAGCCAATGGGAGGGGAAAAGCACAAAGAATAGGCAAGAGAATCAAAGACACACCTGTTCCCACTATTAGGAGCCCCACCTCACCCAAATACCAAGGTAATATTCAAAATAAATGCAGAGGAGCTGGCGCAAACCCATACAGGATCCTTGGTTGACCTTTCAGTCTCTTTTTGCCCATGTGAACCCTGATTAGTTGATGTGGTGGTCCATGTTCTCCTGTTGCCTTCCATTACCTCTGACTCTTACAATCTTTCCCTGTCCTCTTCTGTGTTCTGTGTAATTGCCAGAGATAACAGTGGAGGAACTCAGTAGAGACCTACAATGTTCTCTCTCTCTCTCTCTCTCTCTCTCTCTCTCTCTCTCTCTCTCTCCATGTCTGTCCATGGGTCTCTGTTCCTGCTCCCATCTGCTGCTGAGGTAAACCTCTGCTACTACTAGACAAGTCACCTTCCTATGAATAGAGTAGAATATGGTTGGCTTTTTTTAAAAAAATTATAAGTCATATTTGAGTGGGCTTCATGTTGAATTGAGCATTGTTGCTCCATTCCCAAAAGTTTGGTACCACCACCATTTGCCCTGTACAGTTTGCAGGCAGGATATCTGATTAAAGGTGGAGAAGTTGAGCAGGTTTCTACATGGAGCCCCCACTACTGTATTCCAGTCTATTTTGTGCAGGAAGGTACTCTGCAAGGTCCTAAAAGAAAAACATGGGCAGCAACCCAACCACAAAATGTTTGACCTACAGTTCTGATATTCCTTATACAACCCAGGATCACATGCAGGTTCTGCCCCCTGTGGGACAGGCTTTTCCACATTAACAGTTTATGGGAATAGTACTTTAAAGGCTTACCTACAGGCCAATTTTAGGGATGAATTTCCTCAGTTATGGTCCCCTCATATTGGATAACTCAAGCTTGTGTTAAATTGACATAGCATTTTCCAGAAAAACTTTTAAATAGCATGTTTTCTTCATTTTAGTAACTATTGCAAACAGCTACTAATTTTAGCTTTGAGCTTGATAATCAAGGAAATATTAATTGTCTTCTGCAATAACACAATAAGAATGAATAAGTGGGAACTGATTAGGAAGTCTGAAAGCTTGAAAATATGCCATTATAACAGCTCTGTGTACAAAGAAATCTGATTGTTTTATTCTCTAAATTTTAGTAAAATTTGAATATTTGAATATTACCACTGATATATCAATCAAATACCAGAAGTGGTTGACAAAAGAAGCCACAAAAGAATATTCAGAGTTTAGTTGCACCTTAGGTTATGACAAAAATTGAAATATAAAAGTGAATATCTATAATAAAGGCAAAAATCAAGAGATACTGATTTTCAAGTTCATATGCTTGGAGAAGACAGAAATTTTTTACATTCCCGAATACACATTTCAGATACACAAAGAAAACTAGTAAATTCATAATTTAAAAATATATAAAAGAATTGTAACCTACAATGAAAATTTAACTTAAATGTGAATAAAAGCTCATTTATTGTGACATGTATTACTTTTATTATCAATACTGACATATTTTATTCTCATTTAGTTTTATAATTTAGTGAATAATCTCAAATATAAAACCATTGTGATAACTATTATAAATACATACTGCCTCCATTAAACAATCATTTTATAATCATTCCATTATTTCATTACTTATTTAGAATATGATCTAATGAGTGAAAATAAATTTACAGGACCAATTTCACATATAAAATTTTACCTCCCAGATTTATGCAGGGAACAGATCTTTGTCTGTTTGCTCTATTCTGTTATGTTTTGGCCTCTCCTGGACTTATTATCTCTTTTTATGTCTTATCTCTTATATAAGCAACAGTATTTTCTCTTAAATCTTCATTATTTAATATCAGCACATAACATTATTATTTATGTTATATTTTTTACAATGTGTGATTTAGGATAAATAACTAAACAATGAATAAATTCAAAATAATAAACAAATAAGTAAAAATTTATGCTATATAATAAAATTCCTCCTATCATAAAATAGCTAGAAAAATGGTAGACTATGGTGATACGTAGATGCAATCATTCTCCTTCATGATGCATGAGCAGTTCCCACTCAAGGAGGGAAAGACACATCATTCTTATATAATTAAGCTATTCTTGGTATCAACTAGACGGAAGACCAGCTGAAACATCTAACCTTGTGGACTGAAAAACTACTAGATTATTTCTGTTGATAAATGGTAATTGCTAGACTCCCCAAACAACAACTGTGTATGTGTGTGTTTGTGTGTGTGTGCGTGTCTGTTATATTACATATATATGTGATAGATAGGAAGGTAGGTAGTTAGATAAGCAGACAGACAGACAGATGGACAGATGGACAGAAAAACAGACAGATAGTTCCTGTCAGTTCTGTCCCTCTATAGAACTCTGCGTAATACAGTAAATTTGGTTCATTTTGGCTCATGATTCTTGGTTAAGGGAAACTTAATATCTGTTAATATTCTGGGTAACCCATATTTTGTTTAGTAATTTCATTCAATGACAAATTTTGAGGAAAAATGAGTTAATTAAAAATTACAAAGACACTAATATTTAGATTTCAACACAGAACTAAAAGCCACACTAGAAAATGTTACTAAGCAGAAATAGGAAGCATCACAGTTCCTGGCATACAAATCTCAATAGACTTCAATCACAATTAGTCATCTGCCAGCACTAATGAGGGCCCATTGTAGCTGTGTGGAAGTTCTCCAGAGATCACCAGACTGAGCATGCTATAGGGGAGAGCTTATTCCTGCGTTTTAATAGATTTAAGAGGAAAACAGACATATAGAACCTTCTATCTGGCCTCTTTGCCTTCTTAGTGATTAATTTTTTATGTTACTGGAATGCAATACAGTATGTTAAGCAAACTTTCTACTACTGAGCCAAACTTGTAGCTCCAAAATAGTTCTACTGTCATTAAATACAAACACATACAGAGAAAGAGAAAGTATAGGGAGAGAGAGTATATATATATATATATATATATATATATATATATATAAAATTTGTATATTTGTATATTGTACTTACATATTTCTGCAAAGAAACATTTATATTTGAAAACCTGAATTCATTTTTAATTTAATTACATGCTGAAAAGTCAATTGAAACAACAAATGTAATGTAAAATCTAACACATTCTTTGGTGTGATGGAATGAAGAAGGATGTCAAAAATTCCTTTGTGCAATAGAAACTTCTTATCTGTTATTTTTTATTTTTATTTTTTATTTTTTTAGGTTTTAAAGCCAATTGAACTCAAAAAAACAACAAAAAATTCAGTGGACAGAATCCATTGTAAACTTTATAAAGAATTTTATAGATACTGAGGCTAGATACATCATATCTTTCAATATGCTATAGAATATAATACAGCAAGAAAAGAGAAAAATCTAAATAAAATTAATGTACCCCTAAATATTTAAATATTCTCTCTTTTTTGCTTGAAGACTCAGGAAATGACAAATGTGGACAATCTCTAAAATACTAGATTTATGAATACGTGGCATTTTAAAATCTAACTTACAAATAAAACCTTCATTAGAGTGGAAACTTGAATGTACAGCTTCCCAGAGCTCTGGTCATTTGTTTACTTTGTACCTTCTTCTTGGAAAGGTTGTAGCAACACATAATTTTCTTAAACCTGGTCTGAGAAAATCTTACTCGAATTCTGGTGCTGTTTGTATGTAATGGTGAAACACTTGTAAAGCATTTACTCATGTGCTCTTTCATCTTTGTAACTCACAATTATACCAAAGATATTTGCAAGAACCTTTGATAACAAGAACCAAAACTGAGTTCATATTTTCTTGCCTCTAAAGGATGATAGGCTCAAAAAATCCTATATTATTGTTTGATGTTTTCTTCTTTTATGTATAAGATCAAATGAAATAATGAAATCACAAAACACAATGGCCTATAACATTAAGATATTCTTTTTAACATATTGAGAATAATTATTTGCAAATTGAAATCTTTCTGTTAAATATTTTGACTTTTAAATGAAAATGCAAATATTAGTTTTTAATTTTAATAATAGTTAAAACATTAGTTGACTCCTCTTCATAATATACAATAAAATCAATGTAGAAATCACGATACAGAGTTAAAAGCTTAAATGTTAATTATAAACCTGGCCAATGGGCAATTACGATGTACTTATTAAGTGGTTACATTAAGATGAATTATCCTAATATGGCTCTTAAATTAGCTCCAAATTTGCATAATGAGCAATAATTATAAATATTAAAGGTCCTATCTGCTATTTCATTAACAATATCTCCTTTGCACATAGTTATGGAGGTTACGAGGTTATGTTCAAAATATAATACTCAAACAAATTATCTCCCTGGCAAGCTAATCTTTTTTTACTAAATTACAAAGCTAGAGACACACATCTGCATTTAGTACAAATAATTACTGCACTAATGCTTTTATTTTAACATGAAACTTTTCTTCTAAATAGTTGAGAAAATGCCTAGGGACAGAATTCAGCATTATAATTAAATTTAATCCAACAAACCACACAAAAACCCACATTTCCATCATGAAGTGAACCCTGGAAAATAATTTTCTACTGCATATTTAAATTCTGTTAGTATAATTAATGAAATCCAGACTAAGAAAATACTGACCAGCTTTCACTGATGGGTAGCAAGAATCAACAATACATAAAGTGTAACGTATGACATTATTTTGTTTGCTGTACATTAATTATATTTATAAAATGTATAGGCAGGAAAATTAAAAAAGAAACAGATGTGGAAAATTTCCCCTGTTCATTTGAAGTTAGGAAGTATAAAATAAAGGATGGTTTTATTATTTTTGTTGCATCTCACAAAATGAAATTTTATGCAAACTTAATTTAATCTAGGATCCAGAGGGAGAAGACATACATGCCATAAAATACACCAAATATATAGTAGAGTTATAAGAGAGGCAAAAATACTTGAATGCTGGAGGGTTGATTTTTGATTTTTTTGTTTGTTTTGCTATTTTTAAATTCATTTTACATCCCAATCTCCTACTGCCCTACTCCTAGTGACTCCCTCCCATAATTCCTTCCTCAATCCCCCTCCCCTACTCCTACCTTTGGCTTCCCTGGGTATTCCCCACCATGGCACATCAAGTGTGTGCAAGGCTAGACACATCCTCTCCACTAATGCAAGACAAGGCAGTCCAGCCAGAAGAACATATCCCATTAAACAGGCAATAGCTTTAGGTATAGCTCCTGTTCCATCTGTTGGGGACCCACATATGACTGTGCTGCATCTGCTACATATGTGCAGGGAGGCCTTCATCCAGTCCTTGTATGCTCTTTCCTTGGTGGCTCAGTTTCTGAGAGTCTCAAGGCTTCAGGTTAGTTGAGTCTGTTGGTCTTGCTGTAGAATTCCTATCTCTTTTAGAGCCCACAATCCTTGCCCTAACTCCTCCATAAAAGTCCCTAAACTCCAGCCACTGTTTGGTTGTGCATCTTTGTATCCATCTAGTTGAGCTGCTATGTGGAGTCTCTCAGAGGACAGCCTTGCTTAACTCCTATCTGCAAGCATCAGAGTATCATTAATAGTGTAAGAGATTGATGCTTGCCTGCGAGATGGGTCTCTAGTTGGGCTGGTTATTGCTTGGCTCATTCCCTCAGTCTCTGCTCCACCTCCCATTTCTGCATTTCTTATAGATAGGATAGATTTTGGATTAAAGTGTTTTGGTGAGTTGGCATCCCTATTGCTCTACTCGGGTTCCTGTTAGGCTACAGGGGTCAACCTCTTCAGGTTTGATATCCCCAATGCTGAGTCATGATTTAAGGTTACCCCCATTGATTCTTGGGTGCTTCCCCAATCCTAGGTCTCTGGCACATCCTTGAGATGACCTCCCCCCTCAGTTGCAGATTTCCATTCATTCTGATGGCCATCTGACCATCTCTCCTGTTTCGCTCCATACCTGATCTCAAACACCTACATTTCTCTCCATATTTCCTCTCCCATCCAGTTCCCCCTCTCTATCTACCTCTTATTCTGCTTTTTAATAGTTATTTTCCAGAGAGTTAATTCTTGTTCTATATGTTGGATTTTTGTGTTTTTAGAATAAGTGATTGGGAGGAATGGAAACAGGAAACTGAGGAAAAGGTATTATGGTAAGTGTGGAGTATCTCAATAACCAACCTACTGTGGTAGGTTTTGTACATTTCTCAAGTGTATATAAATTCAAAGTCAAAGCCAATGGAAATATGAAGAGTTAATTTGTATATCATATCACAAAGAGTATCTACATACAATAGCTGCTACACCTTACAGAGGCATTAGATTCCAGCAGAAAGAGAAGCTAAAATAAACAAATGCAGATGGAGGAATTTAATGTTGGTTTGTGAATGTAACAAATTGTTTTTTTAAAGGGACAAGTTGATGGCTTGCAGACATAGTTTGTTGGTAGAGTAAGGACAGAATTCACTGGTACAAAGAAGTACATCCTCTATAATCCAATCATGAATTATTTGTGCTTTCCAGAAATATAACTTTAGCTGATGTTGAAGGAATGATTCTGTCTTCTGTAATTGAATGCCTTCTATTTCAGGTTGAAATGGTTAATAAGTACTAGAATTTACTGAAAATATGAATAATAAATACCAAGAAATTTATGGATAGGTGGCTTTTTGTTCAAGCAATGTTATATATTAAATAATTGAACATCATATATTGTTCAAAGTTCAAATATGGATTGATGCCAAGCATGCATTAAGTTCTTTGGGACTTGGCTCTTGACTTCAAATTAAAATGCATAAAATGATTCTTGACCTAAATATATCCAAGTGAGTAGTCAGAGGGCATGCATAGATAATCTAGGTTTTGGAAAATAGAAAAATGATTAAAAGACCAAAATATACAATCCATCAAATTCTTTTATTTGCTCTGGTTTTATGGGATTTTTGAGTTACTATTAAATAATGACTAATAAGATGGAAATTACTAATTAAAATTGTTATATTAATTTAATGTGAATAAATTAAAATATATTTTTTTAAAAAAAACTTGGATTAAGTTTTCAGAAAATAAAAAATGTCACTTTTGTGGAAATTAATTCAAACTATACCCATCCTTCTTATGTTGGGATTATTAAATATACTAGAAAATTTACTCTATTATAGGGTTTATCCCATGATCTGGAGAGCTCTAGAATAGTGATAGCAGTGTTTCCGTTTAGTAATGGAATAAGACTGTGTACAGTTACAATTGTGATAAATATATGAAGAGTAGTAGCAATGTCCAATTGCAATTCTTTTTTGGACTTTTAGCATGCAGCACCAAATTTTAAATTCCTCTTCACTAATTAGATATAACCTATGAAACAATCTAACAAAACTGATTAATCAGAAACTGAAGTTGTATGTTAATTATGATCCATTGAAACATTTTATATTGCAGCATAAGCTTTTTATATTATCTTCAGCTTGAAAAGCTAATGTTAATTACTCTATGGATTAATAGCTGTCAAGTGTGTCCTACTTTCGGTATAAATGCATATAAATTAGTTTCATATTTTGGCAATAAATATAGTACATTACTTTTCAAATTCCTTTAACTCTTACATGCATATATCTCTATAGAATTCTGAAAAGCAATGATATAGTTTTCTGAAAAGAAAATCATTCTGAATTCTAAAGCTAGAAGAATCAGTCTTGGTTTGGTTTCTTCCTGTGTGTAATTGTGCTTGTTGCCTGAGCCAACTAAAGGGATGAGGACCCTAGGAGGACATTATTTGGAGAATGAACCAGGGTGAATGCAGTGACTCTGAACTGTCCCTATCACAAACCTTTATGTCATTTTCCCTAGCATACTACTTAAACATGGGTAGACTTTAAAGAATTTTTGTCTTCTTGTTAGTTGTTCAGTATTTAAAGTTTAATTCCATTTTGCTTAAGACAAAAGCAAATAAACATGAAAAGTTTAAAATAAATATCTAAGGATGTTAAGCTTTTCTGTTCAATCCTGCATCAGATTCTTTCTCTTTCAGTTTTTTCCTCCATGTTTCATTTGCTTTTCATAATTCATTAAAGTCCATAAACACTGCAGTATGAGCTGATGATTTCTAAAAATTGAGAAGCCTATGGCTTACAGCACATTGCACTTCTATTAACACTCTATAAAGAGAGGAATGCTCCATTAATGTATAGAATATTTTCTTACATTTTTTTGTTTACTTTGTGCCTAAGTGTGCACATATGTACATGTTTGGCATAGCATTCCTATGGAGGTTGTTCGTTTGTTCGTTCCTTCCTTCCTTCCTTCCTTCCTTCATGTCTGTAGCCTTCTTCACTATATCAGTGCATCTTTTCTTCTTCCCGCTTCCCTTAGTCTGTGACATTACTTATTTTCTGAGTTCCCACTTGAATCTTAGAGTCTTTCTATGCTGTTCTCAAAGTCTTTTGCCTAACTTCACTCTTTTTACAAGGTCAAAACACCTTAGCTTTCCTTTGTCTCAATAACCTTGGATTAACTTGATTGCATTTGTAATAAATCCCACTTCTAAAAGTATTATATATTTAGGTCACAGAGTTGAGACTTTATTATCTGCATGGGAAATAAAAACAATATAACCCACAATACTTCTCAATTTGGGGATGACAGGTTAAAAGAACCATCCTTTAAGTTGGTTAGATCAAACAATTTTGATGAATTATGATACACAATACTCTAAACTTGTAGGATGAATAAGGCTTTCTTTTGAAATTTAACTTATAAATATTTATACAAATTACTTCTTCTAGCAACGTTTTAGATGCACAGACTATGCCTTCTCAGGACTTTTCACAAACTTATCCATATTGGCTGTTGAAGTTGTCTGATCTCATAACTTGAGAATGATACTGACAAATCTATTTCTAACTGAAAAAAGTAGATGTTACTGCATCTGGAGAACAATCTAAGGGATTGGGGACTTAGGGAAACTCATTTGGAAGCTATCTTTTGATATATTTTGATGTGTATGTGATTGGAAAAGGATTAGAGTGCCTTTGCTCATCTTAAGGAGTCAGAAATAGCACTGTGGGGTCAAGGATGTGAGGAGGCAAATTTAAGTTCAATGTAGAGAGTGCCAAATTTGATAATATCCAGGCTCAAAATCAAATATATATGACATTAAACTCCTCTGGAAGATTGTTCAGATGTGGTTAATACTATCTATTACATTCAAAGATATTGAATAAGCACAAGCTATGTGAAAGAGTTGGGGCTATGACCTAACTAATCAGAGGATGAGAATTTTGCTTGGATAAGTGGTTATACTAGTCTGATCCAGCTTCCTGAAAGTCCTTTCTCAAATTTCAGTTTTGGTGTGCTTTTAAACCTCCAAAGACATGTTTAACATAACTTTTTAGCTTAATTAAACTCAAGAAGTGTTTGACCATTAAACACATAGAAAAAGAAAGAGGACTTCTATTATGTGTGAAACCATGCTATAGTCACATCAGTGTGGTCTCTGGTGGCACAAGGGCGTGTTTTGCTTTTATTTTTGTTTCTTCAATCAAATTCACAATTATATGGAAAGGCTTAATAAGAATGGTGATTTTTAAGACATAAAATAACTTCTTACCCTATGTAGCCTAGAGAAGAGAATATACACTAACACATTAGTTAGGCAATAGGCTAATTATTTCTAACTTAATGACTAGAAGTTCTTGTATAGGTTTTGTTGGCATTAATTTAGCTCAGAGAAGCAAATATGTAAATAGAATGCAAATCACAATAATCAGTAAGCTAAATTGTTTGTAATAAATTTAGATATTTTACATTTCCTCTTGGCTCATCAGAAATAATTAGAAAATGTAAACGATCTCATTGGAATTAATGCTGGTTCGGCACTGCCGTTAGTGTTTTCAAGTATTACTCCACACTTGCACCTACTGAAATCACCAGGCGTTAAAATGGAAAAGCAGGCACTTTTCAGATGTAATTATCCACTGTACCATATTAACACTTTCAAGTGTCAGATTTGTAATTAAAGAGCAAGGAAACTACCTATGGTTCCCAAACCACCTGCCAATCTGGCCTTATTACTGAAGAGCTGGAATAAATAAAGACTTCATATTATTTAAAATTTGCGGTAAACATAGCTCATTGTGATTGATTAACTTCTAGCTACAAATGATCAAGGAAAAGATGAGAAGAATATGATATGAGTGTCTCAAATGAGAGTGAGGACATTACTGCATAGACTCTGATATTTAACTGGTGACAAAAACTGAATCCTGCTTTATAACCATAGAGCTCACAATCTGGGTGAATTCTGTTAAAGACAAATATTTCATTTTAATTAGAAAGTGATAACTTAGCTACTATTTGCCTGTGAAAGAAATTAAATATGATAGTAAATCTTCCCATTGAAAAAATTCAAGTTTAAGAAGGCTTTACTGAAGAGTTCAACAACTACAAAATAAATATTAAAAATTTTATATAAATTGCTCAGAAATACAGAAACGTAAGCTTGTTTTCCAATTTATGTTGCAAACAAAATTATAAAACCAAAAATTGACAAAACACATATGAAAACTATATTATATCTGATTAAAATATACTTCCAAAATATTAAGTAACTATCTATACTATGTAAAACATATATCAAAACCAAATGTTGTTCATCAAATTTAAAAATTAGTAGTTTGATTCAATGTTTGAAAACTCTTCAATATAATTTAATAAACACATCAGACAAGAAAATGAAAAAGTACTTTCTTAGTATAAGAGAAAAGCTTATCTTTAAAATATTTAATGATCACTCATGCTAAAGGCTATTCAATGTGTAGAAAGAGAAGAGAATACCCTCAAATGTATTACCAGTGTACACATGAATTAAAAAACAACAACTAATATAATTTGTAACAATGTGTAAATAAGTGGCATATCCCTCCCATAATAAAGCCAAAGTGAAAAGATATCATCATGTTTATGCCACAACCTGGCTAGAATATCTAGATGATATAATAAAAGAAGACAAGAAAGTGAAAGTTGTGACTGGATAAAGTTGAAAATTAAAATTAATTTGCTCCTGTGTTTAAGTGTCATGGTAATTAATATATGTGAAAAATTCTAAATAATCTATCAGATATCCATTAAAGGTAACTAAAAAAATTAATATGCATATAAAATTCAAGATTAATATAACCAATTTAGTTGGGGTTCTGTAAAATAGTTTTAAACAGTTATAGTATAACCAAATTGTATTTTACAATAAAATCAATGGATAAAAATATTAAAATTTAGTGAATAATTTTCAAGATATAAATATCAAAATTCAGTAAGTGAAAATAAATCACAGGCAAAAGAAAAGAATGACTGCATTAGCTAAGAATAACATAAAAATGATTCAGGAATGGCAAATTTTAAAATAATGTAGTACTGGCCAGTTTTTATTGTCAATTTGACAATCTAAATTGATTGTTTCTCAACCTCCTGAATGATGCAACCCTTTAAAATAGTTTCTCATGTTGTGGTGACTGGCAATCATAAAATTATTTTTTTGTTACTTCATAACTTAATTTTGCTATTGTTCTAATGTAATTCATAATGTAAATATCTGTGCTTTCTGGTATTAGATGATCCCTCAAGTGATCTGTCACAGATTGAGAGCCCTGTTTTAGAGTAACCTCAGAAGAGAGCTCTACAAGTAGTTACTCAAACAGGCTGGCATATGGCTATGCGTATAAGATATTGTCTTGCTTATTGCTTCCTGTGGAAAAGCCCAGCCCACTGTAAGTGGTTCCATCCTTATGCAGATGAGTCTAGGCTACATAAGCAAACTAGCGAGCAGCTGTAGGGCAAGCAAGCCAGTAAGCAGCATTCCTCTATGGTTTCTGTTCCAGTTCTTAAGTTTGATGTTTCAGCTCTGACATCTTTCAATAATAAATTGGGACACAGAAATGCTATCCTAAAAGATCGTCTTTCTACCAATTTGCTTTTGTCAGAGTGTTTTATCACAACAACAGAGAAGCAAACCAGGGAAAGTGTAATTTTAAAATTAAAGTGTGGGGGAGATTAGAAGATAGATATGTTTATGTTAGTTTCAGTTTCAAAATGTTATATAGGTTAAAATGTAAAGAGTAATCACCAAAAAGAAAGAAAAATAGAATCAAGGAATACAGTAAAGAAAGCAAAGAGGGGAGGAAGAAGTGAACAACTAGGGTCTTAAATATTAGCAGAGAGAATGAAGGATATAAATATCTGGTTATACACCTTATTGTGTCAGATGGAGATATAGCTATATGGGTAAAGCATGTGGAACCCAGTGTAGAGACCTGTGTTCACATCTCTAAATACCACATAAACTAAAACAGGGTAGTAACCATGTGTGATTTTGGTGCTTCTATGATAAGCCTGGAGGTGAAGACTAGTGAACCAGAAAACTGGAAAATCAGCTGGGCTGAAGTACTTAGCATCAAACCAGAGATGTTGTTTCAAACAAGATGAAAGGTGAAGACAATACTTGAAGTTTTCTTTTAACTTTCACGTGCATATTTTGGCATGGGTGTTCCAATACTCATTTGCATTTACACCTGCATGCACACACACACACACACACACACACACAGAGAGAGAGAGAGAGAGAGAGAGATGTGTACACACATATGCACATGCTTACACACAAACTCTCAGATGTACATGCATACTCATACACAGAGATGCATGCAAACACAAATACATTCATATGTGCATACATTTGCCTTATCTCTCTCACACACAAGCACACACAAACAAAAAAAAAACACATGAGACAAAGCAAAAGATAAAGAACAAAAAACTATAAATAATTCAAATAAATTATTTATAGAAGTTGTCTCAGATGTATTTTTAATTAAAAACAGACATAAACATGAACTTATTATTTTTCAAAGGAACAACTATGGAGAGGAGAAAGAACATGACTTATATATTACCAGAAAATATCTCTTTACATTGGAAATCCTTGTGTAGCTTAACTACAGAAGAAATAATGAAAAATTGACTACAGAAATACCTTTGGTCCTTGTTCATCAAGGGAGAAGGAACAATTCCATCCAGTATGGTCTAGTTGGTGACAATATTTAAATAAATGAACAGTGATTTGCAATAATTGATAAATTTACAAACCTAAACCTTTATTCAAAGCTTCAGGTATTTATATAACTCTCTTAACAATTGATAAATCAAATGTTATAGAAAAAGAAATGATTCAGAACTTTCAAATAACAGCAAACAAATTTAGTTTTTAGCCAAAATGATCAACATTACTTATTGTGGTGATTTGGATAGATTTGTTCTCAATAGACTCAAGTGTTTGAAAGCTTAGCCAGTGGGGAATGGTACTATTAGGAGGCATGGCCTTGTTGGAATATGTGTGGTCATGTTAGAGAAAGTGCTTCACTGTGGGGCAGGCTTTGAGGTCTCCTATGCTCAAACTCCACCCATTGTGTAAAACAGTACCATTCTGCTCCCTGTGGATCAAGATATATAATTCTCTAATCTTCTAGCACCAAGTCTGCCTGCAGGCTGCCATGTTTTCTGCCATGATGACAATGGACTAAAACTCTGAAACTGAAAGCCAGCTCCAATGAAATATTTTCTTTTATAAGAGTTACCTAGGTCATGTTGTCCCTTCACAGCAAGAAAACCCAAACTAAGATAGGGACTGAAGTATTGCTGTGATAGACCTGACCATGATTTTGTTTAGAAGAATGTGGATTTTTGGACTTTGGATTAGGAACCAGTGGAATGCTTTAAGCAGGGATTAATGACATGGAACATGGAAGGCAGGGGTACTGAGGGTGAGTTGAACTGTGGGAGTGTGGCTCAAGAGGTTTCAGAGAAGAATAAATTTAGTATGTCTCCTGGAGATTATTCTTATGATATTTAGGTGAAGAATATGTCTACTTTTTGCCTTTGTCTGTAGAGTCTGCCTGAGACTAATGTGAAAAGATTTAAACTTGTAGTAGCAAAGAAATCTCAAAACAGCCTAGTATAGTCTCTGTATAATGATTCATTCTCATGAAGAATGTTTTGATATAATGTAGCAAGTTGAGAAATGAGAAATAATAAAGTATCATTCAAAGAATAAAAGGGCTCCAAGAAGTGGAAAGGAGATAAAGCCTGTGTTCAAGGAGATAAACATATTAAATGGAATTAAGGGAATAAATTTACCTTATGGTAAGATCCCACCCAGCTAAGGAATAGTTATAACCTATTAGGAGTTATTATGACCTTATTCATTTCACTTGGATCTAAGGACTTGTGATTGTGTGTCATGTTGACAAGGAGTGAATTTCAATGGGTATTCTCAGTTGTTAACTTGACTATATGGAGAATGAACAACAATCCAGAAATGCAGGGGAAACTTGTAATCTAATTCTTGAGGGAGGAAGAAAACTTGCCTTTGATCTGGATCTTGGGACTGCAAGACACAGGCTTTTAATCCAGATCTTGATGTGAGATGACAGACTCTTTTGGTCTGGATCTATACACACCTTTAAAACAGATCTTTTTTGGTGAGTTTCTTTCTATGAAGTCATGACAAATGATGAGCACTACGTAATGTCAAGGCAATACCATCCAGCAACTTCTATTGTCTGTTGGGTTATATTTATATTCCTTCTTAACACCATGTGTCCTCTCTCGTGTTTGCTTTAGCAAAACATCTTTTCACCTCTGTCTGTTTCAACAAAACGTTCATTCATGTCTCACTTTAACAAAATATCATTTCATATGTGTCTGCCTCAGGAAAACATCCTATCATGTGTTTGCTTTATCAAAATATCCTGCAACATCATTCAACATAACTGATTTTCTAACAAAACCTAAAGTTTCCACTTCAGGAAGCTGCTGAGGCCATGAATGTGGAAGCAGTGTTCCAGCATTGAGGCCTAGAAAGACCAGTGTGTGAAGCTGTGAAAGCCCATTGGGTGAAGTTATGAAGTTAAAACCTGAATTGCCTTGAAGACCCCAAGATGTTAAAGATGCCATAGTCATGAGATACCTATCAAGGAAAGACATTAATTGTGAATGAAACAATGGGGAGAAGGAAGTGTGTTGCATTCAACAAACATGTAAAGAGCTGGAGAATGGAAGACTGCTTGGCATCAAACATGGAGATACAGAGTTTGGAGTTCGCCCAGCAGGTTTTCAGTTTTAATTTGGTCCACTATTTTTTCACAGTGCTCCCTTCCCTATGTTTTGGAACAGCAATGTGTATTTTGTGCAATTATATTTTGAAAGTAACTGATCTGATTTTTGATTTTGATTTTATAGGAGATTACAGTTAAGATATTGTGTAAATCACAGAAGAGACTTAGAACTTTGGACTTTTAAACATCATTGAGCCTGTGACAGATTATGGAGATTTTTGAAGTTGGACTAAATGCATTTTACATTACATCATGTCTACAAGCCTATAGGGGCCAGGAAGTGGAATATGGTGGTTTCAATAGGTATTGTCCCCATATACTCATGTATTTTAATGCTTGGCCTGTGAGAATTGACACTGTTAGGAGGTGTTGCCTTGCTGGAGTAGGTGTGGCCATATTGAAGGAATTGTTTCAGTGTCCTGATATGCTCTGAAGTTCTCATGTTCAGGCTCTACTCTGTATGGAATACAGTCCCCTACTGATGTCTGCAGATCAGGATGTAGAATTCTCAGATTCTCCACCTCCATGTCTGATTGCCCATTGCCATAATTTCTTCAATGATGATTATAATAGACTAAACTTCTGAAACTGTAAGCAGGCCCCATTAAATGTTTTCCTTTATAAGAATTGCTTTGGTTAAGTTGTCTCTTCACAGCAGTAAAACCCAAACTAAACACTTATCATGAAACAACAACAAAAACTTTCAAACACATGTAGAAAAGTTTTTAATTTAACAATATTTAGATACAATAAAATTAAACAATTTGAATAACTAGCATACAACCCACATATTTCCAACCATATGCAAATATAATAAAGATAATTTTATTTTCATTGAAATACTCACACATCTTATACCATATATGCTCTCCAATACCTAACTCTTTCTAGCATCTTAAGGTCTTCGCTGCCCACCCACCCACCTTTGTGTACTTTTCTTTTCTTATTTTTTAATTCCTCAAAGACATATTTTTGCTGTTCAGTTCATATGGGGTATGTGGTACTACATTGGAAAGTGAACAGTTTATCAGGGATTACACTCTAAGAGAAAACTATCTCTCTCACTCAGCTGACTACAGTCAATAGTGCCAAAGTATTTGTGGGATTATGGACCAAACTCTACTTTCTATACTGGTACTTTATTTGGCTTAGGCTTCCCAGATTTTGTTCATATTGTTGAAATCCCTGTAAATCCATACATGCAGATCGCCTGCTGTTTCCAGAAGATAATGTTCCAGTGTGGGCCTACATCATCTCTGGCTCCTAATTCCCACTTCTATAATGATGCCTGGGGTTTGGGAGAAAGAAGTGAATATATGTTCCTTTTTTTATTTTTAAACTAATTTATATATTTAAAAACTTGGAAATAAAAGACAACACACAATAAAGTTAACCAGACCAAAAATTCTATACACCTTCCTGAACTTCTGTTCAATTAAAGTAATCATTCTTAGGCTGGAGAACTTCACAGACCTTCACATTATATTTTAAACTTTTACTCTCTAATATATTTGCATGCAGTTATACACAACAAAAACAAACATCTCAAAAAGAAAACAACATTCTCTGATAAGAAAAAGAATATTATAATCCACATTGGTGACTTTCTAAATTGATGAAGAAATAAAGGTATTAAAAATTATGAAAAGCAAATAACCCTATTAAAAATGGGGTACAAAGCTAAACAAAGAATTCCCAATGGAGGAATATCAAATGGCTGAGAAGCACCTAAAGAAATGTTCAACATCCTTAGTCATTAGGGAAATGCAATTCAAAACAACCCTGAAATTCCAATTCACACCACTCAGAATGGCTAAGATCAAAACTTCAGGTGACAGGAGATGCTGGTGAGGATGTGGAGAATGAGGAACACTCCTCCATTGTTGAAGGAATTGCAAGCTGGTACAACCACTCTGGAAATCATTCTGATAGTTCCT
This sequence comes from Rhynchomys soricoides, assembly GCA_019843965.1. Taxonomy (NCBI): domain Eukaryota; kingdom Metazoa; phylum Chordata; class Mammalia; order Rodentia; family Muridae; genus Rhynchomys; species Rhynchomys soricoides. The sequence continues at coordinate 9,587,172 of JADRCH010000004.1, read as the reverse complement.
CAGAAAATTGGACACAGTACCACCTAAGGATCCAGCTATACCACTCCTGGGCATATACCAAAAAGATGCTCCAACATATAATAAGGACACATGTTCCACTACATTCATAGCTGCCTTATTTATAATAGCCAGAAGCTTGATAGAACCCAGATGTCTGTCAACAGAGGAATAGATACAGAAAATGTGGTACATTTACACAATAGAGTTCTACTCAGCTACTAAAAACAATGACTTAATGAAATTCATAGGCAAGTGAATGGAACTAGAAAATATCATCCTGAATGAGGTAACCCAGTCACAAAAGAACACACATGGTATGAACCATTGATATGTGGATATTAGCCCCAAAGCTTGAAATACCCAAGATAAAATTCACAGACCATAGGAATCTCAAAAAGAAGAAAGACCAAAGTGTGCAGGCTTCAGTCCTTCTTAGAAGGGGGAACAAAATACTCAAGGGAAGTAGAGGTTGGAAGGGACCTGGGAGAAAGAGAAAGGGGAGGGGAAAACAGGGCAGGAACAGGTATGGGAGAAGACTGGGATGATATAAAAAGTGTCGGGAATTTGAACCAAGGTGTGTAGAAATGTGGGACAAAGAACTGGGAATAGACACCAGCAAGTCCCAGATGCCATGAAAGCAAGAGGCTCCCAAGATACAACAGGGATGAGATTAGGTGAAATGTCCAACAAAGGGGAGGGAGAACCTGTAGAGACCATATCCAGAGGTTAGGCAAGGCTCTCGGTAGGGGAATGGGGCCACTCACTCATCTCCAAGTTTTAACCTAGAATGGCTCCTGTTGAAAGGAAATACAGTAACTAAGTATGGAACAGAGACTGAAGGAAAGGCCATCCAGAGGTTACTCCACCTTGGTATCCATCCCATACATAGACACCAAACACAGACACAATTGCAGATGGCAAGAAGTGCTTGCTGACAGAAGCTTGTTACAGCTGCTTCCTGAGAGGTTCTACTAGATCCTGACAAATACAGAGGCAGATGTTCACAGCCAACCATCGGACTGAGCGCAAGGTCCCCAATGGAGGAGTTAGAGAAAGGACTGAAGGAGCTGCAGGGGTTTGCAACCCCATAGGAAGAACAACAATATCAACCAACCAGACTCCCCAGAGCTCCCAGGGACTAAACCACCAAACAAAGAGTATACATGGAGGGACACATGGCTCCAGCCACATATGTAGCAGAGGATGGCATTGTTGGATATCAATAAGAGAAGAAGCCCTTGGTCCTGTGAAGGCTCGATGCCCCAGTATAGGGGAATGCCAGGATGGTGAGTTGGGAGTGGGTGGGAGGGGGAGCACCCTCATAGAAGCAGGGGGAGGGGGATGGATAGAGGGCTTCTGGGAAGAAACCTGGAAAGGGGATAGCATTTAAAATGAAAATACATAAAATATCTAATAAAAATAAATTATAAAAATTAAAAATACTAAAATAGTATAAAAGTAATATAAAATACTAAATGTTGTTGTTTATTACAACCTAAGCCACACTGCAGAAGCTTCTTGAAGCATTTTATAGGAAGGAAGATTGAATACATCATTATTCATGTAAATATATGAGAGTACATTTTATGGCAATTGCAGATACAGTTACACAAGCCAGACTAGGGAAAAATACATGTCAAATATAGCACCTCAACAAAACCTTAAAATTAATACTGGAGAAGGTAAAGAAATACTAATAATCCATAAAACAGTACAGCATCTGTTTTACAGAAAATGATACAACCTTTCTATAATAAATGTAAATGAGCTCAACTCACTACTAAAACTATTCAGACTAATGAACTGGCTCATAACAAAAATAAACTCTATGCCATTTTCAGTATCACACATATCCAGAATATTGCTCAAAAACTTAGTATCAAAAGAAAAATGCAGACATGTATGACCTTGTTCAGTCAAAATCAACTTCAAACCAGAACTAATTAAAAGAAATAAAAAGGGACACAATAAAAGGAAAAGAAAAAATGATCAAAAGACATACAATTTAAATTTTCATGAAGCATAAATATTGAAGCTACTAATTTTATAGCACAAGCACTGAAAGGCATATAAGACCACAAAGAACTTGATACAAACATAGTGGGTAACTTCAACATCCATGTTTATATGTACATAGATCGTCTAAACTAAAGACAAGAGACTTCAGACATAAAATATGGATGGATTGGACTTAACATGAATGTACAGAATTTTGCACTTAGTAGCTTGGACAGAAATGACTTACTATGTTAATCACTACCTATTGCAAATAGCAGCTTTCCAAAAGAGGGCTAAGAGATACATTGGTATACAGGGAAGAAAGGAAAGTTATTATTATGAGTCAATGAGATAGTATGCACATTTTATAGCATAATATAGTAGGTACTTCTCTAGGGCCTATGAAATTTCTAGATATAGCTTTTTGGCCAAGTAACAATGACAGCTATGTGTAGCATCTTGTAGATAAAATGGTTGGTTACTCCCATGATGTTCATGCTACTGTTATATGATGCATATATACAATACCAAGACAATAATTATTATTATCAGCAAAGTAAATATCTGGGTGTGACTGATGATTACTTTCTTTTCCCAAAGTGAGCATGACACCTTCCAGCACTGTGAAATTCAATCAATAGGAATGAAGATTTTTGATCTTTACCAGTTTGATTTCTTCATGTTATGTGACTCAACCATGTGTCAGTAATAGGGTCTTGAGATCAAGTTCTGGAAGGCAATTAAGAGTGACGATGATAATCTGTATCATTTTGAAATCTATGGAACCTAATGGCCAAAATTCCAACAACAATAACCCATTCCTGGAACTGAGCTTTCTAATTTCTAGTAAAGGTATTAATGGTCTGTTATAGTCTAGCTTGTTCTATTTAATTTATATATGTGTTTACAATTAGGAGTTTCTATGGGAATTATTTCTATATTTATTTTTTTTTCATTGTCTTTGGTGTATTTATGAATGCCCATATTTTCTCCTTCCCCCTTCCCTTGCCCCAGAATTCCAGTTTAACACTTCTGATCCATTAGTCCCTTTTAACTGTGTCTATCAATGTGCTTTGTCTCTCTTTCCTCCAGATGTCTCCTTAGTAATTTCTTGATGTCTATGGAATTATAAACACATGTATACCTGAAGTTTTAAGCATTATATCACAAAATGACCAAAATCATGTAGTTGCATTTGTCTTTCTGGGTCTGGATTATCTTTTTTCTGAATGGTTGTTTACAGTTCTAAATATTTACCAGATTATTTCTTGTTTCTTAGTAGATGAATAACATTCTATTATATAAATCTGCTTTTCAATAGCCTTTCATCATTTGTTGAGCATCTAGACTATTTCCATTTTGCAGAATTCGTGAGTATGGCAGTTTGAACATTGATGATCAGGAATCTCTGCAGTAGATGCTGAAGTCCTTTGTGTATAGATAAGATTGCTATAACTAGATCATATAGTAGATATGTTTTTAGATACTTGAGCAATCTCTACACTAATTTCCACATTAACAGCATCAGATTGCCTGTCCACTGACAGAATATGGCTTTATATTTTAATGTACCTTATCCACTCTGACTGGAATAGGATAGAATCTCAAGGAAGTTTAAATGTGCATTTCCTTGGTGACTAAGAATGCTGAATAATTTCAAGTGTTCCTCAACCTCTTGTATTTCATATTCTCAGAATTCTTATTTAGCCCTATTCGAAGTTTTTGACTAGATTGTTTGTTTAATTGTTTCTTAATCATTGGATTTCAATATATATTCTACATACAAATATTCTCTGTCTGATGAAACATAGTAGGGTTCCCCCCTCCTTCCTGTATGCTGCCTCTTCACTTAACTGATGTAACTGATAATGTCCTTTTATGTAGAAGAATTTTTAGTTTCACAAGGTCCCATTTATTATTTATGAGGTCATAAAGCCTGCTCTATATAAAATCCTTTGCTGTGGCACTGATTTCACATATATCCCCTACTCTTTTTTTTCTACCAGAGTTAGTTTTCAGGCCTTATATTGAGATCCTTTTGTGTAGGTCATGAAATTATTTTTAGTATACATTCTCATGTGTGATCATACAAGTGGATTAAACATACTTTATTATTTTAACTAGAGAACAAATAGTAATAATATATAGGCATTTATATTTGTATAAATACTTAGGAAACTGTTCAATATACATTCCTTTAGAATTTAAAAAGTCTATTTCTAAATAATTTCATTTATAAAATATAAAGTGGCAGCATTTCAGTATAAAAGCAAATAAGATGGAAAGACAGAAGGTGATTGTTTAAGAACATAGGCAATCGAAAAGAGTACTCACAGAAACAAAATTGTGTCCTTTGTTAAATGTTTCATTTATATACAAGAAATGTATATAAAGAAAACAAGAAAAGTATTCTCATTTATATTTAATATTAAAAGTTTTTTATTTCAAATGTCTTTAAAACTCCAGTAAATTATTAATAAAGAATTAAATCTGGCCACAAATGCAGTTAGGTAGGTAGATAAATACATAGATAGATAGATAGATAGATAGATAGATAGATGAGAGAGAGAGAGAGATAATAGATGATAGATAAATAGATAGATGATCGATAGGCACATAGATAGATAGATACATTCAAACATACATATATAGATGATAGAGGATAGATAGATGATAGATAGATAGATAGATAATACATACATACATACATACATATATAATACATAGAGTTAATAAACCAGCAAAGAGACATTAAGCCAAAAACCCCAATATAATTTTGAACATACTTAATAAATGAACAGATAGACAAACAGGAAGTAATTGAGTAAAACAAGAAAAAGAAAGTATTTAAACTAACAAATGAATGAAATTGAACAAGTTGATATTTTATAACCCCATGCAGGTATTCTAATTGTATGCTGTCATACTTAGCTTAAGCTGTATACTTGTATAAAGGACTATAGTCAATTTGGAAGTCAGGACCTCAAATGAAGAATTGCCTGATTAGAGTGGCCTTTGGTAATATCTGTGGGAGCATTTTCTTACATTTTAATTGTTGAAGGGGACCCTATCCCTCTGTGAACAGTGGGATAAAAATATTAGCCAAAAAAGTCCAATGAAGCAAGCCTGTGAGCTTCTTCCCTCCTACTTCTTTGCTTTAATTCATGCCTTTAGGTTCCTGCTTAAGCTTCTGAGTTGATAGACAGTGACATGTAAGTGTAAACCAAATACACTTTCCTCCCCAGGCTTCTTTTTAATCACGGTGTATATCACAGCAACAAAACAGCAAACTAAGACAGAAACACTATCTTCTTTGCAAGAGGAGATAGACAGTAGGTGGGAAGTCCCGCAGTAATTACTAGGCACATTTGCTCTCATTCTGATAAGAATGTTTCAGGGGAAATGTTTCAGAGGAGCTATAGGCCCCTGGAAGGTAGGCAAAATGACTTAAATCTAGGGTCTATTCCTATAGTGTAGTCTTGATCTTTTGTATCTTCCTTAAGATCAAATATTTCTTGTCTTTCTTATAGTTCCTACTAGATAGACCTGGATATATGAAATGCCTGCTAGACTTGAACATTTGCAATAATGAAAACACCAAATATACCATCTCCCTTGTCCTTCCTTCTTCTGAATGACATTTCCCTTGTATTTCTTCAGTTTCTATTAAAATGTCTTACATAACCATCCACTATGAAGTAAGAAATGCTCACTCACCTATTTTCTGTTCTGACTCAATACCTCTGTTTACTTTCTCAGTGTTTTAGTTTTTATTTGTTCACTTATTTGTTGTTTTATTATTTCTAGAAATTAATATCCCTAAAACATAGGTCAGTCATATTATTATTATTAAATTCTGAACTCATTATTTATTTTAACTTAAATGCCCTGTCCTCAATCATACAAAAACATGGATGAGATCAGTGTTTCTTAAGCAAGGCATCTTTCTATGCTCTAACAAGACAGAAAAGCTTCATTATTTTCTCTGTGTTAGTAAATAGGGTATTTTTCTTTTCTTATACTAGATGATAGAGTCCCCAAACTGACACCATCAAATTTAGTTTCTTGTGGAAGACAAGAGTTAGCTAACACTATTGTTTGATTTACATGACAGAGTCTTCAACACAAGTTTTAAAGCCTTCCCTGTGTCTGCTTTTTTTTGTAAACTCTTAGAACTTTTCAAAAGCAACTTTACATAAATGGTGCCTGAGTAACAGTCTTCAGCTCTGTTACCCAGGAAATGCACAGCTTCAGAGGCAGTAGCTGGGGAACTTCTAGGAATGGAATTTTTCTCCTTCTGAATTAAATGAAAGTTTTACTTTCTTCTTATTATATTTTTATCTAGCGGGTATATGTGTTTGAAAAAGAAAGAGGTATTCTTACTTACTCATCTTGTTGTGTTGCTTCTAAAATCCTAAGGAATTGTTCTCCACATGTACTTTTTCTCCTAAAATCTCTTGATAATACTAGCCTACATGTCCTGTACAGTTATTGCCATTTGTATATTAAGACAGACTAAAACTACTTGGTCCATATAAGAGTTTTTGGAAAACTGTGATATGAATCATAGAATTTGGAAAGATCTTTTGAATCTAAGACACTTAGATTAAAAGAAGAGGATAGGAGAAAGAAATAATTATTTTCTTACTATAAATGAAAATTAACAAAGCTATTTTAGAAAACAATTTCACACTGGGTACTATGGACAGGAAAATCAGTCACATGATTTAGGCAGTTCTACTTTTCTCCTAAAGGCATCTTCTATGACAAAGATTCAGAAGAAAAGTGATGCATCAAGAGGCAATCATCTTTAGTGTTATAATACAAAGTAACAGAAAACAACCCAAATGACTGTAAAATAAAATCAAAGAGCATAACTGGAAATAAACCCAATACATTTCAAGTAAATTCATACATTTAAACAGTTCTCTAAATTGGACATACAATGCTCTCAAAAGTGCCACAAAAACCACTAAGCTTTTTGTCCTTAAATGAACAAATACACAGTGTAATAAAAAGCTAAGAGAAAAGGAGAATTAATGAGAAAAGACCTAGGGAGAAAGGTAAATGGGGGAATTTGGGGAGGGACAATCAATACAAATGATCCTTTGAAAAGCTGTATGGAAACCAGCTGCCATAGAAGCTTCCTAAAAGCCTCAGTCGCCATAGAGGAGCTTTCTCCAGGAAAAGATGGAGGTAGGTGCACAGACAACCTCCCCAGATAGACATTATGTGGGGAGGGAGTCTAAAGGGCAGGTGACGATTAGTCCCTCCACTCAAAGCTCCAGGAGCTCCACGGAAGAAGAGGAGGAAAGATTGTAGGAGTCAGAAGGGATGAGGGATACCATGAGAACATGGCCTACCAATTTAACTAAGCAAGGCTCGTATGGACTTACAGAGAGTGAATGAGCATGCGTGGGACCTGCGTGGGTCTGCACTAGGTTCTCTATGTGTATGTCATGGCTGTTAGCTTGGTGTTTCTGCGGAACTGTACATAGTAGAAGTGGGTGGTTTCTGACTCTTTTGACTTCTCTTGAGACTCTTCCTCCTATTGGATTGAGTTGTTCAGTATTGATATGAGGGCTTCTGCATCGTCTTCTGGTATCTTGGTTTGTCCTGCTTGGCTATTGTCTCTTCGAGCTCTTTGCTTTTCTGCTCCATTTCAACAAAAATGTATTCTATAAGAAAATAATCTATTTTCAAATTTAAAAATCAATTTAAAATAGAAATCCCCTAAAATACAACATATAAGGCATGAATTTAAATGGAGTTCCTACCTAATCTGTATACAATTGGCCAACAAGACATCATATGCTGCAATTAAATCCTCCAGTGCCAGGGATGGGAGTATATCTGGGATCCCAATGAACCACACCATATGACCACCTATTTCTAATGCTATAGGTTATTCAATATTACCTGTTGATAAGTTCTTATTGCTAAAGATATATCTTTCTTAAATATGGAAAAATTAACATTGTACCCAACCAGAGACTGCGCTACTCCACTGATTTATGGTATGGGAAGTTACTTGCATGCTATTGGAGATGAAAAGTTATCTTCAATATTACCACCTATCTACCCTGTACCCCACAATAGCAACCTTTCTAAAAAATATACTGTTGAATAGTAGCATAAATATCATGTGAACAAACAGACACATTGTTTTACTATTTTAAAGTCCATGAGATGAGACCCTAAACCTGACACTGCTAAAATATCTAAGAACATGAGATTGGATAGTTTAATGGCCTTAGTGTTAAACCTATTACTACTATTCTGCTAGAAGAGCATAGCAATAAAATTAGTCCTAATGACTAATTGCTATATCTATAGACTCCCTCAACACTCATCATAGGGTTATATATATTTTTTTAATTTTCATTGTTTTCTATTTTTTTAGAGTGAGAAATAAAGAGAAAAAACTTGAAGTTGGGTGGGTACAGAGGTAGAGATGATTTGGAAGGGGTTGGGAATGCAGAGATAATATTATGAAAATGCATTAATCAATGTAAGTAAAAAAATAATTTAAAAAATAAGCAGGCACACCATCTCACCTGAACGGACACTCAACAGCTCGACAGCAGTAAACTATAACCAAAAGTCTGTGGTTCATTTCCTGAGCCACAATTCTCTCCGCATTCCCAGAGGACTACTGGCACCAAGGACAACCAGGTGGGACACTGCCTGAAGTCCTTCCCCATCATATTCCCTTAAAACACACTTACTGAACTTCAATTGTACCCAACCTCCTGGACTCCATTTTTCAGCCCTTAACGAAGGCCTAACAAAACCAGGCACCCCAAACAATGGTGCTATGAACATCAGAAGCAAGGTTGGCACCTAAAATTACAGAGGCCATGCAGACCACAAGAAATCCGAAAGATATACATCCTCAGAAACCAGCATATAAACCTTTTATAACCACAACCACAAAACCAAGCTGCATAAAGGCAAATATAAAAACATATTTAACAATATCCACAGCAATATGGCACCTCAAGGGCCCAGCTATCTTAGTGCAACTAGCACTATATAATATAACTTAGCTGAAACACAGTAAAATGACCTTAAATCTATCTTTATGAAAATGATAGAAGCCTTTAAGGATAAAATGAAAAAAAATCCCTTAAAGAAATACAGGAGAATACATTAAGAAAGATAAAGGATATTAATAAAACAGTTCAAAGACTGAAAATAGAAACAATAGAGAACACAGAAACTATGGGAATCCTAAAGATGGAACACCTAGGGAGGAGAACAGCAACTATAGACACAAGCTTCACCAACACAATTCAAAGGAAAAATCCACCAAAGGACATCTCATTTCTGAACACCTATAAACTAAATACAAGGGCATCCACATTTGTAAAGGAAACGCTACTAAAACTTAAATCATTTATTGAAACTCACTCATTAATAGTGGAAAACTTCAACATCTCACTCTCACCAGTGGACAGGTTAAACAAGCAGAAACTAAACAGAGACAAAATAAAACTAACAAATGTTATTAATCAATGAAACAACAGATATCTACAGAACATTTTAATCAAATACCTTCTCAGCACCTCCAAAATTGGCCATATAGTTGGTCACAAACCAAATCCCAGCAGACACAAAAAGTAGAAATAACTGCCTATATCATACGAGATCACCATGTATTAAAGCTGGACTTCAACAATGAAATAGCAAAAAGCCTACAAATTAATGGAAACAGAACAAATACTTACTCAATGGCCATTGGGTCAAGTAAGAAATCAAGAAATTAAAGAATTTCTAGAATTTGAAGGTATAACATACCAACATGGATGGGATACAATGAAAGCAGTGCTAAAAGAAAAGTTCATAGCACTAAGTGGATTCATAAAGAAATTAGTGAGATCCCATACTAGCAACTTACCAGTACACTAAAAAGGTCTAGAACAGAAACAAGCTGACACACTCAAGAAATTAGAGGACAGAAAATAATAGAACAATACAAAATATCAATAAAACCAAGAGTTCACTCTTTGAGAAAATCAACAAGATAGACAAACCATTATCTGACATAGCTTAAATGCAAAGAGAACACATCCAAATTAACAAAATCAGAAATGAAAAGAGGGACATAATAACAGATACAGATAATCATTATGTCTTAGTTCAAAAGCCTGTAGTCCACAAAATTGGAAAATCTAAACAAAATGGATGATTTCCTTGATAGATATCATCTACCAAAGTTAAATAAAGAACAGATAAACTGTTTAAATAAGCCTGAAACCACTAAGGAAATAAAAGCAGCCATTAAAAGATTCCCAACCCAAAAACCCCACGACCAGATTGTTTTACTGCAGTATTCTACCAGACTGTCAAAGAAGAACTAATGCCAATACTCCTCAAATTACTCCACAAAAGACAAACTGAAGGAATACTAATTTGTTTCATGAGTCTACAGTCACCCTGATACCTAAACCACAAAAAGACTCAACCCAGAAATAGAATTTTATACCAATCCCCCTTATGCACATCGATGCAACAATACTCAATAAAATTCTTGCAAACTAAATCCAAGAGCACACTGAAAACATCATCCACCATGACAAAGTAGGCTTCATACCAGAGATGTAGCAGTGATTTAATATAACAAAAATCCAGTGATGTAATCCACCATATAAACAAACTGAAAACAACAACAACAACAAAAATCAATAAATGATCATATCATTAGATGCTGAAAAAGTCTTTCACAAAATCAAACACACCTTCATGATAGAAGTCTTAGAAAGACCAGGAATAGAAGATTCATATCTAAACACAATAAAAACAATATACAACAAGACACTAGCCAACATCAACTTAAATGTAGAGAAACTTAAAGCAATTCCACTAAATCAATTACAAGACAAGGCTTCCTGTGCTCACTGTATATATGAAATATAGTAGATGAAGTTTAGGTTAGACTAATAAGACAACTAAAGGAGCTCAAGGGGATAAAAATTGGAAAGGAAGAAGTCAAATGCTGCTTGCATATGATATTATAGTATGCATATATTCTTCCAGATTTTCTACTCAGGAACCCCGACAGCTGATAAACACTTTTAGCAATGGATAAAAATTTAACACAAAAAATCAGTAGCTCTTCTATATATAAATGATAGAATGTTGAGAAAAAATAAGAGAAACAACACCTTTCACAATAACCACAAATAACATAAAAATATCTTGATGTAACTCTAGCCAAGCAAGTGAAAGATCCATATGACAAAAATTTCAAGTCCCTGAAGAAAGAAAGTGAAGAAGATGACAGAAGATCTAAAGATCTCCTGTTCTCATGGATAGGTAGAATTAACATAGTGAAAATGGCCATTTTACCAAAAGTAATCTATAGATTCAATGCAATTCCCATCAAAATACTACACAAGTCTTTACAAACCAACACCAAATTTCATATGGAAAACAAAAGACCCAGAATAGCTAAAACAAACCGGAATAATTAAAAAAAAGTATTTTTCTGGAGGTATCACCATACCTGATTTCAAGAAGTACTAGAGAAATAGTAATAAAACCCACACCGTATTGGCACAAAAACAGACAGGGTTTTGGCAGTATAATTGAATCTAAGACCAAAATTAGGCCCACACACCTATAGACACTTGATTTTTGACAAAGAAGCTGAACAAATTGGGTATCTGCACAAAAAGAATGCAAATAGATCCATATCTATCACCCAGGACAAAACTCCAGTCCAAACATATAAAAGACTGCATTGTAAAATTGGATACATTATATCTGAAAAAAGAGAAAATAGAGAATAATCTTAAACTCCTTCATACAGGAGATAACTTTATGAACACAATTCCAACAGCTCAGGCACTAATATCAACAATTAATAAATGAGACCTCATGAAACTGAAGATCTTCCAGGTAAAAGGTACTGCCAAAACGACAAAACATCAACCAACCTACAGAATGGGAAAATATCTTTACCAACTTGACCTCCTGCATAGGACTAATATCCAAAATATATAAAGAACTAGACATCAGTAAACCAAACAACCCAACAAAAAAATGGGTACAAATCTCAACAGAGAATTATCAACAATCTCTAATGGCTAAGAAGCACTTAGTAATGTTCAACATCTTTAGTCATCAGGGAACTGGGTGAGTGGGGAGTAGGGAGAGGAGAGAAAGGCAATAAGTGGTTAGATAGGAGCATGAGAGTTAGGGGAAAGAAAACTGGAATCAGGTGGCAAGCACCTCTGGGAAAAGCTAGAAACCTAGAACAATGGAAACTCCCAGGAATCTATTAGGATGACCCTAGCTAAAAGTCCTACCAATGGGGGATATAGAACCTGAACCTGAAGTCTCCTATAACGAGAAAAGTCTTCCAATGGAGGGACCAGGATATCTCCTGAGACACAAAACTTTAGGCCCACAATTTTTCCTGCCTACAAGATATGTATAAGTAAAATTAGAACAGAAATTTAAGGAAGGACCAATCAATAAGTAGCTCATCTCGAGACACATGCCATGAGAAGAATCCTATCCCTGACACTTTTATTATAGTCTACAATACCTGCAGATATATGTCTAGCATAACTGTCATCTGAGAGGCTTCACACAGGAACTGATGGAAACAGATGCAGAGATCTACAACCAAACATTAAAAGGAGCTTGGGAAATCTAATGGAAGATGGGGAGGATGGATTGAAGGTGCTGCAGAAGTCAAAGATACCGCAAGAAAACTGACAGAATCAACTAATCTAGGCCCAATGTGGTCCACAGAGACTGAATCACGAAACAGAAAGCATGTATGGGACTGAACTAGGCCCGCTGCACATATGGTAACAGTTGTGCAGTTTGGTTTTCACATGAAACTTCTAACCACAGGGGCTGTATCAGACCCTGTTGCTGCCCTTAGATCCCTTTCCTCTAACTGGCCTGCCTTGTCTAGCCACAATAGAAGATGAATCTAGTCCTCCTGCAACTTGATATGACAGGAAGCAGAAAGGGAGGAAGAGAGATGAGGAGAGAGATGGTGAGGAGTGGGGGAATTGGAAGGGAGAGGAAGATGCAATTGCAAAGTAAATAAATAAAAATGTTAATTTGAAAAGTAAATCCATAAATAAAATACACATAGGGAGATACAAAATAAAGGACCTAAGAGTCCAAAGTAAGTAAATCCAAAGTAAAAAGCCAAAGTTATTTAAATAACGTCATTTAGCCTACCCTTGCCTTTAAAGTATCCTGAGATGTGAACTTCTAGAAATACAAAGTGCATGTATGAAATAAAATTCATTGAAACAAGATGAATAATGAATATTTATATCAGATATATTATAGTTCTCTCCTATGATAAAATATATGCTTGGAGATTAATCTTAAGAACTCTTTAGCTAAATATAATTGGCTGCTTTTGATAGATATGTATAAAACTAGGTAATCATGTTCTTCTTAACTTAGTAACTTTCTGAATGCCTTTCTGTCCTTGGAAAAGTTTCCTTCTGCTCTTCATTTTTTGTTTACTCATAAGGACTAACTCAGACACAATGTATGCTATTACATTCTTAAACATGCATCTTGCTCTATTATGTAATGTTTGCCAATATAATTATGTGATAAGTTATGAATGAGCATCATTTTTTTTTCCCAACAGGAGCTCCTAACAAACTAATATTATACTTTGTCTCCATTACTGTAAAACTCACGAGTATCATAATAAAATAAACAAGAGTTGAATTGCTATGAATTGGATTCAACATAACATTTAGTAACTAATTGCTTTTTGGCTATTATAAACTTTATGACTCCATCTTTAAGAGACCAGTCAGTGAATGTTGTTTAGAATAAAAATAGGCAAGTTATTACATACTTTAAAAGAAATAATTTGCTAGAAAAATCATCAAAATTGCTTCAAAAATCTCCAGACTTGATTATACTCTGAGGCATTCCTCCAAGTAAAGAGCATAGAGATTATGGTTACCCTTTTCCATCATATATAAATTGGTACTGAAAAGTACTCAGTATGAGCAGGGCTCACAAACATCAATAACTTATGGAAAATCTGAATGATTCAGATGTGTTTTAAGAATCTCTTCACTGATTCTAATTAACTTTCTAAAATTTTTCTCTCAAACCTATTGAATAAAAATGGAAATAATATGCTATCAATAATTTAGCAATATTAATCTTTGAATACTTACTAAACAAGAATAATATCACAGGAATATTTGTATGGAAAGATTAATTTAATTGGCCCAAAATTCTGTGTATGTAATTATGACATATTATAAAATTCTTTTCAGCTACTTAATATACTCCTAGAAAAGATACTTTTGAAGAAAATAAAGCAGAGAATTATATTATTAATGTATTTGTAAATAAGAATTCAATGAAAAATTGATTTTGAAATTGCCTCTAGCTATATAATGAAATTGATTCTACTGCTGATTAGTCTTAGAAATAAGCAACAATTGTTACTAAATGATAATCAATGCATTTAATTTAGAGCAAGTTAATTATATATTTAATAAACACTTTAAATTTTTACAAGATTTTTATAAACATAAGTGTAAAATACAAACCATAAATCAAGATAAATTTATATTACTTTTTAAAATGACAAAGTAAATATGACATTTCTCTTGATAAAAATGATGTTTAAAATTTAGAAGATCCACTGGAATGATCTTTATGTCCCTTGAAAAGTCTATTATATTATGTTATCACACATCATATAGTAGTTCAGTTGCAGCATTACAGTCTGGATTTAACAATAAGAAAGTGTGGGATGCCATCAGAATTTCATATTCAAGTCATGTCCTGTAGCTATCTAGCTTTATGAAAACAGATGTCACCAGATCCATGTCTATCTTGCTACAATAATTTTCAGGAAATAAAGAAAAACAAATTAATAAATTTTATATTTTATAAATAACAATAAATTTGAATGTATTTTGTACCATGTACATACATACTAAGGAATGCTTAGGAATTCTTCAGATGAAATAAAAAGGATTGCCCTCAAATTAAATTGGTAGAAAAACATTCAAAAGGACCCTATTTAAGCTGTCATTGACACTGTCAGATTGTTAGATATTTCTACTTCTGGAATTCCAGCTTCCTAATAAAAATGAAATGGAAAAATGAATGAACAAAAAATAAATATTTGACATTTTAGTTATTGATTTTTTTTAATGTTTTATTTGAATGTGTGGTATTATGACTTTGGAGAATTAATTGATGAGAAAGAAAACTACAGCTCTGGCTGATTCATAAGCCTTCTTATCAATTTCATTTAGTGATTCAACTTGTAGTGTTTAAGACTTACAACTTTAATAAGTCAAATTTGGTAAAACTTTTCTCCAAGTCAATTTAGCTCAAGTCTTTCTCCATAAACAAACGTGGATCTTGTTAAGGAAGAGACTGTTGTCACACAACCAAGTCAACAAGATGATGTCCTTCTGAGAGTTATGTTGTTGATGTGTTGGTACCTGCTGGGCATCTTCTAGGCTTTCAGAGTTAAGTTCTGAGCTGCCATGTTTAGTGTTGACAGTAAACATGATGGAATCCATATTCATCTAGGTTCTTAATCACTGTGCAGGCCTGTGGGGCTTATCTTGGTTATAATAATAAAAGGGGGAAGACTCACCCACTCCTCCCTACCTGGGATCCTGACCTATATAAGTGGAAAAAGGAAAATGGGTATCAGGAATACATGCTTTTACTCTCTGCACGTAGATGTAATGTCACAAGCTACTTCAATTCAACCTCTGACATCCTTGATGGGATAAAATGTGTTGCTGGTGAGAGTGCAAGCTGGTACAACTACTCTGGAAATCTTTTTGGTGGACCCTCAGAAAACTGGACATAATACTTCCTGAGGACCTAGCTATACCACTCCTGGGCATATACCCAGAAGATGTTCCAACATGTAATAAGGACACATGTTCCACTATGTTCAGAGCAGCCTTATTTATAATAGACAGAAACTGGAAACAACTCAGATTTTCCTCAATAGAGGAATGGATACAGAAAATGTGGTAGATTTACACAATGGAATACTACTCAGCTATTAAGAATGAGGACATCCTGAGTTTCGCAGGCAAATGAATGGAACTTGAAAATATCATCCTGAGTGAGGTGACTCAGTCACCAAAGAAGGAACATGGAATGTACTCACTAATATGTGGATATTAGCCCAAAAGTTTGGAATACCCAAGATTCAATTCACAGCAACTGTTGGACTGAGCGTGGCGTCCCAGATGGAGGAGTTAGAGAAGGGACTGAAGGAGCTGAGGGAGTTTGCAGCCCCATGGGGAGGGAGCAGCAGTGTCAACTGTTCAAGCCCTCTGGTGTTCCCAGAGACTGGACCACCAACCAAAGAATACACATGGAGGGACCCATGGTGCTGGATGCATATGTGGAAGAGGAGGGCTTTCTTGGCCATCAGTGGGAGGAGAGGCCCTTGAACCTCAGGGTGTTAGATGCCCCAGTATAGGAGAATGCCAGGGAGGGAAGACAGGAGTGGGTGGGTGGGGGAATACCCTCATAGAGGTAGGGGGAGAGGGGATGGGATAGAGGGTTTCCAAAGGGGAGACTTGGAAAGGGGGAAACATTTGAAATGCAAATAAAGTATCAATTTTTTTTAAAGGAAGTGTTTTTATACTATACCCAAGAAAGGGTTTTTGTTGTTGTTGTTGTTTGCCTTGCTGTTTTCAAGATATTTTATCACACAGTAAAAACAACTAAGGGATGACCAAAGGGAAGATAATTCTAGCTTTTCTGTTTTATATAAACCATGTATGAGGAAGTATACTCAAAAATTATTTTATAATATATGAATTTTTATCTTCTGTGCCTTATTAACTATATGTACAAAATTTCCTCTCTAGATGATTCAGTTTACTAGGAGTGTTTCCTATATTAATAGATAGAAAATATCTATTATCAATGTTAAAAATTTCCATTCTCTCCAGCCTAGAACTGTTATAGACCAGCATAATTAGTTGAAGATACTTCTGTTATTCTACTGTGTGTTTGACTCTTTTATAAAAAAATAAGGGAACCATTAATTTGTGGCTTTACCTCTGGTTCTTCAATTTGTTGATCAACTTGTCCCTTTCTGTCCCAATACTATATAGATTTTATTACTATTGATCTATAGTATAACTTGAGATGAGAGATGGGAGATCTTTCTATCTCCTGATATCTTCTTTAATTACTTTCTTCAAATATATGAAATTCTTTTTATATAAGAAGAATATAAAAAGAATTTATTCTTCTGGCTTGGTTAAAGGTACCCCAAGATAATTAACATTATTTGTGGCTATTGTTAATATTATTGTTTCCCTAATTTTTCTCTCAGCCCCTTTGTCATTTTTATATGGATGGACTCCTGACTGTGTTTTTTTGTTTTTGACTTTTCTGTTTGTTTTTGTTTTGTTTTGTTTTGTCTTTAGTTAATCTTGTATCCAGTTACCTTCCTGAGGTGTTTATTAGCTGTAGATATTTCCTGGTAGAAATTTGGGGTCACCAATCTATACTATCATATCATCTGAAAGTAGTGATATTTTGACTTCTTTCCCAAATACCCCTTGATATCCTTTTAATTTGTAGTCTGATTACTATAGGTAGAGCTTCAGGTACTATATTAAATAGTTATGGATAGAGTGGATATCCTTGTCTTGTTCCTGACTTTTTGTAGGAAATAGCACTAAACATTGTTCATGACAACAACATCTCCTGATTCGCTAATAAGGAACATATTAGAAATATGAAAAATGATAGCTGTCACAATGATTAAGTGTTGATATTATTTGTTTTATTTTATGTTAGAAATTGTTTGTACTTACATTTAGCATATATGTCTTAGACATCATCAATGAAGCCTCTTTTTACAATAAATGGAAACTATTATAGAGATCAACATCCAGTCAAAATAGAGAGTAAGTAACTTGGGGTGTCCTTTAAATTGGGAATCTTCACTCTCTTCTATACCTATTATCCTTAGGTTTGGTCTTCTCATTGTGTCCTGGATATCCTGGATGTTTTGGGTTAGGAGTTTTGGCTTTTGCGTTTTCTTTGACTATTGTGTTAACGTTTTCTCTGGTATCTTCTGCACCTGAGATTCTCTCTTCCACCTCTTGTATTCTGTTGGTGATGCTTGCATCTCCCTTCTCCTTTTATTATACCTACATTTCCCCCTCCCCTTCTTTGAGAATGGGGAGCCTCACTCTCACATCATTCTCCTCACACACCTCACACACCCCCTCCCCCAAGTCATCAAGTCACTACATGCCTAGACACATCCTCTCCCTCTGAGGCCATAAGGTGGCTCAGTTAGGAGATGGGAATCCACAGGTAGTCAACAGACAGGGACACTCCCTTCTCCTGTATTTAGGGGACCTACATGAAGACCAAGCTGCACTTCTACTACATATGTGCAGGCGGCAGATATACAACCCATGTTAGTTAGCTTTTTTGTTGATGGTTCTGTCTCTGGGAGCCTTCAGAGGTCCAGGCTAATTGACTTTGTTAGTCTTCCTGTGGAGTCCCTGTCCTCTTCTGGTTCCTCAACCCTTCCCCGAACTCTTCCACAAGACTCCCTGATCCCCATCTAATGTTTGACTGTGGGTGTCTGTATCTGCTTACATTAGCTTCTTGATAGAACCTATCAGAGGACCTCTATGCTAGGCTTCTGTCTATAAGCATAACAGAGTATCATTAATAGTGTCAGCTATTTATCCTTGCACATAGGATTAGGCCACTCATTGTGTGACCATTTCCTCCATCTCTGTTTTATCTTTGTTTGTCTGCATCTCATAATCAGGACACATTTTAAATCAATGTTTTATTGAGAGGCTTGCTGTGCTCCTTTCCACTGGAAATCCTACCTGGCTACAGAAAAGGGTCACCTCAGGGTCCATATCCTCCAAAGTTAGAAGTCACAGCTAAGGTTTCCCCCATAGACTCCCTAAAGCATCTACCCTGTCCCTGTTTCAGGTCTCTGGAAAGTGCTAGAGATGTCTCCACCCCTATATATCACTGATTTCCATTCTCTTTCTCATTCTCCCTACACCTAATCCATCCTGCCCAATTCACTAACCTTTCACTTTCCCACCCAGTTCCTTTCTTCATGAAACTTTGAGATCTATGTTATTATCCTTCTGAGAAAAATTCTACCATCCTCCTTTGCACCCTTCTTCTTATTTGGCTTCTTTGGGTCTATGGATTGTAGTGTAGGTATCCTGTATTTTATGGCTAATATTTACATATAAGTGAGTTCATATCATGCTTGTCCTTTTGTGGGTGGGTTACCCTACTCATGATAATATTTTCTAGTTCCATCCATTTGTCTGCAAAATTCACTATGTCCTTGTTTTTAATAGCTGAGTACTATTCCATTATGTAAATAAACCACATTGTTTTTATCCATTCTTTAGTTGAGGGACACCTAGGTTGTTTCTAGTTTTTGATAGTACAAATAAAGCTACTATGAACATAGTTGAGCATGTGTCCTTGTAGGATGGTGGCCCAGGAGTGGTATAGCTGGGTATTGAGGTAGAACTATTCCTGATTTCCTGAGAAATTGATTTACAGTGTGGTTGTACAAGTTTGCAGTCCCACTAGTAATGGGGAAGTGTTTCCCTTGCTCTGTATCCTTGCCTACATGTGCTGCCCCTTGACTTTTTTATCTTAAACATTCTGATGGTTGTAACACAAAATTTCAGAGTCATTCTGATTTGCATTTCCCAGGTGACTAAGGATGTTTGTCAACCTGTAGAATTTTACTTCAAGAGCTAATAGAACAAGAAGTGGAGAATACCCTTGAACTCATTGGTACAGGAGACAACTTCCTGAACAGAACACCAACAGCTCAGGCACTAAGATCAACAATTAATAAATGAGGCCTCATGAAACTGAAAGGCTTCTGTAAAGCCATGAGTCTGTCAATAAGACAAAATGACAGCCTTGACAGCCTTTAGATTGGGAAAAGATCTTCACCAACACTACATCTGACAGAGGGATAATATCCAAAATATAGAAGGAACTCAAGAAGTTAGATACCAACAATACCAATAACCCAATTAAATGGGGGTACAGAGTTAAACTGAGAATTCTCAACAGAGGAATCTCTAAAGGCTAAGAAACAAATAAAGAAATGTTCGATGCCTTTAGTCATCAAGACTCTGAGATTCCAATGTTTTAAACATTTTAAGTTTTATTTTTTGATCATTTTACATCCTGATCAAAGCCCCCTTCCTCCTCTTTTCACAGTCCCACCTTTGCATATCTCTCCCCTTTTGGACCCATCACTTCCCCTCAGAGAAGGAGAGCCTGACTTTTGTACCACCTCACTCTGGGCCATCTAGTACCAGTATGTCTAGGCCAATCCTCTTCCACAGAGGCCCAACCATACAAACCAAATAGGGGTAAGAAGATCCAATGGCAGGGAAGTAAGAGAGATTCCCAGTTATACATTTTAAGGGAACCAGGTGAACAACTTGTTGAATGATTGCTACAAATGTGTTGGGGTCTAGGTCCAGTTTCTGCATGCCTGCTGGTTGGTCGTTCAAGCTGTGTGAGTCCCTATGGTCTCATTTTAGTTGATCTGTGGTTCTTTTTGTTTTGTCCTTGACCTTTCCTACTTGATCACTTCTATTCCCCACTCTTCCTCAAGAAGAGTGGGGCCTGATGTTTGGCTGTGTGTCCTTGAATCTACCTCCATCCACCACTGGATGAAGCCTCTCAGGAGAAAACATTGTGACAAAGTTCAACTTAGGAAGACTACAGTTAATTTTAGCTTATGGCTTATAGTCAGTCTATCTCTCTGGGAAGTCAGGATAGGAAACAAACAGGGCAACAACCTGGAGGTAAGACTTGGTGCAGAGGTCATAGATGAGTGCTGTTTATTAGTGCATTCTACATGGCAAGCACATTTTGCTTTCTTACATTACCCATGATTGCCTGCAAGGGGCGACACTGTCCACAGGTAACTTGTATATCAATTACTTATCAAGACAATACTCAAGAGACTTGTGTGCAGTCCAATGCTAATGAGATAATTTTAATTATGATTTATTCTAATAAAAATAACTGTTTGTTTCTTAAAACACTGTGACTAGGAATACCCTGTGGCATAATTGTACTACTCCTTTGTAAATGCTACTATCTCCAAAAGACCTTAACACATCACCAAAATACTCACACCTCTACATTTATCACACTACTATTTGAAATAACCAAGTTACAGATTAAAATTGCCTTCAGTGTCATCCAACAATGAATATAAAATTTTGGATTTCTGGGAAACCAGTAGTACTGGAAATCATCCTATTAGGCAAAATAAGTGAGACTCTGGAAGAATAATATTGAATGCAGATCCTAGTGTTTACATTCACATGTGTGTATGTGTATATATATGTGGTGTGCATGTGTGTGTCCATCTTTCTGTCTGTCTGTATTCATGTATCTAATCATATGGAATAAAAGTAGAAAACAGTAAGCAAAGGGTACTGGAAAAGAGAGAGGTGGGGGCAGTATATGAGGGAATAGAGCAAACGCATATGCTTTACTTAAAAGAACATGTCTTAATAAAACTTGTAAACATGCATAATTTATATACATCAATTAAAATTAATAGTCAAAACTGTAAATAAAATAAAAAACATAAAGAAATGCATACTATTGGAGAAAGTGGAAATTTTTAAAATATTATTAATTTCATAAAAAAAACCTAAACTCCAATTTTAAACATATTTTCAAGCCAGTTTTCTATAATGTTAAAAGGAGATGGAAAAGGGTAAAAGTATTTATGGAACCTGAAATGTAAGACTGTAATATAAAAATAGCCTATAATCAACAAGAAGATGTTAGCAAACTCCATAACAGATAAAAGTTAATTCTCAGTGCTAAATAACAAAGCCCAAGATGTCTGGGAAAAAATGAAATGCCACCCATTTTCACAAGTAATTAGAGAAATGCAAATTAAAATTAACAGTGTAACACTCTTCCCATTAGCAATATTTAGAAACTTATGTAAAATATTACTAAGGACATGTACAAGAAACTATTTTGCTTAATTTTAATTTTATTTGCTGTTATATAAGAAGCTATCTAGAAGAGGCTAAAGCTAGTAGGTGGTTTTCCTGGAAGTGGCCAACCATTTTTGCATGGATTATGATGGGTGAGTTCTGAGAGTCAACATCCCAGGGGACTTTAATCTCAGGATAGCCTCTTGCAGCTGGTATGCATTTTTCTATAACTATTACATAGTTTACTAATTCCTGGGCATTAGCCCTTTCTATTAGGCTGATTTTCTGGAGATCAACTAAAGGATGAATTTTCATCCGTTAATGCTGTTTAGATAAATTAATGATTTTATTGAATTCCTAATTTGATTAAAACAATTTTAGAAAACAAAGCATTAAGAGATGGTTTTACTTGCTTTACTAGAAAGATACAAAAAAGTTAAAATCAAGAGAAGAACGTAATGACTCCTCATAGAATAGTAAGTAAAGGCTGTAAACTAAGGAATGTAATGACTTTCCATGATTACATTAAAAAGAGTTATAGACTTGGGACCAATTTGTGATCAAGAAAAAACATGCACTGTAGCTCACATCCTATGATGAAGCCACAGGTATTCACTATGACAAAAGGAGGCATGTAAAATTGTTGCTTTGAACTTATAATGAGCTTACAGAATAAAATACTGTAATACTGCTTTGAGCTTAATATTAACATTTTTCTGTAACTCCTCTTTTGTGTAACATTTTGTCTATGAGGTGATTTTCTAAAGAAATTTTGTCTAAGAAGGTAAAAGAAGGCCAGAAAAAAGCTAAGCACTATTGTAAACCTCCCAAAATTTAGTTTTGCCTCCATATATTCTCAACACTGCCCTCAAGACTGCCTTCTGGAGAGAACTTGTGCTCAGGCAGGCTCCCAGTGTGAGCATATGTATGTATGATGTGTTTGGG
This sequence comes from Rhynchomys soricoides, assembly GCA_019843965.1. Lineage (NCBI taxonomy): Eukaryota > Metazoa > Chordata > Mammalia > Rodentia > Muridae > Rhynchomys > Rhynchomys soricoides. The sequence goes on along the minus strand of JADRCH010000004.1, from coordinate 9,564,214 downwards.
TGTGAGTGATATGGGGCATGACATGGCACACATGTGGAGCTCAGAAGACAATAGTAAACTGTTTTTTTCTTCTTACTCCTTAGCTTCCAGGCAACTAACTCAGATCATCATGCTTGAATTTTCAGTGCATTTGTTTGCTGACCTTCCTTGTAGTACTAAGAAATACTTCTATACACTATTGGACATAATATAGATTGTAGTTTTCACTCTTGAAGTGCGTATGTGAGCATGTGATGAGATTAGCCTTCTTAATCTTATATGTCAGAAATCACAGTACTGAAGAAAATAAAAAGAAACCAAAAAGAATCAAAAAATAATTTCAATGTTGTTTTATCAAAGTATTGTTCTAGTGCCTAGACTCACGAAGTAATCCAGGTGCCTTTACAGTAAGAATGGACAGATATAATGTGGTAGAACTACATGTAAGAGTAAGAAACAATCCAGAGCAATAGCTAACATGGAAGTGTACTATTATGCCTTAATTTGAAAAAAACAGTGTTGAGTGAACAACAACTACAAGAGCAGTAGCAGCAGCCGCAGCAACAACAACAACAACAGCAATAGCAACAGCAACAACAAAATACTCTTCTATTGTCAAGCATTGTCTTGACTTATAGTAATGATGGAAGCTACACCAGTAAAGGCCCATCAACACAACTACTCAAATATGATCAAGGTCAGCACCAAACTGCATGCTAATGTTTATGGAGAAAAGCTTACACAAGTGATTATAAGAAAACACAGCAATTGTTTGTCCAGTGCTAAATGCTCCACCCTTTAAATACTTCACCAACCAATGAGGAGAAAGGTGTATGGATGGAGCCAGGACTCCAGATACACATGTAGCAGAGCATGCCCTTATCTGACATCAATAGGAGGGGAGAGAGGCTTGATGCCCCAGTATAGAGGGATGCTAGAGGGTGAGTCAGGAGTGTGTGATTGGGTGGAGGAGCACCCTCATAGCAGCAAAGGGGAGGAAGGTAAGGGAAGATGGGATGGAGGGGTTGTTGGAGAGGTAACCCAGAAAGGGTATATCATTTGAGATATAAATGAATAAAATGATTAATAGTAAAAAATAAACACATAAAGTAGCATTATACAAAATAATCAAGTTATTTTAGACCTGATCAGTCTGTATAATGTTACTTCACATACATTAATATATATATATATATATATATATATATGTGTGTGTGTGTGTGTGTGTGTGTGTGTGTATACTATGTATACATAAGAGCATATACATATATGTATGCAACAACTATTAATAAAAATGAGATTATGAATTTGAAAGAAAGGAAGGGGATAAGTGTGAGTGGGAAGAGGAAGAAAAGAAATGGGAGAAATGTTATAATTAAAATCTAAAAATAAAATTACACCTTCACCTTCAAAAACTGCTATGAAGTTTCAAGAAGTTGTATGTGGCATATATTTTATTTTTCTTCAAGGTCACACAGAATGTATTTGATTTATATCATAATAAGTTTCCTACAGTGCTTTCCAAACTGGTAGTATGGTATCACACTCCATATATATGTCTCATACTCTGTTAATCGTATCTCTAAAGCATTGGCTATCATCAATCCCTATCAATAAATATGTATAAAATGACAATGATATACATCTTAGTAGCATACATTAGGAACTAATTATCTTAAACAAGCCAGTTCACATATTTTCCTGTGTGTGACCTGATTAACAAGTTTGTCCATTGATTTTTATTATAGAGCTGTACATTTTTTATTTTGAAAATTCGTTATTATTTATGTATATTATAAGCATTATTTTCAAATTTGTGACTTACATTTTTATATTTTCACATTATCTATCACAGTCAAATTTTTCTCATTGAAATCCACTGTATCTATATTTCCTGCTGTAATTAGTGTTTAGAAAATTACATCTGAGAGTAACATATTGTAATAAAATCAAGTGTATAATTAAAAAACACATGCCTTCATGTAGTGATACACATTAAATACTTTGTTCCTAGAAAGGAGAAGTACATGGAAGTAAAATTAACCATTCAAAACTATAAGAAAAAAGTGCAGTGACTGGTGTTACTGGCAAGCTATTGTGTCAATATAAGAAGATGACCAGGCAACATAAGAACATGTAAAAATGGAAATAAAAGTTGGCCACAGGAATCCTCAAAACTGATGAAAATGTGGCAATGGGTATTTAACTGTCCTTAGAGAATAATGGGCAAGGCATTTAAGAGGTTCTACATTTTCATAGGAATAATTCAATGGACAAAATAAATGAATTTTATCAAACTTCCAGGAACTGAATAAATTCTGGAAGCTGGTAATGGAGGGATAATTAAGCAAATTGTAGTTCATGTACCAAAGGTAATGATGTGAAACACTGGAAATGAGGTTTGTGATTAGCGAGCTAGAGATGGATCTAAATGTTTCAGATGTCTTCTCTCATTTAGTCACAACAAAATCAGTTGTTGTGGACATCTTCGTTATTGAAATTGTATAATATGACTTAGTATCACATAGCTGTTAAATGATAATTCTGGATCTCAAAAATGAGACTGTCCCAGAATTGACAGCATATGATGAAAAGCCCTGGCTGATGCTCCTTCTCATGTCTTCATTTCATTGTCAGTGAACATAGTTTAAACATCTGATCAAACCAGAGATTATAGCTTCTTGATGGATCTTCTAACACAACAAAATATCCCATTCTAAAACTCATGAGGCAAATAAAAGTTGCTATTATATCTTCCGCTCTTCCCCCACAGGATTAATATTTTATTTGTCAAAGTAAAAAGTTTACTTCTATCATGTGGCACATTGGATGTTTGTTGCCAAAAATTTCACCCATATAAACAAACATGAATGCTGCCATTGCCCTCATAAACCTCACCACAATCAGGGGATACCTGCCGAGAGAGTAAAAGAAATCCGTGATACATTTGCAAACAGTAACTCTACTAATATTTTTAAATGTTCTGTATCATTGTGCTCATCTTTGTTATGTAATTAGTGGGCCTTATTTAGCTTACATTCTGAATTCTCTAGTGGAACAAAGAACAAATTGTGTTTCTAGATTGTCTTCATCACAAGGCTTTCTACAATAATTATGGTCAAACTGACATCAGAGACAGTTATGTAGAAAGACTGAAATATGTAACAAAGTCATGTCTTTGCATGAATGGTTTACATTTACAAAGTGTACCATCCTATGATCATCGTATTCACCACAGAGTATGCAATTTGTTAGCAAGAAACCTAACACTGTTGTTGTGTGTTATTTTTAATCAGTAAGTGAGCACTGACCTGATTTGTTTAAAACAAATAATCTTAGTTCCTAGGGGTAAAGTACCAGCTACAAGATATAGAGTTTTTATTTTTCTCCAAAAATTATTTTAGAGATTGGACATTTTTTATTCGATTAAGACAACTATGGAGAAAAATTTTTAAATGGGAAACCTAGTCTTACATGAGTGATTCCATACTTTTCCAATTTGAAAGGAAATTTTATGTACTTCTATAACTCAAATCTGTGTGATAATAAAGCAGAACTCTGCTTACTAAACAATAACTAACCCACTAAAGTAGTTAAATATTGGTTCTAATAGGCCAAGGTCACAGAATAAAGATGTAAGCATGCCAATTAGTTCATTGGTAGAGAAATATTATCCCATGGCTGCACACTGGGTTTCCACTGGGTCTAAAATTCTTAAGATGGAATTAATTAGTGGCTACAGTGGCTTGGCAGGACTCTTCTACTGTTAGTGGAGGCTGAGAGGACTTCACATTTTTATTCTTCTGTAAATCGGCATGTTTTCCCTCATTTTTACTATTTGAAGTTAGGTAATGTGCTTCTAATTCAATAGATGAGAAAAGTCAAGAAATAACTTGCTCTGTAGAATGCAGTTCAGTCATTCTTTTCTCCCCTTGATAGAATCTAGTTTCCACTTCCTTAAGCATATGAGGGTGGATAATTTGAATATATGCAACAAAATTAAATTTTTATGGAGGACATATACATGAAATATATGTATTTCTTTCCCACCCTACAGACATTCCATTTCCTTTGTAAAGCTAACTGTAACAAATTCTCCTCTTTCCTTTTAAAATTATAACATAGGGACTAGAGTGTTGGCTCAGTGGTTAAGGGTATTGCCTTACAGAGGATGTGGCTTCAATTTCCAGCACCCACATGTCAACTCACAAGTGTTCTTACCTCCACTTCCAGAGGATCTGGATCCTTTGCACAGACAAACATGCAGGTAAAACATCAGTGTGTAAAAATAAAGTAAATCTTTAAAATATATATTGTATTACATGGCATAGATTTCCCCCATCATTCATAGCAAACAACCATATTTTTAAACTATTTATACGACAGTGATGGAAACCTTCCCATCTTCCCCCATCTAATTGCTAAATAACTGGTCCTTTTAAAACCAATTCCATGTGGTAAAATTCTGAGTTAAAAATCCATGCTACAGAGGAATGTCAAATTGTAGTATACACTCAATATGCAAACCCTGTGTTCTGCTCCATAAACTCTCACTTCGTGTTTCCTCATAATCTATGATGCTATACCAATTAATAAATCATCCTGATGACAGTACTTTGTCTTAGGATAGATATATATTATATAGATACTTGAGAGTTTTTTTCTACATGTAAGGTTTTTTAATTGGTTTTTTGTTTTTGTTTTTTTGTTGTTGTTGTGTGTGTGTGTGTTTGTCAATTATAGAACATAAACATTAAATGGCATTTTAATTGCACTATTTTAGGTATACGAAATTCATTGTCAGAACACTATTCAAAAAACTAATTTATCTTCTTTTATCTTGAGAAGTTTTCTTCAACATTTATCTTTTCCTCTAGGTGTTCACCTAATAAAACTGTCTTCTCTTAACAAAATTCACCATAGCACCCAGTAATGAGCCTTGCTAAGCAGACACATGCAGTTGTCCATGGAGTAGTTGAACACATATGTCCAGGTTCAAATTCAGTCAGGACTGCTGAACAAACCCAATCTAAGTTCCATTCTTGTGTTGTGTGGTATCACACCTTTGAAAGCATCAGCTGCTGTTTTGAAATGAATGAGTCACAGTGCCATCTCATCACAGAGGAATACTTTCCTGAGCTTAATATAAGGCATTTTTGTTTTTCCTGTTCCTCTCCTAAGAGATGAAGTCCAATAATAACTTTGAATTTTGACTGGCATTATGAACTGCTTTGGCCAATTCAGACTGAGTCAGAAGCAACAGTTTATGAGTCCTAGGATCAAGGTCTCAAGATGCTTTACTTCTTTTTAGTTTGTTTGGTTTTTCTATAGATTTTTTTTTCTCATACAATATAAACTGATTACAGTTTCCTCTGTCTTAATTTGTCTCTGCAAGATTGCTAGCTGAAGATCAATGTAGACATTTGGACTGAAAAGAAAGATGAAACAAGGGGCCCTATCAATGTCCTGATCTTATTATCACATCTATTACAGGAAGGTCTTGAACTCTTTGCCCAGCCACACAGTTGTTAAATGTATTCTCAGAAGGAAGGTGATTTCAGCCATCTGAGGCATCTCCAAGTCAGTGACAGGGAAAATACATCTGTGAAGTCATGGCTTTCAGATGGCCTGCTTCACAGAATAATTATCTAACACTATTATCATTTCTGACATTTGCTAAGCCAAGGAGTAAGCTGGGACATTTTCTGGCTTTCAGAAAGCTATCAGAGGTGTTAACACTGATTGCTGCCAGTCAGAACAACACCTACAGAGTTAAGTGTGTTAATATCATATGAGTTCTAACTATGAACACAAAATAAAATAGTCTTTGGATGACTCCACCTGTTATCCTGAGATGGTAATTTTGCTGCTACATGAAAATCAAGTCACCTTGGCAACCTGCTCGCTCAATAAAATATAAAATTGTAAAACTGCTACTTAATTAAAATGGAGAGTGAATCATTACACTCTGTACCAGAGGTGCTCTAAAATTTATATCTCTCCTCATTGCCTGTGATCATCTAAGACCTTCTGTGGGCTGTGTAATTTTGCTTCTACCAAAACGTGTTGTTTGAATTAAGAAAAGGACCATTCTGTTCCATTTCTTTCTATAATGCTTGGAACCTACATGAGCCTAGACTATGCCAAATATTGAAATGACAGTAATATGAAAAGGCATACAGACACACTCTCCCAAACACTACCATTAGGAAAGCCACAGTTTCAATGTAAAATGGCACAGCTTGTGTATCTACAAATACCTTTAAGAGTTTTTTACTCTCTGCTATTTTTTTGGATTTAATATTTTAGAAATCAGTTACACTATTGTACATTTGTCTTCTTATAACATAAGATTATTTAATATCTATAGATGATAAAAATTAGTTTGGGCTTTGAAGAAAATATACAGTGGGTACCTGTGATTGCTGTGTATAGAATAATATTGTAATCATTGTGAAAGTCTAGAATTAAAATCTGGCAGTTTTCAAACATATTTGCGTGTTTCTGCATAGAGATATTAGTGAGAAGTAAAGAATGAAAGGAAAACACATTTTGAAGGAGACAGAAGAGTAAATCAAAAATTAATTGTGTCCAATAAAATAATACCAAGTCACAGAACAACCACCTTCAAAAATTCATGTCATTTTATGTGAAAATTAAATGAATGTATTGAATATCACTTTTATGAGAACATTTCACAACAAAATTAATTGGAAATGGTGCACCCTTTTGTTGTTGTTTTGCTGACAGGACATAAATGTGAAATAAAAAGGCTATAAATATTTCCTTTCATTCCCTAAAATCCAAATGATAAGCTTACGAAATACATAGAAGAAGATTAAAGAGTTCTCAGAAGGTCCCTAGAAACCCTACATTATGAGTACCTTGGTAATATCTACAAGGACGTATCAGTCTGACTCTGCAAAAAAAAGATATGTCTATCATCAATCATAACATTGAATTACCAAAATGCAGGGTTCTTACATATTTTTTCATTCATGTTAACTTTGGCTAAAAATATTTTTTTTTACATCACAAAACTTTTAAGATGAAAATGTAATTTTGTCAAAGATATCTCAACAGCAACAGCATTAACAAAAATGGGTTGTGTTGATACTATATACAAGGAGTCCAAGTCAAAATGTACTCTGGAAAGTCAGAATTCTAAGAGGCTGGGCAGATAGCTCACTCAGAAAGCTGATGTTGACATATCCTCATTGCTAGAGGGAAGAAGACAGGTAGATTCAAGGGACTAGAGTTCCTTGGCCAGCCTTCCTACCATAATTGATGAGCACTGGACTTAAGTAGAGATTTTGTCTCAAAAATAAAGTAGTGATGAATTGAGGGACATTTATTCTTGAATCTTCCCTCTACAGGTGTGTGCACATGTGTGTACCCATCTGGGAATTTTGAGCAAAACAGGACTAAAATGAAAGATGCTAAATCACAAACTTCTGAGTCCACACAAATCTTCAATTATCCTTGTTCCATGCTGGCATGCCTGTACTTTGACTACACTGTACATGCCTTTTCAATCACCATTATCTTAGTTCTTAATCACTAACTGTTGTTCTCCTATAATGCGCCTTAGAACTGGATACTTTTATTCTGCTTTTCATATTCTTCTTTTTATATTGTATAGTTTGCAAAGTCCTAGTACTGAACTGAAAAGCTAACTTGACCCATTATCACTGTTCCAACTTCTTGTGTAACTTGATTAACTAAACTTAGTCTTATGCACAGATTTTGACAAGAGACAATTTAATAATGATATTATATATTTGTGTTCTATGTGATTTCAGGTTTAATTTTCTCAGAAGTTCTCTGAAATCACCGTACTTGTGAAAGAAAAGATGTGATCCACAAACAATTCTCTCATTATTGAAAATAATGTTAAAATTGGAAAAATGTTAAAGTTATAACTTAGGAATGATCACTTTATCCAGTCTATTTTGTTCATTCTTTGCTACAGCCATTGATACAGGCAACTTTTAGAGGTGGAACAAAGGGTATCTGAGAGAGAAATGAAAACGTTTAATATTCATAGCCCTTCTGGTCATGGTACATTGCTGAAGATGTAATTAAATCAAATATTCATGTATGTTATTGAACATAAGCACTGGTCTGAAGCAGGGCAGTACAGACAAAGAGGGCAGGACAGCTAATGTGGATGTGCCATGACACAGACAACCTTGCCACATAAACAAGAGAATGGCAGGCGACTGTGGGTACTCAGTTGAATTTCTTTATTGACCAAAATTCATAAGAAATATTCAAGAGCAAAACAAATCCTGAGTAAAGGAAGCATGAACAGAAACACAGCACATGTCACTGAGGATGTCTAAGTCAGCTGGTATCTAAATTCAAGGCAATAGCTGCTAGGAATTACAAGCAGGGAATCCTCTTTATCTTTCTTTTAGATATGTACTTAATCTTGATTTCCTTCTTTGAAAGCAAGATTGACTTTCGGAATTTAGGGTATTTTAGTGACTAAAACAAAAAACACATTAATTATATTTATTTTTTGTATAGAATTGTAGAAGTCTTTTTAAATCCTAAACTCAAGCTATTTTAAATATTTCTGTCATGACTTTTATACAGTCTGTCTCATATGGATTCTTTCACGGGGACATGGTCCAAATGTCACTGTTGATATTGTGGAAGTTTACAGCATGTGGACTGAAGGGGAAGTCAGTAGTTTGTTAAAATGATATCCTTGGATGGGATTAAGTCAGCTATATAAGCTATAAAATTTCAATTGTTTCATAAGCAAGCATGTATGCATATGTCATTTTCTGGCTTTCTATCGCTTTCTCCTAAAACCCCTCTGTATCGTCACACCATTGATATGTAGCCTGAATGTCAGAAAGGCAATACTGGCACCATGAACTTGAACTTCCATGACCCTGATTTAGAAATTTGTTACAAAGACAAAAATAAACTGACAAGACTTACTACTAACTGTTTGGGCTAGTCACGCTTTCATTAATAGTTGCTGTGACTAAGCTAAGAAAGAATTTCTACATTTATAATAATAAAGAATGAGTGGAAAATGTTTTTGGCCTGCTCTGTGTTCAGAGATAAAACTTTAGGAAAAGATTGGTATTGGTCCATGCATTATTTTAAATATAAAATATGAAAAAAATAAGAAAAAATGGAATCTAAAGATATAGGATATTATTTCATGCAAGTGGTGAGAAGTTTAACCACTGAGAGATAAGCATTGCAAGGGGAGCTGTAAAACCTGGAAGAATGTTGCCTCTCTGGAAAAATCATGTGCCATTCTGGCATCACGTCATATTAGATCAGATACTGCCTGTGGAAACAAACTGTTCAGAGATAGGTTATAAGTTAGCAGTTAACTAGTCTATGGTAGCTAATGATGATATATTTAGCTCAAATAAAAAAAAATAAAGCACGACTCGTGGTAATGGAAGGAAGTGCAGTAACGTGCAAAGTAGTCTAGCATGATATACAGTAATATGCTCATCTTTAAATGATTTCTTTTATATTTGAGATTATAATGTACTCGCTTGTCTCCCCCTTCCCTTTCTATCTCCAAACCCTTCTGTATGTCACTTCTTGCTCTTTTAAAATTATGTTTTCTTTTCACATTGATTGTTATTACATAAGCACACATATAATTATTCAGTATGTACAAGGTTAATCGATGTCCAATTTCAGCTGGTGTATTCTTTTCTGGAGGAGACTATTTTTCCCACTATCAGTATTCCTTAACTGCCTGTCTACATTATGGAGGGTTGATGCCTTATTGTCTCTTCACATACACATACTCCCATCTAATTTGCCATGTGAATTTTTTAAACAAAGTCTATCTATATAAACATGCTAGTTTAGAACCCACAGTCTCTCTGCTTTTCGGAGGCTGGGCATGTGTGGAATTGACACCTTGCTGGCTTTTTAGCTACTAACATATGAAAACTGGGCCTATATCTTTGAAGAAGTATTTCAAGGAGGTAAGGTAAGAGTAAGGCAAAGGAAAGACAGACTTTGGAGGAAAACAGACCATTCTCTCACATCCTATGTACAGACGAGTTCCACAGGGAAAGAACTGAACTGGCTATCAAATAAAGAGCTTGAAAGCTCCCCGTATAGGAATTGATGACATTCTAGCACACAATTAAATGCATACTCATGGCACCCTGTGAGCAACAAGCTAAGCACACAAACTGAAAGCTTCAGTGAAAGAAAAGTGAGCAATTCCATCAGCAAGGATGTCATGGAAACAGCTACAAAGGCTACACTCTGGGTCTTTATTTGCAATGGGCAAGAATTTAATTGGATAAGTTAGCATAGATTCTCACATTCAAGGACTATTTTTTTTACAATAACCATGCAATCACCTATGCCAAGTCACTCTGTCTCTTGTCCTTTGTTGAAGGTTTCCAACCTCCATACAGGGAATGCTTTGAGACAGTACGTTCAGAGGCAGCTCTGCTAGAGCTACAATATGAGCCAATGCCTCCCTTTGTCAAGCTCTGCACACATCAGGTGCAGTTTAGTTTTTCTTTAAATACTACCACAGCAGTCTCTAGGTATATACTGTGGGCTTTGAGTTCAAAATTGACTGGCACTTTCTTTATAATGTGGCATCAACAGATCAGTGTAACCTGAGACCATTATTATTATATATCTGTGCCATTTCAATCTCTATCACTGACAAACCTCTGTTGTTGTATGTTCATGAGAGAATTAAGAGTCTTAGTTGCTACCCCACAGAACACAGGAAAGCATATCCCTAATTTTATTTCATCTGTATATTATCTGTTGATAATACCTTATCATAGGAATAATTTTAGGGCAATTGTTATCCATGAATTCCCCAGAAATTGTAAGTTTGAAAGAAAGTTAAAGTAGAAGGTGAGATAGGAAAGCTAACATTATAGTGTATTGGTTAACACTCATGGTTTGGTAACGGGAAGCCTGCTTATTTAGTATTGCCAAACACACAGCTATTTTTCAGGGTAATTTGCCTTGACAAGGAAGAGAAAATAAATGGATCCACCCCTTTACTTTCTAGTTGTGAATGCTGGAAATTATTGCTCTGTCAGATTCTTATAGACACTGTTAGGAACCAGGGAATCATAATTCAGTTATCAAGCAAAGAATAATTAAGCTCTGTCTGAAAGTAATTAGGTGATGTTTATGCAGAAAAGCTGTTGGGTTGCACACAAGCAGGCAAAATCCCTGAAAAAGATTGCCTTCAAAGATAGTAATTGGTGAATTTCATTTCAAATACTTACATTGTCTCTAAGTACATTATATCACTTTGAAAGTAAAAATCAGTATTCTTAAGAACATAGCAGACTAGAAATCTACATCAATATGTGTGTGGGATTCTACTGCCCATGCTGTACCTTCACCATGAAGAAGAAATTCAGATGAATGAGTGCCATGTGCATTGTGACTGGTTTATACTCTGAGATATAAACCCATCTCAATGTGTTGGTTAATATTTCCAGTGGATCAGTATTTACTGTCTCAAGATTTACATGTTCAAAAGGGAATAATTAGAATTTCCCCTAGAAGGTTTCTTTCTCAACTGAGGAAACTACAGGGTTGAGAAGCACCTAAAGAAATGTTCAACATCTTTAGTCATCAAGGAAATGCACACCAAAACAACCCTGAGATTCCACCTCACACCAGTCAGAATGGTTAAGATCAAAAAATCAGGTGATAGCAGACGCTGGCGAGGATGCGGAGAAAGAGGAACATTCCTCCATTGATGGTGGGATTGCAAGCTGGTACAACCACTCTGGAAATCAGTTTGGTGGACGCTCAGAAAATTAGACATAGTAATACCTGAGGACCCAGCTATACCACTCCTGGGCATATACCCAGAAGATGCTCCAACATGTAATAAGGACACATGCTCCACTAGGTTCATAGCAGCCATATTTATAATAGCCAGAAGCTGGAAACAACCCAGATGTCCCTCAACAAAGGAATGGATACAGAAAATGTGGTACATTTACTCAATGGAATACTACTCAGCTATTAAAAACAATGACTTCATGAAATTCGCAAGCAAATGGATGGAACTTGAAAATATCATCCTGAGTGAGGTAACTTAGTCACAAAAGAACAAACATGGTATGTACTCACTGATAAGTGGATATTAGCCCAAAAGTTCAGAATACCCATGATTCAATTCACAGACCATATGGAACCTAAGAAGAAGGAAGACTAGAATGCAGATGCTTCAGTATTTCTTAGGAGGGTGAACAAAATACTCACAGGAGGAAATATTGAAACAAAGTTTAGATCAGAGACTGAAGGAAAGGACATCCAGAGACTGCCCCACCTGGGGATATATCCCATTTAGAGCCACCAAACCCGGGCATGCTTGTGGATTCTGGGAAGTGCTTGCTGATGGAAGCATGATAAGCTCTCTTCAGAGAGGCTCAGCAAGAGCCTGACAAATACAGAGGCAGATTCGTTCAGCCAACCATTGGATGGAGCATGGGTCCTGGATGGATGGAGGAGTTGGAGAAGGGAGTGAAGGTGCTGAGGGAGTTTGCAACCCCATGGAGGGAGAATCAGTGTCAACTGGCCTGACCCTTCAGTGCTCCCGGAGACTGGATCACCAAACAAAGAATACACATGGAGGGACCCATGGTGCTGGCCACATATGTGGCAGAGGAAGGCCTTGTTGGCCATCAGTGGAAGGAGAGGTCCTTGGGCCTGAGGGTGTTAGATGCCCCAGTGTAGGGGAATGCTAGGGAGTGAACACGGGAGTGGGTGGGTGAGGGAGCACCCTTATAGAGGCAGGTGGTGGGGGAATAGAATAGGGGGTTTCCAAAAAGGAAAACATTTGAAATATAAAGTACGTATCAAAAAAAAAAGACCTTGCATCCAGTTCCTGTGCCCCAACTAAGGTCTCATCTACCATTCTCTACTTATAGCCTCAAATTTATGAATCTGCCTCCAGATCTTCTGATTCTGCTGCATTCATCTGGGGTGCATCTTTAAATTCACAGTACAAACCAGGTTGTATTATCCAGCTTTCTCTTGCTGTGACAAGCTTCAGAATTCCATGTAGATAACAAAAGGTTCATTTTGGTCATAGAGTCACAGGTTCTATTCCATGATTATTTCACCTGTGCTTTTAGGTATTCTTGGGCAAGTCCATCTGAGTAGAAGCAGGTGACATAAAATAAAAAAATAAAAAAAAAAAACAAAAACAAAGCAACAACAACAACAACAACAACAACAACAACAACAATAAATGTTAATTTCACGACAGCCAGAAAGCAGGGAGAGAAATAGAGAAGGGGAGGGAGAAAAGCATCAGGAGAAAAGGAAGAAAGAAGGAAGAAAGACTGGGTTCCAGTATCATCTGGAAAGGCACACACCAGTGCTGATGTTTACCCATCTAGTCACTTTCCTCTCCCAGGGCTAGTGGCAAAATTGGCCATATTAACCTTTCCTGCATATTTGTAGTGTAGACATTAACAGGAGTATGTGATGTGGCCCTTGTGAACTCTTACAGCCACACTCAATTCCATGTTCATTCTTCCTACATTCTTATCCATTTTCTACCATAATCCTGTTGAAATGTAAATGTGAGCATAGCCTTCTCTGGTAAAACGAAAGCATTCCCCTCTTGCCTTTACAAAATACAATGACAATAACTTTGCTCATCATTCAATGTTCTCATTCTGGATCTGTCTCATGTATATTCCCTACCTCATTTGTTCAGATAATGATAGCTCTAGTGAAATAGCTTCTACTCATTAGAGGTACTGTGTACACTTAAAACGTTGCCCCTCACCCATACCAACATGTCCCCACCCCTTCCACCTTGGCTATTCACAGGATTTCTTCCTTTCTTCCAGGAAGAAGTTTTCTAAAAGAAACCTTTTCTAAAAGGAATTTCCTTGTATTAAATAAATGTATCCTTCTGATTAATATCAACCAACCAGCCCCCCTACCCTGAGCTCCGAAGAACTAAACCACCAACCAAAGAGTACACATGGATGATCCCATGGCTCCAGCCACATGTGTAGCAGAGGATGGCCTTGTCAGGAGTCAATGGGAGGAGATTCCCTTGGTCCTAGGAAGGCTCGATGCCCCAGTGTAGGGGAATGCCAGGGTGGGAAGGTGGGAGTGGGTGGGTGGGTGGGTGGGTGAGCACCCTCATAGAAGCAGGGGAAAGGGAGATTGGATAGGGGGTTTCTGGAAGACAATCTTGAAAAGGGGATAACAATTGAAATGTAAATAAATAAAATATCCAATAAAATAAAAATAAATATATTGTCATTCAAAATCTGATTACAATATTTGAAAGACCCATGACAATACTTGTAATTAATGTTAAAAAATTTTTAAATTTCCAAGATAAAAAAAGAGACGTCATTTCAACTCATATCTCTATCACTAATAACTCAAAATACTTTCCTAGACTTAAGTTATCAAGAAAAGAAATCCTGTATTATTCCACTTGCATTCTTTCCTCAGTACTAGCTTTGAACTAGACTCTTCCACAACATAGGCTCATGGGCACATCTATGAATGCAAACATATGCAAACTAAATGTATATATGCAAATGTAAACATAGTTGAAAACAAAAACATAAAAATAAATTAGTTTACATAATTGCTACTCTAAGCAAGAGGATATAAAACTTAGTTGAATGTCCTCAATTAATGATATCATCTTTTATTACAAAGATATAAAAGAATCAGCTTAATACATATTGGTCCTAATTTGTCAACATCTGTGTCTAGCATATACTTGACTACAGGTTGTGTAATATTTTATTTTATTGGTGGTCACTCTTCTTGCAAAATTAGTGCTGAGTTTATTCTCAAATCATCTTATAAATTTTAAAATAAATATATTAAATTTTCAAAGCTACATTTTTTTAGTTAAATTTAATTTTTTCTACTTATTTACTTTACATCCTGCTCACTGACCCTCTCCCAGTCACCCCTGTCACAATCCTTCCCCAATGCCCCTTCCTCTTCAACTCTGAGCCCCTGCCCTTATCCTGCCACCTTGGATGTTCAAGCTCTGCAAAGCTAGACTCATCCTCTTCCACGGAGGCCAGGTAGGTCAGCCTAGTTATAACATATCCCACAAACAGGCAACAGCTTTTGTAATAACACCACTCCAGCAGTTCAGGACATACATGAAGACCATTGTATGTTTTTGGCTTCTTTATAAAAATTCAAGTGTCTATAGGTGTATGGGATTTTTTTTTCTGGGTCTTCAATGCAATTCTATTGATCAATGTTCTGTTTTTGTAGCAAAAACATGCAGTTTTTATCACTCTTGCTCTATAGTGTAACTTATGGTCAAAAATGGTGATTCCACCCAAAATTCTTTTATTGTTCAGGATTATCTTGGTTATCCTGCTTTTGTTTTGGAGTTTGTTTTTTGTTTATTTGTTTGTTTGGGGGTCTTTATTATGAAGTTGAGAATTACTCTTTCAAGGTCTATAAAAAATTATATTGGAGTTTTGATGGGGATTGAATTGAATGTGTAGATTGCTTTTTGTAAGATTGACATTTTCACTATGTTAATACTACCTATCCACAAGTACGGGAGGTCTTTCCATTACCTGATATCTTCTTCAATTTCTTTCCTCATGGATAAGATGTTCTTGTCATACATAACTGTCTCTCGTTTGATTAGGGTTGCACCAAGATAAATTATTCGTGGCTATTGTAAAGTACGTTGTTTTCCTAATTTTGTTCTCTGACAAATTATCACTCGTATAAAGGAGGACAACTGATTTCATTAAGTTAATTTTGTATCCAGCCCATTTGCTAAAGCTGTTTATCAGCTGTATTAGTTCTCTGATAGAATTTTTGGGGTCATTTATGTGTACTATCATATCATCTGCAAACAGTGATACCTTGACTTATTCTTTCCCAATTTGTATCCCTTTGATCTGCTTTTGTTGTCTTATTACTCTGGCTAAAACTTCAAGCACTATATTGAATAGATGGGGAGAGAGTGGGTAGCTTTGTCTTGTTCCTGTTTTTAGTGGAAATGCTTTAGGTTACTCTCCACTTAGATTGGTGTTGACCATTGCTTTGATTATGCCTTATACCCTTTGTATCCCTGATCTCTCTAGTATTTTAACATGAATTGGTGTTGGACGTTGTCAAAGGCTTTTTCAGCATCTAATGAGATTATCATGTAACTTCTTTTCCTTTCAGTTTGCTTATAAGGTAGATTACAATGATGGATTTTCATACTTTGAACTAATCACTGGGGTGGAGCTTATTTAATTTTGATGCATGGTGTCTGTAATGTGTTCCTGGATTCAGATTCCAGTATTTTATTGAGTATTTTGAAGAATGTTTTTAAGAGAAATTGGTCTAAAGTTTTCTTTCTTTGTTGAGCCTTGGTGTCATTTTGGTATCAGGGTGACCGTGACCTCATGGAATGAGTTTGGCATTGTCCCTTCCATTTATCAACTCTTCTTTGAAAGTCTGGTAATAGTCTCCACTAGAATCCTCTGGTCCTGGGATTTTTTGATTGCAAGACCTCTATCATCTTTATAAGATTGGATTTAAGGTCATTTTCTTGTGCTTCTCTTGTGTTTGGACTTGATGTAGTGTGGTAACTGTGCTCTGAAGGTGTCATATTGCTTTGGATTTAGTTGATTGTGTTAGTTTGAGCCATCTGGACCTTTAGCCATCTGGATGGCTTTGATCCCTGGATGTTCATATTGTAGTCAGTATTAGCAGGGGGGTTAACTTTAACAGTCCTGGTATGGCAGGCCTTTGTTGAGTATCCTTGTGCTGTTTCATTCTAGACCTGTAGGTCTGTATGGTTCAGGAGCCACAGGTCTGATGAAGGTCGGAGAAGAGGAGACAGGAGAAAGGAGGTCCTCTTAGGATAGCAAGCTGTTCAGAGCAGCTTGGAGTGCCCAGAGAACTTAAAACAGTAAAGATGGGTGGGGAAAGGGAAACTAACCTGTATGGTTTAAGATACATAGGTCTGATGAAGGCTGAAGGAGAGGTGGCAGGATATTGAAGAATAATGGAGGTCGCCTATGGATAGCAGGCTGCTCAGGGGAGCTTGACTTGCCCCAGAGCCTAAACTTATATTTTAAATAAGACAAAATAGCTTTTTTTAAAACAGTGAGTTTTGTTTTATTTAGTCTCAACATTTACAATTCTGAAAAATTTTGATAATTAGGCAGACATCCAAGACAGTTCCAAGGGATCTATTTTAGCACAAGTATTATTAGCTTTTTTTTTTTAATAGCATCAAATTGAAATTATTTACCACATGGTAAAGAAAGCATAAAAACAATGGAATAAGGTTTAATTTTCATAAATTAAATTAGACCATTTTGAAGTAAAACAATTATCTCAGAGTTTTTGTTGCTAAATATTTTGATGGGATTCAATCTGTAAAATTTTCTTTTTTCAAGTAATTTATTTTTATTTTATGGGTATAAAAGTTGTGTCTGATTATATATGCAAGTATAGAATATGAATGTACCATGCCCAAAGAAGCTGGAAAAAGGTCTTTGGATGCCTTGACAATGGAGTTCCACACAATTGTGAGCTTTCATCTGAGTGCTGGGAGCTAAACACAAGTCATCTGGAAAAAAAAGAAAAAGCTGTTAGCCATATCCAGCCCCACACAAGTAAAGTTGTAACTCTATGGTGAGTTGTGTATTTTCACAAAAGCTATAGTACATACAATCTTGACGATACCAAAAATATTACTGATATTACTGATAATAGAATAGTGATAATTCTATTTGATGAATTTTCAAAATGTTTCACAATGAGAGTTATTATTGATTTTAAAACAAGTCACTGTTCATACCTAGAGATGCACAAACAATTTTTATAACTATGATTAAGCATTCTGAACCATTTTCTTTCACAGATGATCTCTGTCCTTTGATCTGACATATTTGGAGTTTTCCCTGAAACAAATCTCATTTCCATTTCTAATCTCTTACACTGAATACAATGTGACCTTAATTATATTATTGTGAACACTAGGCCTTCTTGGTGGTTACTATTTAGCTATTGTAAAAGTATAAATGTCTGCACATGACATGTAGGTACTGCATGCCCTTGCATCTCACTTTCATGTATCCTGGTATGAACTTTATAAAACTTGGACCAAAATAATAGCCCAGAAGTGGTGAATTTTAACCCCTATTTCATTGAAGCTAATTTTGAAAACTCCATAATTTTTTACATATTGATTATTTCTCCACATCTCATCTTTCTGATAGATAACAGAGGTAAACAGATATATTTGATACTTGTGTGACTGTTTATGTGGGAAACTGATTCATAAAAATCATAGGTGTGTATAGTGCTCTATACATGTATGGGAAGACCCAATAAAGTTGATAGGGTGGATTTGTAGATTTGTAATTTGATGTGAATCATTGGGGGAGTTGCTTTCTTGACATCATTTGATAAGATTCTAAAATATTGACTTTTTTTTTTTTAAAGTATCTGGATGTGGCATGGAACATCTAGTTAGAACTTGACTAGTTTGAGGATGGATATAGCTAAATGGTTAAGGTCTTTCTGTTCTTCCAGAGGACCTAGGTTCATCTCACAGCACCACATATTTGTTTGTTTGTAATGCCAAGGTTTTGTACCAAGGTTTTGCAATACCTCTTCTAACCTCCTTTGGGTAATACTCATGCACAGGTAGGTCCTCTACTTTGGCACAATTGTCTTCAGTTCTTTTTGTTTGAGGTGGAAGATGTAACTAGCCCTATGTTCAAAACTAGTTGAAGCAAATTAAAGTCCTTTGATCAGTCTTGATTGATCACATATGATGCATTCCCTGGATTAGTTGAGAAATGTGTATGTCCTGACTATGCCGCTGCCTATATAAAATTTGAGTTGAAATTATTTAGCCATAATGACAGATAATGACTATTGGGTGCATAAATAATGATTTTGACCAAGGGCATTTTCAAAGTTCCTAAAATTTTAAAGCTTGCCCAACTGCCCTCTGCTGAAATTATTTATCACTTAATTACCTCAAACTGCTGGCATCTGTTTTCATTCCTTCTGTTCTTTGTTATCTATACAATTTAATTATTGATTAAATATGTGCATGTGCTTTGGGTACTTTTTCTTTGAGCACACTTTTTTTAATAATATTTTAAAGAAATATGAGTTAGAAACAATAATCAGCTACTGGAAGGCAAAATTCTTTCCAGGATGAAACCAGATACTGTTACATGTGTATGAATGACACTCTGAAGATGCCTAAGTATGGCTCTGTTATTCAAATCAAAATTACAGATAAAACCAATATGGAATTCTTCAATTACACTCATCTATCACATTTTAAATAAGAAAATTTAAAATACTGACTTTATGGTGATATAAAGGATATAATTATAAGCTAAGAGTTTTGATTCAATCACACTTAGAATCTAAAATTCTCTACCTTCTTTTTGGCTTCTATTGGAACCATATATTTTTTGTTAGACAGTTATCCTAGGTGCCTGTCTCAGAGCATCTTCTTCATGTAGCTTATACTTATGAATCTGTTCAGATCAACCCTTCTATATTTTTCTGGTATTTTGCCTCTCTATTCCATATTACCCCAAAACTGGACACATTCTTGTCTTTGCATACTCTTTTACATCACCTATTTATAGATCTTATACAAGACAATCTATAATTCTTTAGGAATGGATTATGACTTTCTTCAATGTGGCAGAGGAGGGTCTTGTTATCCATCAGGGGGAAGAGAGGCCCTTGGGCCTGAGGGTGTTAGATCCCCCAGTATAGGACAATACCAAGGAGGGAAGACGAGAGTGGGTGGGTGGGTGGGTGGATTGGAGAATATCCCCATAGTGGCAGGGAGAGGATGGAGGGAATGGGGAGGTTCCAAAGGGGAGATCTGGAAAGGGAAAAACATTTGCAATGTAAATAAAATATGAAAAATTTAAAAAAATAAGAAATAAAATAATAAATTTTAAAAGTAACCATTTGGGAACTGAATTATAGAGTAAGTATGTGAATGAATGTGTAAATGTACATCCATAATATTATTTACAACAAGAAAATATAATATTTAAATGGTTTATATTTCTAGGTCTTAATATAATATTTATATTGTATGCTATTTATAAAAATTCATATTAGCCTAAATTCATATTAGAGTAAACCATGTAACCTTAAACATCTGGAACATACTATTGCAAATTTCAAGCTAAATGAAGTAACTTTATATAATAAATTTATAAATCAATTTATTTATTCACATGTTTTTCCTATTTAGACATTTTTACTAAATTCATATTCTTTATTATAGCTCAACACGTTTACTACAACATTAAGAGGATACAAGGGCATGTATTTGTTAGTGAATACTATTTGAATTATTTTTCATCTACAGGAGTCCTATTTCCACTATTCTGTTATTTAGACATTATAGCCCTAATTGTATTAAAGGAGAATGAAAAAAATAAATAGCACCAAAAATCCTTGAAACATACCATTTTATATATTATTTTCCAATAATGCATTGATGTGTATAAAATCATTACTCAAAACTGTTTTAATTTAACCTTCACATAATGCAATACAATAGGTATTAGCCAATTTAAAAGAACTGAGGCAACTTACTGAAAAGTACATAATTATTTAATGACTTAAGATTCAAATTAAGGCATTCTTTCTCCAGAGACCAGGAAACACCACAAGAATTAATAATTGGACTCCATATTCAGCATCAAAGGGGAAAAAGTAAGAAATAAAACCAGCATTTCACATCAGAATAAGGATATTCTGGAAAGCAAAAAATAATTAAGCAACATCCTTCTCTTGACCTTTTGTAGTGGTTAACAAAAGCAATCTATTTATTAATGTCAATTTCAAAATCTGACACTTTCACTGCCTCCAAATTACCTTGAGGTTAAAATTAAAGGTCTGAAATAGGCTTTCAAACTGACCTATAATATGACCTCATCCTACAGCCTTAAAGTTAAGACCTTCAGATTCCTAAGACATTTGAGTTGCTATGCTGTTGCACAGGAAAATGGAGAGGTTGAGAACAAAGATAGACCAACAATTCTCTAGCTCTTTCATGCTGATCACATTACTAGGATTTCAGTGATTATTTCACTGCATCATGGGAGACTGTACATGAAAATATCAGTCCTATCCAGTTGCAAAACTACCCAGAACAAAAGTGCATACACAAAGTAGGTAGCAACAATTGAGAGTTTACGAATGTCCTCGAGTGTCCACTTTGAAGACTCCTGACACACTTATCTAAAAACTAGCTTCTTGTGAACAATTATAGTATTTTCTATCTATAACAGTTAATTGATAATGAGACAATTTTAACATTTTTATTTCTAATTGTATATTTACATTTTATAAAATTGTATCTCTTGCTTACAATTTAATTGTAGGAACATTACACAATCCAGGCTGGTGAGATGGCTTGACAGGAACAAACATTTGCTGCAAAGCCTGACAATCTTAGTTCAATTCCTGGAACAAGCATAGTGGGAAGAGAGAACCGGCTTCTACTTGTCCCCTGACCTCTGTGACACACCTTGATACAAGCATGTGCACACATAAAAATAAGTAAATAAATAATTTAATAAAAGTGTTCAAATTACTCTTTAAAATTACATATTTCTTCAATTGTGCTTAGAATATTGATATATTGTAATGACTGAAGATTTGTTAGGGAAGTTTGTGGGACGGAGAGGGAGTGAGTTGAATATAATCAAAATATTGTGTCCACGTGGATAAAATGTTCAAAGTGTGTGTGTGTGTGTGTGTGTGTCTGTGTGTCTGTGTCTGTGTCTGTATACGTGTTTACCCACTATCTTCTCTAGCCAATTTGTTTGATATTTTTCTTATTATGACACAGAAGAGCAGTCATTAAGGTACATTATTATTGCCATGATATTTGAAAATATTGTTTTCTTAAACACTTGCAACTGAAGTTTTAAGCTCTCGTCTAACACTTTCTTGATATATTTAGACACATACCTTTCCTCATGGTTACAAATTCTATCAATGTGTGAAAGCAAACTGTCTTCCAGCTAAGAAAACACAAAATCTGTCAATAATTTGCATAACTAGAAATTGTGTTCACCTTTTTCTGAAACTTTTCAAACTGGGAATAGCAGTTCACTGAAATCATGCTTAATACATGTACACTTAATGATGCATCTATTAATAGTGAGGAAATAGTAAACTACTGTGCTAATCTAATGAACGTGTGACTGGAACTATGGTTCAATGAAGTAAGACTGATTGCATAGTCTTCAGACCTGATTCTTACTTGAAAACTCAAACAAAAAAGTATATTATTCTTACTTTGTGTACAATATTTTGTGAAATAATCATGTTGATGCACTAATCCTGTATATGTAACACTGCTGGTCACAGGGATAAACAGTTTTTGAGAAAGAAGCTTCACTGTATCCCTGAGATCAACATTAAAGTGGTAAACCAGTTCTCCTTATGTTTAAGGATTAACTTATATAATCTCTATTACTGTACCACCAATTATTTTTGTGATAATTTTTTGTGACATTTTTTCTTGGTCTATATTAAATATAGTATTAAAATAACTCTAGTTTTAACATTTTTGTGTTTAAAACAGAACAATATAACAATAATAAACATCACACTATGAAAAGAGACACTGAGAACTAGAGTTGAAGAACTTGTATAGTAAAGAAAGTACCTCCCAGTTTTTACAAAACAAAAGGCATATTAAGGAAAATGTTTGATATATATTCAACCAAAACCATGTGCATGTGATAGTGTAGGTGCAAAGGCTACGATTTCCATATATGCTTTAGCTGTATTAAGTTTAACATGAGTTAATAACATGAACAATTTTTTAACATAATATTTTTATTGACTCTGGAAATTTCAGATTATGTACCCAGATCACATCATTTCCCAGTTCTTTCATGTCTGAACCCACTCTGTGACTTCCCCCTCACAAAAAAATTAAAATTAAAATTAAGAAGTCCACTTTGTGTAATCAATATAGTCACTGGAGCATGGTCAATCTCTCACTGGCTGGTTTCTTAATTAGAACTGAATAATTCCCTCCCCTACCTCAACCAGAAGCCAACAATGGTGGAATGCTAACTTCAGCATCCTGGTCACATTTTTTTGAGAGTTCTTTTGATGGGTTTCTCTCTGGTATGCAACTTTTTCTGAGGAGGTGGGAGTTAGAGTGAGGTGTTTTCACAGAAGTCTTCCATTTCTCTTCCTGTTTCTCAATTGTACATCTGCAATCATCCATCTCATTACAAGTGGTGTGTGGTCCATCAGAAACCATGTGCAAGCTCATGATCCATGCACCTGCTGATTATAAAGGGCAATGTGAATAAATTTTAAACATTTTAAAGTCTTTAAAGGAGACTTGATACTGCTCAGCAGTTAAGAGCACTTGCTACTCTTTTAGAGATCCAGGGCCTACATGATGGCTAATTTATATAGTTAGCTCTTGTTAAAAGGATCCTGTACAGTCTTCTAGTCCCTATGGATAGGTTATGCAAATACCCCACATACATACATACATACATACATACATACATACATACATATATACAAACAAACACATATATACATGCAATGATACTAATAAAATATTTAAAAATAACTAATAATCATGGGTTGGAGATAAAGAGAACTAAGTAGATATCTAAGGGATACTGTTGATACTACTGTGAAAATCAGAGAGCCCAAAGGAGAAGTAAAGGTGTGTTCCAGACCCAGCTAGACAAGTACAGATTTCTCTGTGATTTTAACTAACTTTCCCTTTAATATTATTCCATTACCATAGCAAAAGCAATGGTACTAGACTCAGAGCGACATTGTGAAAATTTAGTTAGTATTAATTTGATTCTGAACAAATTAAACTTCTAAACCACTGAAATTCTACAGATTCTTTTGTTGTCCAACTATTGTTTCCTGTTGTATGACTGTAGAAAATAAAACAAAACAAAACAAACAAACCTTTACTGACGGCCTAGTCTTTGCTCAGATGAATTGAGAGGTCCACAAGGGGTTACTAACAATGATACGAACTGAATCTTTACAGTGTTATACCCATTTGCTTCAGTAGCTCCTTACTGGTTTTAAGTTTCTGCCCTCATTAGATTTTGGTCCTCCTGATTTAACATTGTTTGACTTATGACTCAATGATGATGATGATGATGAGGAGGAGGAGGAGGAGGAGGAGGAGGAGGAGGAGGAGGAGGAGGCATTGAAAATCAATGTTATTTTTGTCACCTAGTGTCTTCAGGAGGCCAAAGTTTGTATTATACTTGGAAAGCCAGAATAAATACTCCATAATTTTGTGTGGAGCTGCTTTTCTGAACTTAGCATATTTTGAATGCTGAGAAACAAGGTTTAAAAGATAGATAAGAAGTCATAGAAACCTTGTAGTTTCTGAATCTTCAATTAGTATAATCAAACATCTCACTTGTGTTATTTTTTGTCTTGTAATAAAGGGCCAATTCTTAGGATTATAGATGAAAGAGTCATTCTGCAGATTTCAACTGGTCCTTTGACACTACAGTAATTTGGGCAATAACTTCAGACACCATTCCCATTGTGAGTTTTTTCCCATAGGTGATCATACCTTTCAATGACTCCACAACCCTAGGTTCTGAGGACCATTTTGGAGAAGGGTTCATACAATTAAATAACCAGAGAATGGGAAGAAGACCTTTGAAATACTGTCTTCTGGACATGACAGAACCAGTGTAAACATGAATTCACAATATCTAATTCATTTATATCCAGTATATACTCATTACAAATGGAGTGAGGAAAGACTCAAAAAGAGATCCAAAGGTTTAGAATATTCCTCATTGTATTGTAAAATATAAGTATTGCTGAGGCTGGTCTTGTAGTCAACCTGATTCGGTTCCTTGCACCCTCATCAGTCTTCTCAGAACAGCCTGTAAGTCCAATTTCAAGAGGAACTGATGTTCTCTTCTTGCTTCAGCAAAGAGGGAAAGGCACATGGGACACACACATACACTCAAGCCATACATACATAAACATAAAGTAAATAAATACAAACCTTACCATAAGGACAAACAAGTATGTCCAGCACCTATATGTTCCCAAGAATATTATTATTATTATTATTATTATTATTATTATTATTATTATTATTATTAACTGTGCACATATTTTAAATTACTGATATGGTAGATGTTCTGCTGCAAGGACAAAGCTGTCTGCTCTGAAATATTCTAGCCTGAAACATCAGCATTTTGTTTTCTCCAAGGAAATATTTTCAATATTTGTCCCAAAACTATTATCATTGCTCATTGAAATTATTCTACCTTTCAAAGTTCATTTTCAAACTTTTTATTTCTATTTGTTTTCTGTGAATTCATTTTTTGCTCTCTTTACTGAGCAAAGAATCTATCACTACTGATAGATAGTAGTGATTCTCATGTTCATGGAGGGGACTACAAAATCATGAATGTTTCAAATATGACTATAAGCAAAGCCAATTCACATTTACTTATTCTGTATTATAGAGACTTGGGGATCAGAAATATTTTAAAGGTTTACAGAAGATGATCACATGCAATATATAACACTGAAGGTCTGAAGTGCACAAGGATTAATGACCATGACCATGCACGTTGTGAATTGTGGCCACTAGAGTTCTTCAAACATAGTTCTCTCCTAAAGGCAGACAATGGTTCCAATTTTGAGCAATTAACTCAAGAACAACACACAAAATTAGCAGTTTCTAATTATGAGTAAAGACAGATAAGAACTTATCTTGAGGTCAAAAAGGTATTGAAGCTAGAAACAAGACGGGTGTGCCAAAGTGCATGATCTGAGTGCTCTGTATTGAACTCAGGTCCTGGGCAAAGCAGAGTAATATCTTAAACTCAAGCTGTCTTTCATCCGTAACAAAAAGGACTTGTAAAAGGATCAAAGATTTTAAAATAGCATCTCTCATGGGATAAATTTTAGAATGAATAATTAACAAACTCTTACATGAGATTCTGTGATGTCACTCTGAGTTTTAACATTCATCTCTTCAAATGCATGCTGTCAAGGACTGCCAATTTACAAAATAAGACAGAAACAGGTAAATAATTAATTTTGTGGTGTGTCCTTTATTTTCATTTTGCAAAAGCTGCTTGGAGAAGCTCTTAGGCAACTTGACATTTATTAAGTACGTGTTCTGACTTTATAGATGACTTTTTTCAAACTTCTCCTCTCAGTACTCAGGAGGGCAGAACTAAGGCGAGCATAGAGACGGTGATGGATGCTTTCCAATAATGATGGAGGATGCGTAGTACATAGGGTACTGTAGGTACATAGTACCATCCTTGTTTTTCACACTGCAAGTCTTCCTTTTTCTAAGGCATAGATCTTTAAGCTGTGCTTTGCAGAGAATTCTTGCATTTCTAAAGAGTGCACAGTAGAAAGATGTCCATACTTCACAGTATACTAGTAGTAATTCAGAAACACAATGAGAGACACTGCTAGCAAAAGTTACATGTCAGAAGTAATGGGACAAATCTCAATTTGGAGGCTCTTCAAGCTAGAGAAGTTCTTTCTCCATCCATAGATGACCAGCAATACTTGCCATTATTATGAACACCTAAGCACTGCCAGAGAAACCTACAAAAAATTTCAAAGCTTGTGACATCCAGAATTCAAGTATTTTATTCTATAAAATTTTAAACTGGCTGTTTCTAAGCTCTATAGGGTTTAATGTTATAACAAAATAGGAAAGGCAGCACAAAATCCTTGATGTTAGATATTTTGTTGGTTATTATAATAAAATGCTTATATCCTGAAACTAAAATTTAATACAAAACTATCGCTTAAACTATTCATACTAGATTTTAATGACAGAAAATATAAACACAGACTAATATGGGCTCACTTGTGTGCATCCCTCTTAATTTCCTAAATACCAAGACCCTTCACTTCAAGTGTGTGTGTGTGTGTGTGTGTGTGTGCGTGTGTGTGTGCATGTGTGTGTGATACTAAAAGAATACACATACAAACTGTGAATGCTACATTAGTCAACATCCTTCCATCCATAAGTCCATATTGTTCTTAAGCATCATTTTAGACTATTCCATAATTTACTTTACTTTTTCTCTAAACAAAAGAAGAGGAAGAAGAAGAAGAAGAAGAAGAAGAAGAAGAAGAAGAAGAAGAAGA
>JADRCH010000004.1:9366583-9537036 GCA_019843965.1 Rhynchomys soricoides | reverse complement strand
GAAGAAGAAGAAGAAGAAGAAGAAGAAGAAGAAGAAGAAGAAGAAGAAGAAGACTTTGAAAGCAGTTCATGTTCCTTTATTCAGGATACAAAATCTCTAATAATTGCTTTAGGAAACCTGTTGAATTAGTCAACCCTGTCTATAGGTTTGGAAATTAGTATAGCTGAAAGATTTGTTCTGCCTGTGAAAAGAATCTGAAGTATACTACTTTATAGTTGCATGCATATATTTCAATTCTATGGTTATCTTCATGATACCTTTGTAGAAATAATTGGGTAGAGTGAGCCACATAGCAAAGGCCACCTAGAAAGCTGGAAAGGATGCAATTTCAAAAGGACCTAGTGGGACTCTTTGGAAGTATAGTGAGTTGTTGTAAGAAAAGATGGGGTTCTAACTTTGTCTTGGCTGTTCAACTTCGTGAAATAAATACTACTTTAAAGTTCACTGGGGCAGTCAACATCACTGGCAAACTTAATTTTCTGAAGCTAAATTCAGGTCAGAAAGTTCAGAGACTAGAATGGATATGCTTACTGCCTGCAGTCAGGTAGAGACTTAAATGATAGATTTTGAATATAAAACTGTCTTGCCTTCAATGAAAACATAAGGCAGTTCTGGAGTTTTAAATATCCATGTGGGAATATAAAGCTGTTCATTTGGCTTGAACTGAAATAATTCAAAGTTAACAACTACGAACTTAGTGATAGTACTTTTTAATAATAAAACAGTAACAAGATTAGTGTACATGTCTTTCATTAGTTATTTAACCATAATTAGGTCTCCCTATTTATAAATTTTCATCAGCATTTTACACAATGCTAGTATTTCATCAATCCTGCTTTCACTATTCAAAGTGCCAAAAGGAGGAGTGTTGTTTCTGGGATTATATTTCTCGCATCACAAATCATCTCCCAGAAAATGGCAAGATTAAAGTTCTACACTTTCTATGGTAGATTATTCCAGATCTTATGTTTTAAAAGATATCCTGTCCACACTACATTATACGCATGACAACAAGGCAATCAAAACTGCCAAGGCAAGCACACAGAGCTTTCTAGGTTGCTCCCCTTGTTTCAAAGTAAGAACTTGAGACCAGTAGCTTTCTTTACCTTGCAGGCACCACTGGGATTTGTGTACAGATCTGGGTCTTCAGGAGGTAAAACTGGGAAAGGTTTTGACTTTTGTTACTACAGAGCAGCCAACAAGGTATTCTGTGGCAGAGATTTGTAGCTCTTGTTTCATAGTGCTAGCAGATGGACCTTCCCACATCTATAGCCTGATCTTTTGAGCCATCCTTTCTCAAAGGAAAGAGCAGAGAAGAAGAGGGGAGCAGAGGGGAGAAGAGGGAAAGGGAGGAGAAGAACATTTCTCTGGAACAACTGGATGATGGTTAGAAATCATTGTCTTGTGGGTGCTTTACTGAACCCATCCAAACCAGTTATGAATATGCAAATGTATGTTGATTATAGTCAATATGATAAACAAATATTCATAGAATATTTTGCCATTCTCCAGCTATTCTCATTCTGTTATACCTAGATATGCTAAGTAAAGCTTATTATATATAGAAAGTACACCTTTAAAAAAAAACAAGATAGCCTGAAGAAGAGATTCTTCATTTTTGAGCAAGAAACACTCTTACAAAGGGCCAGCAGAGTTCAGTTCCAGTTCACACAGCTCAGAGTGGGTAGCTCAAACAGGCCAGTGGATCCAGCTCCAGAAGGCGTAACACCATCTAGCCTCTCCTTCTTCTGTGGACTTCTGTTCTCACATGCAAATACTCCAATACAGATGCATAATAAAGAATAAAATAAACTATATATCAATAAAGTTCATATATTAAACCTATTCATGGTACATAAAATTCCAATAATGTTTTCAGAAATTTTTTCCATGCGATACATTCTTGGCATCATCTTTGGTGATGCAAATGTGGTGTGTTTCATTCTTACGGGATATGTTGTATTTGACCTCTTCAAAAATAGATATCCTTCAGTTTTCATGACTTTGTTGAGTGCTTTCATGGTACTGGAGGCTGTATAATACAGAATTACATACACTATAGAAATACTTTATTATTATGGTTAAAATATAAAACCATAGAGAGGGTAAAGAAAAGATTTGGAAACTTTACTTCTGTGGGTCTTTTGAATGCAAGTATGTCTCTAAAACATGTGTGTGCCTAGTACACCCTCAGAAACAGAAGGGGATGTCTGACAAACCTGAACCTGGACTAACAGGCAGTTATTATCCACCATGTGGAAGCTGGGAATCAAGCTCAGGTCTTCTGGAAGAGCTTCAAGTACTGTTAAACATTGAGCCATTTTACCAAGCTTTAAAAAAAAAAAGTAATGTTGACTCAGTTCTATATTCTGTAAGGAAATTCTACTCTGTCCATGTGATCTAGGAGGAAGACTCCAAGCTGCAGAAAGGAATGAACTTCAGCTGAGAGTTTGAGTTTTTTCTTATAAAACTAGTCACATGCATCACACTTTGACTTCTGATCTACAACTGGTAGTGTTAAGAAATAGCTGTTGTTTTTAAACTGCCAAGTTGTACTAACTTGTGGCACTGGAAAACTAATTGACTCTTCTTTTGCATGCATACCCTCAAAAAGAAAGGCATGATAAAACAGTATGAGTCATCATTTCTATCATGAAAGTGCCACAAGTATGTTGTGGTAAAGCCCTGTCTTCTACTTTATGAATTTCCCCTCTGAAGCATCCTATTCCCTAGAGTCTGCTTTACTCTCTAGGGACGCATTGTGTCCTCCCATAGAGAGAAGAATACCCATGATAATGAAGGCCCATTGTATCATCTTCTCATCTCAGACTACTTACTATCAGATTCAGATACACTAAAAAAAAAAAAAAATGCCCTTGAGAGATAAATTCATCCTTAGACACAGTCACAATTTCAGATGATACTCACAGGTGTCTTGGTGACTGATTAAGTCGTGGTTTATCATAAAGAACATGCAGAAGGGGACAATACCAAAACTCAAGCATGATTTTGTAATCTCAACTTATTTCTCTTAGAATAAATAGAGTATGTGATAATAAAGCTACAGACTAGAGGTGCTCTTGTTCCACTGGCAGCATTGTTGACTTAAGCAATGATGCATCCTTCTGTTATAACACAGGCATCATCAAACCATGAACAATAAACCTTCATTTGCCAAAGTGTTTATGTGGCCCATGTTTCAAGCATATTACATGACAAGACAAAATATGCCTTAGCTACAGTAAGCTATTCACGTTTCCTATTAACTAAGTTAAGAAAATTTTATATTTTATATTACATTATATCATATACGTAAATCAATATAATTTGCTCACTTTATTTTTCTTTCCTTTCTTCCCTTTATTCACAGTATCATATATCTCAGGGTGGCTTTGAACAATGAAGTCAAGGATGACCTTGAACTCATATTTTACCTCCTGCTCCCATGCTTTTTGAGTACAGGTATGCATCACTATGCCCAGCATGCTATGCGAGAATTGCAGCTCACGCTTTTCAGACAAACACTCCACCAACTGAGTGACAACCATAGCCCCCATTTCATTTTTGATTGGTACCATAACCTTACTTGCTTCTTTTTTAAAAAAGATTTATTTATTTTATTTATATGAGTATACTATATCTGTCTTCAGACACACCAGAAGAGGGCATCAGATCCTATTACAAATGGTTGTGAGCCACCATGTGGTTGCTGGGATTTGAACTCAGGACCTTTGGAAGAGTAGCCAATGCTTTTAACTGTTGAGCCATCTCTCCAGCCCCCTTACTTACTTCTTAAACCCTTATTGAAAGTAGTGACATGGGCTTTGGAGTTCAGATGTAACTTCAAAAACATGTAAATGGCATTGGATTTTACAAAATTAAGATGGTATTTTAATCTTTACTAAACTGTCAGATTTACTAATGTTCAGGTGTTAAATAAGTTTCAAGGATAATTAAAAGAGAAACCCTTTAAAATAAACCTGTCAACTTTTTTCTAAAGGAAAAATAAAAAGTTTGAATCCTTATATAATGAACAACAACACAATTAAGTTCTATTCAGTTCTATATGATTTTTAAAGGTAAAAGCAATTCTAGTTAGAAAAGAATGTGTTGCCAAGGCTCATGAGCCTCAGCTAAACTAAACACTATGTCTCCAGCATATTTCTAATTAAGTATGCAATTAAAAATGTTCACTGCACCCTGAGGCCTCCCATCTTATTTAAATAACTGCTTGTCCTACTTTAAAATAAAGCAAGTTATGGCATTCTCAGGATTTTTCAAATCCTTAGATTTTCTACATGACTTCACTAACAGTTCAAGTTCTTAGTAAAATGAACCTGCTTAGAAATTCAGCAATTCCTTCAACATTTAACAAACATAAATTCTAATGCTCTATATTAAATGAACAGGCTATACTTATGTATTTGTGTAACAACAATGAAAGAAATACAGGCCATCAGTTTGGAAGAGGAAATGAGGGTAAGATGTATGGGAGGATTGAAGGAGGACTACATTAAGTTAAAATAAAAAATAATAATCAGATTTTTTAAATAATAGAGTATATATAAACACCAACGCTCACTTTTAAAAAGAAATTTTAAAAAAATGATATAAATGTACATTTTATTTAATTTTTCATTTACTGGAAAATTATGAAACCAAATAAATATTTGACTGACTAGGTGTCAAATGAATATTATTTAATACACATGACATGTACCATTTATATTTTTTTAAATAGTGCTCCTTTATTCCATGCTTTTAACCTAATTTTAGTCAGAACACCTTATTGTGCAAAAATTCTCATATTGTGGATGATATCACACAAAAGCTCATATAAGATTGTAAACCTGTTAGAGCTTATTCTATGTAATGGTTGGAGTATAACACACATGGCAGAAGAATTTAATATGCAAGGAGCTCCTTGCTACACACATACATAACACACATTTTCCTGGTAGGTTATGTGTTTAATGTGTTGCATTTTGTTAAAGAACAAACAAGCAAAGGAAAGGCAATCTGACCTGATTTGGCATTAGATGCTAATGGCTGCAGAGACAATGAAACAACCCACAAGAAAAATGAGTAACATGATACATCATATGCAGCAACCAACCAAAATCATTATTTTATTCTACATCTAGCCCAAGCAAGACAAATTTTTAGAGCTTGCTATATTAAAAGTTAGGGTCTCTAATGTCATGAGAATATCTAGACAAACATGCCAGAAAACCCCAAACCAGAAAGAATCTAATATCTAGAATATACATAATAGCTCTCTGCATTGTTGTCAGAAAAGTACAAGAAATGTAATAAAATGAAAAGGATGTCATTAATATGTAGCACAGATATGAGGAAATCTAAACTTGCAGACTATATTGATCTCACACTAAAAATCAGGAAACTACAAAACCAGATATGGTATTAAACACCATCCCAGTTCTCCAAATGGCAATGGAGACAGATCATAATAAAGAATGGTTTAAAATGTGAGAAAATCTGATAGAAATCACTGTTCACATGAGTTTCCATAGTAACATATTTTTGGATCCTTAAGGAATAAGTTTACCACAGAAAAATGTGCCCCTCTCTCAGGTGTGTCAGCAGAGATGATCTCTCATAATGAGTACAATGGTCACACAGCACTTTTGGGTCACAGGAAGCTTGGGGGTTAAGTTTCCAATAAGACAGACAGTGTAGGATGGATGCACATTGTAAAATATTATGAAACAATTAGGAGGAACAGTCAAGATGTACATAAAGAAATATAGCCACATCTTTAATGCATTAAGTAAAAGTAGAAAATAGGAAAAAACATGAGATTTATTGCCTGAATCAATTTATGTAAATTATACATAAGACAAATGATGTATACATGTAAATTTGATTAAACAGCTTGGAATACATGCCTGAGAGGTAGAATGGGGGTAGAGTACATGGGAATTGATGATCAAAATGGATAATCATTGATGTGAGCGCAAGGTTATGATTAATCACATTCCCAATGCTGGCCATTAAAAGTAAAACCTGCTGAAAATACAGACTGCAAGTCGTAGAACTGAACCAGCCTACATATGCTCAGGAGAATAACGGATCTGAGCATTTTATGATTCCATTTACATATAAACAATGACACACTCATTATAAATCTTTCTTATTTTCTCATTATGCTTGTATTTTCTCCCAGCTTTATTTATCAACCTTTGTTGTTGGTCTGGTTTGATTTACTGAAGGCAAACTGCAAGCATTCACACTTACTCTATAATTCAATCTTTTCACTAATCAAATATGACCTTTTCCAAGTTAACAACTTTTTCAAGTTAGCTTTTGCTTTGTTCTGGAAGAATATGAAAGTGTTTACGCTTTGTGCTTGTTTTTCCTCTTTATCTGTTTGTTTCTATGAAATAAATTAGATCTATTCAGGAAAAAAATGAACAGTAATTCAGTAAATACCTGGGTGGCTAGGAAAAATATACCAAAAAAACCTCTGGGTATTGTAAGACATAAAGTTAACCTGTAAGCCCCACCTGCCCAAGGGCCAGGTAACTTCCTAGAATGCTGGGAGTTGTAGTTCTTGGAAAATAACAAAGTAGGGTGACCTATGGGTTTGTCTTTATGAGTTCCTGCAAAATGTATATGGGGCAACTCAGAAGGAAATTCCAGGGAATGGTCCTGACCAAAGCCCATCCTAGTCCGAATTTAACTAAATGCTTGCTTCTAATTCGGCTAAAATAGTGGAACTGGTTTTACTCTGGCAAATATTAGGATTGACAGTATGTAAATAATGTATTAGTGAAAATTTAAATATGATGAATTTAATAGCATTAATTTATATAAGCTTTGATGTATTCCTTTAGGGGCATTGAAGTAGCTGAGTTCATAAAGGTACTTGCTGCCAGATCGATGAACTATATTCAAGTCCCAGGACACAAATGGTAGGAGAGAACTAACTCTTGAAAATTGTCCACTGTCCTCCACATTCATGTCATTGTGCCTGTATATACACATAGCACATACACAATAGAAAAAGGTAATGCCACTTTAAAATACTGTTTTTGAGAATAATTTAATCATTTCTCTCCTGTTTTAAAATAACATTCTTACTTCTGCCATTATGATATCTCTCTCTCTCTCTCTCTCTCTCTCTGTGTCTTTTTCTCTTATTTATCTATCTTTTATCTATTCATGTATCTCACTATCTATTTATATGTGAATGTAAATGACATAAGGAAATTAGATACTTGTAGCAAGAAGGTTTGGGTGCAGCTTATGCACATGCTGTATATTGAGGAATACATTATTAAGCTATAGTTATTTGCTCCCATGCAGAAAGCAATGATAGGATTTTGCATGCTTATAGAGCTTATATTGCTATCATTGATTCCTTGTTTTTAATAAGAGGACAAAGAAGTCTCTGTGTTTTAAGAGAAAGAGTGGTAGACATTCTTCCTTTACATTAGTGTTAAAATCTTTACCATAGAATCAATATGTATTCCTTAGAGCTGCGATATTCTGCACAAAATACATGCCAAACAAACAAGGCCAAAAAGCATTGTCTTATTATTAAAGGCAAGGGAAATATTCTCTGTAAAGTCACTAGAGAAAGTTTTCTCTTTTCTTGATAGCGTGATATGCTTTGATTTCATACACCCTTACTTCGATATCTGTTATAGTCTCTAAATAGCTGCTTCCGTTCTCTGTCTGTGACTCTGTATGACAGACTATCTCTGTTCTCTATTACATATGTACATCAGTCATTATTAGAATAAGTGCCTACTTTTCTTCAATATGGCTTTACCTAGTGTAATCACATCTACAGTAACTCTATTTCAAATTAGATAATACTCAGAAGTCTAAAGGTTAGAGCTCAACACATCATTTTAGGGACCCTTTCCATGCTAAAAGCTGCTACTTTCCTGTTGTTTGAGCCTTCTATGTGTGGACACTACATCTGATTTCTCAGTACTACCTGCCAGGTGTGGGGGTGTCAAAGCTGTTGTAGTTTTCCCTGCTTACTCTCATTATTTTGAGTAAATCCCTAGTCTCATTTGAAAGCCAATGTATTTGTTCTAGGATTAGTCTATATTCTCCTCTGTCTAATCCTTGAAGTAGAATAAAGTCTCTGACCCTTCACGTTTCCTGCTTAGCATCAACCTAATTTGGAAAGATTCCTAACTTATAATAGTACATGATAAGCCCTGGCCTCTAACTTGCATATTATCAAAGAGCTGATATTTAGTATTTATAAACTACTTTGTACTATAGGCTTAAATATTTATGTAAAGTTATTATTTGTTTTTTTTTTTATTTATGGGATTTAGAAGAATGATTATTCTTTTGGAGATACTACATCTATATAGACATAGACATAGATATAGAAATAGATATAAATGATACTGGTTTGGGGTTCTTTTTCAAACCGGTTTCTCTGTGTATCCCTGGATGTCTTGCAGCTCAGTCTATAAACAATACTGGCCTTGAACTCACAGACATCCACCTGTCCATGCCTCCTGAGTACTGGGATTAAAGGTATATGCCTCCACTGCTTGGCTAGGGATATATTTTATATTCCTCTTCTACACAGTAAAGCATTCTCCTATAGTTTTAGAATAATAGAAAATTGTAAGTTGGCCACATTTGCTATTAACTGTTTCTCATATTTGCAGCTCAACATCTCAAATAGGTTTAATAGCTCTCCGATATGAGATGGTAATTGATAAATTCATTACTGGTGAATGAATAGAAAAGAGGACTGAGAAGTCACTGTTAAGTCTAGGTCATATACAAGGACATATTCTTTTTGTAGTCAAATTAAGTGTGTATTTCTAAACTTTATTTATATATGTGCTTAGCTAGAGATAATTAGAGGTGTCAGAAGTCTACCTCAGAAAGACAGAATTCCATAACTCATAAGCTAAACTCATGTTTCATAAGGAATAAGTTTGATCTAAGAAGCTCCACATATCAACATTCCTAAGGCAAGGTAGTCTCCAATCCTGGTAGCTAAAACTGAATTCCTTCATCATACCACAGTGAAATACCACTTGAATTTTATAAAGTATTGTTATAATAGCTTTTTACTAGAAAAAGACTTGAGAAGATAAAACATAAAATAAAGGTCAAAGAGTACTTTTCTCATTTCTGATTCCTTCATTTTTATCTTGAAACTTCGATGAGAAGAGTTTAGATCTCTGAAACTGGTTTGCAGTCTATCCTTTGAACACAATGCTTGATGCCTACATATTCTCATTGTAAAAGGAGAAAAGTTGGGGGATACCAATCTGGTGGGTCTTTGGAAACCAATTTCAACAGGACATGTTTAATTATTGAATTTACACAATGAGATATCCAGGACATTAAATTTGATTAAAATATTCTACTGCTTTCAAATTATACTTTTTAAAAGTAAAACTCATTGGGTAAGCAGATTAAAGTTCTGAAAGAAAGTAGAATTTCTTTCCAATTAGAAGCTATTTCACACTTAGTTTTGCTGTATGTCCAGATCAATTTCTGTGAACTGCATATGGTTACAGTGTTGTTTGTTGGTGGGAATTTAAATGTTTTCATTATGTTACTTGGATATAAAGCATTGAAATTTAGCTTAGTCCATTAATATGGTAAGACAATGGAAATACATAAATTGTCTGTTACATTGTGAAATTAAGCCCTATCAGTTCTGTCTGTTGTTTCACTAACCAATATATAACTGTAAAGAGTAATATATACTACTGTTGCACAGAAGTGACTGCCTCTTTCCCTTTGAAAGAAACATATTAATCTAATTTTTTCCAATAAATTATTAATTAGTGAACTTTTACACCAGCACCAGAATATTAAATTCTTTAGGAAAAATTACCATATTTTAATATTGAATCATTTGGGAAAACACTATAGCTACCACCAAGAAAGTCATTTTTACTCCTTCATGAATATTAACTCTTAAGATGAATTCTTCTTTATAAAACTCTGAATGTCATTATGCTGTGAAACTGGCTATATAAATGTGATGAAGATATAACTAATATAGTTAGTGCAGTAAAAATATAAATTTGTTAGCAGAGAAACTGCTCTTCTCTGGAAAAAGGATTCAGTCCCAGCACAAACAGTATAAGTAGAACTTTATAAAAAGCAAAGCAAACTTTTCATGGACAATTTCAGTGGCTGCTCTGATTTTGAAGTGGTAGGACAATTTGTTCTATACTGCATTTTTTTTATACTGTTCCTCTATCACATGAATACATTGCTAAATTTCTCCCCTTGGGTATCAACTTCATTCACTCCTTTCAATTGTGCATGCTCTGAGATCAAGGTGCAGTGCTTTGTGTGTGTGTGTGTGTGTGTGTGTGTGTTTGCACACGCTCATTTTTTTGTTTTGTTTTGTTTTGTTTTATTTTGTTTTTTTCTGCCTACAAATATATCTATTGGTAGTGTTGGGAAGTCATTGCAAAAATGTCCTGGCACCATAATTTCTGGTAGGAAAGGAAAATACCCAAGCAATGACATTAAGTATACACAACCAC
Organism: Rhynchomys soricoides; assembly: GCA_019843965.1. Lineage (NCBI taxonomy): Eukaryota > Metazoa > Chordata > Mammalia > Rodentia > Muridae > Rhynchomys > Rhynchomys soricoides. The sequence continues at coordinate 9,526,516 of JADRCH010000004.1, read as the reverse complement.
AATGGGATACTTTAAATATCATATCTCAGAGATACCAAGATATAGCAATAATTCCTTCATTGTCTCACTGCCAATTCCTTGACTCTGTAATAAGAATATACCTAACTACCAAAAACATGGTTATAGAAGCCTTATGTTAAGATCGCCCTGGATACCACCTAAAAAATATGATAGCTGTGATAGTGCTTGGGCTGTAGGTTAATAAGAATCAACTTTATAAATTCAACACCACAAGATCTTGTAAATAATCCTTTTTGTTTGATATCCTGAATGTAACCAGACTGTAATTCTTTTGTACCATAACAAAAATGTGAGAATCACTTCATGAGCAGATAATGGCTCTGATAAATTGATATTAATGGTTCAAAACACAGTGTCTCAAAATTCAGTTTCTGAACTTAGGAAGCATGTTCAAAATGACTAATAGAAAACTAATTAAAAAATTCTACCATCCTCTTTTTCCTCGCCAAGTTTACATATTCTTTTATAAGAAATAAGCCAATTTATAAATTCTTTGAAAAAAAAGTTGAATAAGTATTTTCTTCTCCATTTTTCTTGAAAAATAATATTCAAAAGTAGAGGATGATTTCAATAGTTCTTTTCAATAGTTCCTCTAAAAGATAATGAAGTCTTTTTCTCTGTGACACAATGTCAATGAATGCTTACCTGTTATGTTAGATATAATCAGTCCTCTACAGAACAATTCAACACACACACTATTTTTAACCATCTTTTCTCATGTAATCGCTGAATTAAAAGAATTAATTGCAATTTATGATTGAATTTTATTTTTTATCCAATCATAAAAGTGTCAACTATGACCTCCTGGTATTTGGAGTACAGATGATTTTGTGTATTCTTTGATGCTTAATAGTGCAACAGTATGCCAGCAACATCTCATCACCATACTAAAGGCATGTCTAAAGCCAAAGGAATCCTCGAGTGAGCCAAAGCATTGTTGCCAGGGAATCACTGTACTAACATAATAAGTCTATGTGGTTATTATAAATCTTGTAATTCCATATTTTAGCAAATACATAGAGATTCCTAACAAACAGAAAGTTGATACTTTAAATGCATATGTGATTCACTAGAAAAATAAAGTAAATTTTCTTTGCAAGTAGAATACTATAAAATTTACATAAGGATAATAAATTTCAAAATATCTTACAATCCTAGTTAGTCCTCATGGATCCACACTCCGAAGTTATGTATATTTGCAAAAAAACAATGTGAACAAAGTTTTCTCACACACAGATAAGACATCTACCTATGTGTCTCCTTCAAAAAATGTTTTTAAATATTTATAGCTCTTTTACTAATAATTGTTCTTTTACCTTTAAGCTACCAATACAAATAAAGGCAGTGTACAAACAAAGTTTAAATATTTGGTAAATCAAAATTAATATGAAAAAAAACAAGGAGACTTGGTCTCTTCCAGAGACTCTTATACTTGGTTCCTTCTGCTACAGTGATTCATTTTTTTTAAATCTCCTTTTCATGTTAGTATTGATTACTAGGGAAGTCCACATCATGACCCCCAATCACACTCACTTTGCAATCTTCACAGGTCTACCTCTACTTTTGTGATCTACCCCTTCAAAAATGGAGAGAAGGTGGAGGATGACAAAGAAGAAGAAGAAATAATAATAAGTCCAATTTGTGTTGCCCATACACTCAGTGGAGCATGGTTGAACTCCCTGTGGCCAGTCTATTAAAGAACATTGAGTCCTTCCCTATTTGGTTCCCTGCCAATGCCATCAAATATGTGGAGTTACACTTCAGCATCCTTATCACAATTTTTTATGAGTTCTATTCAATGGCTCTCTGTCTAGGCTATACTTCTTTGGGGAAGTGGGGTAGGATGGGTGTGGAGATTGTCATATAAGCCTTCTATGTCTCACTGTGGCTGTGTTGATAACCATGGCCCATGGTCAAGTAGCTGTCCACATTTTGTGCTGACACCTGAAGTCATGCTGACATGAATGACTTGCATTGCCATCTGAGGGCATGTTGAAGTCTTTGATCTGTGCTGCCACCAAAGGCTAATAGTATCCATAGCCTGTGCTGCAGAAGAAAGCCACGTTGATGTTCGCAATCTGCACTTACAGGAGAAAACTAACTGAGGTCCCTTGCATGTGCTGATGCTGGAGAGCATGTGGAAGTCTATGATCTGTGCTCCCACTCATAGTAAAGGGCAAGGCAGCTACTTCTGCTATGGTATGGATGTCTGCAGACTCACAGTTACAGTGATTCTTTAATACAGAGATATTAGGTCAGTATGAACCACGGTTCCTAGAATATATTGGAAACAGATGAATCTAGCAAAAAAGGTTGTGTTTTAAAAAAATTCTTTGTTTTCTCAGTCTTCATCAAGGTATCATTTGGTGTTGACAGTGTTATAGATTTGGTAAAAGATCCTGCATATGTTCCTTCTACATATGAGAGAAGCAATGCAAATACAAATACAAAGAGCCTGGGCAGGTATAGCTAGCTTGGCAGAAGTGTACCCACAACAATATTAATCACAAGAAAGACAGTGTTGAGCATCATTTTGTCATTTGATTCTTAAGTACTCTCCAAAGCTTCATATGCTAAAGCACCAGGCCATAGTTGGTGGTGCAATCAGAGGTGACAGATTCTGTACAAACTTTGGGCCAAAGATGGCAGTGGGAGGGAGTTAAGTGACTGATGGGATTAATCTAGTGGAATATGCTGTAATTCCACTTGCTCTACCATTCCTTTGCAGCTTCCTAGTTACCATGAATGATTAAATTAACATTACCATATGCCCCACATGATACTGTTCTTCATCTCAGACTTAAAGCAATGTGCCCAAGCCACCACCACACTCGAAGCTCTTGAGAACATGAAGCTAAGTAAATCTCCTTAATTTTAAGTTGTTTGTCTCAGATATTTTGCCAGAGTAACAGAAGGCTGAATAGCAGTGCTTATAGTTTTTTAAATGAGACTCAAGGCAATATAACAAAATTTATATATTTTTTTTAAAAAATAACATGGTTTAATAGATACCAGTGCGTGAAAGATAAACTAACAATAGCATTGTAGGGGACACAGAGATTGCCTTGAGTATGGGTAACACTACTTAACCTCATGTAGCTAAAAGGTACTATTTTCTTCAATAAAATAAGTGGAATGATGTAATATAATTATGCCTATATGTATATAAAAGAATTTATAAATTTGTTACAAGTGTGTATTTACATAGACTTATGTGTAATTTCATGTACAGTAAAATTAATATTGATAAAGTCTACCTTCCTATGATAGCACTGTTATATTGCCAACCCCACATGCTACCTGATTCCAGTTCACTAGTTCAATTGCTATTTTCTCATAATTTCTGATGATTTATGAAATGTTAAAATGAAGCATCACTATTAGATTTTCAGCCAGAAAGCATTTACACAGAATCTCAGAAAGCACACCCCATATTCTAAATTACTCTGCCTAAGCAGACAGAAGTGGCCCTGCCAGTATCTACACCATGCCAGATAAAACAAACTACTGTTTCTTCTAAGAAAGTTCCATCTGTTTATCCATCCATTTCCCATTTCCATTGAGTCTTTCTTATTTTTCTTGTTGTTCCTGTTGTTTTGTTTTTTGGTTTTTAAAAGATGTTTCTCTGTATAACCCTGGCTGTCCTGGAACTTACTCTGTAGACCAGGCTGGCCTTGAACTCAGAGATTCACCTGCCACTGACTCTGAAGTGCTGAATTTAAAAGCTTTTGCCCACACCCAGTGACTGTCTGATAAATCCTTCTTGATTTCAACACATATTTAAGCTTTATACAAATAATAATTTCAGTCACTATAGACATATTAATACATGAATCCAGTATCTGTTTTCTTGAGAAGCTTATTGTTCAGAATGGAAGGATACACAGGAGGGATACGGAAAATGTGAAGTCAAAACACTGATGGATATAATTGTTACTATGGTGGTGTGAAATGGAAAGGCTCTCTATTCATCCAATCTGAGACTCTGCATGCTTAATTTGATTGCACATTTAATGCAATTTCAGGTGACTATATTCCTTAGAATTGCCTCAGGTTTCAGTAACAAAAATATGGTATCTTGTGTGAATTAATTAATTATCTCTAAGAATCCTATACAGTGCCACAATGTGTATTCACAAGTCTCCAGGCTGTGTTCTTCTTTTATTTAGTTCTTCTTAAATGGCCCATTCTGAAGGTCACAGGACAGACATAGAACTGATCTTCATGTTCTCTACTCAAGAAAAGAAAACTAGGAACAGGAAAATATCCCTTTTTTGATAAGGCCGTCCTTAATCATATTTTTCTTTCATCTTTTTTTAGAATTATCATCCCATCAATGTTGCATAAATTGGACAAAGAAGATGACAACAATAGTATTTCACCTGAGAACACCATTGTTCTGAATAAAATCAAGATTATGTCACTAAGGAAACCTGAATAATGAGTATTTGGAACGTTCCCAGTCCTCTCTGTCACTATAGTGCAAGATTTGAGACTTCAAAGCCACAGAAGGGATTATTTTTTCTAATCTCAGCATCCCAGCACAATTCGACACATATTACAGGTTCTAAAAAACAAGGAACTATGAACAAGTAAAGGAATGAAGTTTTTATTATACAGACAGTTGTTACTTCTCTAGTGTCTGAAACAGGGAATGATCTGCAGGCAAACAGTCTAAGTTAGATAGACTAATTTAAATAATGCAAATGCCTGTTGCCTTTAGTAAGTCCTCAAGGATAGATAAAGCAAAATCTTTTATAAGGATATTAAAAGACATTATAATCTGGACTAATATGAAGTCAATCCAGTTCTGTATCTTGTGACAGTTAAAAGCAAATTGCTCAGAAAATCATTAAAATTTTTTTAAAAAGGCCTTTTAAAAGCCAGACATTAAAATGCAAATTTCCAAATTATTCTTCTATTAAGTAAACACTAATCTATTAAGTTAACACTGTATGTTATTCTTATTTGGAGAATAATATGCTATCATCTACAAAAGTTGAACATGATTTAAAAGAAGTCTAAGTACTATCTTTACAGATCTAAATTCATAGAATAATATTATGATTCTTTAGCTGGCAAGGCAAACACTGTGAATATGATCTAAAAAAAAAAAAAAAGAGATTCTGCTTTTCCTAAGAAGCTGATACCTAAAAAAAAAAAAAAAAAAAAATAATGTGTTTACAGAGACTCTCTCTCCAACATTCATTTGAATCCTTAAGCATTGTATCTGTGGTTGCATCTCCTAGAAAAGAAGAAATAAAAATATCTTGAAATATTTCCAATGATTCTATGATGTCTGGTCTTTTACAATTTAGACAATCTTCTTGTAGATATTCAATAGTATGTCATCTGTGACTGTCTGTTCCCATGTTGAGACTAGACCTACCAATTCTCATAACCGTAAGCAATAAAATCCCACTGTTTATGGATTATTCAATTGGTGGACACTTGGTATAACAATGCAAATAGAGTTAAAGAACATCTCTATTAGCTTTGGTATATGATAACATATGAATAAAATAGCTAACATATATGTTAATCTAGGAAATGTGAGTTTTATAAGACAATGTTGCTATTAACAGACAATATCTTGTCAATTATATGTATTCAAAAGAATATTATAGAACCTTTAGAGGACAATGCTAACACTGTTAATAGAAAACTCTGAAATTTAGTAGATTAAAATTATATGAATTTATTATGAAAAGAGATTTTTCTAAGACTTTGCTCTCTGAAGTTGTGATATAGTAGGCCATTGTAAGGCCTCAAATCTCATTTTTTTGAAAGACTAAGAAATTCTGCATGTGAAAATTTTATCAAAACTGGTACATAGTAATGGAGAAATATATATCTTTATTTGTCAGTTACCCATTGCTAACAAAAAGTTAAAATACTTTTGAAATTTGCCTGCATATGCTTGCAATCTCAGCACTTGTGGTAGTTAGAATATGCCTGGCACTATTAGGAGGTGTGGCTTTGTTGGAGGAAATGTGTCACTGTGGGCGTGGGCTTTGAGACCCTCCTCCTAGCCACATGAGAGACAGTCTGCTCCTGACTTCCTTTTGATGAAGATGTAGAACTCTCAGCTCCTTCTCCAGCAGCATGCCTGCCTGGACCATGCCATGCTTCCTCCTGTGATGCTAATGAACTGAACCTTTGACCTGTAAGCCATCCCCAATTAAATGTTGTGCCTTATAAGAGTTGCCTTGGTCATGGTATGTGTTCACAGCAATAAAACCCAAACTAAGAAAGCTCTTGAGAAGTGGTGGTTAGGAACACCAAGAATTCAAAGATATCCTTAGCAACATATATTTTAAGACTAGCCTAAGCTACAAAAGATTATGCTTCAAACACGTAAGTAAATAAATGAAAGAACTTTTGACACTAATTACCTAAGATATTCATAAAATATTAAACACAGAGAACTAGCAATAGATTGCACAAAGTAGGACCAACAACAATAACGGTATGAGTGTATATGTATACATACTTATTTTTAAACAAATTTGTTGACCTGATATGTTGCAAGTTTTAATATATATTAGTATATTCCAAATAATATTTTTTTTTAAATTTTACATTTGATTCTGAACTGATATCTATGTGAGTGTTTTTTACATTTATTTATGTATTCATTGTACATCCTGTTCACTGACACCTTATCTGTCTCCTCCTCACAAAGTCCCTTTCTGTTCCTCCCCCTTCTACTCTGAGAGGGTGCCCCCTCTCCTGTACTCCCCCATCCTAGTACATCAAGTATCTGTAGGGTTAGAAATGTTTTTAAAGGTTTGTAACCATTTAACAATACTCACCACTTTATACTTTTGACACTTAGAAAAGATTCATTTTTTTAAGTCAATAATATTATCTATCAAATCACAAGGTTACTTGTTTACAAAATGAAAAGGAAACCAACCGTTGACCCCACAAATTCACTATGAGACTTTTCAGGAGACTTCTGCTATTGACTCTGAACTCTAGGGAATTTGAGGAACTTAAGCAACATCATTTTCTCTCTGGTCTCTGTTGACACCAAACAACTTAGCCATAGGTGGGCACTTAAGGTCAAAGCCTGGGGAGAGATCAATAAAATCTGCCAACAAATCTCAGGTTGTTTTCACAAAGAACTCACAAAGTGAATGAAAAGACAATGTGCATCAACCATGGATTTCTGTGTCAGTTCCAAAGACAAAGAATAACTTCAACATTTAAGAATGCAAAAATCTTTGGAGAAGCATCAGTTTTTGAGTCATATTTACTGAGTCACAATTCGTATGTTTTTTTTTTAAATGTGTATATGATTTATTTTTACAATTTCAGAGGTTAGATATGTGAATATCATAATATCACCATCTTAATCACAGTAGCCAATGTAACTGCTACCCACTGAAGTTTCCTTGCATCCTTTTAAGTGTATGCAAATAGACTTGTTTGTCCTCAGAATATTTAACATAACGTGGACTCTCAGCACCTTATGCATGCATGTTATCTGCCCTCACCATTTATTATAAAGAGAAGCATCTCTTATTTAAGGCCTGAAGAAGATTTATCTATAGGCACAAGCATAAATATACCCTGTAATGTTTAGAGATAATCACCACAGGAAAGCCAAGAGAGGCAAGTATAAGAACCAGAGTATATCCCCACCCCTCAACCCCACGAGGTATGGGATGGGGAACAGTCAGAGGGTGGACCAGGATGGGAATAAAATCTGGAGTGTAAAAAAAAAAAGATTAAATGAAAAATTAAAAAAAAAAAAAGAACCAGTACCAGAGTATAGGGAGAAGGGCTATGATATGCTCTCTTCTGGGCAAGGTAGTCATAATCTTAAAGCAGCTATGGTTGCTTTCAATGGGTCAGTACAAGACATATTACTGGTCAATTATGGATAAGAGAGAGCTGAGTCCCTGATGAATTATTTACTACTAATAGATTGTTGGAGAAAGACAGTCACTATCTTCAGTTGTATACCCACTGAGAAGTCCACGAGGCTACAATGTATCATAGTTCTAAATCCATGGTCAGTGGCAATAGGCCTAAATATAATCGTAAGTGTGAGAAACAGATTTAGGGAAGATCAGAAATAATATGGGTGAGGCAACAAAGGCATTAAAATAATCAGGTTGTTTATAAATCCATAAAATTATCAAAAATAAGCTCGTTAAATCTTTTAGAAAAAATTACATTCTCAAAGAAATTTTGAATATACAATATCAAATTAAGTTATAAGCTCCACGTTGTTGAAAAACAAACCTCAAGAAATTATTTCTTCTGCATAGAGTAAACTTTATACCCTTTCACTATTGTCTGCTTCCTGTAACCCTTGGCAACCACCATTCTAGTCTACATTTATGGATGCATTTTACAGAACTCGTATAAATGACCACCAGCAGCATTTCTCCTTCTGTAAATGGCTTATTTTGCTTTTCATTGCATTCTAAATTCACACAGTTGCCATATATGGTAGCATTTTCCTATTTTTAAAGAAGGAATTTTATATATATATATATAAAATATATCTATATAATATATAGATTAGGTATAGCTATATATCTATAGCTATACCTAATCTATATATATAAAAATATATAGATTTATATAAATAAATCTATATTTATATATTAATATAATAAATTAATATATTAATATAATAAATCTATATTTATATATATAAATAGATCTATATAAATATATAGATTAGGTATAAGCTCTATATTGTTGAAAAGCAAATCTCAAGAACTGATTTCTTCCAGCTGTCAGTGGAATTTTGGCTTGTTTTCATATGTGGTTGTTGTGAAAAATATTCCAGTAAAAAGAAATTTCAGTTAACAATTTTAGGACCTAGTTTCTACATTTTTTATTATATAAACATCGAATTGGAAATTCTATATCATCTTGTAGTTCTACATTTACTTTTGAAGAAAATAAGATGAAATATTACATTCCATGAATCATCTAACAGCAAAATCCCTAAATGGCTATAAAACAAACTTCAAGATAAAGCCTATGAACAGAAATAAAGTATGAGATTATATGTCATAAACATTAAAATCAGCAGCAAGCTGTAGCAATTTAAATCTATAATGGCACAGCTTTAAAATAAATACTAAAGGCATGCATATAAACTGGAAGAACACTTAATATTACATGTTTTGAATGAAAGTCAGAACACTGTTCTGAGAGGTAAATAATATTTATGTCCATAATTATCTAAAGTGGTTGCCGAAGTGTCAGTAAATTTCATATACCTGTCTCTTGGGATAAAAACAAAAAAATCTCTGATTTGTTGTATACACTGACTTGACCCAGGATATACATTTGACTACTTTGGCATATTTTAAGCTACAAATGGGAAACTTGTGGCTCAGCATTAGGGACATAGACAGCAAGGCCCAGGTATACAATATGAGCTGTTATATACAACAAAACATATCAAAAATAAGCAAATTTATACAACCAGACTGCTACTATGTTTTCCACAATGGATGAATGGGGAATGGGAGAAGGAACCAAACAGAACATAGTCCCCAAGAACAGACACCAGCAACATGGTTCTTCTAAGGTGAGTTAATATGTTTCCAGTTTCCAATACTATCATTAAAATACTTTAGAAAACTTAAGGTTTATTATGAAGTTCATTTAATTCATACAATATAATTCAAATATTTAGTTAAGTCAAGGGAAGCAAGTCCTGAAGGGACAGTTAATAGTTTACAATTCTTAATTCATTTTGAATCACTATTACTGAAACAAGCTATCTTATTTCAAGTCATAGTAATTTTAGCTATTGCTTTCAGAAAGATGAACTGTTTTAGTCAGATTACTGGACTTATACCACCATTTCATAAACCACTGCATTATATAACCACTAACCTTAAGTACCTGAGACAAATTTTAACATATATATATATATATATATATATATATATATGTGTGTGTGTGTGTGTGTGTGTGTGTGTGTGTGTGTGTGTAGTATGTATGTGTATGCATTCATATATATAAAAGAATATTATATATATATATATATATATATATATATGATTAGTTCTTTTTTCAAATCATGTAAATTATGAAACTCATTGTACATAACAGATCTGGTTTCTATGGTTACACAGAGAAGAATGCATCTTATCAGATACAAACCCTCTATTTCAGGAAAGGCCAAAAATGAGGGAGAATCCTGACACATGTGCTCCCAGTGTATGTAACCCAGATCAGTACATGATTGAAGAGACAAGGGATGGAGAGGAATGTTGAAACCAAAACTAGAAATTGAATAGAAACAAAATAAGACATATTTGTGTGCTAAAATTTTGGAATATTATATTAAATTCCAAGAACAAGAGAACAGTCTGTATAGATTTGTGTGTTTAAAACAAATTGAAATGGATTTTAAACCTAATCTTTAATTGCATAAAAATTAAAACTGGATTAGTTCCCCTTCTTTTCTAGTACCATGGGAATATTAAATTCTTTTCCATTATTATCTCAACAGTTATGATTAATTATAGAAAGATAAACGAAAAGGTAATAAGACATAAAAATACACCTTTTAAATGCTCTTCAGCAACATCTGAAAGAGACAGTACCTTCTGTCCTCAGAAAGAATATCAGTTATTATACTTGAGTAAATCATGATTAATTTATATGCAGTAGTCAATATTAAAGTTTGAGTAAATAAAAAAGTTTCAATAGGAAAGGAAAAGAGGGAGTCAATGAGATCCATTAACTTAGTAAAGTTATGAACCATAGAGCATTCAAAATTAGTACCAAATATTTTGTTAAAAATAATATGTGTTGAAGATCATATGAAGGAATGAAATAAAAGTTATGTCTTGGTAAGAGCTCCAATCAAGGCAGTGATTTCTGAGTGCAACCTGGAATCAACCTAGAACAAAATGGGGCATACCTCCTCTGATAAATCAAGAAGATGTGAACTAGCCCTGTTTATGAGTACTTAGAAAATAACCGTGGTGCCAGGTAAAGGAACAAGAAGTCTGTGGATTGCTTGCTAGTATGTAGACTTTCACAAACACACACACACACACACACACACACACACTCACAAAAGAAGCAAGCAAAAATTTGCCTCCAAGGCCTCCAAGGGCCTTTCCATATTTTATATTGGGAGCAATGGAAATCATTTAAGTAACTAAATTTTAATTAAACTGTGGAACAGAAAGATTAATATTCTTATAGGAATCATAGCAGCCTATTAAAAAGTATACATAATCTCCTCAATGCATGATTATAAAATTAAAAACTATAACATGAGTAAATAATTTAAGAAAAATTATTAATAGGCAGGCAAGAAAATTTTTAGGCAGTGAAACTATGGTTATTAATAAGCTAATGAGGTCTGGATTTTGTTACATGTTTGTTGAATCCTAGGACAACACAGTAAGAATCCTAATGTATACTATAGACCTGAAATGACACAAATGTGTCAGTGAAAGTCTATCAATTATAAACATGTACACTCTGGTCTGAAGCATTAATAAAGGAAGAAAGAGCGTGTGTTTAGCAAAGTGGAATGTATAGAGACATTCTGTGCTATTTTGTAATTTTATTGTGGTTCTACAAGTAAAGTTATCACTATAATATCAAAACATAAATGCAGTATAAATGTAAAATGATGACCTATTTGACAGTAAGGATGAAGAATGAAAAGGAATTGTAGAGTTCTTCAAAACAGGGGACCATGGGAGAAAGGAATCAAAAGCATCAAGAGTTCTAACTTAAAAATATAATTATGTTTATTGTGTTTCAAAGTAAGAATATTAGAGAAGCAAACCTATGTTGTAGTCAGCCTTGAGAGCATAGGTATTTCTCATTTCAGGAAACACATTTGTCATACACAATAAAGATGCCTGGATGCTATGGAAGGCAAACAAAGAGCCTTGTCATAGTGATACAACATTGAAGACACTGTTGACAGCTACATTTATCACTTCAAAGCTGGATACACAGGTGCCCTGTGTAATACAGTGTCTTAGTTGAGGTTTCTATTACTGTGAAGAGAGACCATGACCAAGGCAACATCATCATCATCATCATCGTCATCATCATCATTATTATTATTATTGGTTATTTTATATATTTACATTTCAAATGTTATTCCTCTTCCCAATTTCTCCTCCACAAACACCCTATCCCCTTCTCTGTCCTCCCTGCTTCTATAAGGGTGCTCCTCCACCCACCCACTCCTGCCTCAGTGCCCTAGCACTTCCTTACACTGGGTCATTAAGCCTCCATACCCAACAAAGGGGAGAGAGAACCTATAGATAGGCATGGCCCCCAGTTAAGGAATGGAACCACTCACCCATCTCAAAAATATTAATCCAGAATTGCTTCTGTCAAAAGGAATGAAGGGACAAAGATTGGAGCAAAGACTGAAGGAAAGGTCATCCAGAGACTTCCCCACCGAGGGATTCATCCCATCTGCAGACACCAAATCCAGATACTATTGCTGTTTTCAAGAAGTACTTGCTGACAGGAGCCTGGTATAGCTGTCTCCTGAGAGGCTGTACCAAGGACAACTTTCAATTAGAGCTAGCTTACAGGTTCAGAGGTTTCAGTCCAGTATTATTAAGGCAGGAAGCATGGCAGCAGCCAGGCAGGCATGGCACTGGAGGAGCTGAGAGTTCTAAATCTTCACCCAAAAGAAGCCAGGAGTAGAAATGTTTCCAGGCATCCAGGAGGGTGTGAAAGCCCACACCCACAATGACATATTTCCTCCCCTACTCCAAAGAGGACATATCTCCTAATAGAGCCACTCCCTGGGCAAAGCATATTCAAACTACCACAGACAGACAGACATGAACATAGTATCAATTCCTGCCCATTTAGGGTTAGGGGTAGCTATGCCAAGTTGTCTTTAGCAGATCAATAGGGACTTCCTACTTTACCCCTAAAAAAACAGAAGTCCCCAAAAGAGACACTTTTACAGTATCTTAATATTGAGATGCCACCCTGGCTTCCCCACCCATTTCCTTTTCCATTAATTTATTTATTCACTTTATATCTTGATAACAATCCCCCATCTCCCACTTTCCCTTGCCACAGCCCCTCTTCCTACCACTCCTCTTAACCTTTGAGAAGCAGGAGGTTCCCCCTGGCTATCAATCCCATCCTGGTGCCTCAAGACATTTCAGCACTAGGCACATCTTCTCTCAATGAGGCCAGACAAGGTAGACCAGTTAGGGCAGCAGGATCCACAAGTAGGCAATAGAGTGAAGAAAAGCTCCTGATGTGGTTGTTGGACTGGAAGACCAATCTGCATATCTGCTACATGTGGGGGTAGGGGGGTAATCGATCGCGCCCTTGTATGCTCTTTGGTTGGCGGTTCAGTCTCTGGGAGCCTCAACAGTACAGGTTAGTTGACATTGACAGTCTTCATGAGGAGTCCCTATCCCCTCTGAACTCCTCAATCCTTCCCCCAACTCTTCCACAAGACTTGCTGATCTCGGTCTAATGTTTGGCTGTGGTTCTCTCCATCTGTTTCAGTCAGCTATTGGGTGGAGCCTCTCAGAAGACAGTTATGCTAGGCTCCTCTCTGTGAATCCAGGCTAGCATATACAAACATAGCCTGAGGCTCCAAGGTAGTTAAAGTAGGAAACAAACCTATAATGTGTCCCTATTGGTCCACAGAGGACAACCCAGTACACTCCCCCTCCCCCCAAATTGGCAGGCATTGCTACTGCATTCATTTATGTCTGTCTGCAGCAGTTTTGATATTCTTGTCCCTGGGAGTGGCTCTATGAGAAGGTATGACCTTGTTGGGGTAGGTGTGGACTCATTGGAGGAAGTGTTTCACTATAAGGGTGGGCTTTGAGACCCTCCTCCTAGCTTCCTGGAAACAGTTCTGCTCCTAGCTTCCCTTTGGATGAAGATGTAGAACTCTCAGCTCCCCCAGTTCTATGCTTGTCTGACTGCTGCGATGCTTCCAGCCTTGCTGTTAATAGACTAAAACCTCTGAACCTCTAAGCTAGCTCTAACTGAATGTTGTCCTTTATAAGATTTGCCTTGGTCATGGTGCCTCTTCACAGTAATGGAAACCCCAACTAAGACACTGTCTTAAACAAGACACCTGTGTATCCATGTTCAAAATCACAAATATAGCTGTTAGCAGTTGTATCACTGTATCAAGGCTCTCTTAAGGTAGCTTTGTGCTATGAACATGATTAAAAATATTTTTTTCTAAAACAAATTATTTGGCTTACATCCTGATCACCTGTTATTGATTCTGTGAAATAATTATAATAATCTCTTTTGAAAAAGAAGAGATCATCTCCAAACTACGGTGTCTATTTTAAGAAGATCTGCTTATTATTAGAACCCTTGTTATAGAATAATAAGGCAAGTTGGAAGAAAGGTTTCTGTCACTAAAACTGTTAGCACCCTACCTCTATCAGAAGAACATAAAAATCAAATAAAAGTCTACTCCATTCACATCGCAACAGCAAAAAATAAAAATAAAATGTAAAACATACATTGAAAAGTACTATGATGTGTGTGTGTAAAATCATTTTCTTCCAACATCTCCAAGTTGCATATAAAATTTTCTATGAAAACATAGGCAGTAAAATCCAAGTCATCAATCTGATCTATGACAAACTCAATACAAGGATGTAGAGAGATCCAGCAATATGGCTACTCTGGCTAGAATAGAGACATACCCTTAGCACACACCTTTAGTTCAAAACAATGAAAGTAAAGTTTGTAGAAGAAAGCATCCATGTTTGAAAGTGGTATCTAACTGCGTGCCAAAGTGATGAATCAGAGAAAGAGTTGACAGACTAGACTATGCCCAACTCTCATGAAAAGTGAAAGAAAAAAAGAACTTGTTTGTGGAATCAGCGCAGAGAGAGAGATGAGGCAGGTTTACTGGGATACTTATAGAGAGGCAAGTTGCACAAAGAGATCAAACTAGACATGGATGAAGACAGGGAAAACAAAACAAAACAAACAACAACAACAACAAAACAAAAAACCCAAAAAATCAGAAAATGAGAAGGAACCACAGGCTTAGAGCACATATTGCCAAAGATAATATGAGGCCAAGCAGAAAAAATGAGTCAGAGGCCAAGAGAAGCCAGATTGAATCAGTTAGCTTGGAGGGGAGTTTCAGCCAGAACAGCTCAGCTAAACCAGCCAACAGAGTTCAGAAAGAACTAGAAAGGGTGAGTTTATTCAGCTGTGCATCTGAAGTACAGCTGATGAAAGTATTCTAGGCCTAAATTAGACTGAACAGAGGCTAGAGGCTTCCAGAACTAGGCTTAGGTTAGCAGGCCAAGACAGTAAGCCTCCAGGATGACAAATACATCAGGTGAATAAAAGTCATTTTTACACAAGGTAATTTCCCTTTTTTAATATTTTCTCAGTCTTGCAGATGAAGATGGAAATTAAGAATTCCATTGAGCCTAGCATCAGTTCCATTGCACTGGTCCAGCCTTAGCACACAACAGACATTCTAGCTGTTGCTCATAGCCATCGGGGTAGTTGACTAGATGGATCAAGAATTTAGATGGGAGAGCCAATGTTTAATTGTTGTGCAATATAGGATCTATGTAGGAAAACAAGCTCATGATAAATAACAACAGCAGGTTGATTTCTCTCCCCTGGTCACCATGTACTAGTCATGCTTTGTCCTAGTCAGCACAATCATTGCTTCTATCTGTGATGGGCATTAGTGATCTTCAGGATGACAGAATCTAGCATTACCTAGTAGTGGTACCTATGTGCATTCTGATAAAAGGGCTTCCAGATTAGATTAACTGAGATAGAAAGACCAACACTAATTGTGGCCAGCACCATTCTATGTATTGAGATTCTGGACTCAGTAAAAAGCCTAAAGTGAGCTAGTAGCTAGCATTCATCTCTCTGCTTCCTAACTGTGGATGAAATATGACCAATGGCCTCACATTCCTGCTTCTGTGACTTCCCTATCATGAAAATCTTGAACTGTAAATCAAAAATAAACCATTTTAGTTTAACTGGTTTTCCCAGATAATTTCATTACAGCATTAAGCATAGTTACTGATACATTATCCTTTATGATCTGTCATCCTATATTGAGCCAGATATTTTTGCCTTGGAAAGAAAGACAATGGGTCCTTGTTGGGATAGACAGTTTCAAAATAAACTCCAAAAAGAATTTGCTTCATGTGGTAAATGTTTATCAATGCCCTGCTAGACTTCTGTCTCCTTGGCAGAACCCATACATTTCTGTAAATGATACATCGTTTTCATGTTCTAAGATACCCATTCAAATTCTGATGATCAGGTATCATGAACAATATGACTCAGAACAGGAGTTAGCTATACAGAAATGGAAAAGGAGACTGGTTTGAGGTTTTATAGAAAAAGAAAAAAGAAAAAAAAAAACCTATGAGGCATGTTTCTGACTCAGCAATATAAAATCATCTTAGTGGGGAAAAGACTATTAAATGTGGAATTTCTATAGCAATCATATTCAATTCCATTAATTATTTCATTACTGGAACTTATGAACCATATGGAACTTTGTAAAATACAACATGATGTGGCCAAGAAGCATATTGTTTGAAAGAATAACGCTAGGGTACTTGAAGACTAATCATTTACTAAATCGTAATTATTCTGGTATAGGAAACATATCCCATGGAATACGCACACACACACACACACACACACACACACACACATACACACACACATCTATATGTTGAGAGAGACGTAGAGAGAAAGAGCTTTATGTCCCCGTATAACTGCTAAACAACAGGCAAAAGTGAATGAGCAGACATAAATATAGTAAACAAAAGAACTGTGAAGGCATAAACAAGATATCAATTGTGGACGAGGTGTGGCTGCTGAATGCCAGGAGAAAAGATGAACACACAATCCATTTGCAGTAATCGCAGTAAGAGGAATGACTCATTTTGAGCAAGGACAGCCTCTGAAAGCAAAGGAGTCATAAACAGACCTAGCAGTGATTATTAACTTCCATTTGTATGCTGCACAACTCACTCCAAAACATTTCCACATGTTTTATCTCGGTCAAATTGGAAAACAATACTGAAAGTTAGAATAGGTAGGTATTGTTCTCTTGTTTATATGCAAGAAAAGAAATGCTGAGAGGTTAATTGAGCTGGCTAAGGTCGCTTTGCCAGTTAGAGAACCAGAAAGAATGGAAGCTAGATTTTCAAACTCACAGTGCAATGCTTTTTAACTGTTCCTTGTTGCACACAGCAGTTTTGCTAAACAAAGAAATCCTTCACTGTGTACTACTTAAAGAAGAGTGGTGTTTTTAGGCATTGCCTCTATTAATAACAATGATGTCATTTTCACCATTCTGCATCCATGAAATCATAGCACACCAGAGGTCTTCTAGTTCATCCACCATCAATCTGCCACAGAATGTTCCAGTCCTAGACATATTAACCTTTGAGTAGCCCCATCACAATGTTTGTTCCAATTGCTCTAAGGACAAACATATAGTTCAGAGAAATTTATGGTGCATAGAATAATTTAGTTTTGCTTAGAGAACAGAATCCTCAATATGAAACATAGTGCAATTATTTTACATTAGGAATGAGTAAAAATATAAGGTAATTACAGAGTGCATAAGAGCTTAGGTCATGGCTTTTTTAAAAAACATGGTTTAAAATATAAATATAATATATTGAGTTTGTTTTCTAATATAATATGATATTCTATATTACAAATAATTTAATTAATTTCTGTTGAAAACAATGGTAGAAGGAGAAACAGAAGAAAACCAGCTATACTTTTAGTCATGAAGCTATTGGCTTCACTTTTAATTGCCAAACAATATATTTTTTCCCAGGCATCATAACTGAAGTACAGAAAGAAAACACTTGCTTTTACATCCAGGGCAAGTGAAATTCAAAATCAAAACCTCTTCCCTCTATATCCTAATTATATTGGTTTTTAGGGTATTTTGCATTTAAAAAAAAAATGTCCTTTCTTTCAGTTGAATATCTCAAGCAGAAAAAAAAACAAAAAAGGAAAGTGGAAGCAGACAGAAACATGTGAAGGGAGAGAGCAGTTCTTCTGAGACAGCAGCCACTTGAATTTGTTTTTTAAAATATTTCAGGTTTTGAAGATCTACACTTCTCTTGTGACTGTTATGAATAAATGAGGCTTAAAAGGAAGCCATAGGACTTAATGTCCTCTCCCTACACAGAATACTTGCAATTTGTCCTTCAGTCAGAGGCAGAAAAAAAAATGCTAGGAAAACTAAATTTGTTTAATGTTCTGCCTCTTTCCTCATTGGTCACCTAATGTTTCTGATCAATTCAGAGCAGACCATTTCTGATTGATGCTTTCTATCACTAGCTGGATGCTGAGTACTGCTTCCTGAGACATATACCAGAGGGACTATATGTCGAAAAGTTCTTAGAGTTCATTTTTCATACTTTACTGAGCAGTGCTTCCATTTGCTTTATTGAACAAACTCCATTCCATGTGTTTGAGTTTCAAAATAAACAGCAAGGACTAAATACCATGGAGAGGATGAAAGACAGAAGGCATGGTCAGGAGCATCAAAGAACTGAAGAGATTCATAAATATTGAGTTCTCGGTATCTGGACTATGCTAGGTCTGCTAATGTAAACTCCAGTGTCTTGCTCACTTATGTAAATAAGAACACTGTGAATCAAAGAAATTGAGTCGCATCCAAAAAGTCCTTTAGTCAGTTGGGGCATGCCTGGTCTTCTAAAGAATTCCTAGTATGTTTAGTAATAGATTGCAGCCTTACCAGACACATTGTCCTTACTGAGAAATAAGAAGTTGTCTTACTTAGTCTCATTTCTGACATACAACAAAATAGTTGAGTCAGGGTATCATATGATGAAGGGAGCTCTATTGAATTCACAGTCCTGGAAATGCAAGAAGTAGCATTTACTCAGCTCTTGTTAAGGCTTTTAGGTGAGTTACAAATGGGCTAATTATCATGGAAGCACATTCAACACAGAGAGATCACATGTTGATGCAGGTAGAGACTGAGGGCCAGGTTTGTATTTTCTATTAGAGCACTCTTTGGTGGGAATTCACTGAGTTGCAGCACTAGAGTTTCATCGGTGCCTAAGTGCCTTCTACCTGTCATAGGTTTCCTTTCTTTTCCAACATTGACACAAAAGAGATCAAGACTCCACAAGCATATGCCCAAGGGACATTTAATCTATAATAGAAGTGATTAAAAGGTAGCATAACAATAGCCCAAGTGAGTTAGAAATCAATATTCATCATAATCTATATTTTTAAAGTAACAATGATTTTAGAAGCATCAAACTTCTAAGGCAACATTATTTTTAAAGGCCTTGGATAAGCAGATTATAGTATTTCTAAAGAATAGCTGAGGGTTTTTTGGCTTGGATGAAAACAATACATTTGGTACGGTATAATTTGTGAACATTGTCAAACAACAGACTCAGCAGACATCTACAGTCATACACACGAACATTTAACAGATTTGCGAGTTTCACTAGAGAAAACGGATGTGCAAAATATGCCTATCCTCAGAACCAAAATAAGTGTCATTACATGGAGCACAGTGGAAGACAGACTCAACACTTAGCAAGTTACTTAAAACTTTGGCCTCAAATGATTTTGTGACTTTCCAAAGTTCTTATGAACATCAGCTTCCTTTGGAGTCAAGATTGTTCCTCTGTGGAGAGTTACCTTATCTCTTTTTAAAACTATGAGTTAGTATGCAAATAATAGATTTTTATTAAGACATTTTACTACATATATGTGTGTATACTTTGTTCTTATTTGTCCTCCTCCATAGATGTTTGAGTGAAAAATTTTCCTATAAGCTCATGTCTTTGAATACTTGGTTTCTAATTGGTGGGCTGGTTAGGAAACATTAGAAGGCATGGCCTGGCTGGAAAGAGGTGTGTCACTCAGAGTGGGCTATGAGTTTTCAAATGCCCACACAGGGTCCAATTTCTGCCCAACCTCTTATCTTTCTATCTCTCCTGCTCATGGATCAGTTGTAAACTGCTGATCTACCAGCCACCATGCTTTCATTTCTAAGTGGCCTGGCTCAAGCTGTCTCTTTGCAGCAATAGTAAAATACCATAACACCTATCCTTGCTCTTCGGTCATCCCCCCATCCTGCCCTTACCTCCCCTTCCTGGTGCCCTTCCACTGCCTCCAAACGGTCCTCCATTCGTTCATGTTATAGGCTTCCTGTGCTGTGGCAACTCTTAATGTTGAGATTTCCTTGAAGCTATTCTCATATCAATGTACAAATGACACAGACGAGATTACATTTAGATTGTAGCTAATTCTAAGGCTTGGAAAAGAACCACTGAGTGTTTGTTATAGGTAACTAGGTTAATGAGTAAGAAGAAGAAACATGGTAAAATTCCCTAACAAGGTTCCTCCTGATAACATGCAATGACAGTGTGTCTTAAGAGTATTATTGCACAATTCTAAGAAGGCTCTGGATTGCTACTAGTAACTCCCTACATCAGGATAGACTATTACCTGGAATAAAATGTATATTCTTAACAACACTAAAC
The DNA here is from genome assembly GCA_019843965.1 of Rhynchomys soricoides. Taxonomy (NCBI): domain Eukaryota; kingdom Metazoa; phylum Chordata; class Mammalia; order Rodentia; family Muridae; genus Rhynchomys; species Rhynchomys soricoides. Next base: position 9,505,961 of record JADRCH010000004.1, on the reverse strand, counting down.
ACTGACCCATTATGTGACAGAAAATTACAGATTTTTTTCATTCAATGTTAATATATACAAAGAAATTTCACACCAAACTAACTGCATAGCTTTGCTGCCTGCAAATCTTAACATTATGCATAAATTATCATGAGAAAGAATGAAACAAGATACAGAAACAAATAACAATAGATCATCAAAGTAAGAGTTACATTACTTAAGATACTCATGCATTTATCTTTTGGCTTTGGGTATGATATCTCTCTTTGTATACCTAATATGATAAATGGTACTGTTTTATCATTAGCTATAATGCATCTTGAATATATTTGCAATACTCAAAGTTCTTTACAAACTTACACACACACACACACACACACACACACAATTATCACTTAACAAATAGTAGTTACTTGAAAAATCAATCATGTTTTTTCAAGTAATGTGCCTGGGGTTCTTGAAATATCTACATAATAACAAAATTTTTCTACTGGTGACAACTTGATGACTGATTGCTAAAGGAGTTACTGAAAGAATAATAAGAATATACATTTATATAACTTATACCGCATAGTTTATTGATTTATGAAGTTACATATTACTTATTCAGTACTTTACCACTTATTTTCAAGGCACATATTTTTTTATCTCCAAGCAACAAATTAAATGTAACTCCATGTTATATTGTTGGTAATTCTCTAAGTAAATATTCACATCTAAACATCTTGACAAAAGAGATTCTTATTAACTACTGTGTTGTGAATGAATTAAGTTCAATCATGAATAATTAGGTCTACATAGTTCCTTAAAGCGCCCATCATTTATTTCTAATAAAGTTTTTAGATATAAGAAATTTTACCATCATGTTTCATTTTGTGACTGCTTAATGAAATTTTGATAACATATTCTTTAATTATGAATGCCAAAATCTTTCATTTAGTTCTGTATCAGTCTCCAAAATCAACAGACCATATCTTATTTTCTATATCTAAAGAATCTTACCATATGAGACATCATTTGACAATGTTAGTTTTAGTACCTGCTTAGATGACAATGCCATAGTGCCACAGGGAAGAAGAAAACTAAAATTGGGAGATTTCATCATAATAAATGCAATTTTCTCAACATCTTTTAAATGTACCTAATCCAAGATTGATGGCAGACTTAATGAACAATCTGTTCTCCTGTGCCTGACGTTTTATATAAAATGGAAACAACTGGAAATGTGTCAGAAATGCACTTACGACATTAGCTGAAAATGCTACTTTACCACATTAGTTGAAAATGTCAATGATTGATAGGTATTGCACTGTATTTGACCCCAGCAGCTACCTCTACAATGTGTGAGACAGATGACATGTGAAGGAAACTTCAAGTAAAATCCATGTGCAAACAAAACCAACAGTTTTTCATACAGAAAATGTCAATGTCTCTTTGAGGCAATACACCATAAAGCGTCACTAAACAAGACATTTATTTTAGCCAATTATGTTGTCTCATACATTGAATATGCCAGGCATTCGTTTGAGGGAAATAAAACCATATATATACATACGTTTTTTACATATATATACATATATATATATATATATATATATACACACATGTATATACATGTATACACACACATATATATATGTATACACATTATACATATATATATGTTTTTTTTTCCTTAAATACCAACAGCAACTTAGGTAATGGACATTTATTGAGAAATTATTTCACATGATTTGATAGGTGAAATACAGAGGGAAGAATGGAGGTTGTTAATGTTTTATGTACCGCATTTCCAGATTAATTGGAGGAAGCTGTGCATGATGAATAGAAGTTTATTTTTTGTTGTGTTCTAAATACCACCTCCTCCTTGATTTCTATTTTTATACTGCCTGAGGTTGGGTGATCAAATCTAGTGGAAAGGGCCATCACCACAGCTGCCAGGCACAGAAATACAACCAAATCATAAACATTTGTTTAAAGAAGAATTTGCAAAGTGCCATGTCTCAGCATGAATTTGACTGCTTAAACCATATATCTGCCTTGAGTAGGCATAGAAGAAGAGGAACTAATTGAGGGTGGACTTAGATAGGACTACCTTACTTGCCTTGGTGCAATAGTCAAAGAAATGCCACTCATTCCTATTCCGAGAGTAAAGATAGGTTGCTCCAAAGACAGCAGCATGCACAACATAAGGATTTGAGAACACATTATTAAATAGTTTCCACCAAAGAGGAAGCAAATAACTCAAAAGTGAAAACTTCTCTCTTCAAATGGATAATAAATGTAGTATTTTTGACAATACAATGGACCTCTCTTATTGAACTAGAGATGTCAAATCTTCAAAGGCAACAATCCAACAATCAAGGGTTGAGAATTTGTGATGGTGGAGCTGCCTCCATGTTAGTGTTTCCCTGCATTTTGTTTCTGGCAACAAGATTTAACGTCTAAGTTACCTCATAACTTCTCTGATGTCCCTCGTGCACAGCAAAGCAAAGAAGGGTTTTAAGTATTTTAAATATTTTATAACCTTGAGACATGCTTTCTACATTCTGTATAATTTTATTTATATATTTTCTTAACTATTGCCTATCTGTGAATATAGGTATATGTATCCACATATATTCACATATACACATACTATATGTGTGTGTGTGTGTGTGTGTGTAAACATATACATCATATATTCACACTCACACAGGCTCTAGATTTCTTCTTTGTCACACTCTATATTTATTAATAATTGTTCTCCCCTTCACCATGGAAAAAGGTCATTGTATACTTTATGATTTCAGAAAAGATATTTTCTGAAGGTTGAACAATAAAAAGCTCTTACATGAATCTGACTATGTAAATGTTTTTCACTGAAAAACACACATCAGAGCTAAAAGGCATTTAATTCTCTAATTTGTCAGCTTCTGCAAGGTCCAATGTCAGGACAAGAATGCTGTTCACAGAGGAATGTTGCCAACATCAAGGACAGATTCTATTTTCTATGTTCCATTAGCTATTGCAAGTAACCCCACCATTTACTTTGCAGCTCACCTAGACCTTCACTTTTCCACAGCTTGACTTTACTTGGGAGGGCTTTGATTTTGCATTGTGTTGTTTTTATCAATTTATAATTTTTAACTACTTCATATTGCAATGAAGAAATACATTTTTAGTGTCAGCTCATGTCTGATGCTTTCAAGCACTTCCTGATCATTGTCCCATGAATCTTAAGATAATTGCTTTGGTGGCAGTGTCCTTCCATCCTAATGCAACCGCTTTGGAGGCTACTTCAAAGCCATCCCCACAAGAATTCAGTTCCTTTATTCAAGACAAGATTTCTACAAATTCACCGTCTGGCTGTTTCTACCTCTGCCTATGTCCTGTCTTTCTGCCCTGCCTGTCTCTTTGTCTCTCCCTCTCTCACCCTCTCTAATTTTACTGTTTGGTTTTAAATCTCAGTATTAACTGATTTTTGAACATATTCATGGAAGATAAATTTCTGATATATTACTTATGAAAAATATGCTTAGTTTTAAATTTATGGACAGTGTGACTCAGTGTAGACTACTTGTTGAATATCATTTTCTCTTAAAAATTTGAAGTATTCTGACTATCATATATAATCTAAAGTTATTAAGAAAAATAAGGGTTATTATTTGTATTTCATTACAGTTTACCTTTGTTTCCTTTTTAAACATGCACTCTATAAAAACTTCTAATTAGATTAAAAAGGTGTACTTAGCTTTTTTCAACTTCTGTTGTATTTCTTTTTATGAATTCATCAATTTAAATTCATTACGCTATTGGGCCTAAAAGGTTATCTTTTTTCTCATTTTCACCTCCTCCTGTCTTTTCTTTACTAATATTTTTTCCATTTATTTATTTATTTATTTATTTATTTATTTATTTCTTCACTGTACATCCTGGTTGCAGCCTTCCTCTCCTCTTCCTCTCCCCTCACACACTCCTCCCCCTTCCCTTCACCTCTGAGAAAAGGGAGGTACTTCCTAGGCAATCAAGTCTCCCTGGCATCTCAATTCACTGGAGGACTAGGTACATCTTCTCCCACTGAGGCCAGATAAGACAGCCAGTTAGGGGAGCAGGACCCACAGTTATGTAGCAGAGGCAGATTAAACTCTCACTCCAATTGTGTGGGACCTGCATGAAGACCAAGCTGCATATCTGCTACATGTTGCAGGGGACCTAGGTCCAGACCTTATATGCTCTTTGGTTGGTAGTTCAATCTCTGGGAGTCCCTAAAGGAACAAATTAGGTGATTCTGTTATCGTTTTGTGAAGCCCATAGCCTATCCAGTTTCCTCAGTCCTTCCCCTAACTCTTCTACAAGACTTCTGAGGCTCCATCGAACATTTAGTTGTGGGTCTCTGCATCAATTCCAGCCTCTAAGAGGACAGTTATTCTAGGATCCTGTCTCTGAATACAGGGCTGTCAGATAGAAACATAGCCTGAGGCTCTAAGGTAATTGAAGGATTCTAATCTATTGAAAATTATTAGGCACATGAGAAAGTCCATAAATCTCCAGTGTGCAAATCTACAAGTATACTATTTACTAATTGTCCCTAAATTGTCCTTAAATTAGATGTTGAACACCTTTCCCACTAATCCATGATATTCAAGTCAAATTTTTTAATAAGATTAATCAGAACACAAGTTAAGTTATTTGTGTTCGTTTCTTGGTTGTACATTCAGTTCCTCAAATTGTACCCTTCATCCCAGTCTTTAAAATAAAGAGCAGTTTATCATGCTTCATTACCTTTTAGATAAAGTTTTGTGTCTCTTAGACTTAACTTCAGTTTTATGAAATTGCTGTCTACTGCTGATATATCCTCTTGTGGTTCATCTGCTGATGTGTTTACTATAGTCACACTGATGCATGTAGGTTATCATATTGCATTACTGAATCACATTTCATCATTATGCATTTAATTACTTGTTCATGTTTAGTCAATATTAGATGGCAGTATTTGGTAACTCCCAGTTCAAGTGTCTGTTCAATTTTCTCTTAGATCAATTGAAACTGTCATTCAGAATGTAAGTGTTGGATATGGGCCCTGTATAAGTTACATATAAAAATTTCTTCTCTTAAATTTTTAAATTTTCACTATCTTATTGGTACCATTTTATAAGCTAAATTTGCTAATTTTAATATTACTATTTTGTCTTCTTTAGGGCTCTTGCATCAAAACAACTCCAACTAATATATAATGACATGTTAGAATACTCAAACTGCCAAAATGTTATGAATTTTATATTACTGTCATAATGGGCACAGACTGGAGTTTTGTGTACTATATGAAATAAAGGTTTCTTTTCCTGAGAAGGTCCATTGATCTTTTATTCAAAGTTGCATATCTTCCCTATTAATTTCCTATTTTCTTGCCATAATATTATCTGGTATAATTATATAAAATATTTCTCAAGTCCTAGGTACAACGTGCTACAAAGTTTTGTTTAGGTAAATATTCTTGTATTGACTTGCAAAATAATGTTCTTCTCAGTGTGACCCAACATGTCTTTTGCTATTCTCAAGCATAGCAAGGTCAAGACACTGATATCTTAATATCTTCCTCTTATAAGAACAACAGCCATATTTAGTAACCTCATTGAACCATTTGTTTTACATTTTTCAAAGATCTATACTAAAATCAAGTCACATCATGTGGTATGGTTAGAGCTTCAGTATATAAGTTTGGGTGAGACTCAATTAGCTCATGAGAACAGCCCTCTATTACAGTTAATAATTAGTCATTTCTGTTCCTGCTCTATTCACACACACGACCCCATGTTACTCTTTATTTACATCACTTGTTTTGTTCTGTAGTGACTTCTGCTGATTTGGGGAGGGGAGGGGTAGCAAGGGAGGGGATACCTTCATCAATGTTGAAAAGATCTTTAGCATTTTACTAATTGCTGGGACTTAGAAAACCCAATCTTTCCCTCAATTTGTGGGATATGGCTCTTCACTCTTTAGTTTGTTTCTATTTCCAAACTCCTTCCTTCAGTATCAGTGTGTGCTGTAGCCTGAAATGAGAGCAATTTCAATGTTGTTTCCTCATTGGGGTCCACCCAAACAAGCCTGGAACCAGAAGGTACTCCTGCATTTAATTGAATGGAAGCCATTCTCACCACACCTACAGTCTCAGTTAAATGCCTGTCACTTGCTGGGTAATAGATGCAGGTACAACAGCTTGTTAATTATGTAAGGTTATTAAGTTAGCTCATGAATAGACCAGCCTACCCAGCACTACTAGAACATGAGCTACTAGTTGTAATCTCTAGACCTGGATGATTAAATAGGATTTTCTTTGAAATGTTTTCCTTCTGTTAATAATGTAACCACATTCCAGTGTTGGAAGACCAGGAATCTGGTTTTATTAATGTTGATAGAACAATTGAAGTTCATATGTCAAGGAGGTTTCTAGTCAAAACCAATCATATAAAGTAATAGTGTTTAAAGAACTTGTTTAATTTTACAGTGCTGATTCTATACTGTTGAAGATGGGAACCAGAACTAAATATAGGTTCATTTTCAATACAAAAGGCTGATCGTTTTCATAGCCATTTTATGATTTACTGTGATAAACAAGCAGGAGACAATGTTATAACTTTAGCAAATATCCTTGCTGATAGAATATGTATAAACTATTCTTATACATTAAATAATACTCCAATGTAATTCTAGAAGATAAAATTGTAATGAATTATAAACCTAAGTCTTCACATGCCATGGTCCACTTATCTTATTATTTGAAAACAGGTGTTCAGAAACAGCTTAGAAGCTCATTCCCACAACTATCATTATGTTATTTTTGTATTTGTGTATTGTGTACAGTATATCATATCTTTGTGTATTCCTTCTCACCTGTTTTAATGTGACACATTTTACAGAAGGAGTTTAGTGCCCATGGAGGTCACCATATAAAGAATATCAAAGTGGAGAATTATTGATTAATTTAATATGTCAAAATGAACAGATCATGAATATTGTGCACTGATTCAAACACTATTATAGATGCTGCTCTGAGGGCCTTTTTATATTAATATTTAAATAAGTTGACTTAAAGGCCTAAATTCTTCAAATCAAAACGCTGGCCTTAACTGGGAAAGTTAATTTTACGTATATTTCTCTTCATATGTAGTAATGAATAACTAATACTTTAACACCAGTTGGGTACTGGCTGACCTGAATATTGACCCAGTATTTAAGCATTATCTGTCAAAGTGTGAACTTAACAGAAATTGGAAAATATCTAATAATTGTTTTTTCTAACTTTCAAGAATGTGATAAACAAATACTCATGAAACACATTAAGATAGAAGCATTGAAGTAAAAAAAAATCAATATCATTTATTCTGCTATACTGCATCTCCAAACAAGGAACTGATGTCTCTGAAATGAGAAGTGATGCAATTGTGGTGACAATGTGCCCACAAAATAAAAGAAAGGGTAGGCTGGAAGACACATTTAAAGTGAAAGTTTTGATGTAATAATCACTGATTTTTAAGGTCACATTGCTTTATTACTTGGATATTTACAAAAAACCAATTAGGACTGTTCAACACCTAATTGAAACACACCAAGACATATAATAAAACATCTAAAGCTTCTTAGGAAGGAGAATAGAAACTTTAAAATGCAAATTATTCTTAAATAGATGTGGGTCAAGATCCTGACAAAAAAGAAAATAACTGTGTTCACAGAGCTATGCACAGCATAAAGCAGCATAAAACATTAGTCTAGAAAGCATTCATTTTAACCTAGATGTCATTTCAACTTTTTACAAAAATGATTTTCTGCCTCATACAATTCTTTGATTTCAATTCATTATAATTATAAAGTAATTACCTTTCATAAACCATATCTTTTGACTCATGAAATTACCTTAAAATTTTATAAACATCCTGGTGTTTAGTCTCTGAACAACTCATACACTCGGTTAAGAACAAAATAAGGTTTATAGAGGAAGATTAGGTTAGACCTTTTCAGAACATTTTTGGCAGTCATGTAAATAATGACTGTTTGAGAATTGATTAAAAATCTAAGGAGTTTAGGAAGATGTCACAGTTAGCAGGTAGGGTTCTTCTGGGCCACAAGCTTGAGGATATGAGTTCAGATCCCCAAACCAACATAAAACCAGATCTGAATACATCTAACCCCAGCAGTCTACTAGTGAGACAGAAGGCAAAGAAGAATTTTAGGAAGACCAGAACTGATACCCAAGGGTGTTCTTTGTCCACTGGAATGCAATGGGACCTGTACTCACACACACACACACACACACAACCAAGTACACATACACAAAAGCAAACATCACTTACACATACAGTATATACAAAACATTAAAGGAAATAACACAGAGACTCTAGCATTGCTTATTCAACACTACAAGAACAAATAGAACAATCAAGAGAAGCCTATGATCAATATTTGCCTCTTAAAGACTTCCCTGCACAATATTCCACCCAACCTCTTAAGGGCAGTGTAAAGATCAAGTGAGCATATGTTTCTTTTCTTTGGATTCCTCTCAATATTTCACAATAACCTTGCTTCCAAATTTATATATCATGTGTTCCAGTTTGCCACATATCCTGACCTTTGGTTTTCACCTTAATTAATCTTGCACTTGAGAGTCACAGTGTCCTCTGCTTTCTTTAGCTATGAATCCTGGGCTCACACTCAACACAGATTCTAGTGTCATGGAAAGTGTTCACCTTAACATGAACGGCTTATATAAAAAAAAAAAAAAAAAAAAAAACAAGGTTAGAATCTACACAGCATTTGTTGATATAAATCTAACTCGAGTTATTAATTTTATCAATAGTTTCCTCTCTCATAATGTCTCATAATATTAGCTACCAGATTAACATGTGGTACTGTTTACTACTATGTACTTGATAAACACAAGCCTGTTCAGTTTACACAGCTATCCCTCAGTGCCCCTCTCACAGACAGTGAAACTGTCGACAAAGAACTGCACAGATTTCCACAACAAACACCCTGGTTTGCCAGAGTATTTGTCTTTTTATTCTTTTTTGTACCCACTATTGGGGACATTCTGACAAAATATTTGTTCTCTTAGACCAAGGGTACACAAATCCTGTCGTGTCTCCCCACTCTCCGTGACATTACTCTCTTTGTCACAAACCACACTGCTATTTTATATCTAATTAAACATGTGCATCTGATAGGTTGCTATTTGACCTTTGTCTCCAGAATTATCAGATGGAACCTTCTCAGGCCTTTGCATCTCTTTACTTTTCTTTACAACAAAACTATATATATATATATATATATATATATATATATATATATATATATTCACTCTAGTTCACCTTTTCTCATGCCTTATGAACTCATTCCTTTTAGTGGAAGATATTTCAGACATTGATCTGATTAAAACCTTCTAAACTGGATGGGTGTGGAGACCGATGCCTTTAATCTCAGTAGAGGCAGATGAACATCTGTGAATTCAAAATCAGCCTAGTCTATGAAGGAGTGTTTATCCAGTGAAGGATACATAGTAAGATGCTGTTTTTAAAACATAAATAAAATAAAATAAAATAAAATAAACTGTCCAATGTGGTACTATCAACAGTATATTTTTAGTCCTCATTGTGTTGATATATAACAAGCCTTAAGCCCATTTGATTCCCTGTACATAACACTCCTGTAGCTTGAAATAACATCTTATGTGCTTAAGACTTCTGGATTTATTTATATATAAATTTTCCCTCCCACAAACACATAGTCAGCTAATCGACATATACTTGAAATGCCTGTGCTTTTTATACCATTGGACCTTTTCCTTCCCTTTCTTACAGTTAAACAAAAATCCTGCTTCTCAGTTGCATGGATCTTTACAGCATCGATCACTTCAGTTTTACTCTCCTATCTAAATTTAATATGCGATCGCATCCTGCTGTATTCATCTTGAGAACATATCTAGAATTCAAAATGTCATGCCAACACCATTGTACTCTACTGGTTCACATTATATCTCCTTTCCTTTGTTGCTGAAACTCCATAGCCTTGAAAATACCCTGATTTTCCCTTACTCTTCCTTTAAATCCATACTAACAACTGAATCATATTTTAAGGCACAAGTTGAATAATGCTATCCCTCTGACCAAAGACCTGTTGTTGTTCAGCCATGAGGAAATCTGGCCTTCTTATAAGGTTTCCAAATGCCTTTGTATCTGGTCACTGACTACACTGGGCAGACAATGACACTAGTTACCTGTTGTTTCCTTTAATATTCTCAGCAGACCTTGTCACATGTCCGGTGGTAAGGACTTTGCTCTGCTATTCTCTTTATCAACAACACCCTGTCTTCTAACATCTACATGACTCTCCTTTATTCTTTGCTCCTGTGTTATCTTTTCAATGATGTTTGTCTTCATCAACTTGGCCTTCTTTCATACAATGCAAAGCAAGTACTTCCTCTCACCTCAGCAGTCAACATCCCTGTGTATTTATCATCAGAGATGCTACAGACCTGATTGTTTATTTCCGATTATTCGCATTGTATGTCACTTGCTTTCCAAGCAATCTTTACCCCAGAATGATTGTATCCCTGGTAGCAAGGGGCCATCACAACTTGGTCACAGTATGCTGACAAGGAAGCAAGAACCTTCATTCACTGTTCATAGAACTGCAAACTAATGCAACCACCACGGATATCAGTATGGAGAATTCTCAAAAGCTAAATGTAGATCTAACAAATGATGCAGCTATACCACTGCTTAACTTGTGCCCTAAGGACTTAAAAGCCTGTTGTACACAGGCTACATAAGCCTCTGAACGTTGCTTTCTCATGCTTCCTGCTATTTCATCTCCCATATTTTTCTTCCTCCCTCTTTTTAAAATTTACTGTTCTTTATGTTTCCTTCTTTTCTTTTTCTCTAGCATTAACATTAAAATATGTAGATTAGAATGCAGTTCCCTGATAGCACACTTGCCTATAATAAGTGAGACCCTGGGTTCTATCCCAAGTACAAAAAGTAAATATAAAAATTAAAATTAAAATTAAAAAAAAAAAAAACCCACTAGGCATAGTGGCACAAGCTTATCATCTCACTAGCTGGGAAATGAGTTCGAGGGACTATTATTGAATTCCTAATCTAAAAGAAAAAAAAAACAAGATTAGTAAATATTACTCCACAAGCCATTAAAAATTAGGACAGAGGCTGAGTTTGTCAACACATCCTTTAAAACAACACCTTATGAAATAAGAATGCAGATTTTTGTGCAGATTTCTGTCACAATTTCCCAATCTTTAGCTCGTTAGCCTCAGTCTAACTACGTCAAAAACACTGGACCACCAATCTCCCTGCTTCAATGTCAGCATATGTGCCTGTTGTCACCATGATGTCACCTGATGGCATGCTTCGCTCCATCTCTTTCCATCCTCCTCCTCCAGGTAACATATTTGTAGTGGAATGTGAAAACCTTGCATGTCCTTTCCTTTATCCTTCATCAAGATTGTTCCTACTAAATATCTAAGTGTTCATCACGTGATTCTACCTCAAATGGAAAGATTTTGCTTGTAATATTTCTTTCTGTTCTTTACCAACTTAAAGGATACTACTCTCCTGGGACTCCTATGGTCAAACATCATAGACAAGGTAGCATAAGCTAAACTGTACTTTGTCTCAGATAAGCCATTAACAGTCAAGTTGTCTGCAGGAAACTCCAGGGTAAAGAGATAATGAAAATCTATTTTTTTTTTCTTTTCTACATGTGTTCTTAGGCATATATTTCTCTGTTTACATTGTTTTTACATAAAAACACTACTCATACAGAAACCTATCTTATTCTAGTATTAATTAGCTAATAATTGTATTAACTAATATTCAGTGAGTCTATCTTTACATCAGTATATTTTTAGACAGTAGCAATTTAAATTATAGAGCTTTCATCCTCATCAAAGTAAGACATTAATATTTTAACACTGTTACCTTGATGGTCTCATTCTTAAACGAGCCAGTATCTGCACCAAGAATTGTTTGTCCCTCTAGTGAAACCTCATCTTCGAATTCACCCGCTAAGACTCCTTTGCCTTCCTTACTCTACCCATTTTCCTGTCCTCTCTGTATCTTTTCTCTCTACCTTTGGGAAGAAAACAAATCCTTCTCATTTTCTTTTTCATATCTGATCAACATTGCCCTAGAGTAAAAATGGGACTATTGCAATAAACAGGAGAGTCTCCTCAGATGCAAAATTCATATCAAAAGTGTGCTCGGCCCTCCTCCTTCAGGCAGCAGACAAGCAATATAAAATGTTATCACAGGAGCTTATGGGATACATAACAGAATATATTGCTTCATAAGACTTGTAGCTTAGGAATACAGTGAACCACAAATGGGATATGGCACATTTCATAGTAAGACAATTTTTTAAAACATATATTTTTATCACTGAGTTTTTAAAATATTAGCAATTATGACTGATAGTGTTTGGTAGTAAACTTTATCAAGTGAGACAAAGTATATTCTTATAATTGACCTGCCATAGTTTTTCATATTTTACAGCTATCTAATGTTCCTAGTAAGTGATGAAGTTCCATTTTTCTTCATAAGGGGACATTTAGAACCTCTGCAATTAAAATATCACTGCTCTGCTTCAGATAACTGGAACATAGCATTTTCTCTACTGTGGTAATCTAACATTTTACTTTTCCATTATTCATTTAGAGTTTTTCAATGATATCACCATAATTTCTTTCACAAAGTCAATTTGGATCCACAGAGAAGCAAGCATAATCTTGTTAACATGAAATTAAGACTTTGCCACAGTTGAGTGCAAAACATTCAAAGCATTATTATTATTATTATTATTCAGAATAAAGTCACTCCATTTTACAACAAGACTACCATTTAGTACTTGTTGGTGTTTCCTTTCTCATGCAAGTCCTTCCATATTAGACAGCAGCAATATCTCACTTTTGTGTAGAAGACATGTATGCCTACCTCAATTCTACCCTAGGCAGTTGGCATCTTCCCCCATCCTAGTACTAGTCAGGCCTGGTCTTGCTTATATTCCAAAATCATATGATACTAGATACATTCAAAATTGTGTGTTTCTAGAGTAATTTGCATCTTCTGTGGCTGTATTATAAATGCGGTGAAGTCACATGGGAAGGGACAAATAGTTTGCTTCTCAAAGAGGGCAAATTTAAATACTTAAGAAATAAAACAGTCCTCTGTCATTTTCTATCACCTCATTAAAATTACTTTTTAAATTTATCTCTACATTATATATTACATCTTTTTGGTGATTTACGTTGTATTTGTAAAGTAAAATTTAACATTAATATGAACATGTATTTTCTTCTGTTTATTACCATATCATCAGCTCTAGAATAGACAAATCGCAGTAAATATTCAAAACTTAATTGGAACATAGTTCCATATATATTCCCATTGTACAAAAGAAGAAACAGAGTTAGAATGGTGTGTGTGCGCGTATGTGTATGTGTGTGTGTGTTTGTGTGTGTGTGTGTATGTTTGACAATAAGATGCAAAATAGATGGATGTGATTGGTTTTATAATAACATCACAAAGAATGAAGAAATGACAGGGCACAGCATGAATAAGGCCCTCTGCTGCTTGCCTCACTATTTCCTTGCACTGCACTAGGAAATCACAGTCTGGCTCCACCCCATCCTTTGAGCCTAATCTTACACTATGATTTCTGTCTGCAGACTATGCTGTCTTTCTCCAAAACCTTGCACTTGTGTGACTCTGGGCTTTCTCCCATATGTCACCCCTAGCCAGAAGCGATTTCCTTTCCCAATTCTGGCTAATGAAATCTTCCTTTTACTTTGACTTAGGGCAAAGGTCACTTGAGCTATTAAGTGACCCCAGGCATTTCTGTAAAACATTAATCTCTTTTCTTCTTAGAAACTGCCAAGGACTTTCTTTTTGATTATTAACTTTGTCAGTTTACGTTTTGTACCTCATAATAATGTTCTTGTTCTTCATGATGAACTAAGCTTCCTGAGGACAGAGGTTTCCTTGAATGGACCTTCACCTTTGTAGCTGAGATATTGGGTCAAATAGTGCAGGAATGCTTTTAATTTATCCACCATATTCATTGTATTCAATAATGAAAAATCTACATTTTCTTTATTTTAATATCATTGTTTTAACCAATAAAGTTATAAATCCAATTTGTTCTGATTAAGACTCCTTATATATTACTGTAAGGATTCCTAATAATGCAGATATGCTAACTCATTCATATATATCAACATGTCCTTTGACCCTAATCACATTACTTGGAGTACACAGTAAGTTGTATTGACACGGTAGTACAGCTCAATGGTTGCATGCTTATTTAACATAGGCGAGACAAGAGTCCATTCAGAACACAATAAAACATTTTGAATAGAAAAATATCAGCTCTTAAATGAATTAAACACTATTAGTTATTTACAGAGAATATAAAATGTAAAATGTGTTGGCTTAAGAAGCAGGAAATCAAGATGAGAACTTGTATCATTTCAGTTCTTCTTGTTTGATTTTCAGGTTTTATTGCTTGTATTACTTACTTTCCACTCAGGACATATTTATAGGGTAACATACAAGCACAGAAGAACGTAGCAAGAGATGAATAAAGGATATACAAGGTAATTATTAAAGATCACTAACCAACTATCTCTAGCAAGTTCTTACTTTCAGTGTGATATAAAATTTAAATTCTCCAATTGAAGGACATTAGTGATAGACTAGAGAAAATAAATAAAAATACGTACTGCCTAAGAAACCAACTTTGTCTACAATGACAGAACACATGCACATAGTAAATGCAGGGAAAGAAAATTATGCTATGCAGTAGAAACCAAGAAAAGCAGCTGTCTCTATATTAGATGAAATAGACTTGATGTAAAAAGTAAAAATAGACAAGAGAGTAATTATAAAGTGATAAATGGCTAAATAAAGCAAATATATATATATATATATATATCAAGTACAAATATATCTACTCCATCATTAAACCACATAAATATACCAAAACTATGTTAGCTATCTGAGCATTAACATATTCAATAATAAAAGAATAATAATTCAAAATACCATTTTTATTAATGTTCCAGAACAAAAGTCACTAATGATACATAGGATTTAAACTACATCATTTAACAGTTGAACCTAAATAGATGTAAATAGAACAATGCACCCAGTGGCTGGAGAAGATCTAATTTCTCCAGGAACCTGAGCAACATCATATACAATAGATTATATGTTAGATAACAAAATAAAATTTAACAAATTTAAAAAGTCAAAATCATTTCAAATCTTTATTTGTTTTATCCTGGCCACAATGACCTCAAAACACAATGTATCAACTGCTGTGATACCAAAGTAGTTCTGAGAATGAGGTTTATCTCAACAAATTCTTGTATTTAAAATGGTGAGTTCAACATTACTACTACTACTACTACTACTACTACTACTACTACTACTACTACTACTTTTCTAGTCATTCCTCTACTTTAAGGAAGTGAAATATAAAATAAACCTATAACTAATTAAATAAATAATATGAATAGAAGAAATAAATGAAACAGTCTAAAGCAAATTTTAAAAGAACAATAGGAAGCCATCAGGTTAGGAAATTTGCTGTGAGATTGTTTCCCACTGTTAGAATGTAGCAATGTCAGAAGCTACACTCATAAAAGTTCATCAACATGACTTCCCTGACATTTTTTAAAAAGGATAAGCAAAATTGAATTCTTATCATTGGCTTTTTATAATGTTAGGGTACACCAAGTTTGGTGAAAATTACCCAGAAACAAAGGGTGTATGAATCAGTTACAAATAGGATGAAAAAGAAGACAAAGACACATGTTTGTGGGGTGGGGGGGGAAGCGGAGTGAAGGATTTTCAAAACCAAATTTAATGGTAGGGAATCAGTTTTATAAAACATAAACACCTTGAAAATGAACCAAAGATGTTGAGTCAGATGAACAATAATAATAATAATGAAAAATAGTACTTCATTCAGTACGTTAGAAATTACTCAATGATTCATGAATTTTATGTTCCAAATAATCCTTTTTATTTGTTGAAATGTAAAGCTGAACAAAACAGAGAAGAAAACACATACCTAATGACAACTAATTTAGAATAGCAGACATTGATGAATAAACAATTCTATAAATTAAAGCCATAAACCATCATGTACTATGAGGACCTCATGGAATTGCCTCAGTGGATTGAAATCATATGGCCAAGGGTTGAATAATGGGATGCAATCCCTAAAGGTATAGTGGGAATGTGAGCACTGTTGCACTTTCTGAGTTATCAGCAGAATTGCCTATAGTAGCTGCAAACCAATGCTAGTCTACTACCCTATGCATTAAAATGTGGTGGTTAGTCTTGAGTCATTAAAGAGTGAGGCCAACTTCTTACTAACCATCATTTCTCAATGGTTCTATAAGGTTTTTCTCAAGAACATTGGTATTTGAAATGCTGGACTGAGTAAGACAGAGTCCAGATTCAGTGCAGGTGGTATTATCCAATACCTCGTGGGTTTAAAAAGATTAGAATGGTGGAGAAGGTAGTTCAGCTAATTACTCGAATTGGGATAGCAACATTCTCTAGCCCTAGTTTTTGGGTCTCTACAGCATCTTGCAGATAACAGATCATGGAAATTCTCAAATTGTCATATAGATATATAGATAGATGATAAATCTACAGACAGTCAGACAGATAATTTCATAGTATGAGAGGCATGCTTATGGGGTTCCCTTTTAAGCAGCTTATAATTAACAGGAAGATAAAAGTAGTAATTCGCGCTTTTTTCAAAATCTACTCTTGTTCAGGATTAGATAGAGAGCTTATAAAGCAGAGTACTGGGTCTGTTCCAAAAGCTTTGGTTTAGTAAGTCTGTGGTGAGACCCAAGGATTTTCACTTCTAACAAGCTCCCGGGTGATACTGAGACTGCTGGTTAGACGATGACAACTTGAGAACAACTATCACAAATAAGAGCGAGTTTCACAAATAATCAGAGCCATCCAGACATTAATAATCACACCCCAGCTTTTTCCCAACTGGTGGTTCATCACAGATGAGGGATCTTGAGCTAACTTGAAGCTTTCTGTTTTATTTCATTATTAAGAATACCAAATATAAAGCTTCAACAAGTAAACTTCATACCTGAAATACGTCCCTTTGTTTCATCAATTCTTTTCCAACTGTATTCCAATAAGCTTTCCAATTGGTAAACTTGTTGCTTAAGAGCATGTGTTAATGAGTACATTGTACAAAAATTAGGAAAACAACAAATTAACTTTTTTAAAGTCAGATCTCTTTAAGTAATCTAACAAGGAAGATTACCTAACATTTCTGTAAAAAGTTGTTTTATAACTAATATTAACACACAGTGAGAATTCTATTCCAAAAGAATGAAAAAGACTTTGCATATTTTTAGTAAATCATTTCACTCCACTCACAATCTATACCGGGAGAAGAACTTTCTCTCTTCATGCCATTTCAGAAATTCTTAAGCCAGTGTCTCTAGGGGTGATCACATCCTTGACCACTGTATCCTTGTGGAAACATTTCTGTTTTCCTGTACCACGTAACTGTGGCTAAATTTAGTTTACCCTCAGATCAAAGCTGGACATCATTTCACTGCATAGGCTGTTTGATTCCCTTCAGGATAAACCCAGATTTGTCTGAAGTATTAACTGGGAACTGATAAAATTCCTCTTTTAAAGAGATGTTTACTTTGAAAGAAGGTACTTAAATATCTACATATGGGTGTGCATTTATGCATACACAAATGAAATGTATACTGATCAGTGAATTATCACCAGCAACTCTCCATGTTAAAAATGAATAAAACAATAGCAAGCTGATGCAGCAACAACAATTTGGAGAGCACGGATGCCATAAATTTTCCATTTTCGTGAATCTGTCAATAAGCTCTGCTCCATTTAGAGCCTGGTCTGCTTTACCAGAGACTCTATCCAAAGTCAGATGTCTGCTTTCCTCTGAAAATCTCCTAACATTATGGATAATTTAGATACTCAAGGTCATATCCTGGCACAAAGCCAACAATAAAAATGGAATGAAGCTCTTGAAGCTATAAAGTCTGATAGTTAAACTATCTACAAGATTTGTGGAAAATGTATACTTGTATACTATATAGAATATGTTAAGTCTAGTAGAAAAGTTGACAACATGTAAATACGGTTATATATCATGAAAGAAGCTGTTTTCCATAATACTTCCAAGTACTTCTTTTCTTCTGTAATGCCCAATCATTTTACAGAGATATTTCCTTAAGAGCACCAATGTTCAAATACCCCTTATCCATCAATCATGTACTACCACTAGTTTATCTCATCATCACACAACTTCTCAAATCACATATCAGGACAATGATAACTAATTCATATAGAGGCAAGAGTAATGCTGGTTGTGAAGAAGTGGATACAAATCCATTTCTTCATTGTGCCTTTTAAATACATGTTTTAGTTAAGTACATAGATGGGTGAGTTGGTTGATTTTCTATGTATCAGTATTATTTTACACAAATTCTCATGATAGTAGTGAGGACTGATGCCACATACTTCTTAAGGGTTCTTGTCATCTCCATATTAGAATCTAAGCTCACTTAATCTTTGCTTTATTCATGAAAATCAATAGGACACAATAAAGATGAATTACTTGTTTGTAAGTTTTCTCATCACTGTTTGAGTGTAACTTCTCTCTTTATGATAAACACTTTCCCTATGAAAGACAAGATGTATTTATGATTTCTGTTTAAGAAATGTTTATCAATTGTAGTAAAATACTGTTCCATACCTCAGACGTAAGCCTGCTGGTTGCTGTTACTAGCTTAGTTTAAATTTTATGCATTGAAGCTACTTTTTATTTAACATTTGAAGTCAATGTGTGATCCTATGAGATTCCCTTTCTCAGTACTTGGCAAGGAAGTTCAAAGTCAGTGATAAATATGAAGTGTTTCACTTATTAATGTTAAATTTTTTGTAAGAACCCAGCATTTTCATTCTTGATAGTAGCTTCTGCTTGGAGACATGCTTCTGACTAGAAAAGCATCACTTACACACATGAATTCTTACAAATCAGTGGTCTGTGCCCTTGCGCTATATCTTGAGTCTTCTTTTCACTTCACGTAAGCTCTTTCTTAGGGGTAATCCACCGGCAACTTTCATAGAAAACATTTTAAAAGACATTTATCTGCTTCTGTAGACATCTTATGTGAAGAAATAGCACCTTTACAAATCAAACTCATCAAAGAATAATAATATGGAGAAATATGCCCAGAGGATAATCATGACCATTTAATAAGACACCTATACTTTTATTAAAATGAACCAAGTGTGGTGGAGTAGTTTATACCTACTACAGCTAACTTTCATAACCCTGCATGTTAGCTGTAATCATATCAGAGAAGTTATGTGAGTAGTCCATGGAGAGTTCTCACAGCTGTGAGAATGGCAGTAACATTTAGGAGCTCTGCATTTATTTCTTCATGCTCTGCTCTCTCTGACTGCAGTGTGCATGTACAACAGACAACATCCCAAATGAAATCAGGAAGAACGTATGTGTTTAAATACTTTACTATATACTGGAAAGAATTTATAAGTTCATTTCGATATATTTTTATTTTTATTATATGTAGATGTGGAGAATGGAGTGTGATTTCAGGTACCCACAGAAAGCACCCTTAACCACTGAACTGTCTCTCGAGCCCAAGTTTTTAAGTTTTTTGATATATTGTTTTCAGTATGACCAATTTTTTTCATTTTCAATTGATTTTGAGTTCTTTAGATATTTGAACAATCTAACAGAAGTCAATGGATACTATTATAATTGCCTTATAAGCCAAGGATATCATTCAGAAGAATATTGAATTCATCTCTTCTGTACTATCTTTGAAAAATAGATTTATTTTAAAAAGTTATATGGGTAAAGAACCTTTTAAACATTGACTTCTAATATCTTCACTTGATTCTCATTCTATTGTATCATGTTTTTCTGAGTACAAAAACATATTTTCCCTACAAGCAGTTGTTCAGTCCACAATTTTAAGAAAATTGTAGTTGATAAGTATCTTCAAACAGGCTTATTGCTATGTATGTCAGCAGAGCTGTTACCCAATATAAGTGGCTTTGATACATTTGTGTTTTCCGTACCTGAATGTTATAGTTTGTGAACATAATAATCTCAGAAAAGAACTGCAACAGGAAATGTGCCTTCTCCAGCAAGTTTTCCTGCCCTGACGTGTTCTGCCTGCCTCTTACTCTTCTTTTTCTTTTACATTATGCCGGCATTGACGATCTTCAATTCAGTTTCACTAAATTCTTCATGAAGGGATCCAATGCATAAAGATATCATGAGGGACATGTAAATCACTCTGTTTTTCTCTTATTGTGTATATTATAATACATTATAATATTATAATATAATATTACCTTAAGGTAAATCTATATGTAGTCATTTAATTAAGAATGCCAGCTTCACCATTGCCTCAGCATATTATGGAGGAAAGGGAGGAAGAACTGTAAAAGTCAGAGAGTTCTAGGAAACCAGGAGAACAAGGTCCACACAATCAACTAAGCAGGCTAAATAGTGGAAGTGGTGCTATCTCTGACTTTTTTGTCTCCTCTTGGGATCTTTTTCCTCCTCCTGTGTTGCCTTGTCCAGATGTGATATGTAAATCATGCCTAGTCTTATTGAATCTTGTTGTGCCAGGTTCTGTTGATATCTCTGTGAGGCCTGATCTTTTCTGAAGGTATGTGAAGGAGCAGTGGATCTGCAAGAGAGAAGAGCATGGAAGAAGAGGTTGGAAGAAGTAAAGGAAGGGGAGGCTGTGCCAGGGTGTATTGAACAAGAGAAGAATAAATAAAAATAAAATGTGCTAACTTCAATTGTTATGTGTATATGTATGTGGTATATGAAACCTGTATGTGAGGATGAAGGTCCATATGTCAGAGAAAATTTAATCTGGGATGTAAAATCAGAACTTTGTCCTTGCACAAGAAGTATTTTTAAGTGCTGAACCATCTCAGCACTGCCTTGTATTTCTAATAAGCTCTGATTCAATTCTTAGAAAGTTGTTTGATCTTTTGAAAGATTTGACTTATTTCTTTTAATTTTTCATGTTAGTAGGCAATAATAACGATGATGATGAAGAAGAAGAAGAAGAAGAAGAAGAAGGAGAAAAAGATTTTATATTTGACTTTAAAAATAGGGTCTCATTTTATATTTCCACCTGTGCTCAACTTTACAGTCCTGATACCTCCAAGTCCAGAGTTCCAGGATCATTGACATTTACTTCCTTGCTAGACAGAACATCACATTTGAAACACAGTACAATGTTGAATGAAGTAACCATATATTTTATTGAAATAAATTACAAGTGAAATATGGATTTAAATTGAAGTTAAGAAATTATGAAATGACATTTTAAAATCATTCACAAGAGGCTGAGCAAAATTTAAAGTTAAGTAATAAACAGTCTTTTGAAAAACTGCTTTAATATTTGTATTTTAGATGTAATTTTATGATTTTAATAAAGATTTTAATAAGTTCACTCATTTTATTCTTGACAATTTTCAAGGGATTTATTTAAAATAATAAAGTTCGTATATAATACTAGACAAAATCCATATAAAATATAGGATTTTCACAGAAGTATCTTTGTTCATGTATTGTTCAAAGTCTGATGTAATATGATATATATCTACAGTGTAGATATCAGGAGAAAGATCAAGGATGCTAGAAATTCACTCAGAGTTAAGTCTTACAATCTACTGGGTGTGAAAGGCCAAGGAAATATGTCACAAAAAAATTCCCCTAAATGCTACTGTTGGCTTAATACACTAATTCTGCAAAGATCTTCAAATTGTCCTAAGGCAAAATCACATTTCAGAAACAGCATTATGTGATTTAGTAAACTGTCTTCTTGTTGATTTTTATTTGGTATTTATTAAATGATAGAAAATATTTTAGAGAAAGAGACGGAATCAGGTTTTGGCTTCCTGGAATTAATTGTTGCTTGGCTATGTGTGCAAAAAATATATTTGATGACAATAATTTTGTCTTCCAATTGGTTATATATATATATATACATATATATTATATATAATACATATATATTATAATATAATATAGAGAGAGAATAAAATATTGTAAGAGATTAAAACAGTGAATTTGTTGCCTCCTCCCAAGAGCATAGCTAGAGTATTCAAATATATTTCCATAAGGGTAAATTGTATCATGATAGTGGCCCTTGGATAGAGGGGTATAAATGAGCTATGCTCTGAGAAGGAAGGAAGATACATGTTCATGTTAAGCAATGAAATGGAAACTTGTGGAGAAACATAACTGGGAAACTAGACCAAGATCAAATTTATCATGTAGACAGTGATGAATACCAGTGTGTTTATCTGAAGTTAAATATTCTGGGTTTTAAGTACAATGAAAAGTTAAAGCATCTTGAGGAGAGAGGCAGAATAAACAAAGCTGCGCAATATATTCTCTGTAACATCTAAACATCTCCATGGATAGCATTACAGCATGGTTAAAGAAGTGAGAAGACCAAGGCTGAGGTCCCAGTAATCAAGCAGGGAAAGTTAGTTTAACCTAGAGTCAGTACAATGCATAGTGGAGAGAAGAGTTTGTGATATAACCAAATATAGAATGAGTGAAAATCAGTCATTGGCTTAAGATGGGAGAAACTCAGTTGTTGAAGATCACTCCAGTAATGATACTAATAAAACATATAAAGTATATAGATTAAGATGTCATTAGAGTGGTAAGGTAAATAAGATGATAAAGTATTGAAGTTTAATAGATTACATTAGAGAGTTAATAGAATGAAATTCTAACTAGACACATATTTGTGATTATATGAAGATATCAGATTGAAGGTGCTGACTATATGTGGGGAAGTGATCTGGCAGGCAGTCTGGCACCCAGTTGAGCACAGGCTGAAAACTCTGGGAGTCCTGGTGAAGTAATTTGCAAGGGACTGGAAACTTTATGCCAAGGCTCCTGGGAGGCTTTTTGGTTCCAGTCACAGTCGCATATCACACCCCAGGTAGAGGTGTGGCCACACAGCCTCAAGCCATCCCCATGTTAATGAGACACCTAGAGGCTTAGCCACGCCCCTTCCCACTTACTATATCTGCCCCACCTCTCTGGGAGAGGCGGAGGTATAATTCCATTCATGCCACTCTCTATATGATAAAAATAAGTGTCTTAGAATTATGGACTGTCTCTTCATCTGGACCCGCTGTGGGAAGCAAGGGATCCCGCCCTCGATTAATGAGCCACAGCTAATCTCTCACCAAGGGAATCTCAGAGCACCCAAATGGTACCCATTCACCCAAGCCTAAGCTGTTAGCCCAGCGCCCAAAGACACTGAGACCCACTCTGGAGGGAACCCCAGCTACACTCCAATTAGCTCATCTGTGGCACCCTGTGGTGACTGTGGTACCCTGGGCTAGAGAACCCACAGAGATGGCTGACGAGCATTCCTGAGGAATGGACCCTCCCCCCACCCACAGGCAGGGCCCACAGAGGCCTCCCCCACCTGCCCGTCCAACTGTATGGGAAGATGCACAGCCACTTTCCATGTATCTGCTGTCCCG
This sequence comes from Rhynchomys soricoides, assembly GCA_019843965.1. Lineage (NCBI taxonomy): Eukaryota > Metazoa > Chordata > Mammalia > Rodentia > Muridae > Rhynchomys > Rhynchomys soricoides. The sequence continues at coordinate 9,482,334 of JADRCH010000004.1, read as the reverse complement.
CCCAGAGCCGCAGCACCCCTGGGACAGAAATGTGAGACTTTATTCCACTTCACCAGGGATGGTCTCAACAACTATACTGTCATGTGTGTACAAACTCAATAATGAAGTATCAGCCTATGGTATTAAATTTTATGTGTGTGTGTGTGTGTGTGTTCAATTTTCTATAGAAAAAGACATGATCTTGTACTGTATAATTTAGTAATAAAAGATATCACAGTCCAGAAGATTTATATTCCCATCTTTTTAATTGAGAAACAAGGAAGACTAACCAAGAAGGAAAGAAAAGAAGGGAATTATATAAACAATGAATACTGAACCAGAAATCAAGCAGTAATGTGATATAGCAAGATCTTCACACAAAGCAATTGAAGTCATTTGAAATAACAGCAAAATCATTGGCATGGATTTTATTCCCACAGAATTGGGCAGAGTTTTGGGATGTACAGGACAAGAAATTATGAGTAAGAGTTAAAAGAAGAGTAGAACATAGACTCTGGGTGACAATTTTATGGGAACTAAAGCCTTTTGCTTAAGTGATATTTGGCAGGAAGCGCCAAAGGGAAAATGCTTTCATAAACAAGGAAGTGTAGGCCACATTGCATGGTGTATACACTCCCAGAAAGGGGTATTGAAAGGGATAGAATAATGAATAGATGAGAAAGAAAGTGTGTGGCCAGCAAGCAGATAAGTAGGGTGGAGTTGATAACAGTAGACACTAATGATGGTGGACCTAAATATTTGACATTTCAGGATTTTCTAAGAATGCATTTTCCACTTTCAGCATCACATCCTCAACTTGCAAGCAGCATAAGTAGAACTAACAAGAACGATAGGGTTTAGAAGACACAAATATGAGATGCATCCAGAGAAAATTATGCATGTAAAGAATGTAGTGAAAGTTACATTTCAGAAAGATTCTCTTGTCTACAATAGAACTGATTTGACACAGAAATCAAGAAGTAACTAACCTGAAAATATTTCTTTGAATAAAATAATTGTTCTTGGGGCCAGACAAATGGTCAAGAATATTTCTGGAACAAGAATTAGGTCATGAGTTTAGAAGCCAGAGCTCACTTAAATTGTTAGATGTGTATATGTCACACCTGTGACAATAAAATGTGAGGGGTCAAGACAAGACAATCACTGGAGCTTGATAACCACAACTCTGTATTTAAGGTCCAACCTCGAAAGAATAAGTCGCAGAAAGTTCAGTTGCCATAAACCATCTTATTGGGTTTGAGTCACAGTGCTGCTTACCATGGTTATTCGGATGTCCATGTCTTCATGATGCTGTTACCCAGACAAAGATTGATAGCTGAAGCATTAGGAATTCTTTTACACATTGATCAGTGTTAATTCAGGTTGTTTGGTGTTAAGTCAGATGTCAGATTAAGATGGCTCTGGATGTAGAATGATGAAGAACAATGTGCAGTTGATTCTAACCCATTCTTTCTTCCAGAAGGAGGTATATTTACTACCTAGAGAGACAAGAAAAGACAATCCTAACCACTAAAATCAGTTCCTCCCAATCCAGGGTGATGTATTGATGCTACATGTCTATAGTACACAACCCAGGATTACATAGAAAGGATAAAATGTAGCAATTCATACATAAATAAAGGAGCATCTGAGTTCTTCCATGCCTTTGCTTTAAGAAAACCAAAGAGCAAAGTTCAGATATGAGCCAATTATTTCCAACTTTGCAAAAGTAGAATATAGAACACCTCTTCCAACGGCAATGCACATAAAAATCCTAGGTATGCAGGGCTATTTTTACATATCCATGGTAACCTATTTTTCTTTCATTCCTTTCCTCCCTTTGGTTTCTAAGTGGACGTTGCCAAGCAGTTTACATTACTGTACTGAATGATTTTAATAAAAGTGCTGAATCGGTAGCAGATTATCATTTCACTATGTACAAGTTCTATCTGGTTACTGAAAGAAAACTAACAAAAAAAAAAAAAACCCATGAAAATTGCCTGTTCAAAGTCAACTCTGATGTTCTGGATGAGCAGATTTGCAGATTTAACGAAGATCTGTTCAGGGGCATGTGATAGAGACAGCAAAGAAATTGATAGCTTTTCCCTATTTGTGTTTTAATTTGTGTCTAAATTAAATTGTTGTAATTTAGCCCATATGCAACAAAGCAAAAGTTATCTGCTAAAATTTATGCACATTTCTTGAGATCAGTTCTAAATCTGGGATTGAAGAGATTAATATCCCGATGGTATAAGATAGAATCTCAGAGTTGTTTTGATTGCATTTCCCTCCTGACTAAGGATACTGAACATTTCCTAAGATGTTTCTCAGCCATTTGAGAGTCCTTTTTTGAGACTTCTGTTTTGCTTTATACCCTGTTTTTTTGTTCTGTTTTGTTTTACTTAATTTTTATTACTTTTATTTATTTATTTTTTATAGTCCAGTCATTACCCCCTTCCAGGTCTGCCCTTCCACAGTTCTTCATCCCATTCCTCCTCCCCCTGTCTCCAAGAGGATGTCCTCATACTCTCACCCCCAACCAGGTCTCACCACTCTCTGGGGCCTCAAGTCTCCTGAGGGTTAGGCACATCTTCCCTCACTGAGGCCAGACCAGGGAGTCCTCTGCTGTGTATGTGCTGGGGCCTCAGACCAGCTTGTGTATGCTGCCTGCTAGGAGGATCACCATCTGAAAGACCTCGGGGTTCCAGCCTATTTGACACTGTTGATCTTCCTATGGGTTCAACATCCTTCTCAGCATCTTCCAGTCTTTCCCTAATTCAACCACAGGGGTCCTGGACATCAGTCTAATGATTTGGTGTAAGTATCTGCATCTGTCTCATTCAGCTGTTTGTGGGGTCTTTCAGAGAGCAGTAATGATAGGCTCTTGTGTGAGTACACCATAGCATCAGAAATAGTGTCAGGCCTTGGAGCCTCCCCTTGAGATGGATCCCAATTTGGCCCTGTCACTGGACCTCCTTTCCCTGATCTCTTCTCCATTTTGGTCCATGAAGTTCTTTTAGACAGGAACAATTTTGGATCAGAGATTTTGACTGTACAATGGTACTCTTACCCCTCCCTGTCATTCTTCTGGTGGTAGACTCTAGAAGATCCCTCTCCCCACTGTTTGGCATTTCATCTAATGTTCTTCCCTTTGGGTGCTGAGAGTCTCTCACTTCCCAGGTCTCTGGTACATTTTAGAGAGTCTCCTCATGTCCCTCCTACTCCCGAGGTTGCATATTTACATTCATTCTGCTGGCCCTCAGGGCTTCTGTTTTGGGCAGGAGTATAAATATGGATCTATTTGGATTCTTCTACATGTAGATACCCAGTTAGAAAAGCACAATTTGTTCAAGATGCTTTTTTTTTCATTGTATGGTTTTGATATCTTTGTCAAAAAATCAACTGTCCACAGGTACGTGGCTTTATTTCTGGGTCTTCTTCCATTCCACAGATCAACCTGTCTGTTTTTATACCAATACCATACAGATACATCCAGAAGTTATTTTATTGTTAAGGAAACTTTTAGGTCTCCTGGGATTTATTTATTTATTTATTTATTTATTTTGCTTTTCCCCATGAAGATAAGAATTGCTCTTTCAAGGTTTCTAAAAATTTGTGATCTTACTCCCATCAGAATGGCTAAGAAAAAAACCTCAAGTTACAGTACATGACATGCTGACTCTAATACAGGGCTAGAGGAACACTCCTCCATTGCGGTGGGATTGAAAACTTGTGCAACCACTCTGGAAATCAATTTGGTGGTTTCTTAGAAAATTGGAAATAGTTATACCACTCATGGGCATATACCCAAAAGATGCTCACCCATACCACAAGAAATTATTCTCCACAATGTTCGTATCAGCTTTATTCTTAATAGTCAGAAACTGGAAACAACCCAGATGTCCCTCAACTGAAGGATGGCTACAGAAAATGTGGTTCATGTATACAATTGAATACTTCAGCTATTACAAACAAGGGTGTCATGATTTTTTTCAGTAAAATGAAGGGAGCTAGAAAATATCATCCTGAGTGAGGAAACTCAAGAAGACAGGCATGTTATGTACTCATTTATAAGTGGATACTAATCATAAAATACAGGATAGTGATGATATAATTCACAGACCCAAAGAAGCGAGACAAGAAGGGAGGCCCAAGTTAGGACGATTGAATTTCTCTTAGAAGGAAGAATAAAATAGTCACAGAAGGCAGATGGAGAAATGGAACTGAACAGGAGTAAGATGGGGAGGGTAATGGGAGGAGTTCAGCAGAGAGGGACAGAGAGACAGGAGCATGAACGGAAATCAGTGTCTGGCAGGAGTGTGGGTCTAGAGCCATCTCTAAGACTTGCCTGAGATCTGAGGTTGGGGAGACTCTCAGGAGTCTATTGGCGTTATTATATTAGCTGAGAAGCATAGCAGCATGGATATGGAACCTCAAATGTCCACCTTCCATAGCTAGGCAGAATCTCTTCGGGAGGGACATGGACATCAAAACTACCCACAAAAATTTGACTCAAAATTTGTCCTATCTATAAGAAATGCATGGACAAAGATAGAGCAGAGACTGAAGGAATGGACAATCAATGACCAGGGCTACTTGAGACCCATCCCATGTGCAAGCACCAATCCCTGATACTATTAATGATTATTTGCTATGCTTATAGTCAAGAGCCTAGCATAACTGTCTTCTGAGAGGCTCCACCTAGCAGCTGATTGAAACAGATGCAGAGACCCACTGACTAACATTAAATGTAGCTTGATGACTCACAGAAGAGTTGGGGGAAGGATTGAGGGCTCAGAAAAGGATAGGTACCCCACAGGAAGACCAACAGAGTCAACTAACCTGTATGTTTGGGGGTTCTCAGAGACTGAGCCACCAACCAAAGAGCACATATGTGCTGGACAAAACCCCCAGCACATATGTAGCAGAACGGCAGCTTGGTCTTCATGTGGGATCCCAACTGGAGTGGGGGCTGTCCCTAAAGATGTTGTCTTTCTTTGGAATCCATTCCCCTAACTGGGCTGCCTTGTATGGCCTGAGTGGGAGAGGACACACCTAGCCCTGCAGAAAAGTGAGAAGCTAGGGTGGGGGATACCCTCAGGAGTCCCACCCTCTCAGAGAAGTGAAAAAAGGTTGGGGGAGGGATTGTGTAAGGGAGACAGAAGTAGGTGCAGTGATCAGAATGTAAATTCAATAAATAAATAAATTAATGAGGAAAAAAAAAAACAAAAACAAAAAGCCCAGAGATCAAAATCCTTCTAAGGTAAAGGGAAATCCAAGAAGTGCCAAAGGCTTTACTCCTAAAATCAGTGCTTCTAGAACTGATCAGCAGAGGAACTCTTGCCCACAGTACCCATTTCTAAAGTCTTCCTTGTGACTTTGTATTATGTTAGGGGGAAAACTCTAAATGCAACATGAAACTTTAGTGAATTTTCTAAAAGAAAAGTTTAACTCCAAGTCCTGGGAAATGAAATATACCTATCATCCTATCTTTGTTTTCCTGTAGTAATATTTTCATAGCAAAATATATCAGGAAATCTAACGTGCCTAGATGGAGTGTGAGTGCTATGGATTTAATTTTCTTTTCACAGAACTTGAGACTTGTTTTGGACTCTTTAGCCTTTATGAGGTATTGTTTAATTGAACTAAAACAAGAAGCAATGACAATTCAGTAATTTTAGAATATGAATTTATTATTTATTTGTTCCAAGCCAGAATGTATAGGGACTAACACTAGTTTTGTCACTCACTAAATAATAGTATCATATAAAATTTCGACTTTTTTGTTTCAATCATGTGTACATTAAGATCAATAACTTATCTGTAACTGATTTATCTGGTAATGTAAGCATTAATAAAGCTAATACATGTCTTGAGCTTCCTTCCAGTCTAAGCATATGATAAACATATGCATAAGTGTATCGATAATATTGTCATTGTTACCATGGAAGGTATAAATCTACTTTAATCAAATTTCATCTTTTCTATGTAGGCATTATAATAGTTAAAACACACACACACACAAAATAGAAAGGATTATGGATTCTAAACTCTGAATTTTTAATGTATTTTCTTCCTAAACAAGATGAAGAAATCTAATTACTAACAATCTCTCTTTGAAATGAGTTTTAAATAAATTGAATTCTTCCTCTATGGGCATTAAGTTAAACTCATGCAATTCAGTTTTGAATGCCCTAATGCATTTATATTGTTTACACACATTTCACTCATGACATACATCAGATTTGGTCAAAATAATGCAAGAGTTTATTTGTCTGCATGTTTTTAAATATATTGATGGTTAAGTAGTGGCAAGCATTGAAAATCTAGGGATAGAATTCGATGCTAAACAGTATTTGAAATGATCTGTTGCTTGGAAACTGCCTAGAACCCAGCTTTGTTTCAAGTGACGGGTATTACAAATCATGCATTAAACCAGTAGAACCTTTTGAAAATTTCAACAGTGCGATTGATGGCAGTTTTAATAAGCTTTGACATATAACTTAAAATAGTACATTTCAATCATGCAGAAGGCTCACCAAAAAAACCTCCAAATATTGGCATATTTATACTGAACTTTGGTGGCAGACTTTATGAGGCTTTAGGCTGTGTATGCATAAACTGGACCTAGATTAAGGGTAATGAAATATTCTTCCTGAGAACAATAACCCTTCAAAAGGAACTGCATGTAATCAGTGGTGTCATGCACCATTGAACTTTCTGTATGGGATTTTCTGTGCAATTGCTGTTTGGTGACATTTGCAATTGGATGCAGTTATTAAACAATGTAAGTTGTTAATTTGCTACCTGGCTGGGAGAATGAGTTTGTTCCCTCCTACTCAGTTTTAAAAAATGGTGACCCTGAAAGTGAATTAAAATAATGATATCCACACAGAGAGAATAAAAATTACAATGTGAAGGAATGCTAGCCACCCTTTGTTTAGACACTTCCGAGATGGATTTCACATGTTTATAGACAAACCCCTGATTTAGTAAGGTGTTTACACTTCTAACATTCTTTGTTCCAAAGGCTCCATTAGGTATTAATCATCTCCTATGTTTCTAAAAGTGATTGTAAATTGGAAAATCATTGATTTCCACATAAACCATTTTCTGAGTCTGTGTTTTGACCTAAAACAGATGTGGTTTAAGTTCTTCCCTATAGTATGGAATCTATATCTAACACTGCTTGGGTGACCAAGAATCAGAAACTAAATAGCCCAGAGACTTAGGTAAAACCATGCACTACTTGTCAAAATAATAATAATTTTAAAAAGACCTCTAATGATATTCAGTGTTTATATTATCATTCTGTACTCATAGATAAGTGTCTTGTCCAGCCAACATCAGAGAGGCTTCTTTCTGCAGCAGATGGGGAAAGAAATGATAAATATGGAAAGCTGCAGCAGAGGTAGACTCCCTGAGAGGCAGGTGGATATGGAGGGGGGTCATGACTAGAAAATAAAGGTTAGAGAACTTCCTGGTTAATTGGCTTCTTCTTAGTCCTGGGACAAAAGCCTGGTGCCTTAAAACAAAGCATTGTGGGCTTCTTCTCCTGAGAGCAGGACCTTGATAATGGATTACATTAACAAATTAAGAGCTGGATCAGGACATGTTTACATAACAATTGCTAGCCAATCAGCCATCCTGTCATTTCTCAAACTACCAACAGGGAGGAAGACCCTTCAAAGGCTTTAGAAACCCAACCTCAAAAAGAGGCAAAGACTTGTCCCTTTGCTGAAGCCTTAACCTCCCTCTTCTTGCCTTAAGTGTGCATTTCCTTACATTTAATAAAAGCCATTCTGTGTGTGTGTGTGTGTGTGTGTGTGTGTGTGTGTGTAAATCGGGTGTCAGTAAAACTGATTATAAGCTACTATTGAATACTAAAACTATAAATATGCCCAGAGTCATTATCATTTTGAATAGATTTTGATGGCAAGAGTGTTTGATTTTTACTGTTTTACTTTAATAAAAATAATACACTTAGAAATCAGTAAATCATGAAATGTTTTAATACTGGACTCAAATGGTTAAGACTTAGATTATATTTGAAATATTATAGCAAGATTGAATCTTGAAAATGTTTCTTTTCTCTTTGTTGTGTTCAAATGTCTAACTAAGAACAAGTTAATTCAGAGAGGGTGTATTTGTGCTCACAGTTTGATAGATACAGACAATAAAAGCAGAGAACACGTGGAAACAGGTCATTTAATATGCACAGTCAGAATGGACAGAAAGTCCAGCCTGGTTATCTAACCTCAGGGCTCACCACCAATGACTTTTTCCCTCCAGGAAGGCTCCACCACATAAAGGTTTTAATCTAAAGATTTTTGGAACATGTGTGTGTTCAAACATGCAAGCCTATGGGAGACATCTCACATTTAAACTACAACTTAGAATATTCTTTTATTTCCTTAACATATTTAACCCTCAAAGTACTGAAACTTGACCAAATTTAAGAAGGTAAAATATCTAGTTTCTGCAAAAAAAAACTTTCTTGGACTTTGCTTGTATAATTTTTCACAAGCAGACATCAATGAGTAAAGGTAAACAAGACAATTCTTAGAAGTCACACTAGAGAAAATGGACTGATTCAGAAGATTAAAGACTTGGTTCTTACTGAAGCTGGACTGTCCTACAGAAATGAATAGAATGCTGGCAGAGATAATTCTCCAAGAGGTCGGGGTGTGGCACATTCATCATCTCAATGAGTGTCTCTTCAGTTGTCCCTTCTGCTCATTATCTGATTGAACAAAATTTGTTCAATCATTAGAGAACAAAGATGCAACAATTCTTATGCTTTTGAATATAAGAATCTACTCAAAATAGTCACATATTAATGGCTTGGGCTCTATTAGTAGCACTATTCAGAAGGAAATATTTTACTGAGACTTGTATCTTTTTTCCCAGCATCTGTCTCTCATTTTTGCTGTTTCTTTTCTAAGAATGATGTGGCATCATACCCTTCCACCATGAGGAATTAACATATAAAAACCATGAGCCTAAGTCTCATTTATCATGTCACAGACATGAATAGCCAAAACAAATATAAATTTCTGAATTTAGAGGAAGGCAGAATGCATAGAAGAATGCTTGAGACTACTACCACGAGTCTGCTTTTGCCAACGTCTGACAGATAAAGCAAAGAATGTGATACATGATGTTGTATTCAAAATCACCATGTGATTTAGATGCAGAACCAGGACTCTAATAAATATTTTAAAATTCAAACAAGGTGTTCTTTTCATCATAATTCGGTCATGAATGTGCATGTATCTCAAGAATGTGTAGTTACTGCTTAGGAATTGACTACTTTCAGATAATTAGGTGTGTATTTTTTGTTCTTGACTCATAGCTTTAGTTAAAGTTGAAACCACTGTATGTACTATAAAACTCTGGCAGGGACCAAGTTCTGAAATTATCAGTTTTCCGTTAAACCATCTTCCCCATTTTGGTGTGAGTACCTACACAGCTACTGATCTAAGAGTATCACTAGCCTTCTGGTGACTTTTTAGATTTGCGATGTGAAATTACATCCTAAGCATCTCAGAGAGAGAGAGAGAGACAGAGACAGAGACAGAGACAGAGACAGAGACAGACAGAGAGACAGAGAGACAGAGACAGAGAGCACAATCACAGTATTGCGCTTCTCTTAAGCACCAGTCTTTCTGTTGCAGGTGTTAGAAGAAATGAGTGCCATAAAAATAAAAAATAAAAAAATTGAAGGAAATTAACCTCTCTCTCTCTCTCTCTCTCTCTCTCTCTCTCTCTCTCTCTCTCTCTCAGTGTGTGTGTGCTGTGTGTGTGTAGGGGTATACATAGGCCATAGTGAGTATATGTGGTATAGGTCAGAAAATAACCCACAGGAATTGGTTCGGTCCCTGTGGTTCTCATGGATTGAAGGGTAGTAGATGGTTTTGTTGGCGGTAGCCTTTTCCTCTGGACCGTCTCTCTAGCCCAATAAAACTTTACTTAAGACATTTATAGTAAAGTTAAGGTTATTGTAATGGGAAAAAGTAAACTGAATTTTTGAATGTCTTTCTTTACTGTTTTATTTCAATCAAATGATCTCCCCATCCTTAAGGACAGCAGCTCTAGGCTATAAAACGTGGAGAGGATTGTATCTCAAATGATCAAAATGATGGCAATTACAAGTTTTGTATAGTTAACTACTTAAGGAAAAGAAGATTGGATATGCACAGACTCTGCATAGACCCTCTAATGTCTTGTCAAGCTGAGAGATCCATGCTGCCTTCTTACTCTCAGGTCCTTGTCTCCTTTCCCTGCATTACGATGACAGTTTTTTCTGCAACTAGCATCTCCATTCCCATCCTTGCTCTTCCCTGGCTTCTGTGATCTGCCTGTATATACCAAAACAAATTAGATACATACTACATTGATATAAAAAAGTTCCTGAGTGCCAGGAACTTGAAACAGAATATAATGTTGACAGCTGCAATCCTCTCCGATCGCTCCTGTGTAGACATGTCACATCTCACTGCAGTCATACTCTCCCTAACCCCAAGAACAAACTTCATTCTCCATTGTGCATGCCAAACATTTCTGCTACTATGGACTTCATTCCCTTTTCTTACCAGAATCTCAAGGCTATTCACACCCAACCTGCATTACTGTGCCCTCTAGACACAGTGAAGCTAGACAGAATCCGCTCTAGTCCAGGAAACTCTCTATCCCTAAACAAGACTCAGCAGATGATCCCCTTGACTGTTTATTCACTCTTCTGCTCCTTCTTTTATACTAAACACTACAAGTACAAAGACTATTATTAGGCATTAATCATCTGCATATTTTTAGTACTTACCAATTATCCTAGTACACAGTAATTGCTTGAGAAACATTTTAGAGTGTTGTTTGCTATTCACATTTGACATAGAGAGTGATATGGTTATCTTATAACTTTAATTTTTAGAAAATCATATTTTATAAATCTGTATAAGTGCATCCAACAAGGATGCTAAGTAAATTCTATGTAGATGGGGAAATGTAGTTCACATTGCAGAGATTATATTCTTGACCAAGTCTGAGAAATTGAAGTTATTGAGAATAGAGTGGCATTTGTGGTGTGGACATTGCCATCAGAGTCTCCTATGTGTGACAGACACTACATCAGCTTTTAGAGAAGGGAGCTCTGAAAAACAGAAGAACAAATCAGCTCTGTTTCTGAAAGAGTCCCATAGAGAAAGTTGAATTAAAGCTCAGAAATATAGGGATCTAGTTCCTGTGAACTGTAAGCAATTGAGTATTCCTAAGGCATACAATGTGAGTATATGCTGTGAGCAGATGAAAAGAGGCAGTAGAAAAAAGATAAGGCTGAACTAATTAGGAGGAAAGTCCACAAGGACATGCAATACCATCCAAGGCAATGTAGTGTTTATCTGGTGTGGTGAAGAATCAGAAGCTCTGGGTGTTTATGTGACTCCTTCAAGGTCACAGTGAGGATGGATGGAGGGGAAAACATAATCTTGCCCAGAGCTTGATTATGAACTAGTATGTATTTCTTCAGAATATGTTTTAATCAGCAGTTCATCAAGACTGCATCTTAAGATCTCAATAAAAGATAGTGAAGTTTGCTCCACTTTCCAAGATGAGGTCAGTTGACTGGTCAGTCAAGGAGGCAAAGAGTCCTTCTAAGTAAGGGATAATAACATCAAGTAGATTTCACGATGGCTTGCTTTCCCCCTTTCTGTTTCAGGCTAAATCATGGTTGCTTAAAGACTTATATATACCATGTAAACACCATTTAAAACCTGACAGAGAGAATTCATACATGAATCTGCTAACAGTGAAATAAATACCTAATAAACACATTGATAAAAATATAAATATGATTAAGGATCATATAAATATGATCACATTTCCTGAGAACTACAAAGTACTTGAAAAGAAAGAAAAAAATTAGTCAAAATGGTCTTACAATTGTGCAGTCATAAATAGTCAATGAAGAATCGCTTTATGTAGTAAAAATTACATGGCTTGAGACCACACAATTAATAGTATGAGACCCCAAGTAAAATCCATACTTGGGTGCTGCAAATTAAATTCAATCTCCATTTTTTAAAGTAACATGATTTTTGAAAAGTTTAATAACCTATTCAAAGATAAACATAGTCGAAAGACAAATTGTGTGAATAAAGCTACAGCCCTGCTATCTGCAAGTGGTTGATACATAGAGAATTCACTGCATTCATGTATGCCTGGATCATCAAGGGGATCAATCTGCCTCTGAAAGCTTTTGAAATTGATTTCATTTCTCTGTCCTGGGGACATGAGGAGGAGCTGGGGAACAGTGAGATGACTGTAATGGAATTTCCCCCTCATAGGCTAAGAATTCACCTAAGAAATTAGGAGATTCTTTTTAAAATGATAAGCAGTAGATAGTTAGTTCAAAATATGAATAACAGTCTGCACCATGTAGTTTCCTCCCTTTTAAGTTAAATTACTGATTCTTTTTGTTTGTCAAAATAAGAGTCTTCAAAATGACACAGAGATGCCTAGCAAACATTGAGTTGTCTTTTGAAAGAAACACAACTTACTAGTTGTTTTGGTAATGCTTTGCCAATTGAATATTTGTAGAGCATCTGAGAGGGTACTTTAAGACTGGGATTTCATTTTCCTGGGATTTCATTTTCCTCTTCCACATTTTCTTTCTTTCTTCCTTTCTTACAGAGAATCAACATGTAACATTGTAACATCAATGTTAATAAAATTATTTTAATACATTTTATTAATTTCTACCTTATTCAATGGTTTTAAGACTACTTAGCTGTGAGTGCTTGTTGTTCTCAACCAAATTTTATTCTCAGGCACCCATATTGGGTGGTTCAAAAATATATACCTGATGTCTCATTCCTCTGCAGGCACCTGCACTCATATGAACATACCCACAGATATGATTAATCTCCCATATATGGGAGATTAACCTTTACCGTGGTATTTCTAGTCTTATTTAATTTCTTCCCTAATATCAAGAATATGAAGCCTAGTGAGATGGATGAGCAGGTAAAAGTACTTGCAGCCAAGCCTGATGACCTGAGATAATTCCCTATGACTTCATGGGATATAAATAAATAAATAAATATAAATTTAAAAATCAAAGAAAGATAAGCAACTGCTACAAGCTATCCTCTGAACTCCACATGAGCATTATGGCACACATACACATGAACACATACACACATGAACATATACATGTATGTGCATATATACATGTACAAACACATGCACACATACAAACACCAATAAATGCATAATTGTACTAGGGACACAAACAATATTTCAATATTTCAATTCACAAATCAAACATCATCTTTTATTTATTTTCTTCTCTACATTAGCAATGGGACTATATTATTTAACCAGCTGTTGAAAGGTTACAAAAGAAAGATCATCCTTTGCAAGATTCATTTTATCTCTCTCTACAGTTTCTTCCACGCACTCTTAGGATCATAGTTCTCCACATAAAAGCAGAGTTTCTGAGACTCCCTTCCAGCATCTCCTGTGCTCAATCTCTGGGCTATCAGCACCACATCCATCACTTTTCAACTTGACAAGCTGCCCATTGCTACACACTCATTTCAAGTTTGTCTCTAGTTCAATATACCTTAAATAAAATTCACAATCTTTCTTCCTCAAATACTGTTTTGTCCTGGAATCTCTTCTGGAGAAGATTAAATAACTGCTTACTAGCTTCCAAGCCCTACCTGTGATGTTTTTGCTAATTGTTTCCATCTCTCCCCCCCCCTTCTCCCCACCCTTACAGCAAGGCTATATTAGGTGCTCACTGCTGGGAGAATATGTGACAAAAAGTGATTTAAGGAAGGAAGAGTATGTTCTGATTTACAGTTAAAGGAATTATAGTCCATTATGATGGAAATGTTTGACAGCTGGAGCAAGCAGCCAGCTGGTCACATTGAATTTGCAGTAAGGAAAGTTAAGAATAAACATAAAGTGTAGCAAGGGTATAAAGCCTTAAGGCTTGCTCCCCATTGCCTGTTTCCTCCAACAAGACTCTAACTCCTAAAGATACACCGTTCCCAAATAGCTCCACAGGTGTTAACAAACCATGTGTTCAAATATCCGAGCCCATGTGGAGGACATTTTAAAATTCAAACCACAAAAAGAGACCTATGTAATCAGCACCAAATAAATGAAAATACAATAGAAGCTTATTCACACAGTAAGAATTTTTAATGATCTGCCCACTACTTAAAATATTTCCCTGTCCTCTGGTCAGTAGGACCAGGAAAATTGGGGTTCCCATTTGGCAGATCTTAGTTTCATTTGAAAAATAAATTAAAAAGTGACTCAGAAGAAAAAGCTCACAGACAGCTTGATAAGTGTTATGAACAAATGCAGCAGTGACTGGAGTACCTGGAGGGTCCATGCCAAGGTGTGCTCCTGAGAAATCAAGCCATGTGACAGACCAGATTTAAGGAAGTTTGGGAGGAAGGGAAGGGAGCAGAGACCTGGAATAGGGGTAGAGGCAGAGAAGGGACAGGGGAACAGAGAAGGACAGAAAGAAAAGGAGAGAAAGATAGGCCAGCCAGAAACAAAGAAAAGGGAGTTGGGGCAGGGTAAAGAGAAAGGGAGGAGAAGGTTGCAGGGGTAGCAAGCAGTCCTCTTTATAAGCTGCTGCAGCTGACTCCTTCCCGGCAAATGATGTCAGCAGGTGATGGTGCAAGCTGCTGCCAGGTCACTATTGGGAGGAGCCTAGAAGAACTGTCTGGGAGCCAACATTCCTCCATTTTCGTTTAATTAGAAAATGAGGGACTAGAAAGGCATGGTGATGGGGCAGAAGTGATGTCGTCATGTTCTTTACACTACTTTCTGCTGACGTTGAAGCAACATTCTGGTCTCAGGAAACCTAAGAACATTGAGATGCCAGTCAAGCCCTAAGAGAGCTGGCTGGTTGGTTGTTGTCTAGGATCTGTGGGACCATCTGCTGCCAGGAAAGTGCAGGTCCAGTAGAAGTATCTGTTAGAGTAGACCAGAGTACCTGTGGGTAACTTCTCTGGAGCTGTCCTAGATGCAGATTTTGAGTAAACACTGGACATATTGGAGGCATAAAATAAAGTTAAGTAGGTTAGGGAGAAAAAGTTTTACTTAGGCATGCATTTGAATCTACCAGGGAACAGGGAAGGAATCCCACCTTCTGGAACAGGCAACAGGTAAGAAACTTAGGCTATTGATTGGCAGGGGTACTTATCCAGATGCAGTTCATTTGATCCATGACAGGGTGATCCGTCCGAATGGGTTACTGAGGCACGAAAGAGTCTTTTTAACTTTACAAAAAGAGATAAATATTAGACATGTTAAATGGTTGGTATTGAAATCCATATTATAAAATCAGGTAGAAGATACCATATTTGTGTCATCGTGGAGGCTTTGTTAAAAATGGGAGCACTCTTTAAGGTGAGCTCAGGGAAGACGGAAACCTGTGGAGAAGAAGGAGCAAGAGAGGCTTTGTCCCTTATCCAGAGACTGAATGCATATAAATTTTCCATAATGAGAATACTTTTAGGTCTACAGTTAAAAAGACAACCAAAGGAAACTTAAAATCTTGAACTTATAACTGATGGTTGTATAAATTTAGCATAATGACACTTTTAAATCTATAGTTAAAGCCAACCAAAGAGAAATTAAAATCATAAACTTGTGATTATGATAGTGATTGTATAGGGGAATGTTTTATCAAAGTTAGGCTAATAATTTATCAGAACTCCATTAATTAATCTTAGGACTCTGAACTCTTGATGTCCTAATGTAACAATACTATAGTGAGGGGAAGAAATCTGAAGCCTGTTTTGTTCCTTTTATGTACCTTATATCATTTTCCTATCAGCATCTAAGTTTACCAACTTCAAAATAGCTTTCTAGACGCTCAAATATTTTCTTGGATTCTCATAACTTAAGCTTTCATATCCTCACACCTTACATAATCTGTACATGATTTTTCTATCCTATCATTTACAAGATACAAGTGGTTGATCATTGGGAACAGGCATTATAAAGTGAGCTCCTTTAAATGAAGGAATAACCAAAACTTCTTCCGAACCTGTTTATCTTTTAACATGAAAACTGTGAGCAAGACAAACACATTTGCCTTTTTAATAAGAGATCAGGTAGTTTTAACTAGCTAATGAATTGGCTACTGAACTAACATGGTAGTAGATTACCTTAGTGTAAGGAACTAGTTGTCTGTTCTGTAGCTGTCAAGCTATAGTTAGCTTAACCCCCAATGTGACCAGAGACCTGAAAAGGAAAAAGTACAATCTAGAAGCCATTTACTAATAAAAGTAATTAATAAAAATGTCAGAGGTTAGTCTATAGTCTGCTACCTAAACAGTTCCCCCAGGTTCCTGTGGTCTCTATTGCAATCAGCAGATCTTTGACTAGATTGAGAGCTAGTAACTATGAAGCATGTCTGAATTAAGTAATCTATGTCTGTTTTAGTTACCTAATCTAAACTACACCTAGTAAACATAAAACAGGAAGCTAAATAAACCTTAATAATTAATGATATCAGTTCTTAGCATAAGTTTAAATACAATTTTGAACATAATAAAGGATATGGTTATTGGAAATCAGCATATATTTAATTAGAGTAGCTTTTATGAGATTAGATCTGTTATAACAGCTTTTGAGATTAGACCCTGTTAGGTTTCAACCTTAAAAATCATGATTTTTAATAACTTTTAGCATCAGAACAAACGCTTTTAATCTATAAACATAGTCCATAAAGAGACTGAAAACTTTTTGACTTTTATATGGTATATAATTTTAAAAGCCTATAGCCTAATAATATTAGCAAAAACAAGGCTAAGCATATTTTAAGGCAGTGATCTTTCACCTTTTAATGTTGTAAACCTCTAAATTAATATTAAAATGAACCTACTTTTAAAGAGTGAAAATAGAAAGCAATATTGTAAACAATTGGTCAAGACAGAAGAGAAATCATATAAAAATCATATTTCAATTTGAAAGTGTCTCTGGAGACCTGCTTCCCTGGTCTGCTTAGAGTCACATGTTACTGCCCTTAAGCAAGGACTCTGTGAAGCCATGACTTCCCATAACAAAGATGGCTGCTAGCCATGTGTTGGTTAAATCTTAGAATGTAATCATATCATGTGACTTAAGATTATTGGAGCATAGACCTTCAATTACTAACCCAGAGTTATGAGTTTTAACTATATCCAACAATTTCTAAGTCAATAATCTTGTTTTCGACACTGGACTCCGAAAACATGACTGCATCTAAAAACGGTGAGCAGTAACATATTTTTAGAGCCAGCATTAAGGTAAAACAGCACAAAATAGCAGTATAACAGTAGGAAACAAGTTCAAAATTATTCGTATTTAAATATCATCCGAATCCTTATATATTAGAGCCAATGGCCAGAAAACCAAGAGGAGAATTGAGCCTGTCTGGTAGCAGGAGAAGGAAAGAGCATTCACATTCACATATCACATATCATGTCACATGTCACATATCACGCAATGGCTATGTACTAGCAATGACACAGACAGCATTAGAATCCCAGTATGTGAATTAAACCTGCACGGCAAGAGCCTGCTGAGTTTCCTGGCACCAATGTTATGACATAAATGTTGCAGTGGCAGGAGTACCTGGTGGGCCCATGCCATGTTGTCCTGAGAAATAATGACATGTGACAGACCTGATATAAGGACGTTTATTGTGGAAGAAGGGAAGAGAGCAGAGACCTAGGAAAGGGGTAGAGGCAGAGAAGGTGTTCGGACATAGAAGGACAGAAAGAGAAAGAGGGTGAGAGGCTGGCTCGAATCACATGGCAACAGAAAGGGGGGAGGGCAAAGCTAAAGAGAGAGAGAAGGGGAGCTTGGGTAGTGAGTAGTCCTCTTTATAAGCTGCTGCAGCTGACTTGTACCAGGCAGGCAATGGTAGCAGGAGATGTTGTAATCTGTGGCTAGGTCACTGTTGGGGGGAGCCAAGCAGAATTGTGTGTAAGCCAACAATAACAGTTTAAAAGAAAAACTACAGGGCAGGCAAGCTATAAATATGACAACCACACAAAGGCTAGCAGAGAAAAAGAAAACCACATCTTTTGAATTAGGCATGAAGTTTACAAGGAAGGTCTATCAAACAGCCGATGAAGCCTGATGACATAGGCTTTCACTGGAAGAACTAGGAATTCCACATTCTTAGGAAGACATGCTCAGGTTGCAGACAGTATCCAAAAGAGAGGCATATAAGGGAAGGTTCTGCTTTTCAGATTAACTCAAAATAGCAGAGATTTAGCTCAGCCCTGTGAATGTGGTTCTCCTTGCAAATTCATGCAGAATGAGATTTCTGAGAAAGCAAAGTGCATGATCCTATTAAAGGGTTAAATACCCCCATCCATCCCCCATCTTTAGCACCATTAAAGTAAATCTTTCTCTGGTGTGAATTTTTGGAGAGGTGATTGACAGAGCTAATGAAATTAATACTTTTTCTTTATGGGTTTGGTTTCTTGGTTTTGTTGATTGTTTTTTTTTTTTTATTTGGAGTTGTTGGTGGTAGTGGAGGTAGTGGTATTTTTTGGTTGTTGTTTCTTTTCTTTTTCTTTTTCTTTCTTTTTTTTTTTTTTTTTCCCAGAATCTCACTAAGTGGTCCTGCCTGTTGAAACTTACTATATAGAGCAGACTGGCCTTGAACTCAAAGAGATCCACCTGCTGCTGCCCCCCAGATGCTGGGATTAATGGCCTAAATTTTTCTAAATTTTTTATATTTTGGAATGGTAGGTATTCATTCACAGTCAGCCAGGGATAGATTTTAGCTTTTCAAGATAGGAATGAGGCCTTAATGTACTTCAACAGAGCCCTGACTGACCAAAACTGCTGTGAGATTCCCCTCATAGAGAAGACAGTGTGAAAGGAGAGAATGGACTTAAAGGATTTCCACCATGAGAATCTAATGATCGATTCTGAATGCTTTTCACAGAAAGGGATTAGAGTCTGGGCTGGCATTTCATCAAAACTCATGTGTAGCTTCTGGACCAAAGTTAGGAGAAGCCAGAAGCCAAAGCTCCTTGCATTTCCGGGCTCTGTTCAAGACATCGAAGATCAAGGCATTGATGCTCTCTAGCTAAGGAAATATCTGTTCACTTTTCAGAGTCTTCTTATCTTAAACTGTCTAGTCAGTTTCCCTCTCCTGTCATCAATAGTAGTGAAATTAATATCTTCTCTTTCCCTGTCTCTCTCTCTCTCTCTCTCTCACACACACACACACACATATATGTATATATATCCTCATGATGTAAGGATATAGGTGTTCATTCAGCTAATAACTAAAGTTTCAATGAAAAATAATAATTATTAGATTCAACTAGTATACCATTAACCATAAGAAATAAAATTTACAAATATAGGCAATATCTAATAAGTTTCATTGAAAATGGACTACTTTTGCCATCATGAAATTGTGCTTTGTAGATTTAGAATGGAGCAGCAGACATTAAAGTATCTCTAAGTACCATATCTTCCCTCACTGAAGAAGAACATTCACAGGAATGCAAGTTGTCCCTTCTGAGGGAGGCACTGGCTTGCTTTTCACACTTTAACCCTGAGAGCACACAGAACTGTCTTCTCGTGGCAAACACTCTAGCATTCAGAAGAAAGAACTAATGATCATAGCAATATCCAACAATAGGCTAATTGCTAGTTTTGAAAAGAAAGGAAGAAATTTTTCAAGTTCTTTAAGAATTTGCTTTTCAGTCTTCCTAACCCAATTGATATAAACCCAGGGTTTATTTTCATAATAACTGTGATTATGAACAACTTACACATAGTTGTAACTCGTGTTAATACATGTGCTACATTGTTTTACCAGCTCTTTAGGAGCTGGTAAAAGCACAGCAATACATCTAAAGCACACCAGTTCTCCTGAGGTCTTAAGAAGTTTTGATTTTTCAAAGAGAAAGAATGTCAGTTTGGACAAGTTCACAAAAGGTCTGGTAAAAATATCTCTTTATCAGAGCAATTTGAAACATTGAGATAGCTCACTTTCTGTGGAATAGCTGAGTTTAAATTCTCTAAGCACTTTTGGTACTGTTTCTAAGTTAATTGTTAGGCATGCTCATGTTGGTTTCCCTGTGTACTTTGTTTAGTTGAGGTACTGTTTGAACACATCCTTTCAGAGATTATGCTCCATGGTGGCCTGCACTCTCCTTTTATCTCCAATAAGACAGGCTAAATATACAGGAATGGTCCTGAGTTATGAAAGAGGACAGACATAAAGCAATTGTATTTTCCTGATTATAACTGTGTCATGGTATTGTGTGATTGTTTTTTCTTGGACAGAGGCAGCATACATATATGTACTTATTCCATATAAGTGGTCCATAACAGACCAAAGTGCACCTTGGTGAACCAATGAGTTTTATTTGGCTCGCTTAAAGGAATATGGGTGAGGGGTTACTAAAGCCCCAGAAATTACTCAAAGGCAGCCACATAACGAAAACCAGCATGGGTGACCACTCCACATGCTGGAAACTTGGGCACACTTCATCTTTATGGGCAGGCTGGAGAATGCTTTTTTCTGATGGGATCCATTGGTCTGAGCCTTTTCCAGACAGCTCAGCTATTTTCTGCCTCTCCTTGGTATTTACACTAATCTCTGCTCTTTCCAGGGTGCTGGGCTGCTCTCTGCTCCTTGCAGACATCTGTATTTAGAGAGTCTTCTGTACTTAGACAGTCTTCTTCATAGCCTGGTTTGTCTAAGAGTGATTCACAACAGTGTTTACTGTTTTTATACTCTTGGAGAGGAAAAGACCAAATTAATCTAGTCAGTTTTAGGAACTTTTTGAAGCCTTTTTGAGTTGTTTGCTTTCTGTCTTAATGAGCTCACTGCAGGTTGAAATGCTTCTATATTGAACAAACTGCTATACAATACGAGGTGTTTTTAGTTTTGGTGTTGGATGAGTGTATAAAATATATTTCATGGTGAAATTAAAAATGTAATGTGAAACTCTACAGCTTCCTTTCTTGTTCTAACTGTATAGATATAAGTTTATTGACTACAAACTCATAAGTCTGGTTAATTTTGGTGTGTGATGATACTTATTTGCTAGTTGTTTTATAATAAAGTATATAAACCAAATTTTTAAAATATATTTATCAACCTGTATATTCTTAAAACAAAACAAATGGGCAATCCAATACTGAGTAAAGAGAATGCATTCTGTTTTCTGGAAACCATAGCTTCTGGAAAACGTAGGTGTATGAGACTTCTTCCTTTGTCAATTTAGTATTTAAGGATATACTTGAAAACCATCTGGTTCTTCACATGCTGTTACAACCATGATTTTCAGAAAACTAAGGTGTGAAGCAAAGCCATTCTGGGAACTGGGAATTCAGTTTCGGAGCACATCAACCCTCAGGTTTTCAGTGTGATTGCATTTATCTATATTTAAAATACAAAGGAATCAACACGCTGGAAAGTAATTGCTCTGTTGCCATAGGGGAAAAGATTAGGAAAACTGAGTTTGAAGGAGAAACTGCCTGGGTAGTAATCCTTTTTATTATCTACTCTAAGCCATAGATGATTCTATCTAAAGCCTAACAAATAATTATGTCATGAACTATAAGGTCAGAGGACTTCAGCAAGATTGCTAAGAAGTCTCACTATCAGACACTGTCTGTGTTTCTAAGGTCATGATCTCTCTCTTAAAAATATATGTTTGACAGCACTGAATGCAGCACAGATGCTAATGTGCACAGCAGGGGAGAACAATTACAAAAACCACTCATTTACTATGCAATCTCTAAGGTCTCTCCTAACTTTAAAATTCTATGTCTGTGTCTAAATTAGAGAGTCATTTTCACTCCAATTGACAAAGCTAATCATATACTTTAATTAAGATCTTCTCTTTTTTTATTAAGTGACTGTGTATCATTGAAAGGATTTATGTTAATGAGAAACTCAAAATCCATCTGCAAAGTCAGGGTCAGGGAACAGAAAGAACTTAGACAAATGATCAAGATCAAGTGAAGTAAGTTGCTGGTAGAGCTATAGCTAAGGAAGAATACATAAAGGCACAGATGAGGTGAATCAAGACCAAGACTAGGAACAGAGAAGCAGTATACATCAACAGCCAAGTTGGACTTGGTGGAAAGGCAAACAAAAGATTGGAGAATAGATGTCTCATCTTCCTTTTCTCTTAGGGACCTGAGGTTTCTCCCATTGGTCTTAACTCAAGACCGGCTGTCCCTAAATTTATTTTTCTGTGAATTTGAAAATAATTTGCATGCCAGGTATCTTCGAAAATTGTTCCCAGAAATGAAATAGATATTGTGAATAACTAAAATTACGTGGGAAGAACTAGACTTGAATTAGCATGAATGAGGGCATACCCCATAAATTCACTCGGAAACACGTAACAGCCCCTTAACTTTCAAAACCAACTTGAGTCTACATATCTGTAATATAAAGTAAGAAGCTGTCTTAGCTACTTCCCCACTGTTGTGAAGAGACACAACAAAAATAATTTAAAGAAGAAAGCGTTAAATGGAGCCAATGGTTTCAGAGGTTGAGTCCATGACCATCATGGCAGTAGTCAGGTAAGTGTGACCCTGGAAAAGTAACTGAAAGCTTGCATCTAATCTACAATCATGAGACAGAGAATTAATTATGAATGCCATGGGCTCTGAAACCCCAAACCCACAGTGACACACCTTTTCCAACAAGACAGAAACTTCCAATCCTTCCCAAACAGTTCCTCCAGATGGGACCAAGCATTCAGGTATAAAGTATGGATATCATTTACATTCAAGCCATCACAGAAGGTTGAAGGATCATCTTACAAGTGTAATAGAAATCAGTTTCAATAGCTATTTCTGACCCAAATGTCCCCTTGTATACTTCTATTCTTCCATTTCTTTAATAGTAGTCTTGCTACCTTGGAGAAACTCTTCATTTTTCTATAAAGACAGGAGCTCATGTAACCTAGGCTATCTGCCCTTTGCCTTTTAATGCCTCTGCCTCCCTGACTGCTAATATTACAGGAATGTACAATTATATTTGGCTTTATGAAATGTTTGGGGACCAAACCCAAGACATTGTGAATACTTGGTATGCACCTATTCAATTGAGCTACATTCTCAGCCAAATCTATAGCTTTTATCCATATATCTTTGAATAAATTAACTATGAACTATAAGATATCTACAGTAGTTTCACATGGATTCGGAGAAAGCAGGTATTGTACCTGTTATGATAATTCTATTCACTAGAAGTAAACTTGTTAAACGTGTGTTAAGAGGCAGAAAGGACTAAAGAGGGGAAGACAATGTCCAGGTGTGAATAAAGCAAATGAGAAGTATATGAAAAAGTCAAATGTTCTTTCAAAAATATTACACATTGAATTTGGGTGAATGAGCATATTGTTCATCATAGATATTCACAATGTATACTTTTTGCTGTGGGTGCTAAGTTTCATGTTAAAAGGATTTATTTATTTTTTTTTTTTGGTTTTATCTACCAACTAGTAGAACCATATCTAAAATATTCAAAAACACTTGACTAAAACAATGCCCAAATTTATTTTAGTTAATATTTGATGCATCTGCCCTTTCTTTAGTGTTTTCATTGTTAATGAAAAATAGTAATTTATAGTGTTATCTTTCAAATACCATTAGAAATATTTTAGAAAACATCAAAATTCTTTAAAGTATTATCTAATCTATTTCAGAACAAAACTATGAAATAGTCATTGATATTGTATCTACATTAGAAATAATTATAGTAAGATGCTGGCAGAGTTAGTAAGTTACCCCACGGCACCTTGTAGGTAGATATTCAATCTATGATGTAAAATAAGGCAGTAATTATCTGTAGAACACACTTTTACTCATGTGCTATTTTCTTCTATGTTGTCTCCATGATGAAAATAATGCTTTCAAACCCACATTGATCATAACCATACAATAAAATATGGGCCTGCAAGGAAATTATTAAAAGAGAAGTCATATACATATATACATTAGAAAGAAGTATGAAAAATGAGGAATAATTTAACTAGTAAAGCCAAATAATAAGAGCTATAAATGGGTGGAATTGTAGCTCTGTGATAGAATGCATGCAATGCATGCATAGTCTGATCTCAAGACAGAGCACTGCAAAATATAATGCACATGTACGTAAATGAAGTAAAGATTTTAAAACCATGAGAAGTTAACACAAATAAGAAGAAATGAGAAACAGATAGATATTCTGACTTTGAGTGGCCACTGTTGGCAACCAATATAAATATTCTTAAGAGATGGAATGTTACTGCAGAAGGAATTTTAATTATCAAGTTATTTCAGTATCTCAGGTTTAGAATGTTGAAATGGTGTAAGAAACCAAATAATATCTCTCTGTGTGTCTCTCTGTCTCTGTCTTTCTGTGTGTATGAATGTGTGAGGTATGTTTGTGTATGTGTGTGTGTGTATGTGTGTGTGAGAGAGAGACAGAGACAGAGACAGAGAGGAATGTGTGTGAAAGAGAGAGAGAGAGAGAGGTGTATGCAAGAGAGAGAGAGAGAGAGAGAGAGAGAGAGAGAGAGAGAACGAGCAAGAGAGAGCTGTGCATGCCAGTGATCATTGCAGGGCATATTCTGTCCTTATCAAGCACATAGAGGACATGGAGGCTGGATATCATCTTCAGGTGTCTTTCTCTATTGTTGCCCACTGTGTTTTTTGAGACATGTTCTCTATCTGAACCCTGATTTGCTGTTTGGATAGACTGTTGGCAGCAAGCCTTCAGTAAGCTCCTCTCTCCACATTCTCAGCAGTGGGTTACAGGATTGTTCTACCACATCTGTTTTTTCCATGGGTGCTAGGGATCCATTTTGTAGACCAACATATGTTATTACTGAACATGTATTATTACTTACAAGCACAGAATTATGCTGATAACATCCACCAGATCTAATCTTCTGATGAAACAAGTGTCAACAAGACTACTGCCTACCAGTCTGTGAGAGAGTCTGGAGTATTGGGAGTTTCTTTACCTTCCTCATGTCACGCCTGCTCAAACACCATCTTATTAAGAATCCACATTCCTGATAAAAGTTAATGTTTTTAGTCTTTTCCTTCTAATTCTTCATTGTAGCTTATCTATATTTGATATTATTTTTCATGATGACAGAGTGAGTGAAAGGTGAAGATCTGAACAGGCTCTTCTGTTGGTTTAAGAATTCCTTGTTTACCCTCTATGTCAAGGCAAGGCTCTCCTTACATTTAGACCTCACCAGAAAAACTGGATTCACCAAGAGACATTTCCTATTCAAATCTAGGTTAAGCTGTTGAATTACATGTTCCCATGGCACTTTTGGCACCTCTATAATTACTTGTTCAGTGTCTACTTTTCAAAATTAATTGCAAATACCATAAAGAATGGACTGTCCCTGTGTTGTGCCACTGGTTCCCTGGTGTCTGGCTGTAGTAAATGGCTAACAAGTCATTAAGGGAAATTATGAGGCAAGGTTAAACAATATAAAACTCTTCCCAGTTTACCTACTTTCTTTCAAAACATGAAAGTCACAGGTGATAAATACAAGAACAAGTCCATAAGTATGAAAGGTAAAGAAAAGAAAGGCAAGTAGTGCAGATGAAAGGTTATTTTCAGAACATTGCTGTGGTTTGAGTAGAAGTAGAAGACACAATTGTAACCACTGGTAAAAATGAAGGAGTGTTTGATTTGTGAGGGTCACATATCTTGTGACCTTGAAACAGTAGGATCATCAATGACTCCAGTAATGCTTTCATGGCTGCCTTTTAAATATCACACACTAATTAAGACTTTCTATCTCTCAGCTTCAGAAACATGGGAATCATAAAATCATTACCTATGATCACAGCACAGTTGATAAATCTTACATGTATTCTAGTACTCCAGAAAGCATTATGAATTCCAAGGGTTATAGCTTGGCATAAAAGAGGCACATGCAAGGACAAAATGTGCAGAATATTTAATGACAGAGAGACACTGGAAATTCTTGCAGCTGCTCAGGCACTAATGTGCCAAAGAACTCCATGGAGTTTGAATTTGATATGCCTTTCTCCCCTGGGTATATCATATTGAAGTTGTCCCTGAGCTTTCCCACAGTTAATCCTATCATAGGACTTAGAAGAATAGCAAATGGTATCAAAGATATTTCTTTTTACTTAAAATTCTTCCTAGGACAAAGAAAAGAGGTTTCAGATGTGGTTTCCACAATTTATATTATTCCTCTTTATTTAAAAACAATTTCTTTGTAGATCTTCTCTCCCAAGTGAATTCTAGCACCTAACCAATAAACATTGCCCTTTTGCTCCAGCAAAACAATGTAGAATACAGATTAGTGTAAGGCCCTCTTAAAGTGAAACCGAAGAGGATAATTTAAAATGAAATAAAATGTTAACCTGCTTTGAATTTTCAACACTCTGGGGACCTGGACTAGATAGTCACTTACTGTCTCATCATGTGACCAATGTCCTTTCACCCTTTGGAAAATGTTTTTGAATTATAGATTGAAATCATGTCCCAATTTTACCCAGTATTCAATGTCTCAAAGGAAAGGTTGATCTGCAAGAAATTACTGAGTACACTAGAATGAACTCCACAGCTTCCCTCAGTTAAGCACTAGGGCTAAGGTTTTGCATAATGAGTGCACATAACAATTGGTGGAAACAAAGGAATTGCTATCATTTAATAATGTATAGATGTCAGAATGAGGTTTCTAGTTGCTCCTTCTACCATTCAGCTCCTAGGTAGAAAAACAAAAAAATAAAGTTCTGGAAGAAAACTCACAAATCTTCTGCTAGGCATGAGGCCATCAGTCAATATTCAAGTTTGGCCTTTACTGACAGCTAGGTAACTTTAGATTTTGTCTCATTAGGTTGTTTTGTCTTTCACTCACTAACACAATATTCCTGTATTTTTCTGAGTATTTATTCATTGAATAACATTTGAAATTTTTCTTATGACAAATGCATTATTCATATAGGATATATCCATCAATCATTAAAATACTGTACTGTCAAAGAAAAGTTTGGTTCTTATAATATTTAACAAGATTTATGTGTGTGTGTGTGTGTGTGTGTGTACATATATATTGAAATTAAATTACAATTACCTCACTTCTCCTTCTTTCTTTTCTGTAACCATTCTCATACAGACCCCTTAATCTCTCACACATTTATGTTTTCTCTTTCTGTAATTATAGATACATATGTCATTGTTTATCTCTTTGGACATTTCGTGTAGACTAACTTAATAACATCACAGAAACAATTATTTTTGTGATTGCATGCCTTTAAAAATGCAAAGCACTTAATAATTTTGCATATAAGCCTTTGTTAAAACACAGCTCATCTTGTCTTTCCTACTGAATGTCATCTGACCCCAAAGCAAGTGTCATAGCACGGTTCTAAAATTACTTCGAATTCTTCTTAGTAACATTCCATTAGGCACTTGCTTGTTATAAAGTGTCATTTCAAAATTATAGATATATAAGGCTAACAGGTGTCTTTGCAAGGTACTGAATGCATTGAATAAAGAATTATTTTTGTATGTGGGACAATGGTAAATATCATGAAGAAAAGCAAGTACTGAGGCATACCAATGAACAAAGCACTCAGGAGGCAATGGAGGAATCACACTATTGAATGTTAAAGTGGAGCACATATAAAACACTGCCTTATAGAATGAAGGACTGCTCACCCATAGACTACTTCCATAGCAGGGACCAAGCCTTGACTTGTACACACAAAACCAAGGAAGTAAGCAAAAGCACAGCATCCTCTTTCCCAAAGAAATTGATCATTGCACATACTCATCTCTCCACCTTCTTGAAACTAAGGCATTTGTCAACAGCAAACAGAGAAAGAAGAAAGACTGAAGCCCATGGATGATTCTCTGAAAACAGAATTCACTTCATAGGTGGTTTGAACAGTAGGTCGTAGATCTTAGCAGTTTTTCTACTGAAGTTCACAACATAATGATTACTTTTCTAGTAAATGAATTCATGTGTCATAGCAAAGCACAGACCTCAGAAGCACAAATAGAGACTCTGGGCCAGGGAAGACCTCTCTTCTTCTCATGTTGTAGTACACAAATCAGTAGGATTTATGTGACATGGCTGTGAAGCCCAGTCAGAAACAACCCAGCAACAACCAACCAAACAGCCAAAGCGTACCCTTGGCATTTGCTACATTCTGTCTCATTTACATGAAAACAATCATAAGCTTTGAATACTAGGTCATAGGTCTTAGCAATTTTTCTATTAAAGTTCATAATATAATAATTACTTTCTAGCAAGTGAGTTCAGATTTTGCAATATATTCCAACACAATTTTGGATACTCTTCTCTTTGATACTAGAATTGCTATTGATTAAATTTAAACCTTTAAAATGCCATGTATCTCAAGCTGGTCTTAAACACACTCTGTAGCTGAGGGTAACCTTTGACTTTCATCCTCCTGGTTTTATCTAGTGTATGCTGGAATTATGTTATACTATGATGCTTGGCTAAAGTTTTATTTGATAACAACACTTAGACCTCCTTCAGTTGCTGAGATGTCTCAGTCAGACCAGCGTTTGTCATAAAAAAATGGGGTCACAAGCACCCATATATGGTGCCTGGCTATAACCCCATCCAAGGCACACACAGAAAGGAAGGTCCCTGGGGCTAAATTAACCTATAAATTCCAAATCCAATAAAAGACCATTTCGCAAAGAATTAGATGAAGAGTAATCTGGGAAGATACTCTGACAGACTTGGTCTCCACATACATGCACAGCTATACACACATGCGTAGGCAAAGTCTATATATGCTCAAAATAGTCTTTATTCTATCGGTTCACTAATTTTGAGGTAGGGACAGTTAGAATTTATTTTAGGTACATTTTATCTTGCAATGGTGTGCCAGGATCAAATAGTTTATATTGGTCTCTGTAGGAAAGGTGTAAATCATAATTGTGAATTTCAGTGTCAGGCATTCAGTGTCCGATATGACATAAAAGTATCGTGAATGTTTGGAATACTGTTAGCTGAGAATGGTTTTCCTTTAGATGTTTCATTTATATGACTTGATAGATATTACTAAATCAAAATATATGTTTACATATAAGTAATTTCCCTGAGCCCTTCTGGAACGCTTTTAAATGGCTGAAATTCTCTCAAACATTAAAGTTCAAGGAAGTAATTAACTTTCTGTATCCTAACATTAGACTGAAAGATATTTTCATATTAGTATATATAAAACACTATACATATCATCTTGGGACTTGTGCTTTCTTTTTATTCAAATTATATTAGAAATATAATGGATTATTTTCTGACATTTGTATACAAAGACACAAATAAATATTGGCAAAAACTGAGAAGACATATGATCATCTAAGTTTCTAGGCATAAATTTTTGCCTGTCTGGATAGTAAATTAAAAACATATCTTCCTTTAAATGATGAATTTCTCACATTTAGCAAAGAGGTAAAGCCTGGAATCCGTCCCATCAAGGATTAATATATGATAAATACAGAACCCATGACCTTCTGCCTTTGAAGAACAAACTCATTTTCCCAAATACAAGCTTTGATTAAAAGGAAGATAAATGAAAACCATTTCTTTTGTTCTTTTTTGACCATTTCTGACCAGACACGCACATTTAAATTCCATCTTTTTTTCTCACACAAGTGTTCGTTTCTCCCGTCCCCAAATAGTCGGTTACCTCTCTTGCAGTCCCTGCAGAGGCTCAGACACAGCACAAAGAATGTATGAGATCATTCTGTTTCAAATCTAATTAGAAAAGATAATGAGGAAAAAGTTAACTGAAAAGTAAGCCAGAAAAAAGAAGTGGATAAGAGGGGAGTCTGGAGGGAGTTCTGATTAGAGACCCTGGATGTATCGGGAGCTACTTGCTCTTTCTGCACGTAGAAAAGTTTGGACTGGAGGAAGATCCCAAAATCTTTACATTGGAACCCATCACTAGCAGGATGGGAGAGTTCTCAACAGGATGGGAAAGTAGTCATTAACTAGAGATAATACTGATTTCAGTTTAGATCGGCGGTTCTCGACCTGTGGGTTGCATCCATTTGTGGTGACCAAACAACCCTTCACGGGGGATTGCCTAAAACTATTTGCATATCAAATATTTACATTAGGATTCATAACGATAACAATTACAGTTATGAAACATCAGCAAAAATAATTTTATGGTTCTGGATCACCACAACATGAAGAATTGTATCCAAAGGTCATGGCATTAGGAAGATTAAAAATAGCTGGTCTAGATTGAATAGCAAGACAATGGGAAATAAAGTACAGGCTATTGACTCTTGTTGTCCTTATGTCAGGGGTTAAAAAAGACTCAGTGTTCTCATTTGATAGATCCTTTAATCAGGTCAGTACTTTTTATTTTAAATTCAATTTGTTTTTACTTGTTCACTTTACATCCCACTCACCACCTCCTTCCATGTCACCCTCTCCCACAATCCTTCCCCCCTCTCCCCTCCCCTTATCCTCTGAGCTCGTGGGGCACCCCCTGGGAATCCCACCCACTCTGGCATAGTCAATACTTTTGAAATCAGTTTGCAAATGACTAGTACGTTTTATTTTGAAACAACTTTTTCTGTGTTTCCTTCACCTTAAGAAGCACAAATCATACATCAGAAGGTGTAATATTACTGAGTACTTATGATTTTCTATTCAGTATTTTTGATAATGTTTTATATGAGCACTCCCACACGTCTATTTCCATATATCCTAGTTATATTATAAAGAATTCATTTAGCTTTGCTCCTCTATCATGTATCCAAGGGTAAGCACATGGCTTGGGCATCGTATGCAGAATCTGATCATTGGAAGAAACTGATTCTCACTCTGCTGACACTCATTGGCTACTTGTAGCTGTCTATCTAGGGATGGGGCCATGTGGACTTTCCCCTGTCTTTGGTGCCATGTCAGATGGTAATATCATTATATTGGTCATTTCCAGATTGCAATATTATTGAGAATTCATGGATGCTGCTTCTCTGCATTTCTCCTATAAAGAAGATGCTACCTAACAGCAGCAAACAACCTGGACTTGTGTCTCCAACAATGTCTTTGTACCCTCTACTGTGATTTTGCCTGAGCTTTGCGTTTAGAAGTAGCATTGAAGATGTATCACTTGAGACTGAGTATCCCACAGTCCCTTATTCTCTGCACTGAAATGATTTGCAGACCTCAGAAATAGTCAGTTATCACACTCACACATACACACACACAAAGATGTTTCTGTGAAGGGTGAGAGCTATACTTACCGATCAGACATTTGCTAACATTAAATGTATAATTTTATGAAATATTTAAAATAACATTTAGAATGATGGTTTTATATGTTAGACATAGGAAAATATAGCCTGGATATGAGTTTGCCACATATTTCCTGTTTTCCAGTGTTTTTACTTCATTCAGACATGGCTAGGATATTTTACAGAAAATGTTTGATGAATGGAAATAAAACCTTATAATTTTTATGATGTTGTCTTAATTAGGGTTTCCACTGATGTGAAGAGACACTATGACCACAGCAGTTCTTCTAAAGGAAAATATTTAATTGGGGAGAGTATACAGTTTCAGAGGTTTAGTCCATTATTATCATGGCAAGAAACATGATGGCATGCAGGCAGAGAAGGAGCTTAGCGGTCTACATCTTGATCTGCAGGCAGTGAAGGAGACTCACCTACTAGGCCTAGCTTGAGCATATGAGACTTCAAAGCCCACCGCCACATTGACACACTTCCTCCAACAAGGCCACACTTCCCAAGAGTTACATTTCTTTTTGGCCAAGCATTCAAACACTTGAGTTTATGGGGGCCATTCTATTTATACCATCAGAAATGTCAGTCAAAAAAGGTCATATGTACATTTTCCTACAATTCCATAATTTCTTTGTATTTATAACTGAATACAATGTCCTTATATGTATATACCATATTTTTGCTATCTGCTCATCTGTGGATAAACATATCAAGGCTTATTCTACTTTCTTGCTATTGATAATACAACAGCAATAAACAAGATGTACAGGTATCTTTGTAGAGTCATTTGGGTATATGCCCAGGAAAGGTAGAAATAGGTTGTAAGGTAGTTTTATTTTTAAAAATTTGGAAAGCTTACATACTTACTCTCATAACAGTTGGGCCAGGTTATCCTGTTACTTGCAGTGAACAGTAGTCCTTCTTTCTCAGAACCCCAGCTAGCATTTTTTGCCCTTCAGATTCCATTATTCTTAGAATTACTCAGTTGCTTTTTAAATTTAAAATTATAATATATCAGTTCTCCCACCTCTTTGCTCCTTCCAGTACTTCCCATCCTTCTTCTTGATCTTTTTTAAAATTACTGCATCTTTTTATTCATTAATTGTTGTTACATATACAATCAACCAAAATACAGAGTTGTAGATCTGAATCCTTATGAACACATCCACAGTTTTTAATATGAATTTTCTTCTTTAAAATTTTTTCTTTCTTTTAATATTAATCATTTTATTTGTTTACATTTCAAATGTTATCCCCCTTCCCAGTCTCCCCTCTACAAAATGAACAACCCCATCCTCCTCTACTTTGCCTCTAAGAGGATGATCCCACACCTAGCCTCCCTCTTCTCTAGGGCATTAAGGCTCTACAGGACCAGGTGCCTCCCCTCCCACTGATGCTGTGATGAGGCAGTCCTCTGCTACATATGTAGTGGGAGCCATGGGCATGCCCATACATACTCAATATGAATTGTCTTGATGACAATGGCTCCTGTACATTTTCAAAACCATTTATTGGATAGCTGTAGTCCTCTTTAAGAATCTTTCCATCTTTACTTTCCCCCCTCAATTTATTGTTTGAAGTACTACAATCTCTTTTGTATAATTGTATCTTTGTTTAGAATTGTTTCATGGTTTGCATTTGTTTCTTGATGGGTGTTCTCTTGAGCTTACTGTGAAATGGATTGTTTATTTGAATTCCTTCTTACCATCTCTTAATGATGCCAGGAAATCCTACCGATTATTGTTCAATGGTTTTTATGCTTTGCTCCTTAACTAAAGATAGTTATCATAACTAAGCATTTTTATATGGTATCTTTAACATTGTTAAAGTACAGGATAATGTCCCTAAATATGAATTATTTGTAGTCTTTACTTTAATGTTCTTTTTATTTCTTCTTAAAATCTAATGGTTCTAAAAGAATGTAAGTTGTATGACCAACAAGTAAAGACTTATGATCCCTGTTTCAATCTGTACATTTAGAAAAAATAATTCATTTAGAAAAATATTGAAAATGGTTGGCATTGTATGGCTAATTATTATAGTTAGGTTAGACTACTCAATTACTAGTTTATTCAGAGTTTACATCATGAACTGATACTGATTGTTTTAAAGGCTTGTTCTAAACATATTGAAATGAATGTGGGTTTTGGTGCTGATGATTTTATGTATATGTTATATTTATTATTTATATATATGAATTATATTGTATTTTTTGAAACTTGAGCATGGTGTAATACATTACTGAACTGTTCTGAACTGGATTGTTAGTAGATAACAATACTTCTATACATGCATAGAAGATTTTTGCATGTATGTTTATCAGCTGTATTTTCTCATTTGCTGCTTTGGTTTTATTATTGTATTGTGCAGTTTTGAAGTCAGAATAACATTGACTTTGTGCAGCAATATTAGAAGCACTCCTTCACGTTAAATTTCATGGATTTTTCTAAGGAGCATTGGTGTCAATTGTTTTTAATGATCGGATAATATTCATCATTGAATTTTAATACTGAGCTTTCCTTTGCTTGAAAAGTTTTTAAAATTACTTTAATCTCGTTGTTCATTATGGATTTATTTATTCTTTCATTACCTTGGTTCAATTTGTTGGGTCACATGTATTTAGAAGTTTATTAGTTTCTTCTAATTTTGTTTAGTTTATTAGATTATAATTTTTAAATCTTTTTTATTTTTTAAAATCTCCTGTATTTAAGTCACATATTTTGTAATATCCTTCCTTTTGAACTTAATTTTATTAATGTTTCTCTTTTCTCATGTTCATCTTGTTAGTTTTCATATGTCATTCTTATTTATCTTAAAGGATGTATTGTGTCATGTTTTCATTTTCACTGGAGTAGGGAATATTTTTAATTTTTAAAAAATTCTTCAACACCTACTGTGGTAGTTTATAAAAGAATACCCCCATAGGTTCATATATTGAAATATCTGATCTCCTAATGGTGGGATGTTTAGGAAGGATTAGGAGGTGTGGCCTTGTTGGAGGAGGTATGTTACCTAGGATAGACTTTGGGATTTCAAAAGTTCTCCCCTCCACTCCATGCCTCCAACTTGCACTTAAGAGCTAAACTCACTCTCTGGAAATCAGTTTGGTGGATTCTCAGAAAAATGAACATAATACTACCTGAGGACCCAGCTATTCCACTCCTGGGCATATACCCAGAAGATGCTCCAACATGTAATAAAGACACTTGCTCCACTATGTTCATAGCTGCCATATTTATAATATCCAGAAACTGGAAACAGTCCAGATGTCCCTCAACAGAGGAATGGATACAGAAAATGTGGTACATTTACACAATGGAATACTAGTCAGCTATTAAAAACAATGACTTCATGAAATTTGCAGGCAAATGGATGGAACTTGAAAATATCATCCTGAGCGAGGTAACTCAGTCACAAAAGAATAAACACGGTATGTACTCAATGATAAACGGTTATTATCCCAAAAGTTCAGAATACCCAAGAGTCACTTCACAGCAATCATTGGCCTGAGCATGAGGTCCCAGATAGAGGAGTTGGAGAAGGACTGAAGGAGCTGAGGGAGTTGGCAGCCCCATGGAGGGAACAACAGTGTCCACTGGCCTGACTTCCAGATGTTCCCAGAGACTGGATCACCAACCGCAGAATATACATGGAGGAACCCATGGTGCTGGTCACATATGTGGCAGAGTAGGGTCTTGTTAGCCATCAGAGGGAGAAGAGGCCCTTGGTCCTGAGGGTGTTAGATGCCCCAGTATAAGAGAATGCCAAGGAGGGAAGACAAGAGTGGGTGGGTAGGTGGGTGGGGGAATACCCTCATAGAGGCAGGGGAGTGGGAGGGGATAGGGAGGTTCCAAAGGGGAGATCTGAAAAGGGGGAAACATTTGAAATGTAAATAAAGTATCAAAATAAGAAGAAAAGAAAAGAAATAAGAACTGAAGTAAATAGGTGTTCATCAAGTTTCTATGAAATAAAAGTACACAGTGTTCTTAAATAGCAGAAAAAAAAAAAAGAGGTATGCTCTCAGCTGCTACGCCAATGCAGTGCCTGTCTGGTGTCACTGCAAGCAAGCTATAATTAAATGCCTTCTTTTATAAATTACCTTGGTAATACCATCTCTCCACAACAATAGGGAAGTAACTGAGACACCTACTGATTTTTCATTCATGTTTTATTGATTAAATTTGGTATTTACATTTTCATGCATGCATGCAATGTATTCTAATTATTTCCATCTCCTACTCCTCTCAAATCTCCCCTTTCCTACAAATCTCTCTCCCACATTCATAAATTTTTGTTTTGTTTTGAGAAACACTAGGGTTACTCAAGTCTGTCTGTGTGACTATGAGTTTGGGACTGTTTGTTGGAATCTGGCCCAGCTTACTTGTGGATATCCAACAGAAGAAAATGAGTTTCGCAGAACTTTACAGTAGCCCATGTGGTAGCCAGCATGGTAAGATAGAGTCCTATGATCTCTCTCCCACCTTAAATCAACTTTGACAGGGCCAGCCTTGCTCAGGCCTGGCATGGCACAGGTAACTACAGCAACTGAGTTCAGTGTTACAGTAGTTTTACCATTACTAGACGATGACATTTGAAACTTTTATCCCCAACCTTTACTTTTTATATTATTTCTGGTCCCTCTTCCTTAATGTTCCTGAAACATTAAGGAGGATGGTATAAATATCTAAGGGAGGAGCCTCAACCAACACTTACTTTCAGTACCTTGAGAAATGGCGATACTTTGCATTTGTCACCACTCACTGCAAAGACTGAGAGTAGCAGTGGTCCAGCATGTGAGTATACATATTTAGAACAGAATTTGCAATTATGTCAAATTAAACGATAGTAGTAAGATTCCCTCTAGGGACAGTGAGTTCCAAATTTATGTTTTGGACAGAGTTTACGTTGCATACATTGGTTCCCTCGGGTACAGTGGACCTCAACTCAAAAAAAAAAAAAATACCATTTAGCTTATTTTCATAATAGCTGGGCTAATGTTAAATAAATATGCACATTTTGCCTGGTTGGTTGGTATTGAAGTTCTTGGAGGTCAAAGTTGAGTAAGATCTTTGTAGCTTTATTCCCCCAGCTACAAATAAACTGTTGTTTATTCAGGCAAGAATCAAGTTTCAGCTCATTTTACATATATCTTGTTACTAAGGAATGGCTCCATCAATACATCCACCAATTGGTCATCAATGTCTGGTTCTAGTGGGCAACCCAAACTAAGGATAAAAGTCTATACTGCTTTGAGAGCTTCCAGTCTTCTTTGGCTAACAACCATTTGATAGTATTCCATAACTGGCACTGGGATTTTTGTTCAGTGAACCAAAATTTTATGAACAGCGTTATCCAGCCCTGAGGGATAGTTCCCTTCTTATTCCTTTTATAACAAATATTTTAATTGGTTTATATAATACTAAATGTGTGTGGTTTTGTAAATCCTTTTATTACTGTTAACTCTACCCTTTATCTCCCTGGACCCATCGCTATTCACCTTCAGGATTCCTGTAGTTTCCTTTTTCTTGTGTTTTGCCAACATACTTCCTTAAGTTGTCCCCATCCAAATGGCTTTTTACTAGTTTCTAGACTTGTACAAGTACTCTGGCTTAAACACACATAAAGATTCCAAGCTAGGACCCATTTACAAAAGAGAAAAGGCTGTGTTTGTCTTTTGAGGTCGGGGGTTGCCTCACTCAATGTAGTTTTTCCAATTTCATTAACTTACCTGCAAATTTCATCATTTTGCCTTTTTACACAGCTGAATGAACTTTCATCATCTACATATGGTGTTAATTATTTAAATATTTACCATTCAGTGTTTATGTACTTGTACAGTTTCTTTAATTTGTCATATTAATTTCTGATAAGGTTCCATTGTGGTCTGATAAGATACTAGAATCATTCACAAGACTCAAAAATATCCCACTCTCAAACAATGAGTCTCATTGAAAATGGTAGCTGATTACACAGTCTTCCAAAACTTGAATAATGTTTAGTGTCTTTCTTCTCTATTGTGCCATTGGGTAAACATTTACTCTGAAATAAACTAGCCAGTAAAGACACTAGGTATTCTATAGAGAGGTGAAGCATTTAATTTTTCAGCAAAGCTCCTAAGACAAATCATGTGATGAAAAGTGATGAAAAGACTTTAAGACTAAAGTGATGAAAAGCATCCAACTCTATAAGGAAACTACCTATGTTTACAGGCTTCAAGAAGCCACTGAAATTGACCAAATTCACTAGGTCCCTCCAATCCCCAAGCATGTATAAGTAGTAAGGAGCTTCAAGAGAGACCTTCAGACCAGCCTAGACACCTGAAAGAAACAGAAGCCAATTTTACTTCCTAGAAAACTCCTAAACCTGCTAAGCTTCCTTTGAGAAACAAAGACAAATGGAGTTACTGGGAAAGAACACCCTACACAATTTTGAGCTCCCTGGAGGCTGTATGGTGCATTTTAGGTTAACAGGGTTTTTGTTTTTTGTTTTTTGTTTTTTTTTTTTTTTTTTTTTTTGGTTATTTTATTTCTTTAGATTTCAAATGTTATCCCTTTTCCTGGTTTAACCTCCATAACCCCCATCCTATTTCCCCTCCTCCCCTGCTTCTATGAGGGTGCTCCCCCACCCACCCACCTACTCTTGCCTCTCCAACCTGGCATTCCCATACACTGGGGCATCAAGCCTTCACAGAACCCAGGGCTTCCCCTCCCATTGATGCCAGACAAGGCCATCCTTCACCACATATACAGATAGAGTCATGGGCCCCTCCATATATATTGGTTGGTTGGTGGTTTGGACAGTTTTTGTAAGCTATAACCCATGTGAGAGTAGGCTTTGATAATAGAGCTGTCTGTGTGTCATTTAGACTCTGGCAAGTAGGCTCAAACTTGTATTCTTATTAATAACCCCAATAAAACTCATTGTTTACCAAGTTGGACTTTGGTGGAACCTTCACTTAGCTCTATCTTTGGTTCTCTATCTGTGCTGACTGGATGTTTGTTTTTATCTCCTTAGATATAATATCATACAATGCCTTGTCACATCAGAGTTTACTGCTGTTCCATCTCCTCACAAAGGGTTTACACCCTGCAGTAACAGCAGGTTTCTCTGCTTCTAGAACCACTGATCTGTTGCCATCAGGTCTTCCTGTTGTCCCTTGTGATGGCAACTATGGGAACCCCTGGAGCTTCTTTTGGAGCTGAAAATATTTCCATTTCTCTTTGCATTAACTTGCTGTTCCTCCATGGTGCCCAGTTGTCCTGTCACCTCTTGTTTGAACTTTAATATTATTCATCTCTTATATGGATTGGATAATATGTTTCATTTGTTACCCTAACTTTTTATTAAGGAGTCACAAAAAGACAACATAATATAGCAAGTAACCACATAATGGTACAAGAAAACCCCACAAGTTTATAATACCCATGCTCTTGATCAGTTTGGACGTTGTGAATTTCTATGATTTGTTTTCTATTGAATAAAGTTTTATACCAATATCTGTGTACTGGTTTTACCAAATCTCTTCACCTTCCATCAAAGGTTCAATAATTAATTAGCAGGGAACATCAATTCATCACCAGATAACATCAATCTTGTTACTTTGGCATCCATAGCTAAGAGAGTTAAGGCCATAGCTTCAAAAATATACCATTTTAACATTACATAATGAAAACTTGTGCATAAAAATGGTAGCAAAGAATCAAAATTAACTTTTGATGTTATGTTTGTTGGCATTCTTCTGTATGATTCTTGTAAAAAAAAATTGGATTCAGCTGCACAAATGTACACTTCCATTTGCTGTTTGACCTGGGATAAGTGCTCATTACAGAGGTTAAACACATTCCTTTAGTCCAGAAAACTGCTAAGTAATGGAACAGTTTTAAATGGAAGTCTTATGTTTTAAGTAAGAGTCTTTCATATGGAAATAATGGAAATGCACTTTATGTCAATGAGATTATTTGTGAGTTCCTAAAATCCCTTTGAGTAGAAGGATGTGTATACAAATGATGAACAGAAGTCTTGCAAGTGAAAGAAACACTGGAGAGACAACCAACTGCTTTCCTTTTTAAATTTTTAAAATTTTATAATAGATACATAATGTCAAGAGGTGCTAGTTGGTTTGTTGTTGTTTTAGAAAATGTATGATATGATCTCTATAACTCTATCTTTGTTAAAGTCATGACTAGATGGATATCATTTGATTCATTTTACATTGTCAAAGCTGTGAATGGTTGAAAAATTTTAGCTCATTTTTCGTTAATTCATTAGTCTCTCAAAGTTGCACAGATATTGAATATTGATTACATGACATTTTATTACTAATGATATAATACCAACAAAACCTGTCAATTCACAACAGCTCTCCAGACCTCTACCTACCCAGTTTCCATCTCAGGAGGATGCATAGGGATGTACAAGTGTGTGCTATGCATATGTAAGTTTGTGCCAAAATATTAACCAACACTAATGTTCACAAAACTTTAGCAAAGGGCACTGCAATCATACCTGTCTACGATTTTACCTGTGACCACGTTACATGCTGATAAATAAAGAGCTGACCTAGATGTACAGAAGACTCCATTTTTATAGGAAGAATCTATCTTTCAAACTTACTATTTAGATAGCTTTGAAAGGTTAGTCCAAGATGGAGTGGGACCTTTGGGAATACCAGGAATATCTGTTTTAATGTACTAATAACAATAGAGGATTTTAAGCAAATTATGCAGCTGCTCACTAATTGCTTATTAGGACTACTCCATGGAAAAGCAGCTCCACAATGCACATGTGTGTATACTATTCTGTTCCCTGGCTTGTTTTATTCCAGGGAGTATAGAGAGGAACATCATTAAATGCCAAGCTAATTACTTAGGTCTGCTTTTCTATTGGATGACAGTATCATAGGACTTTGTCAGGCAGAGACAAGGGTTTCAGAGTGTGTTATCCTGAATCTCCTAATTCTTAGTTACTCTCAGCTAAATATATCTAGGGAAAAAAAATCTTCACTTGTATTCTTCAAGACCATACTAGGTGTGGCCATGACAAATCTTTCTTCTTCTATATCTTGAAGAATCATTTTTCTGAAACTATCTTTGTTCAAATAGAGTTGATTCTTCAAATGACACAAAATGACAGAATTGTAAATATTACACTGAGAAGGATCATCTGGTCATTCTTGTAAGTAAACACTTGAGGAGCTAAAGCCCAAAGCAATTAAATGGTATGTTCATAGTCATATATTTGATCAGAAACAGAACTAACACAAGAGACCTAATTCTCATCTAGGTTCTACTTGCTTTCTTCCACACCATGGAAAGGTCCGGCTCACACCTTTCAAGAGAAGCACTGTCACTGCATTGTTTGAAAACAGCCTACTCAAAATCTTGTGAAGCATTAAGAAAAATGAATACTGGTTGGTCTTTGTTTTGTTTTGTTTCCTTTCAATTTGAAACAATGAATATAAAGCTCCAATGTAATTAATGCCTACAAAATATCCCTTAAGTTTAACTGGACTTTCACTACTCATAAAGACAAAGAATATTCTCTGGATCCAGTAAAGCAATTACAGAAACAGTTTCTCTTCAGCAAAATAAAACAGATTCAGGGGAAATGCCTATTTATAACTATTTTCCCCTGAGGCTTTTTTTTCTTTTTTTTCCCTTTCTGGAATGAGCCTCAAGGAGAAATGTAAATCTAGGCTTGGATGACTCAATTATGTAAATGTACTAATTATATATGTAGAGGATTCTATCTCATATGTTTTCTTTTTGACTAGATCTGTTTTTAGATATATATTTTCTAGAGTTCTGAGAAGGTGAATATTTTAACATGGGCAACCATGAGAAATACAGGTCCATTAACACTGTCCTCAACACATAGATGGTCTTTGTAAGGTGAAGTGGAATTTTAGTCTCAGAGGTCATTACAATGGTCTTCCTTGGACTCTCAAGCTGATTTGAAAACACTGATTTGTTATGGCCTTAGAAGTAGGCTATTAAGACTTTGATGATACATTAAGGGACATGTTAAAGCCTGTGTTCCCTCTTCTTGGCTGTGATCACTGCTGATCTTTATACACTATGTCACTATGTTGACAAATGATGAGGTTTAAACTACCATTTCCTTTTTGCATGTATGAGTTGGTATTTGCATGTGAGTACATATGTACATGTAGGTGGATATGTGTGTATCACTGATTTTGAGAAAGGGTCTCTCATTGACCTGTAGCTCATCAATTTAGCCAGATTGACTGGCCAGTGAGCCATAAGGCTCTTCTCAATTCCACCATTTTAAGACTGGGATTAAAAGAGCATGCTACCATGCTCAGCAATTTCACATACATTCTCGGGATTAAACTCAGGGCCTCCTGAATGAAAGGCATTCTCTTTACTGAGTCATTCCCCCTCAACCCTGAAATCCAACTCTGTGATCGGTAAATTCTTCATTACAAATATATATATATATATGCCTAAAATAAGGCAAAGAAGAAAAAGGAAGGGAAGGAGAAGGAAGAGGTAGAGGAAGAGGAAGGAAGGAAGGAAAGAAAGAAGGAAGAAGTGGTACCATAAGATTATTTTTAAATGCCTAGTATATACAAAATAGAAAATCATTCTGATATTCAAAGCTGTTGAAAGAACTGTGAAGTCTTAATCTTGTCAGGTAGAGGAAATAGATGCTCAAGGATGACCAGTTCCTCTGCACTTGCATTCCCATTTCCTACATTGACATCTTCTCTTACAAAAGTAATTGATTATATAATGTTTGTCAGCCAATTTCTGATTCAAACCAGGAAGGTGCATTTATCAGAGATGAAAGGCTACAGTAACAAGGTGAGGATCTGAGATTAAACTGAGCATCTTTAAAAGACTTGTTCACCCACTTTGAATTAAAGTTGCTGAAATACAAAATATGCAGCTATAGAATATACAGTAAACACCATGTTCTTTTTTATTTTACAGTTACTAATTTTTCATGCCAATTCCTAGTATTAGTTTTTGCAGAGAAGACATCCATACATATTCTGACATGACTCCCAGTGCAAGCTACACTTAAAACTAAAACAATCAAATAAATGAAAACTTTTGTCTTCTACCCTCCATGTTCTGTGCAGACTAGACAGAATTGGCGATTTAAGCCTTTGATTCAAGGTTTTGAAATATTGTCAAATACTTTAGTTTTTATATTTTATTTTGCCAACTTTGCACCAATAACACTCTTTTTAAAAAACAAGAAGCAAAACTATGCATCATGATACTCAGAACTCCTTCCCTATGCTGCTAGCATGTTCCCCCTACCCAGTGATTGCCATTACCAACTTGCCAAGATTGGAAGAAGCAGAGGCACGGTTTCAAGAACATGCTTTACAGGCTGATG
This sequence comes from Rhynchomys soricoides, assembly GCA_019843965.1. Taxonomy (NCBI): domain Eukaryota; kingdom Metazoa; phylum Chordata; class Mammalia; order Rodentia; family Muridae; genus Rhynchomys; species Rhynchomys soricoides. The sequence goes on along the minus strand of JADRCH010000004.1, from coordinate 9,439,685 downwards.
GGGCATGACGTCACTGACTTCCTTCCACAACATTCCTACCTCCTGTAGGTTTAAAGGCGCCTTCCTTCATATATGCTGCCATCATCCTGTAGAAAAGAGGCTGTAACTGCACCTGACATCTGGCTGCAGCTGTATCTTCAGAACGCCAGCTCCTTCTACACTGTGGGAAGCATGCCTGATTCCAACATGAAATGCTACTGGTACATGGTCCTGCAAGTACTTGTGCAAAACTTCCCAGCCAAGCTCTACCTAATAGAGACCTCAGAAGAGGACACTTCTTACATATAGGAAATTCCTTTCTTATTTCCACATGATGTGACTGGGAGAGCCTAAAAAAATACAGTTTTCAAAAGTATGCTTTTATGATTTTGATTTGCAATAAGGAAAAAATTTTACATTTTTATTTGGATGTTTAATTTTCTTTTTTCAGAATAATCATAAACTGAAAGAGCACATATTTGTTTAAAAGAAAACATAATACTCTCTTTAAAATCCAAATGTATGTCACATAGATTTATTTCACATAGGCACTGATTTTTTTTTTACTAATATATATATTTGATTACATTTTTAAAATGCTCATGTAAAACTTTTTCTAGCTTTTAAATAATGTCATTTTTTAGTATACTTGGATATTTTCTAGACATTTAAATACAGTAGGCATAAATTTAAGATATATATGTTACATTGTTATACATATATGTAGCAGGAAAAGTAAAAAATGCAACCAATGCTATCTCTGGCAAGGCACTGGCCTGTTCTCATCTTGTGGAGACTCTGACCAGGAGCTCCTAAATCTCTCCACCCAACTCACTAAGTTCCCACTGGCAGGATGCTACCATGCCAGCCCCATACTTCCAAATTCCCACAGCCTTTCAGGGTGAACTTTTTGCAAATCCACTTTTGCTGTTGTACCTTTCTATCTGGAACCCAGCTGAGTCGCTGTGTGAAGACAAACACCACACAAACTTAGTTCAGAATTAACAGGTGACTCAATCACTGGGCTCAAGAACTAACCCCCTAAATTCTAAGCTTTTCCAGTAGTGGATCCAAACAGGTCCGTCTGCTGAGACAAGGTCTCCACTACTTACATTTTCTCTTCCATGCTCCCATCCCAAAGCCTGTCTCCTCTCCTCTTCTGCTGTCCCTCTCTCCAATCTGGAAGTCCCGCCTACTTGCCCAGTGATTGGTTTCCTAGAAATCTTTATCCATTAGAAGGGTCACATGAAGTCACCTGAGTATGTAATTCATTCCTCATCCCAGACAACCCCTGTAGGAGAAGTGGAATTAGCATCAAACTACAAACAGCACCAGGGCCATCCACAACACATATATAATATAATGTAATAAAATAATGTTATAATTTATAGTGTTTCCTAATTTATTTTTATATATTATATAGTATAGGTAATACTGAGTATCTTTTATTTCTTATTATGTTAAATACAACAAAAATATGATCATCTTAATAGATGTTTTCAAATGAGAATTTTAATTTTAAACATCTTTTCATTTTGATGAAAGGCAGCTGGGCATGATGAAATTGTCAAATAGGTGACTAAGTCTGTGGTTAAACACAGCAAAAAATGTCACCAAGGGAAGTCTAAGCAGTACCTAACCGGCAAAATACTTATCTTGGAGTTTTCTCATTTAAATCCTTCTTATCTAGTTTTTTAAGGTGGTAACTTTTGTCTAATATAGCGTGCATACAAATAAGATGAACTGAATACTGCAGGTTTTGAAAGGCTTTACTATTAGCATCAGAACTGTCCAGGGAGATCAAAGTGTGGATGCTTCAGTCCTTCGTAGGAGGGGGAACAAAATACTCACAGAAGGAAATATGGAGGCAAAGTGTGGAGTAAAGACTAAAGGAAAGGCCAGCCAGAGACTGCCCTACCTGGGGAGCCATCTCATATACAGTCGCCAAACCCAGACACTATTGTGGATGTCAAGAAGTGCTTGCTTAAGGAAGCCTGATATAGCTGTCTCATAAGAGCCTCTGCCAGAGCCTGGCAAGTACAGAGGCAGAGGCTCATAGCCAAACATTGGACTGAGCATTTGGTTCCCAATGGTGGAGTTAGAGAAAGAACTGAAGGAGCTGAAGAAGTTTGCAACCCCACAGGAAGAACAACAATATCAACCAACCAGACTCCCGCCCCAGAGCTCCCAGAGAGTAAACCATCAACCAAAGAGTACACATAGAGGGACCCACAGCTCCAGCCACATATGTAGCAGAGGATGCCCTTGTTGGACATCAATGGGAGGAGAGGCCCTTGGTCTTATAAAGCCTTGATGCCCCAGTAGGAGAATGTCAGGACGAGGAAATGGGAATGGGTAGGTGGGTGGGGGAACACCTTCATAGAAGCAGGGGGAGAAAGAATGGGATAGGGGATTTCGGGGGGAGGAACAAGGAAAGGGAATAACATTTGAAATGTAAATAAAGAAAATACAAAAAAGAACTGTCCAGGGACAGCCAGAAGCTGTTTACAGCCTGCTTCTGAACCCAGTGATGACATCCTCCCTAAGGGACAGGGACCTTCCTGGGTCTGTTCCCATGGCACTGGTCGCATGCCCCCTGCGCATGTGTCACCTGTGTCGTGGTCCAAATAAAAGACATGGACTCTACTCACAGCTCTCTTCTTTCCTCACTTCTTCCCTTTACTCTTCCCTCAGACATGCCTCTGTTAATAAAGCCTCTCCCTTGAGATCTGTGCTGGCTTGCCATGGTTTGTCTAGGAGTTCATGGCTTCACCTAACATTGACTACCTTCAAAGGGACATTTTCTTTTTGAAAGTCCAGGTCCGAATAATTATAAGAAATAACCAAGGTATCAAGAGTGTTCCTATCATGGTCACAATATGAGTCAGTGTAATTCTTCCAGAAGGTCAATCAGTGCTGTATTATAAAGTGAGAGCCATCCTTTTGTTAGGATACAAATTATAGAGTATTTTTACATAATTAAAATTCCATGTGCTGTTATCATCACCTGTGGCTTTTTCCATGGGCTATGAGCATCTGAACTGAGATAGAAATGCCTACACAGCCTGTACTTCATTTCCCCGGTTCCTCCTTGGTGACTTTTAAAACTAAAAATAAATATTATATTTGTTTTACTCACGATATGATCTTTGACTTCAACTGTCTAATTTCAAACCTTAAAGTATGTGATGTTATTTGTCACTGCATCTATAATTATTATTCTCTAAATTAATATTTTGCTATCCAGGTCTTGTTCATACTGCTGAAGTTTTACTGATCAGAGAAGTTGTAGTTGTAAGTTAGCATTATGGTAATATGAAGTAGTTAAGTACAGAGCATCTAGGATACAATTCACAGAACTCAAAAAGTTTAACAAGCAGAAGGGCCCAAGTAATGATGCTTCAATCCCATGTGGGAGATAGAGGGAAGGAGGGACCTGGGTAGGAGAGGGGGAAGGGGTGCATGATGTGGTATGGGGAGGCAGACAAGAGGGCCATCAAAGTGAATGGAAATATGTAACCTAGTGGTAGACATGAAGGTTAAATGGCAGATGCCAGTTGATCACTGTGGCACAGTCCAGAACAGAGAATTCAAAGGGGGGGACCTTAAAAGAAATACCCAACAATGCACAGGGTGGGGGAGGATTTACAGAGTCCACTCCAGTGGAAGAACAGGGCATCAAGTGGAGGGGTGGGGTTGCCATTCCACAGTCAAAAATTCTGACCCAGACTTGTTTCTATCTGAAAGAACTGCAGGGACAAAAATGGAGAAGAGACTGAGGGAAAGAAGGTCCAGTGACAGGCCCAAATTGGGATCCAGCTCAAGGGGAGGCTCCAAGACCTAACACTATTACTGGTGGTATGGTGTGCTTCCAGATAGGAGCCTAGCATGAGGCCAGATAGGGCCTCTGAGAGGCCCTATGAGCAGTTGGTTGAGGCAGATGCAGATACTTACACCTAACCATTGGATTGAAGTCAGGGATCCCTGTGGTTTAATTAGCGTATTAGGGGAAAGGCTGGAAGAAGCTGAAGAGGAGGGTAATCCCATAGGAAGAACAACTGTCTCAACTAACCTAGAACCACAAGATCTCTCAGACACTGAGTCACAACCAGGCAGCCTACACTAGCTGGTCTGAGGCCCCTGACACATAGAGCAGAGGATTGTCTGATCTGGCTTCAGTGGGAGAAGATTCCTAACCCTTGAGATACTTGAACCCCCAAGGAGTGGAGAGGCCTGGCAGTGTGTGTTTGGGGTAGGGATCCTCTCTGAGACAAGAGTGAGAAGGAATGTGATGAGGAACTGTGGAGGGGCAAACTTGATGGGCGCAATAGCTGGACTGTATAAACTAAAAGTAATTAAAAATACCAGAAATGATATTAGATTTGATTTTGCCCAATATCTTATTCAAAAGGCCAGGGTTGACATTAAGGCTTAATGGCAGATGCCAGTTGATCACTGTGGCACAGTCCAGCACAGAGCACTCCTTCATCTGTGTCCCTTCCTCAGATGATGGTTCCTATGTGCCTCCTGAGTATGAGGGTCTCAGTTTTGTACTGAGATATAGTGTCAAGTAAGACATGGAGCAAAGCACATCTAATGAGTCTACGAAGGATTTAAAGGAAAGAATTAATGGAAAATATTAATGTTTCATATCTCAAGATATGAAGAAAAGTTTCTTACCTAAGATGCCATTTTGGAAAAGGCTCTGAAGAAATATATACAGGATTTAGTCAAAATGTTTTGTTAGCTCTTTTGAAAAATATAGCCTTGCATATTGGAGAGCATCCCGAGGTCTACCAAAGAGATTGATATGTACCAGCCCTCTAAATTAAATGAAAATCTGCACAGCCACTTTACACACTAGTGTGACAGACTCTTTATAGGTTTTGTGTCTGTTCCATTTATTGTCTCTGTTGTGTTTTATGCTCATACAAGCAAGCAGCCAGTTACATATTAGAATGACCCTTAGACAGCTATATTAATCTGAAGTAGCATATTACAATCTGTCCATTTTAGCAAGAAGTACTCTGATAACACTACGTGGGCTTTCAACTACTGTGAAGAACTCCTGCATTTCCTTCCAGCTCTTAATCAGCCTAGAATGTTAGGTATAAACAGGAATAGTGCTAGGCTTTGATTCACTACAATAGAAGGTTTGTGTTTTCTTGAAATCATGAGAAAGAATTTATTACCTCTCCTGTCTCATTGCAGAATCTGATCGTGATCTGATCATCTTTCACAAGCTCCACAGCGAATCTGTCAATAATTCTTACTGTGTTCCTCCTAAATACATCCCAAATTATTGAAATTATCCATTATAAAATATATTTTGTTTCAGCCATTATCAGCTCTGTCCTAGACTATGGAAATCTAATAATGAGAAAAGAATGGCATTATGTACCTTATCCAAGACTTAGAGTTGAAAATATGTGGTTGCAAAAAGAAGGCACCCTGGATAAAGTCAGGACTCGTCGTGTCAGGGTGCAGCACGCCTATTGCTTCTGTCTCTATGTAATGTTCATAGTTAGAGCAGTCTGGTGAGCTGCCGAAGGAAACAGCTCTAGATGGAAAGAAACCCTACACTGGGGAAATAGGCAAATTCCTCGAGGGTCCTGTGAGGATCCAGAAGCAGGAACAATTGGCATTCTGAAGAGGAGAGTGAATGCAATTACCAAAGCAGTCTCACAAGCACGTGATACTCCAAGTATCCAAGTGCACAGTTTGAAAAGTGGCATATTTAAAATATTGAGACAGAAAGGAAAGTGTTTAGCTCTATCCTCAAAAGGCTAGTAAGACTTGGGGACAAACTACTTACAGAATGTTCTGGATTTAGTTACTACGATGGTGAACAGTACGGGGATGTACACGGTTTTACAGATGCTGTTCTAAAGAGGCCACAATAAGAAATATTGTATAAATGCTAAAGAAATTAGAATGTTTTATGACTGTCTCTTTAATCTTCAACCATGTGTCTACAATCTTCAGCAATTATATCTCAGATGAAATGCCACCAGGCTCATTGTACAGTCCTGTTGATTAAACTACAATATAACTCAGTGAGGCGCATGTATTTAATTCTTCTATAAGACTTTAGCAAAATTGCTTCAATTGGTCTCTTAGAGACTCATCAGCTAAGCAAAGAGCTTTAGTGTCCTTGGCTTGGGGCAGCAGAACATCAGCCTGGCCAAAGATGCTATTTGGTTCCATGTGAACTGAGTCTTTTTATTCTTTAAAGATTTTTTTATTTTATGTATGAGAGTATACTGTCACTCTCTCCAGATACACCAGAAGAGAATGTCAAATCCCATTACAGATGATTGTGAGCCATCATGTGATTGCTGGGAATTGAACTCAGGACTTCTGGAAGAACAGACAGTGCTCTTAAATGCTGAGCCATCTCTCCAGCCTCGTACATTGAGTCTTAAAGATCTAGAGTAACTTTGTTTTCAAATATTTGAAAAAAGATGTTCTTGACTTATTTTGGTAAGTGATTTCTAGTCATATCCTCTCTGGTACATTAATGCTCATTTTTAAAAATTCTTTATAACACTCAACAAGAGTACTCAATTGTGGCAAAATATAGTAAACAGCAGTTACTTCTGCTATAGATTTCCAACAAAGGATGATGAATCATGCAGTTCTAAGGAAAGAAATGTTCAGTTTCAGTTGCTGATTAAACACTTCTCTTCAGATAATTATATTATGCCAATGGCTCTCTGTTCAAACCTCTGAAATAAAAATATCCTCTTTGAACTGATGAAATAATGCATTTGTATCATGTGTAATTATTTATTTTTAGGAAAGACAAACATATAGTAATATTAGCATTTGTAGTAGATAGGCAAATATACTATAAATTACATTGTTTGATAAATGCAGTAGTTTGTATTCTGTGAGCACATTAAACATTTAACAACCAGAGAAAGTACTAGAAATATAAAGCTTATGCTTATTTTTTAAAATCTATATTTAAAATCTTTAAGTTTGAATGTATTTCTATTAGTTACAGATCATTTGTGTGTGTGTGTGTATGTATGTGCCATCCATAGTCATATTATGACATGTATAGCCCTCTATTATATAGCTGTACAGTACAGTATCATATAGCTCCTTAGCTTTTTTAAATAAGGTGTTGCTATGCAGCTCTTACTGGTCTACAACTTACCATGTAGGCAAGCATGCCTCTCACTTACAGAGATCTTTCTAACTCTTCCTCCTGAGGAAGGGGATTGCAGACATGTATCTCCATACCCAGGTAAATACAGCTTTTTTATTAGGAAGTGAAATTATTCCTGGCAAACTTGATGTTTGTAATAGGATTGCTTCCACATTGTTGACACATCTGTGTTCATCTTTAATAAAAGGGAGAATTTGGCTATCTGTACTTGCAAATAAAATAATAAGTAAAATTTACGATTTGTTTCAATTATAGTGATCATCCATATGCAATTTTTAAAAAATCTCAGCACCATCATGAATTGTAAGTGAGGATATTTATTTTTGTAGGAAAACAGCAATAACAAAATTCTGAAATGTACCGAAGTTTCTCAGGACTCTTTCATAAGAAGGTTGTTTTATTTTATAAAAAAAATCTGATTTCTATGGCAAATTGCAGGAATATCTGGCACAAAGAGAGTGTGCTGGTTGTAATGTGCTCTAGTGCATTCTCAAACACAAAGGATCACAGTGGTATAGAGGTATGAGCATAGAAGTGTGAGCATAGAAAAGGAGTGAACTACTAGGGCGTAAAGTAGCCCTACCTCCATCAATAACATAAAATGTCAGTTCTTACTCACCCCATTCAAACAACCATGCATGATTTCTTCTGAAATTACTACTCTAGGCTTGGCACTTTCTTCATTAGATTTCTTATTGCCACCTATGCACAGTGCTAAACCAAGAGTGAATAATGCTCTTCTGCAGTGTACTAAAGCAGAGCTCCTTGTTCACAGTCTCCCTGTAATCGGAATGAGGCTGCCAATTAGTCATGGTGTAGAATGCACAGCAATTCAATTGGCAAACAGTTTCTCTTCCATTGTTCTCAAATTACTCAACATGAACAGCAATATACTTTTTATAGTGATTTTGTTATTAAAAACATACATGAAACTTACTGCCTTAAGGGTTACAGAAATATATGAAGCTTTTTGTCAAGAAACCTAGAAGAATAATGAATTTTAAAGAACATTTAAAGCAAATCAAAAGAGAAGAATAAAAGAACACTAACGTTTTGACCTTCAGCTAGATTGTATTGCTCAACTGCATAACTTGAAAATGAAAAAGGAAATAATGACACAATTGACTTCCAGTTTTCACTAGTTTCTACTGTGCAATAATTAGGTGACCGACTATGCACCAAATGTAGAGGCTCACAGAAAGAAACCATTACTTCTCAAATTGTGAACACCAGTTATCTCTGCACAAATTAACTGACTGAGTTTGTGATGAAGTTTCAAACTATTGGGCAAGACTGCATATGCCTTGTGGGTATTCTGTAGGTGAGCTACAGCTGAATACTATGTTCCTTAGCTCATGCATATTAATGGTGGCAGACCTTGGTTCCTTACCTGAGTTAGATAGAAGGACTCCATAATCACTAAGGTCATGTGGCTAGCAGTTTGGAACCGTTAACTATTTGGTACGATGTTAAGCTTGTGTTAGGTTTTTATTATAATCACTTTTGGAGTTTTTCAATGAGCAAAGTGGATGGGAGTGACTTAATCATAACCCTAGTTTGCGATTCTGAAAGGAGAGTCACTTTTCTTTAAGGGCATGACTGGTTGATAGACCACATTCCAAAGAAGATTCCACATCCAAGAGTGTTTGGGAAGCACACATCGAACTCAGAGGGTTAACAAAATAGGGGGAGAAAAAGGAGACCACAAAGTTGGGTGGGTAGAGAAAGGCGAGTGGATCAAGAAGGATTGAAAGGAGAGGAGGTTAATGTGTCCAAAATACAGGGCATAAAACTCCCAAATAATGAATGAAAAGTCATTCAAAGAAAAGATATAACTTCCTGAAGTGAACCAACAGTGAATATGAAACAATACATACATATACATACACATACACATACACATACACACACACACACACACACACACATATATATATATATATACAGTAGTTCATTAAAAAAAGAGGTTAGGGTTGAAGACATAGTTCAAAAGGCCTAGCATCTGCAAGGCCTTGTGTTCAATATTGAGGTCTGAGAAGGTAAGAGCAAAAGAGGGAAAGGGGGAGGAGAGAGAGAGAGAGAGAGAGAGAGAGAGAGAGAGAGAGAGAGAGGGAGAGGGAGAGAAAGAGAGAGATTTTCTAACTTGGAGGGAGATGTGGATTTGATGAATGTCAATCAAACCTGTACAGAAAGTCGCTTGCATTTAACAATAGTTATTGATGAAGTGCATCTGCTTATTGTGTACTGATCCTCTGTATGCTGGTCCATAAATTAGGACAATGCACTTGAGGTTGAACATTAACATTACCTGGGCATCCTGGCATGGAAGCAATGCACAAACTTCTTTCTCAATAACTGCCTGTGTATACCGATGGCCATCTATCATTGAAGTTGTATAGGAAAAGAAAGCCCTGTTTTCCAATGACTTTCTATATAGTAGCCTACTTGAATGTTTTGCATGTGTTTTTCTCCTTTTGCAAAATTGTCTCTAAAAATTTTAATATTTTTATACTTCCTTCTTACCTACATTAATTTTAAGGCAAATTGTGTAACACATTGCAAATAAGACAAGAAATATGAAAAGTCCCAGTGGATTATTAAGCTTTTGGGGGATTGTGCCCCACATTTATATGAGCATTTATAAATATATTTAATAAATATATTTTTATTTCCTTGATGATAACCAAATCCTTACAAGAGTTAATGGAAATGAAAAAATATGTTTATGTTATTTCCTTCTTTAACACTAACCAAGCTAGAATTTTTCACATTCCCATCAGCTGTGAGTCAAAACCAGATTCTCTACCAGACACTAGTGTGTTTTATACCTGCTTGCCAAGCACTTGTCAAATATATGAGGTCCGAAAGCAGCGTCTCTGCTCCACTATCACTCATAAAGGGAAGAGCTGGTCTGTTTGGTTCCATGAATATATTTGAAAACACATTGCCACTTGAGGGAGATAGTTTGTGTGTGTTGACATTTATTTCTTCTTTTGCCATTTTGTATTTATTACTTGTCCCCTTGTATTTGTATCATCTCACTAATCTTTCCTTTTAGCAGATCCTTTACGTTATTAGTCATCCCCCACTTCTTCAGAAAGCCACCTTTTACATCCTCTTGGAACTCAATTGGCCACTGTTGTCCTTTTAGCATACCAAGTTTTAGGGGATAAATCGGCTCCTTAGGAATGTGTTATAACACTAATGCAATGTTTCACAGACATCTCCAGGAATTGCTCTATTGGAGGAAATCATTCTTTGTCATTTTTTTCTTTAACCTTTTCAATGACATTACATTATTTTAAATAAAAATATTGTCATATATTCATGAATAGGCTAATACAGCCAGCTGGATCCATTAGTGTTGCTTGTGTATATAAGGTTTAAGGGCTGACCATTGGGAATTAGATAAAAAATTAAAAACTCATCCTTGTAAAATGATTCTTTCTCTCCCCATGGTTATTAGCTGCCCATAGATCTTTGTTTATACACACACACTCACACACACACACACATGCACACACAAAAACACACTCACAAACACACTCACACAAATATATAACAGTAAATAGCAAGGAAAAAGAGGCAATCAGTAAGAGAAGCAATAGGGGAAACGGGATGGGATGGATGGTGAAAGTGGAAAGGAAAATAATATGTTTTAATTGAAATATTTAAAGTTACGGAAAAAAAAACCTGGATATTTTACATCAGCCATTAGTCTGATTTTTTATATTATTCCAAAATGAATCCTTTAAAATTCATCTATTTAACTATGATTCTACTCCATTGAACATTTGAAAATAAAACAATTTCTTTTGGGATAAGTATGGCCTGAATACTAATAGTATACTTTCTGAGAAAGTATATTACTAGTAGCCTTTTCTGATAAAACGTTGATGTGTTACTTTGTAGGGTTGCTTTATGTATACACAAAACTCACCTTACAATATATAGTAACACTGTAGAGCTATACTTAATAATGTCTTATAACTAATCTTCCTAGGACCATAAAATTTGATTGAGTTGCCTTGATTATAAACACTTTGAAACAAACACTTATGAAGTTGTCGTAACTGTGACCTGAAGTTTAGATTTTATTCCTGTCAGAAAATGTTTTGTTTTTCAAAAGTATTTCTTTAAAAGAATGTACAATAAACACTGATTTGGGGTATTTTTTAATGAACATTTTTATACTGAATTCTATTAATGTTTAAACGTTTTACATTAAAGCAGCCACTATGATGTGTTATATACACTGGAGGAAGCAGGGTTGATTATTTTTGACCAGAAATATTTAGGTTCATGTCCTCATGGGATGCTACCTTCTGTATAAGTAGGTATCTTTTTAAAAACTCTCTCTCAGTCTATAGAGACCATATCCAGAGGTTAGGCATTGGCCCCGATTGATTGATGGGGCCACCCACCCATCTCAAAAATTTTAACCCAGAACTGCTCCTGTCTGAAGGAAATGCAGAAACAAAGAGTGGAGCAGAGACTGAAGGAAATGCCATCCAAAGACTGCCCCATCTGGGGATCCATCCCATATGCAGGCACCAAACTTAGACACTATTGCTGATGCCAAGGAGTGATTGCTGACAGGAGCCTGATATAGCTGTCCCCTGAGGGGCTCTGCCAGAGCCTGACCAATAAAGATGCAGATGCTGGCAGCCAACCATCGGACTGCGCACAGGGACCCCAATGGAGGAGTTAGAGAAAAGGAGTGAAGGAGCTGAAGGGGTTTGAAATCCCATATGAGGAACAACAGTATCAACCAACCAGACTTTCCAGAGCTCCTAAGGACTAAACCACTAACCAAATAGTACACATGGAGAGACCCTGTCTCCAGCCACATGTGTAGCAGAGGATGGACTTATCTGGTATCAATGGGAGGAGTGGCCCTTGGTCCTACATAGGCTCATTGCCCCAGCATAGAGGAATGCTAGGGTGGTGAGGCAGGAGTCAGTGGGTGGGTGGGAGAGCACCCTCATAGAAGAAGGGGTGGAAGGGAAATAGGATAGAGGGTTATGAAAGGTAAACCAGAAGAGGGGATAACATTTGAAATCTAAATAAATAAATTAACCAAAAAAAAAAAGAAAGAAAGAAAGAAAAAGAAAGAAAGAAAGAGAAAACTTGCTCTCATTATTCTACTGATTATAGTTCTCCATCTTAGTATCATGTGGGTTAGAGATTATTTATACCAACCAGAGTATAAATAATGTTAGATTCTTAGCCATAGAAAACTGCAATCTATAGCCACACCACATCCTTTCATCTTGATTTAGTATTCAGTTTCTCTTGCTATATTAAATCATAGCTTGTACAGAGATGGCAAAAAAATTGGCTTAATAGATAAATGAAGGAATCAATTCATGAGTGAATACATAAAGCTCATATTTCTACCAGTCAGCTGTCACCCTAACAAAAATGAGTTTAACTCCCTGATCCTGAGAAGGCTTGGCTTTTCTATCCACCTCCACAAAGTAGAATACAGCTACCTTCTAGAAAAAACTCACATGTCACAACCACAGAACCCTCCCTGGTGTCTCTTTTTAGAAGAAAACTCTCAATTGTCTAAACTCCACATGACCCTTCTTCTCCCCCAGCAAATGGCACAGACTGTAGTAAATTCACTGAATAATCATTGAATATTTAATGAATAATCATTCTTAGTTTCAACATGTGGTTTGTTGCCCATTTTCATTCCCTATAACCTTCATGCCATCATGTTCAATCCAAGATCCTAAATTAGCATCACTATACTGAATGTGTATATATAAGTCATGACTTCCTATATGTATAAGATAATTTAGGTGTATCCTAATATATATATATTTGCTCAGTGAGTATTATAAATGGAGTTGAACCTTGTGAGCTACTTGAATGTACCTGGGTACTTCCAACGGTTGGTCCGATGACTAAATTTTCTTTTCCCAATGTTTTTGTATTCTACAAAATGCACCTAGTGTACAAGGCCATTATGCTAACATGTTCTTTCTCTGAACAATTATCATTTTCTTCATTACTTTAATCATCCTGAAATGCAGAACTCCTTGTCTGCAACCAAATTTAGAGAAAAACAATTCCAGCCAGGTCCTTTTTAATATGAACATGTAAGAAAATTGAAATGATAATGGTAAGTTTAAAGTAGATGTCAACAATTTTATAAGAGAATATTTTACATATTTCATATTTCTTTTATTCTGAAAACTCTTTTCTAGAAAATTGTATGGCAGATGAACAAATATAAAACCTTCTTTTACTTGGGGAATTTATTGTTTCCTCATCTATGTTAATATGACTCTTTCCACTTATACCACTTGGCAGATTGTATCATTTTATTTCAATATAGTGTTTTTCTTGAAAATGAAGAAGGTATTTCTATGTCTAGTGCTTTTCTCTATTTTACATATAAATTTATTGACATTATACAACTTTTTCTGACTAATTAATCTAATGAAACCATCCATCTCTTTTCCTATCTCTACCACTTTACCCTGATGCACTTTCTTACAAACTATCATGATTTTTTCAGTTTGCATGGTTCTGTTCTCTACTGTCTTCCCTGTGTCAGCTGACCACGAATATTTTGATTTATTCATTATATATTATTATTATCCCATAGAAAGTTATTTATTCTCTAATGAGACAGGATGGAAAATGAAGATACAGAGAATTGAGGAAGAGTAGAGGGAGGGAAAACCATAATCAAGATATATTATGTAAGAAAATAAATCTATTTTCAATAAAAATGAAAAAATGAGAAATTTATTAAAGAACTACTAGAAATAGTATTTAAAACAAAACAAATATATAAAAGCAATAATTGATTATGAAGTTGCTAGGAGACCCGAGGAAGACAACCCAAGCAAGTTTCCAAGTCTTTAGCTTGGAGATGAAATAGGATCCCCTCAAAGAGCTAAACCACTCAATAATGTCCTCTGTGAAGGGTCAGTAAGAGTTAGAGACAGATAAAGGAATTTCCTCTATACAAAGGCTCCTAGGCTGTTCCCAAAGTGCCAAGCAGAAGGGGCATGAGGTATGGAAGAAACTAGGTCAGCCATGAGTTTCTACAAAAACAAAGAATATAAAATCCTCAAAATGCGTGCATTTTCTAGAGAATGCTTAGTAAACCATTGTTTAATTAATAAACATTATTCATTACACTTGTAAAAATAAATATGAATTTAAAATTCATTATGTAAATAAAAATAACATCAGATTTTCAATAAATTACATTAGGACCAATGTGTAATAATTATGAAAACACAATACTTGGTTAGGATATAATATATATATATAATTCATATTCAGTAGATTAAAAATGTTTGCGTCTTCTTTTGCTTCTTTTCCACATGGGAAATTTCTCTGAATATTTGTTTTAGTGTGTAATGAATGCATAAGGAAAAAACCCTTAATTTTTAGAATATGTTTATGTTGGCAAATTCATGCTCTTATGAATAAGAGTTCAACATCTCTAAATATTAAAAGTTGACATCTTAACTGTTTATAATAAAGATGATAATTACTGCCTTAGTTAGAGTTTATATTGCTGCAACAAAACACCATGACCAAATAACAAGTAGAGTAAGAGAGGGTTTATTCTGCTTACACATCCACATTGCTGTCACCATAGGAAGTCAGGGGCAGAAACTCAAACAGGGCAGGACTTGGAGGTAGAAGCTGATGCAGAGGCCATGGAGGGGTGCTGCTTACTGGTTTGTTCCTCATGTCTTGCTTGCCCTGCTTTCTTATAGAATCTAAGAACATCATCCCTGGGTGACACTACCCACAATAGGCTGGGCTCCCCCATTCATCACTAACTGAGAAAATACCTTACAGCTGGATCTCATGGAGGCTTTCCGTAACCAAGGTTCCTCCCTCTATGGTAATCTTACCTTGTATGAAAATTAACACAGAGATTGGTTAGAACTATTACTAATACATATACCAATATCCAAATTATTTTATAATTTGATTGACATCCTCTACAACATTGAAGGTTCTGTTTCAATTTTCAGTCATTGGCCACTTGGAAAATCATTAGATAAACTAAGTATGTAGTGACATGCAAATAGTTGTTTTGAGTTAATTCTCAAGATAGCTCAGAGCCAAGTCTGTCAATGGGTAATTCATATCCTTATACTGGTAATGTGTTTGCACCTGTGCCATAGCAAGAAATATTCATTATTTTAATAAATCTTAAATCTTAAGGTAGAAAGTTACTCAAAATATTTTGGCAGCAAAAATTGGCACTGATGGGTGCCAATGTGGTGGGGGACACAGTTGGATGTATGGTGATGTGAGGATAAATCTGGAAAGAATTGATGGCAAGGGGTTAAATATAATCAAAACACACTGTACAGAATTCTTAAAGAACCAGAAAAACAAGCAACTACAAAAAAAAAAAAAAAAAAAAAGACAATCTCGGTGGGCATGGCCAGCAACCCATCTCTCAGGTAATCCTAGGTTCTATAAGATTTAATACTGTCATACTATCTACCCGGAAGAATATCATGATAAAGACCATTCTGATTGTCTGTTGCCATCACCATCTGAGATATATGACAACACAATGCACCCATACTCATGAATCCCAACAAATAAGCATGAAACTATAGAGAACATATCAATAATCAACAATCCACAGAATAAAGGGCGTAGGGCAAAAATTACCTATGTAAACTTTATTTGTTAAGACTAGTTTTAGTTTCATATCAAAGGAAACCTCAATAACTATTACTTGGTATAATTCTACCAGTTGGTAACTTGAAATTGGAATTGGAATTGGTAACTTGAGTGACTTAAATTCTATGAATTTATTTTCTCATAGTTCTAGAAGATAGAAGTCTGAAATAATAGTAAAATAAAGGATCAGGCACTAGTTAGATTGCTCACCATGACTTGCAAAAGATGCTTATGGACACACAATGAATGAAGTATTGTGCTATTCTTCCTAAGAATAAGTACAGTACAAAGACCTCCTCAAAGCCTACCTCCCCAAAGATTCATATCCAAATATATTACTTTGAGAATTAGCTTCCTTGTGTGATCTTAGATGTGCATGATCAGTTGGTTGCATACACACACACACACACACACACAAAGTGAAATTTTAGGATTGTGTTACAATGTTGACTTGAAAATTGACCTATACATTCTGAAAGTCTTGACTTCCGTATACCATATGGTTAAAATCCTGACATTCTAATTATGGTCTAACTCTAGCATCTTTAATCTAATATGAATGGCCTCTGACACAAGGGTAAGCAAACAATGACCTATAGCCAATGTGACAAGTTGACTTTCTTTTCAATAAACATTATATGAAAACAAAATCATGTGTATGTGTTTATTTATTGTATAGTATAGTATTAGAGCCAAAACTTGCACTATCGGGGCAAAATAGTTCACAAAACTAAAATAAATGTCCGTTCCTTCAAAGTAAGCTTTCCCTACGTCTTTTCTAAAGTTGCCATAAACTGACTATAGGTTTGTGTATCTTGTGAAGTGGCATGCCAAACAGTATATGTTTGTATGTGTTTGTGTGTGAGTGTGTGTATGTGTGTGTGTGTGTGTGTGTGTGAGAGAGAGAGAGAGAGAGAGAGAGAGAGAGAGATTTGTTATGAAGTGTTAAATATTTTATTTAATAAGTTGCACACATTTCTGTGATCCACTGAAAAGTTCACAGAGCCAAGAAGCCTTGATGAGATGTTGATGTGAGGTTCACTTAGTCCCAAGGGTATATTGATTCATATGTAAAATGACAACCATCAGGTAAATCCATTAAGGAGTCATGTGCTCTGCATGTTAGTGCTGTGGAAAAGATGGCTACGGGAAACATTTAATTAGCTTTCCGTATGTGACATTATCTGAAAATATGGATGTTTCGGATCGTTTTGGCTTTGGTTTTATTTTCTTTTACAGTTATATAAAGCTTGTCACTGGGTTTTACCCTGAGGCTTAGACAACTTCAGACTTCTCTTATTTTAAGGTCCACACAGCCACATTCTTTTTATCACAAAATAACTCAAGTAGTGAGGAAATCAGAGCTGATGACGAGAGAGATTATCAACTTCGGAAGCAAACTCGGTGTGATGGCCTACTGAAAATGAAATGAACAGAATGTGTTCAACAACAGCACCTAATCTAAAGTGCTGAAGCTCAGAGATGAGGATAAAGATCCCTATGAGGCCAGACTTGTTTGTTGTTTATATTGGTATCATATTTATTTTAGGATGGTATGAAGAAAGGGGGTAATGTGTCAATAACATTATACTTTTGCTGGCTAAGCATCTAAATACCATTTACACAAAACTTGCACCAAATTTTAAAATTCCCTTAGTTTGGTAGGCTTTTGTTTTCATTCAACAGTCTTTTAACACCTTGGATTTGCATGATTTATGGAGATGTTTCTAGAAGTGGTTTCACATCTGTTAATTCACAGCCTCCCCATGAACATGCAATTATGATCTCTTTTAATGATTAAAAGTATAAAGCCCAGGGAAATGAGAAATATCATTTGATAAACAATACCTTCAGGTCTACATTCTTTTCCTATATTTATACTCTCATAAATCACCATCTTTTTGTACACGTAATAATACAATGTTTATATAGCAAATAGGTACATGTACCTACCAGTGTTAGAAAATATGCAGTTTTGTGCAGAATTGATTACTAATTTAGTGTATAAACAAAGACAATATTAGTCCAGTGAAGATATCAGTCACTGCATTTGTTTATCTAACTAATGTTAAATTAATGATTAATATATACTGCAGTATTTATGAATATCTAATATATATAACTAATATATAGCCATTATTATTGCATCAACTTCACACATGGATATTTAGAATACAAATGCTGATTCTTTACAGTTTTTATACACTGTTACTGAGCATCTTGCTCCCTTCTTAAATCTTTCCTTTAATATTACCAATAATATTGGTGTATGGATCTTATTAGAAAAACTATAGTATTGTGACTACAGAATTGTAAGTGAATATTTAAACCAGTTCTGTGAAAATAAATATTTCCCTGCAAACTGTTAAGATATCATGACTTTGCTTTCCTGTGATTAATTCTTTTATTTATATATTAACATTGTATATATAATGTTGTCTTATAGTAGAATGACACTGACAATTTCAGTTTAGTCTAAATATAAATCAACATTCATAAAAAATCATATTTATTCTGTTCTCTATTAATATTTAGGTTTTTGTAATCACCACTTTTTTTTGTTCTTATTTTGATTTGGAATCATTGTTTTGCAATCATTGTGAATCAGATCCTCATCAAGGCTCCTTGGCTCTGTGATCTTTTCAGTGGATCACAGATATTATTGTAACTTACTCAGATTTGGTAATCATTGTTGATTTACTAAGTCAATAGCCAAAAAGAATTCAGATATTTAGATTTCTGAGTAATTAAAAATTACATAACCTAACTGGGCTATTTGACAATATGATAATTACTGAAACCATGTGTTCTGAAGGGTTAATGTCTTGGTGTTTCTGGTTTTATTCATACCTGTAAAGTTTCTATGCATCTGCCCGACAATAAGCCTTGGCATAATAAAAAATGTTAAAATTACAAAATGTCATCAAATGCCCATGGCCCACTTCTATAAAAAACATGAATAATTCACAATGCTATATATGGAATTAGATTTTGCTGCCCTGATTCCATTTAAATAAGTGTGTTTATGAGTCACCAATTTTATTTTCTTTAACTTATAAGTGGTGACCTCACACTTATGAGCTGAAAAGCAATCAACTCTGAGTATAGAATAAGAGAATAGAAATGAATTTAAATATTTATTGTAAACATTTATGATGGTATGGGCATTGATGATTTGAACCACAGATTTGTTCAAAGTGTAAGGGTATACAAAGTCCATTTAGTCTGTAAATGTTTATTGAGCAGTTACTTTGTGTTTATGAAACTTTGTTCAATGGAACCAATATAAATTAGACAAAGTACATGAACAAACTGTGAATGTTAAATAATATCTAAGACACTTTCCTTTAATGTCACTCTTTTAAAAACAAAAACCTTGCAAATTCCTTCCTATTATTTCTTTATGTATCCCACAGTTAACAGCAAATGTTAATTAGCGTGAATAGATTACACATATAATAAAATATAGAGCTAAACATGAGAATTTAAAATCCTTACTTTACATAGATCATATCTGATGTACTTGGGCACCACTCTATTGTTTCCCTTTTGAAGCCCTCTTACTGACCCCACAATTTATTCTAAAGACTCACAATAAGGGCACATAATACAATGCTTCATAAGTTTCCTTTTTAATCACAGAAACCATCTCAGCATCTGGTGCACTTATATGGCTGTTTCTTCTCTTACTACAAATGATTCTCTTTATGCCTGCAGTCCTGCAGCTAGATGATAGAATTTTGTGTATGACTGAAATTCAGTAAATGTGTGAAATAAATTGATCACACCACTCTGTTCTGTAACGTTTTATGATAGCTCTCTATTGCCTTCTGCTTTTGACTTATTAAAGCTAGCCAAGGCCTCTGCATCTCCCCAGGCCAGTGTTGAGGGCTTCAAGTGTGATCACTTCACACTTCCTAAAACCCATTGACAGAGAGCAAGTCAATTGTCTTGCACTTTCGCACTTTGTTTTGCTCATGCTGTTTTAATCTGTGTTGAGTATCTGCTTATTTATTTATTTAATTATTTATTTTTGGCTTGGCCAACTTCTTTAAATGCCAAGGCCCAAAACAGTTACCATTCTACCTGGTTTCCTAAATATTTTATCCCCATTTATTGGCAGTAGCCCTTTGTGTCTCTATTTTGAAAGATCACATGGATTCAAATGTTACCCACTACTTGCTACAAGCACAGTAGAATGAAGAAAGTTTATTTTTCTTTCTAAGTATGTTACTTATTGTAGTAAAATCCATAAAGTATGTTTTCTGGACACTTTCAGGATGTCTCTCTTAGACAAAGCAGTGTGAAGAGCACAAATCTCAAATCCAGGTGACTCTTCTGCTCTTGCCTCTCTTCCTCTCTAGCTGAGACTCCTGAATAATGTGCACAGGATTTAAAAGAGTTTGCTATCTCACTGACCAGTTCCATCATGCTCCAAGCTTTAACTCATTTGTTGAAGGCTTAGATTTCTAAAAACTTACTTTTGTTAAGGGTTCTGAAATGCTTTAGCCTCCCTTCTAGCCCACCAACCCAAAGTAGTGGAAAAGAAAGAGGTAAGGAGGCTGTGGACATGATTAGAAATAGTACTCTGGCATGAATCCAATCTGCATTGTCAGGGTATTAGCAGTTCTATTGATACGAATCAGCAGCAGCAGCTAGATCTGCTCACCAGCACCATTCACCCATCATCAATGGCAGTTCGTTCTTGAAGAAACCTAGGGGCTCTACCAATAGGCCAAGTCTGCAGAAGTGGCCAAGAAGGTACCAGAATAATAGCAGAAGTTCTTTGGTGCATTTCTCTCTACAAAGTCACACCAAAGATGACCAGCAAAGAATGTCAAGGCGAACCTATGCCAGAGCCCTGTCTCTGTCTATGGGGTTATATTTATACCTTTTCCAAATATCACGTGTTCTCTCAAGCTTCTACTCTAGCAGAACATCACATGCTCTTTTTCCAGGCTACTTCCAGAAAAATACCACATTGTATGTCCTCAGCAAAACACCCTCCCACATGTCTGCTTTGGCAAAAGCATCTTCTCTTAAGTCAGATTCTAGAAAAACATCTCATAACACAAATGAGTCTCCAAAGAAACCAGGAATTTCCACTTCAGTCTGTCATCTTCAAAGGGTTACAATGGGAATTATAATGTGCCAGTTTCCTTATTGATAGAAGTGACTGAGTATGCAACCAGTTTTCAGTCACATTCCTATAGAGACTTCTTCAGATTCACTATGGTTGTTTCCTCTGTTGTTCACCACACACACACACACACACACACACACACACACACACACACAAAGATTGGAGCTCACACTGAAGCCAAATGGCAAATCACAGCTGTGCCTTATAAAATGGACAATTTATTTAACCTGTCTGCACCTTAAATGTTGCATGAGCTCATTGTGAGGATTAAGAATTTAATATGAATAAGGTATTTGGAAGAGCCTCTAGCACACAAGACTTCTTAAATATTAATTACCTATCATTATTCTTATATTTTAGTTTAAACTACTACTACTTATTTCACTATATTATATTAATTGACATATTCCACATGCAATTTCATAAAACCATAACTCATAACTCACTGAAAGAAAAGGATAAAGAGGGCAAGAGCTGTCTACCTTGGGAAAGAGAGGGGAGAAACATAAGAAGGTTTTGCTGCCCACTCTTCCATAGGATTCATCATCTTCCATCTGCTTTCTTCCGTTTTGGGGCTTAACATTATCTTGTGTTGGGTGCTTCATTGCCAACTGGGCTAGAATCACCAGAGAAGACTGGCTCAACTGTAGATCAGGTTGTCCAATGGGAATGTCTGTTAAGCTGTCTCGACTGTCAAATGATGAAAGAACACCCAGAGCATCGCAGGTTTGACCCAGCAGAAGACCACAGAAGAAAGCTGGATGAAGGCAAGCAAGCCAGGATTAATACTTCTATTCTCTCTCTTCTCCTGGTCCTAGGTGTTAATACTTTAAGCTCCTGTTTAGCTTCTTTAAAATTGTAGGCTATACCTTGGAATTGTAAGCTGAATAGCTTATCTCTCCCATTACATTTCTATAGGGAAAAGTATTTTTATCATAGTTAAGAAAACTGAAACTAGAATACTTGGTTTCACTAATTGTGTACAAACTAGAAAATTTCTGAGAACATGCTTAAGCATAATACATTGCATGGAAGGAAAGACAACACAAACTTCTCACCCTCAGTCTCCATGTGCTATCTCCAGAGAAAATCAGACATGCACATTTCTCAACCACAATTCACTGAGGTGTAACCATCTGATTGTTCAGGTGGGATCATAGTTCTGAGTAGTTACGTAATGCAGGGAAATGTAGGCTCTTAGCAAGTTAAAGACAATGGGAGTTGTCTACACCTGAGTCTAGAACAGAGAACAAGTTGGAGTGGAGGCAACGATGTCACTCTGAGAGTGAAGACAGTAAGAATGTCAGTTTGGAGAGCTTTGAAGATCACATCATTTCTCCACAGTGAGCACCAAGTAGAGAAATATCAGAAGCCATTGGTGTTGAATAAAATGCAGGAAGTTGCCTGGGAGAAGACGTCATGAATACGTCATGAATACGTCATGAAAACTTGGGTGCTAGGAAAGGGCGGCTAAATACTTTACTTTTGCTCATGTGTGTTGCACTCTGATGCACACCACTCTGATGAAATCTACACACAAAATGTGTGACTTCACTTGTAAGACTCTGGGGAGCCTTAACTTACTGGAGACCCCCAAGTGAACACATGGAGTCGGGGATTGATGCAAAATGCAAGAGGAATTTATTGATCCAGCATACTAGGTTCATTCTGCATACCAAGGCGGGAGAGAGACCATGCACAGCCCGTTCAGGGACCTTATATACGGATTTTAGAGCAGCAGCCATTAGGCACAATGTGATTGGCAGAACAGTGTGACTTTTAAACTGATCGGTCTTGAGGGAATGAGGTAGCAGGGGCTTAATCAGCCCCTCCCTTCAGCCTACATGCTCTTTCACCTGTTTCTTCCAAGAGGGGAGGGGTTCCCATGTTCTCAGAGGCCCTGGTTGAATATCCCAAAGTTCCTGAGCTGACTTCTCACACTCTGATTAGTTTTCATCAATTCCATCAAGGTCATATTTTTCTCTCCAGGCATGTGGGGGAATGAATTTCTCTGCAAAAGTGGAAGACACTCCATCTAGAGAAGAACAACCTTGATGGGGCTGGCTTGTGCCACATGACGGAACTTTTCTCACTATTTCCATCAATATAAAGAAAACAATACACACACACACACACACACACACACCCCTAAAAAATTGTCAAGCCACTAGGTGCTTTTTTAAAATAATAGTGGATAATGGAACATTTCACTTGTTAAGACAGACACTTAAGAAATGTTTACTGTCCTGAGAGTTTCTTTAGCCTTGCTTTCAGTACAGAGAGAGCAACTGAAAAATAGAATCTAATGAAAATAATATGAATACTAGGTATATTCATTAAAAAATTGTTACAATTCAAATGGTTAGGCAAGTAATTTTTTCTACTGCAAACACATCACAGTTCACCAAATGAACCTGATGTAACCTGGGTTGCAGTTCCCTGTGAATATTTATTTGCCACAGTATTCTAATTTGTGATTAGAAAATTAACAATAAAAATCTCGCTTTCTTATCACAGACTCCCATTGACAGCAACTCAGTGGAATTGGTCAGGATAGTGTTAACATTACAGCTGTCACTGTGGATATTGTGGCTATGTTTTATCTTAGAAAATACGAGAATCAAAAGACCATAAAGAAGGAATTGTCCTAATTCTATCAACCTGTTCCCAGGGATTTCATAACAAGCAACCACTGTATGCGCCAAAGACTGTTGCTGGTTGAGTAGTGGTTTTGGCGGCTGATCCTGGGCAGTTGCAGCCATCTGTTCCATAAAACTGTATTTTAGAAAGATATATAAAACAATTAGCAAGTCAGAATTCTATAGACTAAGCCAAGAAAATGCAATTCAGTTGAATTCAGTGCAAACTGAGGTTCATTTTAAATAAAATAGGGAGTAGAGCAGACTTTCTCAGAAGCTGCTGGAGGTCAAAACAAACAGCAGTGATTCAGTGCTGGAGGATTTGAAAGAGAGAGGTGGTGTACTTTGTCAAGGAGAACTATGTGGGTGGTGAAAAGATTATGATACTAAAATATAGAACATGGAAGGGCAATAAAAAGGACAAGGTTAAAAATACAAACAAGTTCGCTTTTTGTAGAATTCACATTATGTTCCTCCAAATGCAGTACAATAAGAAATCTTCATAAGCAGGTTCAGTAATGTCACTTATGTGCCACACTTTATACTAAACAGAGAGACAGGATCACTGTAAAGACATTACTCAAAATGCAGCCCATTTATAAGCTCACTATGTTTCACAACCCAATCTAAGTCTGCAGATAAGTACACATGCAGGGGTAGGGAACTGACAGCAATTGTATAATATACATCACTTTAGACTAAGCAGTGAATGCTGCAGAAAACCTTGTCCATACAATAACCAACAAAATATTTAATAGAATGTAAAGGAGAAAAATTACAAAACAGGATAAATATTCAACAGCTATTGAGATAATGTAGAATATTACCACTAAGCTATCTCTCAAAGTTAAAATTAAAAAGGCACAATGCCACTAACCTTGGAGTCAAAGTGTTTGAACCCAATAAGGTTTATGATAGACAGTTACAGTTGCCTTGGCCAGCTTCTCAGGTATTAATATACATGAAAATTGTATTGTAGAAGTTTTCTACGAATCTGGTAAGGTTATTTTATTTAAATAAGTTTGGTTTTGTTTTAATATTGGCTTGGTTTTGGTTTTGCAGTGGAGTCTTTCACTATGTAGACTATAATGATCTAGAACTGTTATCCTCCTGCCTCAGCCTCGAAGGGCTGTTATCACAATGAATTGTGTACCAGACACAGACACATATACAGAGACACACACAGACACACACAGACACACAAACACACAAACACACGGGGCGGGGGGGAGACTACATTTTTTAAAGATAGCTAATAAACTACTGCAGTTGCAGTTGCCAGGGAAGCATGAGGTTTGGCTGTCAACCAACCAGAGAAACTGGGTGGAGCTTGCCTATCAAATAAGAGCAGTGAACCTTACTTCCTGCTCCTTATTTACAACAATGTAGACATGCTATATGGAAGGCCCCAGCTGCAGGCCTGAGATATGCAGAGAACCCATTATTTGATTGTCATGGGATTATGTATCTCTAGGCTACTCATTTTGAATCCTTCAAATATAATTTAAATAATTAATGAGAGCATATTCACCCATTTATGTATCTTATTTTTATTTGATATTAAAACAAATTGATATTAAATTAGAGGGTAAGTAGAAAGCAAAGAGGAACTAACATGATGTCACAGAGTTTAAAATAATAGTTTTAACTAGTCAACAAGAGCAGAAAGTTTTTGTTTTCATGGGTGACAAAAGAAACAGCATTAAAAATCCTAAAGGTCATGGTTTACAACATGTTGATGAAGCTGCAAGTGGTTTCCATGGAAATACAATATATACAAGGTCCACATACCTAAAGGCAAATACAGGAGTGTTCCAGACAGTATAAAAGTATGCTTACTAATGGTAGTTGTAATACTTCAGTTCCTGATTCTGAGATAAAACACCATGCTCACAGCAACTTACAGAATTGTGTGTCATGGCTCCAGAAGAGTTGATGATGGTGGAGAAGGCATGATGGCAGGCCCAGAGCAGTAACCTGAGATAGCACAGCTTCAAAAGCATGAGGCAGAGGGTAAGCAGGACATGGGAGTAGGCTATCAAAGATCAAGCTCAAAGGCTCCCCCAGGGTTGTACTTCCTCCCAAACAGTGCAAGCAACATAGAACCAACAGCTCATATGCCTGAGTCTATGGGATAATTTTTATTCAAACAACCACAATAGTCTGATCAATTTAATTGCAATGCTTAAATCTGAAGAATCTGATGATCAAACGTGAAACTTTGAAAACAAATTTCAATGGCCAGATGAAAGAATAATTGAAGACTATCTTTTAAATATATATAGTAAATCTGTGAAGATGATATTAAACAGTGGGGTGCCAATCCAAAACATTTGTCTCATTATATTCTTTGCAAACAAGATACCAACAGGGCACAAAGGAATAAATATTGAATAATGATGTAGTTAAGGAATGTTTATTACATACACTAGGACTCGCTGTCATAAAACTTGGTGTGCCTGGGATATCTGGTAGACTTGGAAAGATATATCTTTACACACTAAGAAATATGTGCAGTCAACATGGGATCAATTTATGTGTCACACAATAATAGACAAAATCAGAATTTCTCATGTCATACCAGAGACTCTGAAATGTACTGAAAAACCTCAAACACACAATATGGAGTCAAAACTTACATTGCAAAATTAACTCATTACTTACAGATTGAAAGCATTTATGCAAATGTGTTAAAACAGAAATCAATTATACACATTATGTGAGCATACATGGATTTCTAATAAAGTATAATAAAACAGGTTGGATATTGACTAATTGCATTGGAGTGATTATCTCAAAAGGAATACTGGAAAAGCAATCTTGGATTCTCTATGTTTCTCTGTTTAATTACAACAAGAATGGCTCAAATTCAGAAATATGTGGTTTGGTACATAGTTTACGTAGCCCAGACTGGTTTCAAATGTTCCATTTAACAAGGATGACCTTAAAGTGCTTCTCATTCTGTCTCCATGACCCATATTGTAAATGTGTGTCAAACAAAAATTTTGCCTAGTGTTGGGCATTAAACACAGAGCTTCATGCATGCTATGCAAACATTGTACCAACTTGGATCCATCCAAGCCCTGTACAACATTATTTTCAAAGAATATGTTTTTCATATTTATATGATTTATATAATATTATATAATTATATATCATAATAGGATCCTATGAAATTCATTCATATGTCACCTGAAATATTTGTGTTTATTGTCTCTCCATCCCATATGGCTTCAATGAGCCTGAATGATCACTGAACTTTTTCCTCTCCTGTGTCTCAAGTGCAGTCACATGCCTTTCCCCAATTACTTTTCACAGTCATGGAAACAGTGATGGAGAAAACGTGAGTATAAGCCTAGGCCTTATGGTAATAATGGAAGTTGCAGGATTCTGGTCAACATGAGAGGTACCTGAACTGAACTTATTCAGAATTGTAAAAATCTAACAGGAGAATAGTATACAAAGAAATATTAATCTCTCACTTTCCCTACTCTATGTGTGATTTTTGCTTTATTGAAAAGGTATGGTCAATTGGAAAAGTCTCTTTAAACTGTTTTCCTCAAGGGCTCCTCTTTTCCTGAACAGTGTGGTTTTGTTCTTGAAGTCACATGTATGTATCAACACAGAGGCTCTGTAGAGAAAAGGTTGGGCCTCTCTGGTGCTGTTACAGTATGTTCTGTACCTGACATACAGGCTGCTTTCATGCAAATTCTTCCTAGAGCCAAAAATAAAACTTATGTGAATTAGAAAGACAAACAAATAAACAAACAAAGAATACTAGAGTGACAAGTCCTCTTGAATTTAGGTGACTTCCCATAAGGCAATAACATCTTTGCTTTGAATGGTAGATGTTTATTCTCCATGTGTGGATTCTGGCACACAACTAATGTCTTCTCTTCCTTGTTGGTAGCATGGGAGAAGCAACACATCCTCTGTGTATCGTAGGAAGTAAATAACTAGCTAAACGTGAAGATTAGAATAGAGAAATCTTGTTGGATCCCTGACCAATACAGAATAACACAAGGGTGTTACCATGTGAGATCCCCAGGGAAGTCATCGGAATGTTAAGGGATCAATTTCTGTATAAACTGGGCTTTGGTCTCTGTAGCTATTCACACATAGGACATGAGGCAACCTATTGAACAAAAGATGAATGCAAACACATCCACTGGTCCAAAAGAAGGTATATATTTAAGTATATGCAAGCTTCAATTCATGTAAACAATAATTAAATTATTTAACAACAATAGCAGAAAACCATTATAAACAAAGGGAGAACTAGGCAGTGGTGGCGCATGCCTTTAATTCCAGCACTTGGGAGGCAGAGGCAGGTGGATTTCTGAGTTCGAGGCCAGCTTGGTCTACAGAGTGAGTTCCAGGACAGCCAGGGCTACACAGAGAAACCCTGTCTCGAAAAACCAAAAACAAACAAACAAACAAACAACAACAACAAAAACAAAAAAAACAAAAAACAAAGGGAGAAAGAAATGAGATAAGAAAATATATTTCCTTATATTAGATACTATTTTTAAAGTGTTATAAGTCAACTTAAAAAACCTAAAGATAAATAAAATTATAAAGGTCTATGTGTAAATGTGGTTCCTAGAGATACTAACTGTGACCACTGAAAATAAAGTGAGTTTTGAAGTCCTTTGATTCCTTCAGAAGACCTTTACAGACATAAATAAGTGGGAAATGCAGGTAGAGGAGGCCCTCTGAAATGCCTCCATTAGAATCAGTATTAGAATTACAAACCTGCAGAGAGAAATCAAGGACACATTTTCAAAGATGAAATCAATAGTTTGGGGGGGGGTATGTAAGACGCTGTATACATTGTTTCTTGTGCTATTATGGAAACTGCTACTTTTATCTCAATCTGATCTTCAAGAGCAAGTAACCTTGTTTGAGTTTCAATAGAAAAGCTACTCATGAATTTACATGGCCATGTGAGCTGTATAGTGTTGATTGCAAAGATATAAAACCAAATAATGCCGTAAAACAGCCCTCTAGGCACACTGCCTTTTTAAACTATTTGCCTAAAGATGGACTGCACATTGTTATGTGCATGTAGTTAAACTTTCAGATTGAAAGGAAAGAAAAAAAAATAATAAACCTTCTTATGTTCCCCAGGGCTCAGAAATTATAACCTATATAAGCATTTCACAAGCATTTCAGAGGCAAAGAAAAAAGAAAGCCTATGAAGATTATGGAAGATCACTATCATGTTTGTTTCTACATATAACATACTACATTAAAACAAATCCTGTCTTGTGAAATGTCACTTCCAGATTGGACATATGTAAATAAGTGTGACACCCAGCATTTGGCAAAAGTCTTATCAATCCATGACTAATTCCTTATGCATATGATTAAAATAGAAACCGAGAGGCAATGAAATAATAGGGCATTAAATCCTTTACAGTTCCCCTGGAAAAAGAAAAATATTACCTTTCCTGTGATTTTGATATTTCATTTGTCACTAGCTTTCCTTCTAGACTCCATGCCACATGCCTTCACATAATTTAAACTTTGAAAGGTTTCTGTGTCTTAAATATGAATCACTGCCGAGTTGATGTTTTAATTATATTTCAGATATTTTAAAGTGTATCAACGGTCAAACTCTACCATTATGGAAATAAAAGTATATGTAGATAATTCAAGTGTCTTTTGTCATTGGCAATGTAAAACAATGAGCAGGAAAATGAGTTTGGCTTTCTGCTAAAATGTTTCAGTTCATACTTATGGACAATAAACAGATTGCTGTTTTGCTGATTTTCTCAGAATTAGTCACCAAGAAAAGTATATAATGGGGATGTTATTTCTTTTATAATCTTGTATGGCTAATTTAACTCAACTGATGTGTGCATGTGTGTGTGCGCAGATATATCTGTAGAAGACGGTTTGATTTGAGGTAATAAGGCTTGTTCTCTGATATCAAAAACACTGCAAGTCTTTTCAAAAGTGCGATCAAGATGGATTCTTTTGTGATCACAAATATGAGCCTAGATACCTTACCTATGATATGAGCCAGAATGGTGAAAATTAAAGTCTTTTTAAACAATTTATGGGATTGAAGTAAGTAATAAACTGGCTATGTATTTACTGTCAGATTTCTTCATAGCTAGTAAATTCTTTTTTTTTAATTCTTTGAATTATTTTTTGTGGTTTATGAACACACCAGTCCTAATAATAATGAAAAGCATACAGACCTTCAAAATGACAAGGAACTGTCATTTGAAAATTTACCCATTAAAAATTTTAAATGGGTAAATGTATTTATATATAACAGAAGCTCTTTGAAATATTTACATTGATATTTCCTAGAGAGATATATCTGAAACAGTCAATAATAGTCATTAATAATTACTATTAAATGTGAATGATATTTTTACATGGACCTCATGCAAAAAATATGACAGTTTCAAAATGCTTGGATTTCTAAATATTTAAATTTAATCTAAATAACAATTTAGCCACAAAATTTGCATATGTCATAATTTCTTTATCATTCAGTGAAGAGAAGACGAGAATCATATTTTTGCATATCTGGTGAGAGTATAACACACTAATATTGTCAAAGATGATATATAAATGAGATGTAAATACTATTAATAGTAAGAATGTTAACATATGGTCACAGTGTTAACAATTTTCAAGAGTTTGGTCCATGGCCCTACTGCCAAAGTCATTGGAGGCAGAAACACTTTATTATACAGCAATAGCATGGTAGGCCTGTGTGACAAAGAAGTACCCTCATTTCATGCAGTCCTGGAAGCAAAACAGATGAACAGGGAGTGATCTTAGCATGTCCTTCAGGGTTACACCCTTAATTTCTTAAACTAAACCCAATCTCCTAATTGTTAATTCTTCCCAGTACCAGGAGTAACAGAGACTGGCTACCAATCCTTGAACATAATGGTCTTTCTAGTACAGTTTGTTAAAATCTAAATCATAGCAGAATACTTGAAGAAATAGTATGGTGTTACCAAATACCTGATTATTTGTTACAATATTAAATGTAATGTCAACCTAATTTGGAACAAAATGAAATAATGAATAAGAAAATTGAAAAGAGTATGGGATACACATTTACCAAACATTAATAGTGCATCAACAGCATCTAATGTTTTTAGTTTGGAGCAGTAACTATAGTGTCAGAAAATAATGGAAAGAGGGACTGGAAAGATGCCTCTTTGCATAAGGGCAAGCACAGCTCTTGCAGAGCCCCTGAATTGGTTCTCAGTACCCAACACTCAGAAACACTATCCAGTTCCAGGAGATCTGATGCTTTCTTCTGGCTTCTGTGAACATTGTGTAAGTGTGGTCCATGTACAGACAAATAAGCACAGCATACACACATAAATAAAAAATGGATGTTTTAATGAAAATTATTTTAAATTAAGATAGTTCCATGAAAGTAAGTATTAATATTCACACATAGGAACCAAAATCCATCTTTAGTTAATACCCCAGAGGGCACAAGCACAGTACTGTGTGTCCTCTGTCTGTATTTCTCTGTCCTCCTGCTCTGACTTAGGTAAGGCAATGTCACTCTTACAGAAGAAAGATGAAGCCCATCCTTTCAAGGCCCTCTGTTGCCAAAATTCTTGCATATATACAAAAATATTCTATGAGTTTAGAATGTTTCAAGGAATATTTTCTCATTGTACATGTGCTTTTAGCTTTTCTAGCTTTCCCTTTTAAAATCTTTTCAGAAGTAAGTAGCCAACCCAGTCTCCTACTCCCCTGTAATCCATGCTCCTATGATAATTGTCCTGAGCTCTTTGGGAGTCTCAAACTTCTCTTAAGTAAAAAAAAAAACAAAAAACAAAAATTCAGACATATGATTTAGGTCAACCTAGGACTATCATTGGCAGAATTCTTGAATTTAAACTTTCTTCACTTGTTTTTATTGTCAATAAAGAAAGACTTCTCTAAATGGTAAATAAGGCTTACGTGTTTAGAGAAATATAAGATAATTCATTCTTATTGAAAACCTTTTAACTCATGTAAAGCAAGCAATCTTTCCTGTTCCATTCTAAGCTTTAACTAAAAATAGAATCCTCAACCTGGGGCTAGAATATTTGCATAAACTGCTCTTGCTCTCTGCTTGTGTGAGGAATCAACAATTACTCTCTACCCACTGAACCTGAAATACAAATCCATTCATCCACATTTTTTGTCTCTGTCTCTGTTTCTGTAGCTCCCTCCTCCCACTCTCCCTCCCTCCCGAATATCTCTTTTACTTCCCCTCTCCCTCCTGCCTTTTCTCTCTCATTCTTGATGAACAATACCTTTCAGACAGCTAAAATGATAAATTTCAACTGACAAAAGAAAATGATAGAAGGCCGGTGTTCATCACCCTAGCACCAGCCTCCCTGACGGCAGTATTTGGATTCATTCAGCCATCCTGCTACCTGGCAAAGCTGTCTGCTGTTTTCTTTGCTCGCGGCCATTAGTTTTGATGCCTTCTTTATTTTCTCTTGTTTCTTCTTCCTATAAAAATGTTATCATGTGTGCCTGGAACACACACAGACTTCTGTGTCTCTTCATAGAAATATCGATGCGTACATTTTGAATACTTAGAGTGACGGAGCCACGAACTCGTAAATCCTAATAAGGGAAAGGTGGATAGCTCTCCATCCAAAGAGCCACGGTCCCCAAGAATGTTACACTGACTAATTTTTTATTCTTGGAGTTCTTTCTTTCTTTCTTTTCTTCTTTCCTTTCTTTCTTTCTTTCTTTCTTTCTTTCTTTCTTTCTTTCTTTCTTTCTTTCTTTCTTTCTTTCTTTCTCTACAACCCAAATGCTACCTTCTCCTGTTCTCCCCCCTTAGAGTACCTACCCTGATATGCCCTCCCCTTCTCCTCTGAGAAGGTGGGCATCCTGTGGGTACCCCTCTACCCGGTGAATCAAGTCTCTGCAGGATTAGGTGCATCCTTTCCCACGGAGGCCAGGCAAGGCAGCCTAGTTAGGGAATATACTTCAGAGTCAGGTTACTGCTTTAGAGACAGCCCCTGCTCTAGTTGTTCAGCCCCACATGAAGACCAAGTTGCACATCGGCTACATATGTACGGGATTCTCTGTTCCCTGTGTCTGCTGTTGGATTGGTTGCTCAACCTCTTAAGCTTTATTCGTACCACCCATGTTCACTTACAACACCAAGTAGAAGGAGCATAAAAATAACTCATTCAAGATATTTTATTTTCTGTTTCCTCAGATCAATCTGTTAATCTCATTATTTTATCCAGTCATGCAAATTCTAATACTTTAGAACACACGTAGCACACCTCCCTCCAATTCAAAACCAAAAACCTCTCCAACAATGATTGTTTTAGACCAAAACTACTAGCCTAGCCTAGCAAAATTGTCCGTGTTTAAAGGGAGATACAGTGATGTTCTAAATCCTCCATCACTTGAATACCAGCCTTCTATCGCACTTCCTATCAGAGCTTCGGCTTGCTTGCTTCCTGTTTGGGCTGCATCAGTGACTACAGAATCTGTCTGAATATCATTTTATCTGAGAGAAAAGTTTTATCTAAATGATTTCTTTGAAAAGGCAGCCAGATGGAGGTGTACTCATGAGTCACACTGTGTCAATTTCAGCAAGCAGATGTTTTGAAAGGTAGGCATATGCCCCCTACTGTCATCCGATGTTCCTCTTGCTTTATTCTGAGGAAAGGCATGGAGAAAATTGTAGAAGAAAGAAAGAAATGAAACTCATATGGGATCGAAAGGCTGGGCTCTTATAGCTTCCATTCACCTTTCCCGATATGCAGACCACAACTTGACCTTCTTTTACGTGTTCTGGAGTCTATTCTCCTAGAACTCTCCCTATCAGAAGCTAAAATTTTGAGGCCATATAAACCTAGGTCTGAAATTTGCATCATCATCACCTCTCAGAATGAAATATCCACTAGGAAAATAAATCTGCTAAGATGATAAAGGGAACCTGGTCATCGGGAGATGTTTACTTTCCTGTACTTGAAACAATGGATGTACAGGCAAATATACACTTGGGTTCTGGATTATTTGTATTTTAAACAAAATTAGTAAGAATAAAATGTATAATATAAATTTTCTGGCATATTTTATTATTATTAGTGTTAGTATTTAGAATGGAAAAGTCTGTTAAGATTAATTCTGTCAAGGCCATTATGAATATATTTAATAATTTCTTGTTTCAGTCACAACTAAACTTATCTTCTTTAATTTTACTTGTGTTTATAATATCAACCATTATTGTCTGTAGGGATTTATTCATTCAGAAAGTACCTATTTTGATTTTTAAAAAAAACTCATAGTTTAACTAGTAAATTGGAAAATTCTTGATCAAATGGCTATCACCAGAGCAAATAATATCAATAATTAAAGTTATCGCAAACTGTGAAGTTAGGAATTGTTCTGTGATTATTTTGATCGTACTAAATTAATTAATAAAAATCTCATATGCTATCAGAATAAGCAGAAGGAACTATTATTCTGATTTCTCTTAGGACATTTGTTAGAGAATACAATTAAGTCCAATAATAGAAACCATCTAGATTATTTGTATTACTCTAAATTAAATAATGGATTACATAGGTGGAAGTTAACATTTTAGTTTTAGTCTGTTGACTTATTCACATATTGATATTCCAGTAAGTTTCAATTTCTATGAAATTCAAAAGATTTATACAAATATTTAGTATGTGGTAAATCACCTTAAAATTTTCAAGTCTCAAGAGAAATAGGCAATATCAATTTACTGCCCCCACCTATGTGTGGTATCATCTACACTGGGAGCCAGAGGCAGGGCTATCACTTCAAATTCAAAGCCAGCATAGTGAGTCTCATGTTAGCCAGGGCTACATAGTAAGATTAATACATAATCAAATCAAAACAAAAATTAATTGAGATATTTATGCTAACTGTAATAGTTAAAATATAAGCACAAAATAAGTATCAGAGCTCTAGACTATTTAAATGGAAAATATTAACCATAAAATATTAATAAGAATACCACAGAAATAATTAATTCCAAAGCTTATCACAAAGCATGTCATTAAGAATCATTTGATCATTTGACAGAAAAAAGTTAGGAAGTCTGCAACGTCTCCATAAATGCATGCTAGATCTGTTGACTTTATTTTTCCTTTGAAATTAATAAGTGCCTGTGAAATCTATGTAAATAGCCAAACTTGAAAAAAATCACGGTTCAAAGAACAAATCACCAGCTCATGGCCTTGATCAAACAGTTAGGAAATTCCCTCCAGAGATCTGATAAATGGCAGGTGTTCCACATGAAGTAGATTAAGTGTGCTGAAGGGCTATTCAGCATCTCTCTAACACACCACTTCTTCAATGTTACCAACAACAACAAAAAAAGTTTGGGAAGAGCAATAAGTCAAATGCTATCACACAAAGTGAAGAAACAGGTCACATGTCCAGTAAGTAAAAATGAAACTTAGGTACAAGACTGTAGTAACAAAACTAATGAGGAAGGAGAAGGAAGAGATGGAGAATGAAAGCGTTAAAGGCTGAGAGTGTAAAGTGTGGCGACTTGATTATAATGTCCTCAGACAAAATTTCAATGGCCAATGTATTTGTATGTGTGTACTGTATGCACTGTCAGTAATATCTATATACTCTCTGTGTTGTATATGTCTATGTGGTACATGTGGGCATGCATACACATGTGAGAGTTTGAAGCACTAACACCTTCATATGTAGGCAGATGTCAAAGCATCTGTACTGTCCTCTGTCAATCTGCCACGTTGCCTTGAACAAGGACTGTCACAGATGTGGAGGAAACGTAAAAGGAGGCAGCGGTAGGAGGAAAGAAAGGGGAAGCTTAAGTCGGTTAGGTGTCATGAGAAACATATCACTTTTTAATAAAGGATGGAAAAACAACGAGAACCAAGATCTCTCACTGAACTAGAATCTGCTTTGTCTAGGCTGGCTATCCAGAAAGTTCTTGACATCTATCTGTCTCCACCCACCAATTATGAAGTCAAAAGAAGACATGGCCATGTGTACTTCTTGTTGGTGATGTAGAGTCAAACTCAGATACTTTTCCTTGCAGACTATGTACTCTTGCCTGCTGAGTCATCTTTGTATTCTCTACAATATTGTCAAACAATAATTCCTAGTTACCCTGACAAGAAATGAAAGAATAAAACAGTGTAAGAGGTCACACAGATTTAAAAACAAACCAAAAAGAAAAAAGTGAATGAATAAACAAGCAAACAAAATTCTCGCATCAAACCAAGGCATCTATTGAAACATCCTAATCTCTGTGTGCTTTCTGAGCTGTTCCTTCAAAAGCACTTCTTCCTCTAACGTTAACAAACAGGAAGCAAATAGTATCAAGTGTTTACAAAACAGGCTACAATCACAGATCGCCTCATTGATAGGCTTCTGAAATGCAAATAAAATTCTTAGTCAAGTCAATATGCACAGTTAGCAAGGCCAGCCTAGTTCTGC
The DNA here is from genome assembly GCA_019843965.1 of Rhynchomys soricoides. Classification (NCBI taxonomy): domain Eukaryota; kingdom Metazoa; phylum Chordata; class Mammalia; order Rodentia; family Muridae; genus Rhynchomys; species Rhynchomys soricoides. The sequence continues at coordinate 9,403,597 of JADRCH010000004.1, read as the reverse complement.
ATTCTGTGCATCCCACTATATTACATTCTACATTTTGACAACTGCATAGAATTCAAAGCTAAAATCTGGCGACTGCATCCATGAATTTGAATTCATTCAGCAAGTGCTGTTTACACACGATTTCTTCATCTGAAATTAGGAACATGAATGCCACCATTTTCTCAGCATTTTGTTTTCAGAGACATGTTACAATTTTCCAGGCTCTTAGAAAACACACAGGGCTGAAGAGGTACCTCAGTTGGTGAACTGTCGCCTTGGAAACATGAGGACATGAGTCTAATCCCAGATTCTATATTTATAACACCATCCATAGTAATAAGAATTTATAATCCCAAAACGGGGAGGTAGAAATGGAGACATATTGTTATCTTGGGCTCACTGACCTGCAATCCTAGCATATTCAAAGACAATGAGACACCCTGTTATTAAAACAAAAGTGGATGCCACCTGAGGAAGACCAGAGCTTGTACTTTGCAAATATGTACACGTAGCACACACACACACACACACACACACACACACACACACACACACACAACCACATGCAGAGAAACATGTAAAAACTGACACCCCCCCCAATACTTATGCTTAATATATGCTATATAAATATTTAGCTATGTTTATATTTTGCTTATAGATTCATCAATAATAGGAAACAAATTACAGACTCTTTCAAACCCAAACCCAAACCCAAACTCTGCTCTTCACCCTAACCCTAACCCTATCTTAACTCTACACTAAATGTTACCCTTACACTTACCTAAACCTTATCTCTACCCCTACTCCTAACTCTTACCATTACCCTCACCATTACCATCACCCATATCATAACCCTAACCTTAACCACAGCCCTAACCTAAAACCTAAGCCTTACCCTTTCCCTTGTCCTAACTATTACTCCAGTTCCGTTATTCTAACTCCTACACAGAAGAGTTACCCTTACCCCCACCATTACACGTACACTTACCCACTACCTCTCCCTCCCCCTACCCTCACGGCAATCCCAACCATACACACGCCCCCTACATCTGTCTCTACCTCTATCTCAACACAACCTATCACTCTACACCTACCCCGAACTCTAACCACACCACTACCTGTACCCTTTGTGTACATTTACCCCTGCTCTTACTGGTCCCCTTAGTCTTACCTTGTCCTTGTCCCCACTTCTACCTTTTCTGTTACCCTGCCATTATCACTAACCTTACCCCTATTCCTATTCTTATTCCTAAACCTATGCCTACCTCTAGCCTATCCCCTGCCCCTATCCCTACCCTTAACCTTGCCCTTACCCTTAGGGTCACCCTTTCCATTAATTATTAAATTACCTATAAACTTACAGCTAACGCTACCCCCACCACCAGTGAAATACTGTTCCAAGTATGTGTTTTTCACGTGACAACATAAAAATATTTACATGTAGAAGCAATCTGGTTCAAGTGAGCAAAGAAGGTTTTCTTCAGACTGATCCCATCTATAGCACAATTTGGATAAACTTTGAATGACAATGAGAATCAAAGATTGAAAACCATTACCCAAGACTATCACACACACGCACACGCACACGCACATGCACATGCACACACACCATGTACACATGCATATATATGCTAAGACACATTATCAGTTATGCCTTAAAAATTCAATGGGATTAGAATTAATTTGAAGTCTCATATCAACGGATAGGAGGGTGAATGGTTACAAAATAAGATGAAGACCAAAAATATTGATTTAGTTAACATGAAAAAATAACTTGAATAAAGATCCATGTTCTCAACACCTGTGTGACCCATAGTTGTAGTAATTCTATTTTCTGAGTTCCCTTCAGTGTGGTTTTCAGTAAAAACAAGCAGTAAGCTTGTGTTTTGTGCCCAGAATTAATATATTGTGTCATAATGTGCAACAGGCATATGGAATATCAAAAGTCCAGCTCCAGATGTGGTGTCCAAAATATATTAAAATCCAGGTGAACAGAGTGTGTCCTAGCAAGATTGAGGTAGACCTATGTGATCTCAATGGTCTGATGGCAGCATACATTCCTGTCTCTGTTTTAGCTACCTATTGCCTTCAAAACCACAGGCTTGTCCCTCCTGCAAATAGTTCAGAGTTCAGAAAAGTTTCATTGAGGAGGAGTCACTCCCAACTCACGATTCTGTTTCAAGTAGCAAATCACTGGGATGTTTCAGTGGGAGTATAAAATGCAGAAAATTAATCATCCAACTAGATAGAAGGAAGGATACATAACACAAAGATAATTCTCCATTATTTTCACAACCAAGATATAAACCAAGTCAAAATGTGACAGAAATATGCTTCATTAACTGACCTGTAGGGCCATAACCTTTTATTCATATCTGTTAATGTGAGTTACTATTCAATATACGAGGTCACCATGATTTCCTTTCCTCATTCCTGTAGCTCATATTTTCTAGTATTTTCTTGCTCTTAAAAATAATGACTTTGTCTAGCAGCTGTGAATGTCAAAGTAGTTTTCCTTCAGTTTTAAGTAGTGACACTGTGTTCTTTTTCTGTTTGTTTCAGCACTTCACAGGAAAATATAATCGTGTTAAAAATAAGAAAATCTATCAAAATTTGTACTCATAAAAAATGGTTAGAGACACTTAAAAAATAGAAGTGCTTACTTCAGAAAATGTTCAGAATTCCTGAGTTCTGTTCTCTGCACACAATGGAGTTGAATAGCTCTTCCTGAGCACTAGGTCAAGTTCAGTGTTCCATTCCCTAGGTGTAGTGCCGTCAAGAACATATAAATGTGTTCTATACTCTATTGATTTGTTCCTCTTATCAAGTAAAGATTTATGCCAAGTCTGCCTAAACAGACTTGAAATGAAAAATGACTGTGGATTTCAGATATTCTATTGATCATCATAGAAAACAAATTGTTTCTTTACATTTGCACATATATTGGGTCACTCTCATGTCACTTTTAGGTCTGTTAAAGAATTTAAGCAAATTAGCATGTGTCCACAATTCAGAGGTTTCAAAACATTGAGCAACAAAAGGGAGGATATTTCTGCTTCACATTTACCTGTATTTCATTCCAAGCATTAATAGGGAATTGTATGAACAACTGATTATGTTCCCATTTGGAAAATTATGAGCAAAGTTTATTTCCACTGAATCCATGTAAAACAGTCTTTTCTGATTCCGCTTGGAGAAGTACTAGGAGAAAACACAAGGATATCTATCTAGTTGAGACGTCTAGCACAGCCTTTGCCATGGTTTCATGCTCATCTGTGAGAGAAATATTCTCACTTCCTCTAATCAAGTTTCACCATCAAAAATTTTTATAGTATATGTAAGACTCTCAAGATATAGCAGAAAAAGATAAGACAGACAAAGAGGCAAAGGCTGACAGTTAAGGCAACAGAGTCTGGGGCAGCTTGTCTATTCACAGCCTAAGTTAAGGCAGTGAGGGTAGCGTGGGCAACCCATGTGTTTGTGGTCAGTGAGAAAGAGACAATAACAACGTTCTCTAGAGAAGCAGAACCAATAGTATCTGTTATAAATAACTTCCTAACATGATTAAAGAGCCTAGAAGATCTTTAAAATTCAGAGGTGATGTCATGGCAGGACCTGTGCAAAGGCTGAAGAAATGACGAGTTAAAATTAATAGCTCTGGATCCATTTCTAGCTCTGTAATGTTCGTACATTAAGATATATTAAAGCCAAGGAAATGGGTCAGAAGTTAAAGTACTTGCATAGGAAGCATTAGGTTTCGGATCCAAGAATCACGTAAATGTCCAGTTGGTACAGTGCACTGCCTTTCCAGGAGGATTCAATTAAGTAAATCTCCCTGAAAGAGTAAGAAGATGGAGAGCTACTGAGGAACACTGGCAATATCAGCCTTGTTCCCCACAAGCATCTACATATGCAACTACATCCATAAATACCCCCATAGACATGCAAACACACACACACACACACACACACACACCCCAACCACTGTCTTCAAGAGAGAAAACATAAACACTGATAACAAAGCCATTAGCATGGTTATTATCTCACAGATAGAAGAAGTCGGTTTTACCATCCCAAAGTATTAGCATGGCCACTGGCCATGAGGACTTAAACTCTGAAACCTCAACCACCCAAGAAGTGTTTAGCAGAAATAGATACAAAATGGCCAGAGGTTGGAAAGCTAAGGATTATAAAAGTCATGGTTTTGTGCATTTGTTTGTTTTTCTGTCTATGCTGCATTTCATACTAAAACAGTGGGGTGAAACAGTTGGTGTGGATCTGCATGTTAGAACAATTGAAATCTATGTACTCTAGGCCTCAATAGAAATATTTGGGAGGTAAATTATTGACCAAAGGGACTTCTCTGGTGGTAATGAATGAGCACTTGCTGTTTCAGAGGACCAGAGTTTGATTCTCAGCACCCATACCAGGAGGTTCACGATCTCCTGCAATTCCAGCTTAGGGGAACCCCATCTCTCTTCTAGCTTCCACAGAAAATAGCACTCACATATGCATACACATACGTAGACACACAGATATAAAAATAAAATGGAACATTAAAGGGTACATTAGGCAGTCCTTGTACATAACCAATCTTAGTCGTGCTGCTGATGTTATAGAAACTGGCAAACAGAAACATAAAAACATCACTGACCTTTCAGATCATGTTGCATTATTACAAAATTTACCTAATTTCCCAGGGGCCCTCTTTCTCTAATTTTTAAACTTTAATGATATATGGCTAACAAAGAGGAACTGAATATATTGAACTCATGCAGCTGGATAATTTGATGTACATTTTTAAATCATCACAATAACCAAGCTTATTAACATTTGTCACTTCTAACATAGTTACCCTTTTTGTGATGGAACCACATAAGATCTACTCTCTCCAGTTTTCAAGTGTACAATATCTGACAGCTGATGATAGTTACCGCACTCTATGTAAGATCTCCAGAACTGATTTATCTGCACAGCAAAAGATCTGTGCCGTGTGAGCATGTCTCCTGCTATGTTCCACCCCCAAAGCCTTGGCAGCCACCAGCCACCCTTTAATTTCCTTTTATGTTTTGTTTGCATTAAAGATATCTTATAAAAGCCCACATACCAACACAGTCTTATTTATCTTGTGAATTAGTAATAAAGCTTTTATCTTTTCCTTTCCTAGTTACTGTATTTCTAGCACATATTAAAAACCAAACATTCAAAAAGTATTCCTCCAATGATCTGCTAAGCCCAATGATCCCATAGCCTTATTTATAATTTTTTTTGTGAGACTTTGAAAGCTGCTTATATTTTCTGAAGGCATTTGATTCCTTTAGAGAAAGGAATGGTGCCAATGAGGGTGTGCCATTGCAGAACAGGATAACATCACCCTTTTCATATAAAAACAAACAAACAAACAAAAATCCCCACTCATTCGCCACCTGGAGGACAATGTAGACATTACCGTGTCATGTGGTTTTTTTTTTTTTTTTCTTTCTTTCTTTCTTTGTTTCTTTCTTTCCTTCTTTCTTTTTTAGACCTTTTTAAAAAATTTTATCGGTTATTTTGTTTACTTACATTTCAAATCTTATCCCCCTTCCCATTTTTCTCTCCAAAAACCTCTCATTCCACCCTTCCTCCATGAGAGTGCTCCCCCACCCACCTGCCCACACTGCCCCACTGCCCTAGCCTTCCATATGGTGGGGCGTCAAGCCTTCACAAGACCAAGGGCCTCCCTTCCCAGGAGAAGAGCAGAAGTGGAGGCCAAATGCTCATCACATTCACTCCCCACAGGGACCAGGGTAAGACCTACAGGAAGATCCACCTCCTCAACACATTTGCTGATTATTCAGGGGTACACAAGAAAACCTGGGAGTCAGATATTTTAAAGTACTGAAGTATATTTAAAGGAACGTAGGTTCATAGCAGTCATTTCTTACTTCTCACAATTCCAGAATTGTGGATTCCAGAAGGAATTCATCATCCCTTCCAATATTCTGCATCTCTATCATGCTGCCATGGAATGTGTGTCTGAAACACTTGGTGCTAGGAAACCACATGCTGCTTATCAGTTCTTCGTATTTAAAACTAATTTTGATTTCAAAATAATATCCATGATTGATATGAAAGAAATCAGACATGACACTATGACAGTTTCTTTCATATATAAAAACTACCTTATTTTTAAGGGATGAAAGCTTGAAAAGTATTAGCAAGAAGGAAGAGGATATGTGGGTTGTGAATTCTGCAAAGAGAGCTAGCAAGTGCAGAACTAAGTAATTTAAAATATTTTCAAATCCTAATTTATTAAAGATTGAACTTTGAGCAAAGTCATCCTCAATAACTCAAGCTGGCCTTGAACTCTGTGAGTCTCCTGCCTCAGTTCCCCAGATGCTGAGATTACAAGCATGAACTCTCATGCCAACCTGGCCAGCTGAAGAGCAGCCTTTTAAAACATTTTACAAATGATTTGTGCTCTGTGCCTGCCCAGCTGAAGTAGCACTCTGTCACCCTGAAAGCACGAGGTCTGCAGCAACACAGCTGCATTATTTATCTGTGGTGTTTATACAATCAGTGGGACCTCCTCTTCTCCCTACTTAGAGACACCAACCTTGTCAAACCAAGATGACATTCTCAAAAGTTTTTCACTAAGAAAAAACAAATGCCCCAGAGAGTGTGAAGTCTGTACTTCTTTCTTTTAGGTTAATGTGACCCATTAATACATTTCAGAATTTCTGCTGCATTTAAAATCGGTTTGTTAAATTCTTCTGCAAAAAGGGGGGGGGGGGAGTCCTCAGCCAGAACATTGGGAAAATTAAACCAACGGAGCCCCCTGGTGGCCATTTCTAATGTCGCAAACAATAAAACATTTAAATCAATGGAAATACTCAATAGTGACTAAGACAGCAATCATTTATCACAGGAATTCTATCTGAAGTTTTGAAAAAATTACTTTATTGGTGTAGGTAAGGACTTCTCCGTGTGTTTCCATACACAGTGAAATGAAAAGGAGCACTTTTAAGTTTATTTCTTTTTTATTAAATTATTTATTATTTAAAACAAGTTTTAAGTTCAAATATATTTACTTTATATTCTTTCCTTCAGCCGAGTCCTTGTAGATCCTCTCCATGTTTTAAGTTCTTTCTTAAAAAAAAAAAACTTTATACAACAGCAGCAGCAACAAACCCTGAACTAAGAAAACAAAATACAACAACACCCAAAGCAGGAGGAAAAAAAAAACTGTAGCAAAATAAAAGAACACACACACATGCACGCATGTGCGTGCGTGCGCGCGCGCGCGCACACACACACACACACACACACACACACACACACACACACACACACAAACTGTGCCTTCCATTTCATCTACCCCTGGCTCTTTCCATCTCCTTTTTTGCAGGGATCGCTAAGCTCTGAGGAAGAGATTGATGGAGACATCCCTTTTAGGGCTGTTTTCTATGGCCTCTCACTCTGCATAATGTCTTTGTATTTGTTCCTATCTGCTGCAAGAGGAAGTTTCTCTGATAATGGTTGAGTAAGGCACTTATTTACAAGTACAGCAGAATATCAATAGAAATCTTTTTATTACTACGGTATCCTAAGACCAGTATTATTTGGTTTTATTCTAGGTACCTTGGATATCTAGTCTCTGGTGATAGGTATGGTTTACACAGCATGGAGTGAAATTAAAGTCACATAAGTTATTGGTTGGTTACTAGCACAAGCTCTGAGCTACCACTGCAATACCATATCTGGCAGGTAAGACACAAATGTAGATCAAAGGGTTTGTGGTTACATTTCTCTTTTGATAGTGTTCAGAGTTTATTCCTGTACCAAAGACATTAAATCGGGAGCGGAGGCTCTATGTAGGCACCAGCTCAACAGCTCTATGTTCAATGAGTTGTATAAATGTACTACATTTTCTTTACCCATTCTTCTGTTGAGTAAAATCTAGATCGCTCCCAGATTCTAGCTATTATGAATAGATCAGCAATGAACATGGATGAACAACTATTTTTGTGATAGGATGAAGCAAACTGAGGTTTGCTGCTAATTTGGGGATATATGCTCCAGAATGGTATAATTGGATCTTGAGGTAGATCAATTTCTAAAGTCATCAATGTCTGAATGATTTCTAATATGTGGAGAGATAGATGAGAGAGAGAGAGAGAGAGAGAGAGAGAGAGAGAGAGAGAGAGAGAGAGATTTTAAATGTGAATTCTGGGCCTGGAGGAGGATTGAGATATCTTCCTAGGTAAGTGAAAAGCCTCTGTACCTGACTTTGGAATAAGCAGTAAATACCATATGTATCTTTGTAACCACAGTCTTATGCTTGAGAAAAGCCAAGAGGATACTGAGGTTTACTGTTGCCAGTACAGTCCATTTTCACTGAGAGACACAATCATACTAAAGAACATGAGTAAAAGAGCATGTTCTTGATGCCACACACTGGCTTCCATGTATGCACACTCACACTCCATGTAGTCATAGACCACTCTCACACATAAACACATAGCAGGGCAAAGCCATCTGTAACTCCACTTCCAGGAAATATGATACACTTTTCAAGCCTCTTCTCTTCTTGCATGTGAAGCACATACCTATATGCTCATGAAGCACATCCAGGCAAACATCCACATGTTAAAAAATAAAAATGAATACTTTAAAATTTAAAAGTAATTTACTTTATGATGGCTTTATTATTTCTTTGAGAAAGTTATGCAATAGATTTGGGTCATATTTTCCACAACTCCTTCTCCTCACCCCTCCCAGATATACACCAACTCCCAGACCCTCTACTTGAGAAGGAGGAGAAGAGCTATCTTAGGGGAGGGACAATACAACACAGTTTAGATCAAGGGGGAAAGAAACATAACGGAGGGGGAGGGGGAAGTCAAGGAGGCCAAAGAAGGGTCGGGAGTGTAGGGAACAATAACTGACACTGAGTGTGCTTGACATGACATGAAAATCTATTATTATATGTTTTACACATTACACACACTGTGTGTGTTTGTGTGTGTGTATAAATATATATTCACACTCATAAGAATTTGTGTGTGTTCATATGAAAAATTTCAACTGGATTCTGCACAAGAGATTATGCTCATCCCAGAAACTGTAAGTTGCCAAATAAAAAGCCCAGTGTCATATTTAAGAAATCTTCCCTACAACAGCTCATCAGAAGTTTCTCCAAAGACACTTGGGACAATGTAGCCCATGACCATTGCTCTTCTTTGCCCATCAGAACTTTATGGTAAAACCCTATTGCCTAAGATGAGACAGATATTGAATACAGAATATGGACGAAAAAAATTGCTACTGACCATGAACTTCCCTTTCTACTGGCTAGCTTTCCTAGTATTGAAAGATACTATGCAAGCTATTGGAAGACAAGGGATATGGAGAAACGTAGCCAGTTGTAAATAATGTGAACCACAATATTTGACAAGCATGGCTAGATATCTAATAGGTAGATTATGTGCACAAATGTTCTGAATGGTAACCAACCCAATTGTTTTCTGTTTATACTTAAAGCCTGCTCCACAGGAAGAAACATATGCCTAGAACTGCAAATTCAGTGAGGAACCTGTAGTTGGGAAACTCAGCAGGCTCCAGGAATGAACCTAGTACTGCAGCTAAATGAACATAGTATCAAGCTGAGCTGTCCTTCAAGTAAGTGTCTGTCCTGTTAGGTTAGTGCAGCTCTCAGCCCTCACGAGAAAAGTTTCTTTGTACAGTGGATGGTGTCTAACAGAAAAACACAACTGATTGAAATGCACTAAATACATATCTGAGTGTTCAAGTGGAAATTGGACACCTCAACAGAACCCTCCTTCCCAAGACTCGTGGACCATCACCAAATAGGATGAGGAAGGTAAAAATGGAAGAGGTTGGAAAAACTGCAGTGGAATAATGTCTTCTGGACGTGATAGGACCAGTGAGCTCATGAACTCACATCATCCTTGGGGCCTTCATAAGACCTGCATAAATCAAGCCTGTCCATATTCTACCCTAATGAGAAGGAGTTCACGCGTCTTTACCCTAAGTGGAGACTATAGACTTTTGATGCTTCTTGGGGAAGGAGAATCAAATTCCCTTAAGGGTGTGGCTCACGGGAAGTGGCCATACTACTCCACTAGATGGCTGCACACCCAGCAGATATGGAAATCACAAGTTGTAGTTGATGGGTTATAAATGAAATTAATTGATTCTCTTTATATTTCTATCTAGAAACTGCTTTAAAGAATAACTAAAGTATACATTTTGTTATTTTGGGGAACTCTTCTAGTCTGTAAAGTTGAGAATAAAGTACAAGGCATACCTAGAATTCTGATATAGAAACAAACAGATGCTCTATGAGGCTAAGTCATTCTGTCTCTCATTTCATCTATAGCCTCAAAATCAAATTTAAAATAAAAACGTTTAGTTTTATCTGTTTTCCCTTATTCATATAATACATTTGGACTGGAAACTTAAAAAAAAATCATTAAAAGCAAATAGACACAAAAATAACAGATAGAGTCAGTCATTTTTAAAAATAATTTTCATACTATTTAATAACCTCTCTGATACCTTAAAGTTATCAATGTGGGGTAGAAGGAATGGTTCAGTAGTTAAGAATGTTTATTTTTGTTCTTTAGGGCAAGAATGCTATTTCCAGTACATACCCTGATTCAGACATATGAACATGCATACATGTAAATCAAGTTAAATCCTCTCTTAGTTAGGGGTCATTGTTGTAAAGAGACACCTTAACCCAGGCCAAGTCTTATTTTAAAAAGTTTTTGATTTGGGCTGTCTTCCCATTTCAGAGATTCAGTCCATTATCATCATGGCAGGTAGCATGGTGGCACTCAGGCAGCTATGGTGCTGAAGGAACTGAGAATTCTACATTTTGATCCAAAGGAGGCCAAGAGGAGATTATCTTCTTCACTGGGTGGAACCTAAGCATTGGAGGCCTAAAAGCCCACTTACACAGTGACACACACCCTGTACCAAGGCTACACCTATTCAGATAAGCCCACGGGCTCTAATAGTGCCACTTTCCATGGGCCAAGCATATTCAAACCACCATAAATCCCAAAATAAATAATATAAAGGGTATCCATTTATCAAGGGTACTATGGTTGATACTTCTTGGATTCCACCTATGATGTCCTCTGGGTAATCTGTATTTCTTGTCAATGGCTTTTAACAGAATAAAACCTTCTGTTCAAAGCTGCAAATAAGATGGCATTCCTCCACAGTGTCATAATTTGTCACTGATACAGATTACTTCTTTTATTAGGGAAAATAATTTCATGAGCAGATAATATAACACTGGCAAGGTGACAGATTAAATGCACTGCAAAGGAAATTAATCTAAATTCAGTATTTGGGAACAGTCTGAGGAAAGCTGATAGCAGTACATTGCTGAATGGTGGGGTGTGTGACCTGTAGTGAATAGAAACAAATGTCATATGCTTCAAAGTGTCTGCTTGTAGGTATGCACCATCCAGCACAATGTTCTCTGACTTTGACTTTTGGTTCCTCTTACTGTGTGGTCAGGCACTGTTCTCATCAGTGGCAATTCTCTGCTTAACAAATTAAAACAAAATAATAATTGTGTGGGTGCTGTAGTAGAGAAAATGTAACAAATGTGGTTTGAGATAGAGAGGGCGGAAAGAGTGGTCAGAGGTATCTAGCGATAATAAGTCAAGAAAGAGACATAGCTTCCAAGAATTCCAAGAAGTTGTAAGGACTCTATTGATTTTCTGTAACACGTGTATCATCCTAATCATTACAGCATAGAACCAGGTAATAGTCGGAGTCTACAATTACAGAAAATCCCTGTAATCTAGGTTACTGTGACAGCCTTCGCATTGTCGTGTCTCCAACTACGCTCCTACAGAACGACTGTGTTAACCTTCTGCCTAAATCACCCCTGCACTCTGTCTCCTGTGTGGGACATCTGCTGCCTTGGTTTTATACCCTACTCACATTATCCACAGGAACATCTGCTGCCTTTGGTTTTATACCCTACTCACGTTATCCACAGGAACATCTGCTGCCTTTGGTTTTATACCCTACTCACTTTATCCTTTCAGTGCTGCGAATTCTCGCAAGCCTTGGAGGGATGGCCCATGATGCTTCCAGAAGGTTGTCAGCTTTAGTTTCCTTAAAAAAAAAATGTTTTTTTCCTACATTATATTTTGATTATGTTTTTCTCCTCTCCCTACTGTCAGCTTCTGTTACCTGGGTTATGTAAGCCTTTTCATTATACACCAGTTTTCTTTACAAATGACAGGAAATGAAGAATAATGACTGTATTGTGTCACTAGGTAACAGTTCATTAATGCAACTTTATTCCCTCAAGCCTCTAGCTGAGTGCAGAAGAAACCTATTTCACATACACCCTCTTCTCATTTTAAAATTGATACAAAAGTTTTAGGAAGTCTTTCCAGGAATTCTCTCTTTATCTCCATCTCTCTCATTCTTTCTATGTCACCACCATGTCATTTATGTCAGCTTGTACAATTAACGGCATAGATGTTTTCACCTTCTGAGCGGTCCCTGGAGATTACCCATCTCTCTGCCCATCAGGATTCTGGGAAGCAGTGTTGTTCAGAAACCTCATGTCCAGAAGTCAAATGCTGGCTGTCTAGCTTAATTCAGCTAGAAAGCTGGCTGACTATCTTCCATTAAACGATCTTTGAGAGTAATTCTATTTTACCACATAACCATGTATGTCTTCCCTAAAACAAAAATTCCTAGAACATCTACAGGATCTATAATTTACTACATTACTCTTCTATCCATCTGTAATCTGAGTTCTGATACACCTTGCAGGCTTTCTCAGATTCTGGTGGAAGGACTGACGATCGTTTAATCCTCTAACTTGCGATTGCTTTTCTACAACCTTCTTACTTTAACAGGGTTATCTATGAAAATTCTAGTTCCCCTCAGCCTCACAGCACATATTGAATTATATGTAGATCTCTACGATAATATGGAAAGTATTGAATGATTGTTGCCTTCCAAACCCCTGAATATTATTTACTACTAAAATTGGAATGGACTTTTAAAATGTCAGGTTGTATATTTAAATAAATATAGTAGTAAAATTTACAAATTGCATTGTAGTTTCTCTACCAAATGAGGGCTGTGACTTTCTAAACATTTGTTTATCTATGCTATGATATAAGTTTGAATTTCCCTCCAAGGATTTTAACAGAATGAAGAAAGAAAGAAAGAAAAAAAGAAAGAAAGAAAGAAAGAGCTCATGCTCCTCCTCCTGCTCTGCCCCCTCGCCCCTTCCCCCTTCTCTCCCCATTCCCTTCCCCCTCTCTCTTCCCGTGCTCATGGCCAGCTCCACTCCTCTACTTCACTATTCTCTCTCTCTGCCTTTCTCTGCCTCTACTATCTTCTTAATTCCCCTCCCCATGTCCTGAATAAATTCTACTCTATACTAAAAAGGGGGGGGGGAGAAAAAGGAAAGAAAGAAGGAAAGGAAGGAAGGAAGGAAGGAAGGAAGGAAGAAAGAAAGAAAGAAAGAAAGAAAGAAAGAAAACAGTAATCAAAATATATTCAAATAGAGTATTTCACAGCAGATGCCCTGCTAGTTATTTTGGCTCTTATCTTTCTCTCTCAATTTCCACAATGTTTATAAGAAGACTAGAATAATGGCAATATAAATAGTTGTACAAATATTGAAGGGGAAAAATCTCATGGGATTCTATCCCAGACAAACAACTACAAGCGACTAATGGCTGCTGAAAGAGGAAAAATTGGCTTCCCCCAGGAATGACTCTCCTAATTTGTTGTCCAGTACAAAGTGGTCAGTCCTGAAATACACAAACACCAAAAGAAGAGAGTCAATAGAATGCATTTATAAGTTTGTGTGTGTGTGTGTGTGTGTGTGTGTGTGTTTGTGTGTAGGAAAATATGCATGAGATTGGAGGGAGGAAAGGGAAGAGAGTAAATTATCTAGCTTTGTTACAATTAAAATATATAAAATAAATAAATAAGATGGCAACAAAAATATACTAGAATATTCACGAGGTTCATAACATTATAGCCAGTCACTCTCTTAAGAAAAGTCAATTTTTAATGACAACTTTTCTGTGGTGGTTCTGAGTATGAAGGACTGTGAACACCACAAACAACAGAAGCTATGTAGAAGTGATGAAAAGAGGTTCATAACAATTCTTAAAACACCTCCTCTGGATAGACCAATATCTTATCTTCTATTGCAAACACATGAGGTTCTCCAAAAGACTGATACCAGGAAGCCCTAGTATGCTTATTAGATTAACTTATTTCACTGCATTTAGTCTCATTTATCAGATCATAGTAAAACTCATATTTTTTGACAATTTATTAGAAAGATGTTTCTTTATAGATTTGCTTGTTAAATACATATAAACAAGGTTTTGTGCATCACACAAGAAGGAGCAAGAGAGACATTTAACTTTCAGACCAAAAATTGTTGAGTTCTATAATGAGCATATATCCTTAAAAGTTAGAAAGTTGAAGACATTTCATTCAGTATTTCAAATGTAAAATTAAATTTAAATGTCTCCAGCTTCCCTTACATAATACATGTGCAACGAGTCTCAAGAAATATTTCTCTTACTTTTGAGATTTAACACAATTAGCTCACCACACGAACACTCCCATACACCCATCCTTGCTCTCTTTCAAAGTTATGGCCTGCTTTCATTTTTTTTATTACATTCATATATATACATGGCTATATGCATATATAATTATATAAATTATATAAATTTAACCTCCTCGGTCTATATACTGTTACTGGTGTGTAGGTTTCTTACCATTTATAGAGTCCTTCCTGAGGGGAAGACTATTTCCTCTATTCTTAGCATTCCTTAGATGTTTAGGGCTACAACCTAGAGGGGTATCCCTGTCTACTTAAGCATGCCTGCTATTGTCATCCTGATTCAGCTCTTGTTTAGGTAATCATATAGTGAGAATTTACTGGTGTAGCTTCTGATATTCCTAGGAGACACAATCTCACAGAAAACTCTTCTATCCTCTGGCTTTCACAAGATGCCCACCCCTTCTCCAATGATGCCTAAGCCTTAGGTGCAGGAGTGCAGGAGTTATTTTTCCCAGAGTTGATGTGTAGTTGGCTTGGAAAAAACTAATCAATGCTGTTCCAAGCAATGAGAAGCATACGAAGATGGCAATTGGCTGAGTAACATGGTGTGGTTTCTCTTTTACAGAAATCCCTAGGTGGTGTGGATGCAAAAGAGCATAAGAGAAGACAGGAAAATACAACTGATAAGAAACCTCAAATTGTTAGAAAACGTCTAAAACCAACAACAAGAAGACAACCTAGAGAAACTATACCTCTGAGTCTATCCTTGTGTTACATTTTTATTGAATAGATAAACCGTGTACCTCACACATCAAAGGAGATAGTTCAGTTGTGTGCTGTATCATGCTGATTGTAAGGGTACAACACAGTAGATTGTAGTTTCTGGATTTATATGCAGGTTTCCTATTGAACATCAGATACTACATAATGGTTAAGTGCTATATAATTAGATTTCTACACAATTTATTATTATTTCTATTCCCTTGAAATGGATTATATGTTAACCACAGGAAATAAATTAAAACTCACAGGTAGCAAGAATACCTAACTATACGCAACATTAACATATCAATGCTGTGTGAACTGTGATGCATTAAAAACAATAAGAAAATTAACAGAAACCTCCAGCCTTTAATTTTGAAGTAAAACCACTATTTAAAGCTGTAGTTGTTTTTACACATATGTAAAGCATATGTTTATTCATTTTTGTAGAAACCATTTTTGGAGAAGCATTTTTGTTGAAAAATGCTATTCTCTACTCGTCAAATACTGAGAACTCAAAATGTTACCACTTGGTCATTTGATGAGGGAATGCCCCAATTTTAATTGAAAAACAGGATGGTTTCAGCTAGATGGCTATTTATTTTATATTATTATCCATACAATAAAACCAAAGGGTGAATCACCTTCTGTATTACACATTCAAGAGATACTAATAAGATAAAAAAGAAGGAGACGTGAAAGATGGAGAATCAAATTATTAAAATAAATAGTAGTTATCCCTTGTGCTGAGGGAATTGGAGTCAACATCTTAAGAGGCTGGAAAACAAGTAAAGAGAAGAGATGAAATGGAAAGACTCCTGTAGCCCAAGTAGAGTTGACAAATGTAAGATATGATGAACTAATTGTACACAGTCCAATTAGTCAGCACTGAGAATTGATATTCAGCCTTCTCCATGCTATTTCTAAGGTTTTCTCTAGTGCATGCTGCCACTATTTCTTTAAATCAAATATTTCTTTTGAAACCTACAACTCCTAAGCCGACATTAGCTTTAAAGGCTTGATTTTGGCTGAAAGCCTGTCCATATTTTCTTTCTCGCTCACATTAGGCACACACTTAAAATCAAGAAGCAACAATAATTTTGTAGTTGCAGCAGGGAAAATCCTCAAGATTTGCATTATCACCCACAAAGAAACTAGTTAGACTTGTCCTGACATCAGAATTTCAGTGCAGAGCCACTCTGCTTCAGCTGAACATAGTTGCTACTATTTATAAACCTCTCTATGCTACAGTGGTTCTCCCAAACACTCTCATTTATCTGTTTGAACTGTGCCTAAGAATCATTGCATGGTCAAAAGGAAAGAAACAAGCTATAAAACTATCTGCATTACCCACTTTTGTTCCAGTCCCATGCACCAGACTGATCGAAATCAGCCATTGTGGATCATTACCAGACTTTGATTCGAGTGGATATATTAAGAGACACGTGGCCATACATCAGGGAATGATGGTGAATCTGATTGCATTTTTCATGTGATTCATCACCATTTCGGCAGTACATCTCTAACTCACCTGAGAAAAAAGTGGCACAATTAGTGATAACCTTTAAAATCCATTTGTTACAGTCTAAGACATCCTGTTTGATGACATAATTTAACACATACTTTGCATTCACAGTCATTTAGTTTCCCTAAGTCAAATATGAGAGTTCAGCCAGAAATGAGATCAATCTTTATGCTATATCAAATTTACGTATGACTTATGCTTAAGGAATTTAAAGTATACTATATAAGAGTATTGAATGAATCTAGGAAACATACATATCAATGATGCCTGTCTGTGGAAGAATTAATTTCTCAATTAAAATGTGTTTTAATGTCTTTGCATGTTAAAACAGTTCACCAAATTAAATGAGAAGAGATTATACCATGAAAGATATAAATATGTGTCTAAGAGTTGAACTTTGAATCCGCCCATGTTTTGAATTCTAGAAAAAAAGTCTTTTTTTAAAAAAAATCACTGTCAAAATAAAGTAACTTTAAAATTTTTGTAAAAAGAAAGTGCTTATTTAATCCACTAAAGTATTCATTATGTAGATAAGTGATAGATAATGGATGATGTATTAAAAATATTAAATAATTAAATAAAAGTTCTTGAAATTGCCTGATTTTTAGAGGGGGAAATTGAGTTCTTAAAGTTTATATCTACTCTTTTACTTTTGTTTCTGTAAAATATTTAAACCATAATGACTAATTAACCAATAAACTACTCTGAAAATTTTATTCTAAATAATAAAAGTTTAGTTTATCTGTATGAGGAAAGCCTACAAACATATATAATATATGTTGCTAATTTGGGTACTGTCAGATTAAGTTTCCATTCACTTGAATGGACACATAGCTATTTACCTTTCTAGAATAATGGCATACAAGCAATATATAAGTGTATGTTGTGTATGTGGTATTACATATAAATGCATGTGTCTACACTATCACAAATATACAGCCTTCACTTGCAGTATGAGTTGGAACTAAACCTAATAATATATTACACAAAGAATGAATTATGAATGATTTTAGTTTCAGCATTCTTCTTGACTCCGAAAATGTTCCTTTGGGAAGGTATGTGACAATCACTTTCTCGAAAACGGATCCTAGTTACCTTTTCTACTTGTGCTCTTTCTGCACGTGCCATTGCAGGTTTATGCTCTCTCCCTCCTGCAGTGTAATTCTCAACAAAAAGTCAATCCCTGCCTCAAAAGTATCCCAGTCTTTAGCATCATACTTCTTGAAGTTGAACAGTAACAGTCATGGTGACAAGGGCAATTATGAAGTTTCTGTCATTAGTACCTTCTTGTATCTAAATCAAATAAGTCCCCATGCAGTTCCTGCCTCTTGTTCTGTCTTTTGATTTAATCGGGAAACCTTGTATTAATGAGGGATGCTTTCCGCTTTGTTAACCCCCATATAAATCTGCCTCCTATGAACCAGAAAATGTAAGCTTACTTCTTTCTGTGCATATTTATAAGTTAAAATGTATAAAATGTATTAGAATAATAAGAAAAGGAATATACATGTGTGCGTATTCATGTGTACATCTTATTTTGTAATACAGCTACTTTAAACTAAGAATCATAATATACAAAACTTAGAAAGCATTTCTTAAAGTAATAAACTAAAGAATATTGATCTTTATAAATTCTCTGATGCAGAGGGTTGGAAAGAGAGAATTGGAACCAAGGAGATATATTTAAAAAGTTGGAGAGCATACATTCTCGGGATTTAGTGCACACATCTCAAAATCAAAAACTTATTATAGAAGAAATATGTTTAAACTTGTAAATTCAATGTGTCTTCAGTGGATGTGCACAGAAATTTATTTTTGTTATCTAACACCTATTAACATTTTCACAAGAAAATGTTACATGTGTACTCTTGCTCAGATTAACATCAAATCATTGCCCCAATAGCATGTGTTATACAATTTCTTTCATCTATTATAAAGTCTGGTCTGAACTAGTTTTACAGAAAACAGGGTAGAAATCTAGAGAAAATCAGCACTCTCCCATATGGATCTCATAAGTGCTAAAATTTATTGGGGTGACTTAAAGATTATTTTTAAGCAGACAAGCAGGCTATGTGAGGTTGGTGAGTGGAGCTCCAGGAGACACCAGTTTCTCAGGGCAGACATGATTGACTGGTGGTAGTTGTGTTTGATATGTCTAGGGGGGAATCTTATCACACACAATACAGGTTCCTAAGATTGCTTAGCATATCCCTTTTTAGTACTTTCACCAAGAAGTCCAACTTTGAGCAAGCAATATTAACAGGATCACGGATTTAGATATTAGATGCAGTTTTTAACATTACCTTCACTGTCTTCTTGTTATGGCATTACAGACTATATAATATGAGAAGGAATCACATATAACACTGCTATTGTATAAAGAAGATCTGCCTCTGGGCTGGCAGTCACAGAATCCCTTATTTCAGTGCTACAGGGAGTGAGCACACCCAACCTTGGGCTAACCTGTCACACAGTCCACAGAAGAATATTCTTTGTAATGATGATGATGCCATATTTTTATGTTATTTTTGTTATTATTTTGATAAAAGAAAATCTTTTCAATTTCAACATAGAATTCCCTGTTGTTTGTCTCAGTAAGTGTGCTAGATCATTTTTATTAGTTTTTCTACTTATTTTTGTTTCTTGATGATCAACTCCAACCATGTTTATCCAAAATTGGACTATAAATATCCCCTTTCAGTGTTAGCCTGTCTATTGGTGTCAGTGTTGGTCAGGTCGTCCATTGCTGTAATGATGATGCTACTTCATGGGTATAACTTCTCTGAGATTTCTGGGAGATTCACTCTCACAGCAAATATCTTGTTCCTTCGGCTGTTACAATCATTCTGTCCTCTCTGGCAATGATCCCTAAGCCTTAGTTTCAGGAGTTGTATTATAGATCTATCCCTTGAAGCAAAGCATGGCAGACTCACTTGTTCTTGTCTTTTGTGATTTTCTGTGGTAGCCTCTCTGTCTGTTTCACCGAGACAATTCTTTGACGAATGGTATTACCTGTATTTTATGCTGGGTATAATACTAACTACATAGAATTGATAGATTAAAATTTTCTACAAGGCCCCACATTTCTACCTACTCAAATGCCTTTCTAAATGTCTGCCTTTTTCAGGGTCTATGCATGAGGCTGACTTTGCCATAGAGAGATGTACAATGCTCAGGAGAGGCACGATCATACCAGCTTCCTACTTGGCTAACAAAATTCAACCAGTTTTGTTCTTGGATTAACACAGCTTGTCCTTTTATACAGGTTAGGTCCTTTCCCTCTCACACATCTCTCTTTTGCTCCTTCTTTGTCTCATGTCCAAATTCTCTGTCACCTAATTAGTAACAGAATACCTCTAGTGCTGGTTTTCTGTTTTCATCTTCTCTGTCTTCCCTTCAAAGTGTTGGCTAATTCATCAACCTTGCTTCTGTAAGTGAGACAGAGAGCTGTGACAGATTTACCATTTGTCCACCTGAGTTTGAGAGTGCTCCCTGTAGAGGCACCTGCAGCACATTGTGTTGGGCAGTCAGGGGGCCAATCATTTGCATGCATCCCATCTGCTGGCTGTGCTGTTCCTCTGATTGTACTCCAGCTCACTGGACACACTTCAGTCTTTCTACTTACACTGTGAGTCAGAGGTCCACATGCTTGGTTCTTTGTGCCTAGGTTGTACCATGTGCATTTGGAAATGGGGACAATCTTTGGAGGAAATTCTTTATATCACTAGACTAACTGCAGGGTATATGTGGCCTCACATAATAGAAAATTTGGCCCATACTCGCACATACAATATAGATACATTAAATTTCAAACTGAAGTTCAGAGGTAGGATGGATTCAGGACTGAGATTAATTTCATGGTTATGTTGACACATTTGTTATTCTTTGCTTTTATTAAGAAAAACACCTAAAAATAATAATAAAATTAAATGAAATTAAAGAAAATCTAAACAAACTGGAATAGGACTAAAACAAACACTAACAGATTAAGAAGAGCCCAAAAAGGCATGAGAAATATAAAAATGAAGAGATACATAAAATCTCATACACAGAAATCTCAAAACACAAAACGAGAAAACATAATATGTAGGTGAAAATGTAAGTTTTAAAAAGAAAACATGCCTTGCCAAAGCATTATGAGACAAACAACAAACACAAATACAAAGATGCAACTGAGCCATTTTTTCTTTACCATTGACTGCTGGGCATGAGGTCTGGCCTTAAGAGTGGTTTGTGAACACAGATGCCTTTGAAGAAAAGTAATTTTCCTTTGAAAGCAGCTTCTGGCTTAGGGAAGAGGACATCTTTCCACATGCCCTGTCAGCACTGGAGTCCTATCTGGCCCAGACCAGTTCAGCTGTTACCACAGCTGAATAATATGGAGGGGGGGGTAGAGAACAAGAAGGAGGAGGAGGAGGAGGAGGAGGAGGAGAGGAGGAAAGAGGAAAGGAGAGAGAGCAGGGAGAGAAGAGAGATAGAGAGCAAAGAGGAGAGTGGAGAGAGAGGAGAGATGAGAGAAAGAGAGAGGAGAGAGAGAAAAAGAGGGGAGAAGGGAGAGAGGAGAGAAGGGACAGAGAGGAGATAAGAGAGAGGAGAGAAAGGATAAAGAGGAGAGTGAGAAGAGAGATGAGAGAGAGAAGGAAAGAGAGAGAGGAGGAGGAAAAGAGGAGAGAGAGAAGAGAGAGAGCACAGAGAGAAGAGAAGAGAGGGGAGAGAAAAAGATAGCAAAGAGGAGAGGGGAGAGAGAGGAGAGAGAAGAGAGAGAGAGAAAGAAAGAAAGAAAGAAAGAGGAGAGAGGTAAGAGAGAGAGAGAGAGAGAGAGAGAGAGAGAGAGAGAGAGAGATTTTCAATCCTAAATGTGACATCTCCATTAAATCCCTCCTCTCAGGGCTCAAGGAACTGTGTGGGACTGGAGACAGAATGACTGTAAGAGCTGGAAGGGGTGAAGGAAACCAGGAAAACAAGGCCCTCTGAGCACAACAGGGCTGACACATGTCTGAACACACGTTTACTTTTGAAGATGTGGATGTTGCTCAGTGACAGACTCCAACAACAATTTTAAGTCATTTCTCAAGAGCACGCCTTATTTTTTAAAATAAACTTCAAGTTTACCTGCTTCTTAGAGAATAGGATATGGTTTCTTTTCACCAAACATAGTCATTTCTAGAAAGTAATGTATGCATATATGATGTTTACAATGACATATACTTGAATAAAGGTCTTTCTTAGACACATGACTTAAGTTTACAATATCAGGAATCTATTTAGCTTTTACATTTAGATTTTTTTTATTTTATTTTTGTTGTTGCTTTTGTCTTTGGGAGACAGGGTTCCTCGGGCTGTCTTGGAACTCTCTCTGTAGACCAGGCTGTCTTCAGCCTTAAAGATATGCCTGCCTCTGGGTTCCAAGTGCAGGAATGACAGGCCTACACCACCACCATTAAGTTTCAAGAAATTCTTTCAAAGAGTTCTTATGGAAAGTTTTAAAAGTTCCAGTAATATTGACCAAAGGACACTTTATCCCTGTCCTATTGCCACCTATTTATCTTAATAATATTTTCTTATAAAAGATTAAGTTTTTACATAAGAAAGGTAAGTTAATAGTAACTTATAACTAAAGAAAGATAAGTTAATAGTAACTATAAACATATTTAGACACTTAACATCATGGTATGGCCTGATACCTAGTCTAGAAAATTCTTCCTAAAATATACTTTTATTCAGTATTTGTATAGCATGACCTATATCAATGATCTTTCTCAGAGAGTATTTTCTTACGTGAATTTGTTTTTGGCATAATTTGGTCCCAGTTTTATTTACCTCTAAAACTATTGTACTTAAACCAATGATAATAATTGTAATATCATTCTCCCTTCTTAATTCACACAGATTTTGCTCAGTGT
Source organism: Rhynchomys soricoides (assembly GCA_019843965.1). NCBI lineage: Eukaryota > Metazoa > Chordata > Mammalia > Rodentia > Muridae > Rhynchomys > Rhynchomys soricoides. The sequence continues at coordinate 9,380,841 of JADRCH010000004.1, read as the reverse complement.
ATCCATTGCATGTGGCAGACCTTTATATTGCTGACTTACTTTAAAGCCATTGCTATATTTTAGTCTAGTTATTTAAAATAGTAAACTGTAAATAGTGGAACGTTCATAAATTCTTTCTTTAGGCATTTGACCCCTTGGTATGTTATACATGTTCTAGTACATGTCCTTAAACACATGTGCATACAAACAACAATAATTGAACTTACTGAGTTATGTAAAAGTAGAGACACAAATTAGAAAAAGATAACTTGTGGAGCCGTTGAAGGAGCTGACAGTAAGCAATAGTAAATAAGATCAAAATACATTTTATACAGACTCAAAATTCTCAAGGAATAAATTTTAAAAGTCTTAGGTTTGTTTAGTTTTCCACAAAACTAGTTTTTAATGTGTCACAACAAGGTCAACAGGAGTTTATAAGAACAAAAAGGGCATAGGTGGACTTGTGGTAGTTGTTGGATGGGGTAACTGGAATAATTAAAGAATACTCAGTGAAAATATTTTCCTGGTGTGAATAAGAAATTGAGGCTTAAGGAAATTAGCCAAGAACAATTGTTGTAAATCAAGTACTCATTAAAGGTTACAGGTAAAGGCTTATGGTAAGGATACTGAGCAGAGAAATACACATTGGTTTGTTTGCTTATTTGCTTGTTTGTTTTGAAGGGATATAGAATCTCTTTTAAACTAATTTATTTATTTATTTTACATACCAATATCAGTTTCCCCTCTCCTACCAGTACCCCTTCATGCAGATATTTCCCCAATTTCTTCCTGTCTCTTCTCTGAGAATGGGGAGACCCTTCTGGGTATCACTTCCATTCCCCACCCCATACCCCCAACTGGCTGGAAGGGGTCTTACAAGTAGGCAAAAGTGTCAGGGACAACCCCAGTCTGACTGATAGGATTCCCACAAGAATACCAAGCTACTCAGCCATAACATATATACAGATCTAGGCTAGACCCCGATAGGCTCCCAGATCTCTGTGAGACCCCATGAGGCCCCATCAATTAATTCTGTGGACCATGTTCTCCTAGTATGTCCCTGGCCCCTTGGTTTCTTCCAATATTTCCTCTGCTCCATCTTAGGGCTCCAAATCTTCTGTTTGGCTTTGCTAATCTGTATCTGCTCCCATCAGTTGGAGCATGAAGTCTTTCCAGTCTTTTTGATGATGATTCTATTAGGCTCTTGTCACAGAATATTCTGTAGGCATTACAAACTGTAGGCTGAAGGTTTTATGTCTGGGTTGGTGTCCCCGTTCCTCACCTTTGACCTTGCCTGGTTACAAATATTTTTTCCCAGTCAAGTAAAGAACTTGTTTCTATCCTTTCTACTTTATAATAAAGCTTAATGATATCTGTCAGAAACATTTTAACTTGCTAATTTTAGTAGTAATTTTTAGGTTATCTATAATGACAATGTTCTAGTTCTAGGTTTAAGAAGAATCCAGAGAATATGATCCAAGGATGCTCCATCCTACTACAGAGACAGCTACTCTTCATGTTCTCTGCTACTCTATTCATAAAAGCTAGAAGTTAGGAAGAACTTAGATATCGATCAACTGACTCATGGATAAAGACAAAGTTGTATATTTACACAATGGACTATTACTCAATCATAAGAAAGGAAATAATGAAATTCACTGGTAAATAGATGGAACTGGAAAAAAAAATCATCTTGACTGAGTAACCCAGATCCATAAAGACAAATATGGCTTGTATTTCCTTATATGTAGATATTATCTGTTAAGTCAATGATGAGCAAGCTAAAATATAAAGTAAGAGAATGTAGAGGGAGAAGAGGCCTTTCTAGTAAAGGGAAATAGATTAGTAGTTATGGTATGGTGAGGGGTTGGTTTAACTGGAATGAGAGAATCAAGCATTGGGGAGATAGAAAGACAAGGATGAGGGAGGATACAGGGCCAGACAACTAAAGGGTAGAATGAAAACATAATAAACCTACAATCTCCTTTTAAAATATATTCAAACATACAGGTGAGGTAAGTTAATTGAGGATGTCACCCAGAGGCTCACCAGACAGGTGGCCAGCCTGCAGTTGGAGCCACCACAATGTGCAAGTATGTGCTTGTCAGATGGAGAGAAAGAGAAGTGGAGCAGCTTGAACATTATGAAGAGAGACGCAACTGGAGACTTAAGGGTAGAGTGGAGTAGCCTGTTGTGAGTGGCCAGCCCTGCCACCTGGGGCCATGGTGAGGTCCCAGCCTGAGCTGCTGCTGAGAGCCAACTCTTGGTCCCTGGCTACACAGCAACACGAGGGGTTGGTGTTCATGGCTTTTGTTACCACTAGAGAACATGAGAACATCCCTGATCTGGGTTGCTGCTGGGGACCATGAGGATGTCCAGGAGCTGTGCAGAACTTACCCCACCCATCACTACCTTCAGTGCTCAGGAGAGCTGGCCCTATGTCTCACCAGCAACAATGGAGTGGGCCCTGGTGTTAGGCATGGGAGTGAACCATCCTGGAGTGCCAATGAAGATGTTGTTTAGAACACAGAACTAAATATTTTGTATATCTATCCTCTATGGGACAGAGATTTTTAGTATTAACTATTTGAAAGACTATATTGAAAATAAAGTTAAGCACACTGAGATGGTTTATGCTTCTTTTCATAGGGGTAGACTTACAGTTTAAAACATGTGATCATTTGTGGACTGAGTTAAATATGGAATTACAAAGAAAAAGTTGAGACAAAAATGCATTCATTTGGCTTTTAAGCATTTTTTTCTTTTCAAGGAGATAAATTCTACTCAAACCTATACAGAATATTATTTTACAATACTTTTTTTCATAACAATTTCATCTTGACCATTATTGCAATATTTTAAGCCAAAAGCTCCAGCTTGGTTCATTATCATGTTCAAGGTTTTATTAATTGCTAACAAGGACCTCTAGTGAATTCTTCTCTCTTGAAAATCCAAACAAGGTATATTGATAAAGCTATGATCATGAAAATATGAAGCATTGCTCTAGTAGTAATAGGATACATTTTCTCAACAGATCTGTTTTATTGAAATAACATCAAATACAACGGAAGTGAGAGCAATGTAGCTAGTCTCATAACAGAATTTTTTTTCTACTGAACTACCTAAAATCTGTCAAAAATTTTAACATCACAGTTTCAAAAATTCAAAGAGTACTGATCAAAAGCCTGCAGTCTGCTTTCTGATGCCCGAATCTTTAAAACTCTCTTAAATTGCCATGAGACACATTAATCAATTTGTGATCTATACTGGACTTATAATCGATTCTTATTTGAAATCATAGATATATAATAGTTTCTATTAAAAAAGACTCCTACTTCTAACAATGCAGGAATGCGCCATTCTTCTGACAATGCAGAGTAGACGTTCAAGTTCACAGATGGAAGAGTTGGATTCAGGCAGCTCACGGATGCAGCTAGATCTGTAACCAGCTCTCAATAGCACGATCCAAGATGAATAGAGACAAATGAAGTGCTTTTGCTTCCCAAATGAATCATTTTAAGTGCAGATCTGAAAAAGCCTCTTGAATGATGCTTTTTATTCTGTAAGTACTATTTATAATATAATTCTTCTCTGTTAACAAACTCCACATTCCTCCATTTACAGATATGGCTAGTACAGAAATAACAGATTTTAATACTTATTATACTACCCTAAAATCCTAGATTCTACCTTTTTCTTTTGCTTTTCATGACATTTATATTATTTGTAAGCAATTCCAATATATGTAATGGGCAGGCAAACCCTGATGTTAAATAATCAAACATAATTTTATTACAGTAAAATAGAAATTCTTTGACATAGAACCCAAAGAAAGTGGTTCATAAATTACCAATTCAATGAGATTGAATTCTGTGAGAAACAAAGAGGCTCAGTAGTAAAGATGGTGCAAAAGAGTATTTTTTAAAACAGAAATAACAAATCTAGGAAAGATACATGTGATTTCATTTCAAATTATATTTTGACAAAATAAAAGAAATAGTAATTTTGGATACATTTTACTGGCACAGTGAATGCTTTCTCTGCTTACTGTAAAGCAATGGGTGTTTTTGAGCTACACCTATTATATGAGTTCAAGCAGAACCTTTGAATTTCTTCTAAGTTTTTGGGAGTGAAATACGACAGCCCTTTTTATCCCTTCTGAGTCTTGGGAGCCTAATGTCCTTTCTCAAGACCTCCTGGTAATCTTTTCCATTTCCCCCATAGATGTACAAGAAGACACAGCTCCAAGTTTCTGCCATTGTTTGACACCTTGGGTGTCTTGTACTTGGCAGAGTTGTCATTTCCTCAGCCTGACTCTTCCATGTCCTGTGAGTCAGTGTGAATCCAACATTAGTGATAAAAACCAGTGAAAACAGTGTCAACACTACAACCAAAATCCCCAGAAAGTCTCAGGTGCTGAGAAAGGATGAGTGATGCCTCTCCACAGATGGTTGTATGTCCCTGTGTGTGCACGCCCATGCATTCATGCATATATACCAAAATGAACTGATTTCCTAGTCTGCTCTGCATTCCTAGATAATGATTTAGGGTTATAACATTGTGTTGTGTTGAGTGAGTGAATTAGCACCATGTAAAGACTTCTATGGTGATATATGCATACTGAATATCAAAAGGAACAATATGAAAGGGCAATTCTTTTGTTATACTTCTTCTTCCTTTGCATCAACTTTTATGTATCTTAACAAGTGCAAAATAATTGCACAAATTCAATATACTTAATACTTGAATAGATATTTCAATTTAATTTTCATCCATACTTTTAGATTTTCATTGAAGGAATTAATTTCTAATTTTCTGGTATTTGTAAAAAATTGCATATTTAATTTATACTGCAGCATGTATAAATTCCTAATTCTTGTTTACATGACTTGTTTAATTATTATTTATCTATTGGAAAGTAAATTTAGAGTTTCTTGGAGTCTGTACAGTTAATTTTAAGCTGAAATTAAAATACAGTTGCATACTTTCATCCCTTCCTTTTCTCATTCAACATTTCCAATCTACCTCTCTGCTTTTTCTCTCTCAAACTCATCACCTCTGTTTCTTTATCTATCTATCTATAGATAGATAGATAGATAGATAGATAGAGAGATAGATATAGAGAGAGATTGAGAGAGAGGGAGAGAAAAAGAGAGTGTGTGTGTAATTCTTGTAATAAATGTTCCTAACTCAGTCTATATGTTAAACACACACACATGTGTGTGTGTGTGAGAGACTACAGGTCTGACCACTTTGTATTGAACAACCAAATGTAGGTGAAGGGGTCCTTCCCTGGGAAACACTATTACTCCTGCTCTCAGCTCTTCTTACTTGCCTATAGTTCTACATCTAGAGTAGAACTTGAGGCCCTCTCAATAAAGAAAAATAATGCCCAGTTCTGAAAACCTAGACTATTACCAAGGGCTACTGAAAAAAATAAATGGATCTTAGAGAAGACCCTACCATCTCTATGTTTCTAAAACAGCATGATTATTAACTGGATTCAAAATATTCGTTTGCTTCCTTCTACAAACCAAAATTAACTACATTGTTTGGGATTAAAGGTGTGTACTAAGGTGTGTTTGTATTCCAGCAAGATTAAAATCCAAGTATGTTTGAAAATCATGTCTAATTGAGGGGAAGAGAAAAGATTGACAAAATGAGTCAGATATAGGATACGTCTAACTCTTACAAGATAGGACAGGAAAGGGAGGCAACTTCAGAGTGAGCACTGCAGGAAGAGAGAGTCAGTAAGTCAGGGGGCAGTCCGTGCAGTGAGAGCAGTGCAGTGGAGTTGAGTTCATGCAGTTCAGTGCAGGTCAGCAGAAGCAGGTGAAACCAGGAATAAAAAGGAGCCAGAAGATGAGAACAAAATCCTAGAGTTAGTATGAGGCCAATCAGAGGAAGTCAACAAGAACCAAAGAGAAGCCAGATTGAACCAATCAGCCTGGAGAGGAACTTGAACCTGAACCGCTGAGTTGAACAAGTCAGCCAGAGACCAGAAAGAACCAAGAAGGTGTGAGCTTATTCAGGAGTAAGCCACTGAGATGACAATTACATCAAGCAAATAAAAATTACTTTTACAGGGTCTAACAGAGGAGTAATAGATACTACAGTGATATTTGATTACCTGCAAAGTACTCAGTAGATTAATGTCCACTTAACAAGCTGAAACTTAAATTCATTTATCTTAAAACAAACTCAATTTGCTCGGTTGAACTTCTCACTGGCTTATGTACTTAATATTTGTGCCATTAATATCTAATGCGATAGCTGATTATTTAGAAAGCTTAGAGCAAAAGACATCTTAATATTTAAAAAGTAAACTGACTCTCTCTTCCTCCAAAAAATATCAATTGCCAATAGCTCTTCATATTTGTGATCTGCTCCCCTATTCCTGCTAGAGTTTTGTGCTGGCTTGATCTTCTGTAGACAGTATATCTGCAGTCAGGCCTCTATGAGTTTAAGTATCAACATTCTCCTTGAGAGCAGAAAATACAGTTTTAGAGTATTTCTCTCCTTTGCCCCAGATAAGCTGCATATGTACTATGAGATGGCTCTATACTTATGCACACAGACAGCACAAAGGGACTGTGTAGATTTAAAAGAAAGAGTTCATGAATTTCTAAGGGAAAAGTAATAAAGGAGGAGCTGGAAGGAAGGAGTCGGAATGGATTCCATCAAAGCACACTATACTCAATTTCGGAGTTTTCAAAGAACAAGATAAAAAATAGAAGATGAACTGAAATTTAAAAAAATCTTTCCAAAAACCCCACAAATAACATGTAAATGATAGCTAAGTAATTTATATGATTATTACTAAGTAAGTATAACTAAGTAATTAATATTAGCTATGACCATGTAGCACACACGTGTAGCAGAACCATCACCATCACGTACAGATTTTTATCAGCCTTGCCTGCATTTAAACTAGTTTTGTCAAGGGCCACTAACAAGTCCAGAAAAGGGTAAATATAGTTTGCAAAAGTCATTTCCACTTCATCTTCTTTGCATTAGTACCCAAACATCTTCCATGTTCAATTTTCTAATCTCCTAAATCTCTTAGGAGGATTGTTTTGCTCACTGAAGATTCCTATTTACTCATTCACACAGGTGGTCACTGTATCTCTTGAAAGGGCAGCTTCAAAGAAGATGAAAATATTTGTCCCAGCTATGACTTCATTATTTGCTCCCCGACTGGTGTTACTGATAAACAGATCAAATGCAATTATATATTTTAAAAAAGGTTCCAAGATGGTAACTTCGCTCTTTGTGCCATTTTACCTTGAACACTGTCTCCCATCAATGTCCAACTATCCCCTCTGTAGTTACAAATACTGCGGATATAACCATGAACATGTTGGTGGGAACCGAGACTCATTTCTGACATCCTATCCTTCCTTTGCCTTTGTCAAGACTTCTCAAGAATATCCATGCACAAGCATTTTATTCGCCTGGTTGACTATTAAAATAATAGAAATAAAAGGTTCATGTCCAAAAGAAAGACAGGGACAAAAAAAATGGAGCAGTGACTGAAGGAAGGGCCATCCAGGGACTGCCCCACCTGGAGAATCATCCTGTCTACAGACACTAAACCCTAACACTGTTTTTGTTGCCAAGAGGCACTTGCTGACAGGAACCTGGTGTGGCTGTTATTGGGAGGTTCTGCCAACAGACCAATGCAGATGTGGATGTGTGGAGCCAACCATCAGACTGAACTCTGGGACCCCCGATTGGAGAGCTGGTGGAAGGAATGGAGGAGCAGAGGGGATTGCAACCCCATAAGAAGAACAACATCTGCAGGCCCGACCACCCAGTGCTCCCATGGACTAGACCACCAACCAAGGAGTGTACAGAGAGTGATCTATAGCTCCAGATACATATGTAGCAGAGGATGGCCTTGTCTGACATCAATGGGAAGGGGAGGCCCTTGGTCCTATGGAGGTTTGATGCCCCAGAATAGGGGGATGCTAGAGCAGAGGGTTGGAAGTGGATGGGTGGGTGGAAGAGCACCATCATAGAGACAAAGGGGAGGGGATAAAGGACGGATAGGACTGGGGGGTTGTAGAAGGATAATCAAGAAGTGGGTTATCATTTGAGGTGTAAACAACAGGAATGGTTAATAATTTTTTTAAAGAATATTTAAAAACTAGGATCAAGAATTCCCTCATGTCATATCCTAGGTCCTTTTCATCCAATGGGTTCAGTGAAAAGTCCAATTTAAAATTTCTAAACTTTTTCTTGTCAAACATACACGTTTAAATTAGGAAAGTCTTACTAGGATTTCAGGGTCTGAGTTTCAACACTCTTTAGGAATTACCATGAAGAGAAGTGATCAGTTATTGAAACTCCTGTTGTAAAGATAACCCTGCCATAAACTGCACTGCCAGAACTGTGAGCCTAAATAAATCCTTCTCCTAGAAGTTGTTCTTTGTCAGAAAAGTAACTGAGGCAATTACTCAATCTTTCTTTCTATTTATTTATTTATTTTATTAATCATTTTGTTTGATTTCATTTCAAATGATATCCGCCTTCCCGGTTACCCCTCCACAAATTCCCCCATCCCGTCCCCCCTCTGCCCCTCCCCAGCCTCTACGAGTGTGCTCCTCCACCCACTCACCCACTTTCACCTCACTGTTCTAGCTGGGGCAACAAGCCTTCACAGGACCAAGGGCCTCCCCTCCCACTGATGACAGATAAGGCCATCCTCTGCTACATATGTGGCTGAAGCCATGGGTCCCTCCATGTACTCTTTGGCTGGTGGTTTGTTCCCTAAGAGCTCTGAGGGTTCCACTTAGTTGATATTGTTGTTCTTCCTATTGGGTTGTTATCTCCTTCAGCTCTTTCAGTCCTTCCACTAGCTCTGCCCTTGGGGTCCCCAGGTTCAGTCTGATGATTGGCTGTATCTATATCTTTAGAAAGTGATATATAAAGTGTCTTTATACTTTCAAGTTATTTCAGACTCATTAATTTAATGCACACAATACATAAATTGACAGTGGAGGCACTGTTCTTTTCAGTGTAATTCTTACAAGGCTTCCATTCTGGATCATAGCAGTCTGTTAGAGAACTAACCCTCAAATGACAGATTTCTAGAATCAAGCTTAGACTTTGAAGCCACTCCCATAGTTATCCTGCCTTCTGGAGAGTGGTAAAGAAATTATTTTTCTCCATGAAATACACATAACTTCTATTTCTTTATTAAATTAGTTCTCAAAATAGACACACATATATGTTTTATAATATGCTATTATGATTCAATGAAACAGTGTCACAACTTAAATTGTAAGTACACATCTGCCTTCATCAGTGGCCATAGTCTGAACATGTCTGTTCTATTAAATTAAATGTCCACTTCTTCTGACATTAACAGATGTTCACTATGTGCATATACCTACATTTGCAGGAATGTTTTTAAGGAGAGCCTCACTAGGTGGTACAGGCTGGTTTTGAACTATTTTTTTTTTTTCTACTTTAACCTCACAATGACGAGCTTGAGTCCCCTGTAACTTACAATAGAGAACTTTTTCAAATATAAACCTTGCTTTCTTGCAGTAGGTAAAATTATTGAATTTGCTGCCTATCATCTTGGAAATGAGATCTTCATTTTAACAATTATTAACTGTACCAGGTCATTTTCAAAGGTCCACATGAATTTCTTACACAATAATGAGCTCCTAGTTCCCCATGTTAAACCACTAGTCTTACTTGCAGAGGTTGATTTTAGATTATTTTTTTCTCCCCCCCCCCACTAATTTCTTCTGTTGTAAAAGTAGCTGCTGAATTTTCATGTTTCATTTTGTCTTTTGGTCCTCAGCATTCCCTATTAAGCTCTACCTACCCAATGAACTTTGAAGTCTATCAATAATTACCTAAGTCCTTGTGGTCACATAGTGGCAGTCAAGAACTTGTTAATCTTCTAACTCAATTTAATCTTGTTAAAGCTGATAACTTAATTCTATGTGCTCCATATACCATTCCTTGAAACTTGAGGATAACGCCATAAACAGTCATGAAGCATGTTTCACATAACCCCTGTCTTCTCACATGTGACATTGGTTTTGCACTTTGCCACTTACAGTTCAGGAGGAATAACTATTGGGAAGGTTCACACAGCACAGCACAGGACAGGTTGTTTCTGATGTGGTCAATCAGTCTCTGTCAACACTCAGCTCTGATTGTCTTCCCACTGTGGAGATAAAGGAGATACACAAATTATTCATTTCACAAGATCAAATCGTGGAATTGTTTACAACAGAAATACCTTGCATGGTTTTTTTATTCAGTGTTTCACATTCTTACTTTTATGACTGGGATTGTTAATCTCCAACATCTATTTACTGTATGGTAATATGATTCCTTTATATTTTGAGAGCATCCCTATTAATTTATTAACAGATAAATGCTTAAATTATGACAATGTTTCTGAGTTACCTTCCTTTTATGTATACATGTTAAATAGATGATGAATTATTTTATCTGACAAACTAATAAGATCTACATGAAAAATAGCAATCATTACTTTTCATTTTTATCTTCTTAAAATATTTATACTGGTTATTAAAGGCATCAAAAGGATTTTATTCTACTAAAATATTTTACAAAAATATATAAACTGCCTTTGCTGTATTTATGTCAAAACCATCAATGAGCTTGTCACCATTCCCATGAGGAGAACAGAAGACACTAATCACACGAGTCATATTCCTTCTGAGTTCAGTTTGATTTTTGGATCTGAAAGTAGGAAAATCTACAAGAAAATGAGTGTATTTTTTATTTCCTTGATTTATTGATTTAAAATTATTTATTTCTACTGACTTTATATTGGTGCCTTTCCTCAGTTTCACAAAGCAGTTATAACTTTAAATACAGGTATTTCTGTATATACAGGAAGTGTCAAAATCCTGCTTAGCTTGTGATCTACAATGTTGTTATTTAAACTCTATGGTCCAGCACTTTGGTCATTTCCTTCTGGTACAAGTGGAGAATAGAGATTACATATAATAATAAACAAGGAGCACATAAACTCTGGGAATCCAAGGACCACAGGGCACTTGCAGGATTGTTTGTCCTGAGGCTTGTCCTAGTCTTAAATAAGAGCTTTCTGAAACATTTCAATTTCATTGTATTTTCAGTTTAAGACACAATACTTTACTGTGACATATCCTATACATCTATACTCAAAGTGTTCATAATTTTGCTTTTGCATTTTGCAGTGATTTGTATTCTGTTAAATATTGCACTGAAATAGTTTATCAGAATGACTGTTTCCTGTGTGCTCAGAGTTTCATGCTTAGGGTTAGTAGCTCACCACAGTTGTTATACTAGGCCAATAATAATGAACCAGTTATTATTTTTCAGTTATGCAAAGAACCTCTGGAGGCAGGAGGTGGGGGTTCCTCCAGAATGTACGAGAGACCCGGAAAGTGAGAGACTCTCAGGACTCAAAGGGAGGACCTTAGATGAATGCCCTATAGTGGGAAGAGGCAACTTGTAGAGCCCACCTCCAGGAGAAAGATGGGGCATCAAGTGAAGGATGGGGTTGCCATATCACAGTCAAAACTCTGACCCATAATTGTTCCTGTCTGAAAGAACACAGGGATGGAAATGGAGAGGAGCCTGAGCTAAAAAAGGTCAAGGGACAGGTTCAAAGTGGAATCCAGCTCAAGGGGAGGTCCCAAGGCCTGACACTATTACTGAGGCTATGGAGAAGCTGAGGAGGAGGAAGACCCTGTAGGAGAACCAGCAGTCTCAATTTACCTGGACCTCGGAGATCACTCAGACACTTGACTACCAACCAGGCAGCATACCCACCTGATATGAGGCCCCCAACTCATATATTGCAGAGGACTCCTGGGTCTTGGTTCAATCAGAGATGATGCACATAATGCTCAAGAGACTGGAGGTCCCTGGGAGTTTAGAGGTCTGGTGGGTAGGGGGTCCTCGTGGAGACAGGGCAGTGGGAAGGAGGTATGGGATGGGGAACTGTCAAAAGGTGGACCAGGAGGGGAAGAATATCTGGAATGTAAATTAAAATAAAAGTATGATACTTGAAAAACAATATTAAACCATATATAATATGGAAATACATTTTAAAATCCTAAATTAAACCAATTCTCCTCTTTTATGTTATAACTGTAACCCAACACTATTTTTGAGTACTCTCCATGTATGGCTGTTAAGTAGTGTTTATAATAATAATAATAATAATAATAATAATAATAATAATAATAATAATAAAGCTTGCAATGAAATCAAGTTTATGTTAAAAAAATGTGTTAGGGTTTCCATTTGTAGTTTCTTTCTTTCTCTGAAATATAGAGAAGTGGCATTCAAAGTGTGGTCCCTGAAAAAGTCAGGGTATCTTTTTTCTTTTGTTTTTTGACCTCTTTGCTAAGATATTTCAAGCTGTCAACCCTTTCTGTCTGAATACTTATAAAATACAGAACACCAGGGGCAAAAATAAAATGAGGTATTAAACTTTGGTCTTTGCATAATATGGGTAACAATTACACACAGCCAAAAATGTAGAGCTTGCAAAACATTTTATATTTGTGTCCCTTTTGAATCCCTTTAAAGTGTTTATTAAATATTTAGTAAATACCTATTTGTAAGATTATAAAAAGCAAAATATATGTTAGAAATTTTTTAAAAGATCTATCTACACTGAATTCTGCTGACATAATGCTTGAAAAATATCTCAAAGGGAACCTTAAAATATTTATTAGTTCAAAATCATGTTAGACATTCTAAAACTTCTAAGGCTACACAGGTTCTCATTAAAACATGGGGAACAACCAGCAAGTCCCTTACTTCTTATCTGTAATAAAAAAATCACACTGAAAACTCACAAAGTGTATATACAAACCAAAAGTAAAATTCAAAATGTCCCTCAACACAAACTTTAAAAACCATTTAATTCTGTAAAACACAGCACAGTGTTATATGTTATAGAGAAAACTGCTGTTTAAAGTCGGGATGTTTAGCAAAGTAAAAGATATAAAAATGGAGAATTAAATGCCAATCCTTTTATCTCTTTCCCATTACAAGTGAAATGTCAAGATGATATTAAATGGGAGAGGATTTTACATGTTCTCTTGGTGTTTCAGATACACTAATTATGAAGCTTTGGGGAAATCTTAAATTTACCCAAATCTCTAAGAAATCCCAAGAAAGAGATAAGCTAGATAAATGTTAGAGTAGCAATAAATAATGCATTTGCCAAGCAACACACAGTCCCTCTTTATATTTCTAGCATTATTTTACCACTGAGAAATATTGAAAGACAGGAGGCCAAGACTGAAGCACTATACCAGAAAGATCTCTGAGCTCACAGCAATGAGGACTCAATCATTCTACATTCTGCCAACTCGTCTCATCATCAAAGTTGATTCCCATTTTCATGATCCATCTTGCCAACATCTGGGGCTCTCTGTTCTGTGACCCAAGCACAGAATAATCAGCTGTAAATGTCAATTCATGAGAATGAGAAGAGAAGATAGAGCAATGTTTCTTTCTTCTACAATGAGAGTATACTCTACTGCTGATGAGCAAGATCAAACAAACAGGAAGAAACCAAGTCAGATAGAATAATCATATTTATCTGCAATATATTGTTTGATTCTCAAGCACTGATACTTTATTCTATGTGACCTGTATCAGAAAATCATGACCCATTTCTCTCTCAAGAATGGTGTGCTCATTCTTCCTCATGCCATATAAACTGCTCCTCTCTCTTTCTGATTCTCTCTACACCATTCAATGGGTGGTAGTGTTCATTCCCAAGTTGTATTGCCTATAAACTTCAGGATCATCATTCATTTCAAAATAATTCTATCATAAAATTTACCCTTAAATTTAAGAGTGTTATTTCTACTACTGAATAATGTCAATCTAATAATACAGACATTTCTAAAATCAATATTGAACTTGTTATGCCTTCTTCAAACACAATCTCTCACTCAATACTTCTAATGGATAAATCTTATATCTCCACCTCACATCCCATGATGACAGTGGTTCTGCTGCCTTTTCAAAACCTTGTAATGGAAATACAGAATGTGTTTCCACAAAATGTGTCAAGAGCTGTGCATTGAAAAAATTTACTAATACCATTATTTACTAAAGTTTTACTCACTGACCTTACATATACAAACAACTCGTTATTAACATTTAAAAACTGAACAATCAACCAAATCTCTCTCTCTCTCTCTCTCTCTCTCTCTCTCTCTCTCTCTCTCTCTATCTCTCTCACACACACACACACACACACACACACA
>JADRCH010000004.1:9151992-9365063 GCA_019843965.1 Rhynchomys soricoides | reverse complement strand
AGTCACCAGGGCTCCATAGCCAAATAGTGCTGGGAAAAAGCTAGCCTCCCAGGAGTGTGGAAAACCCCTTGAGATGGAATATGAGGAGTAACACTGCTCAGTGGGACTTGCTCGGAATCTTTGGGACACAGGGACTAAGGAACAGCCAAGAAGAAGGAGGAGCCTTCTGGTTTCCATTTGTGGTGGGAGACCTCTGCCTGGGCCACCAGGGCTCCATAGCCAAATAGTGCTGGGAGAAAGTCTACCAGGAGTGTGGGCAAGCCTGTCTGCTCAGAGGGACCCACCAGGAATACCCGGGACACAGGAACTGAGTAGTGGTCTTCTGGTTCTTTCAGTGGCCTGGAAGTAGATCCTGGGACAAAGGGGTCGATATTCAAATAGTGCCAGGAGAGAGCTGGTATCTCAGGAGTGCTGACACACCTTCAAGCACAGGCAAGACCAATACTTCTGTTCAAACTCACTGTATCAAGAGGGATCCTTGCAGAGCCATCAGGACACAGGAGCCAAGGAACAGCTGGGGACTAGATTCTTCTGGTTTCTATTTGCACCCCAGAGCTGACCCTGTACCACAGCTCTCCAAATCCAAATTCCTCTCAGGGAGATATTGTCTTCAAGGAGTATTGACACCTAGGCTTGAAGGGAAGACAAGCCACGGTCAGAGAAAGACAGACCAGATAACCAGATGGTAACAGGTGAGGGCGAGAACATAAGGAACAGAAACCAAGGCTACTTGGCATCATCAGAACCCAGCTCTCCCACCACAGCAAGCCCTGGATACCAAACACACCAGAAAAGCAAGGCTCAGACTTAAAATCACATCTCATGATGATGATAGAAGAGTTTAAGAAGGAAATAAATAACTCACTTAAAGAAATACAAGAGAACACAAGTAAACAACTAGAAGCCCTTAAAGAGGAAACACAAAAATCCCTTAAAGAATTACAGGAAAACACGATCAAAGAGGCAGAATTACAGGAAAATACAATCAGACGAAGGAAGTGAACAAAACCATCAAGGAACTAAAAGCAGAAATAGAAACAATAAAGAAATCACAAAGGGAGACAACCCTGAATTTAGAAAACCTAGAAAAGAGATCAAGAGTCATAGATGAAAGCATCACCAACAGAATACAAGAGATAGAAGAAAGAATCTCAGGTGCGGAAGATATCAGAAAACATTGAAACAACAGTCAAAGAAAATGAAAAAAACAAAAAGCTCCTAACCCAAAACATCCAGGATATCCAGGATACAACGATAAGACAGATCCTGAGGATAATAGGTATGGAAGAGAGTAAAGATTTGCAACTTAAAGGCCCAGTAAATATCTTCAACAAAATTATAGAAGAAAACTTCCCTAACCTAAAGAACGAGATGAACATAAATATACAAGAAGCCTATAGAACTTTAAATAGATTGGACCAAGAAATACACTAAATAAAGGAACACACTAAATAAAAGAAAGAATATTAAAAGTAGTAAGGGATAAATGTCAAGTAACATATAAAGGCAAACCTATCAGAATTACACCAGACTTCTCACCAGAGACTATGAAAGATAGAAGATCCTGGACAGATCTCATACAGAATCTAAGAGAACACAAGTGCCAGCCCAGGCTGCTATACCCAACAAAACTCTCAATTATCATACATGGTAAAACCAAAATATTCTATGAAAAAAACAAATTTGCACAGTATATTTCCAAAAACCCAGCCCTACAAAGAATAATAGATGGAAAACGCCAACACAAGGAAGGAAATTACACACTAGAAAAAACAAGAAAGTAATCTTTCAACAAACTCAAAAGAAGATAGCCACACAAACATAAAAATAACATCAAAAATAACAGGAAGCAACAATCACTAGTCCTTAATATATCTTAATATCAATGGACTCAATTCCCTAATAAAAAGACATAGACTGACAGACTGGATCCATAAACAGGACCCAGCATTTTGCTTCATCCAGGAAATGCATCTCTGTGTTAAAGACAAACACTACCTCAGAGTAAAGGGCTGGAAAACAATTTTATAGGCAAATAAACAGGCTGGAGTAGCCATTCTAATATCAGATAACATCGACTTTCAACCAAAAATCATCAAAAAAGATAAGGAAAAACACTTCATACTCATCAAAGGAAAAATCTACCAAAAAGAACTCTCAATTCTATGCCCCAAGTGCCTACATTCATAAAAGAAACTTTACTAAAGCTCAAAGCACACATTGTACCTCACACAATAATAGTGGGAGACTTCAACACCCCACAATCATCAATGGACAGATCTTGGAAACACAGACTAAACAGAGACACAGTGAAACTGACAGATGTCATGAACCAAATGGATTTAACAGATATCTATAGAACATTTCATCCTAAATCCAAAGAATATACCTTCTTCTCAGCACCTCACAATACCTTCTCCAAAATTGATCATATAATTGGTCACAAAACAAACCTCAACAGATATAAGAAGACTGAAATAATCCCATGCCTCCTATCAGATCACTATGGATTAAAGCTGGTCTTCAATGGCAACAACAACAACAGAAAGCACACATACATATGGAAGCTGAAGAAAGCTCTACTCAATGATAACTTGGTCAAGGAAGAAATAAAGAAAGAAAGACTTCCCAGAATGTAATGAAAATGAAAGTACAACATACCCAAATCTATGGGACACAATGAAAGCAGTTAAGAGGAAAACTCACTGCTCTGAATGCCTCCAAAAAGAAACTGGAGAGAGCATATACTAGCAGCTTAAAGCACACCTGAAAGCTCTAGAACAAAAAGAAGCTAATACACCCAAGATGAGTAAAAGGCATAAAATAATCAAATTAAAGGCTGAAATCAACCAAGTAGAAACTAAAAGAACTATCTTAAGAATCAATAAAACCAGGAGCTGGTTCTTTGAGAAAATCAACAGGATAGAAAAACCCTTAGCCAGACTAACCAGAGGGCACAGAGACTGTATCCAAATTGACAAAATTAGAAATGAAAAGGGAGATATAACAACTGATTCTGAGGAAATTCAAAAATCATCAAATCCTACTACAAAAGCCTATAAACAACAAAATTGGAAAATCTGGATGAAATGGACAAGTGTCTAGAGAGATACCAAATACCAAAGTTAAGTCAGGATCAGATAAACTATCTAAACAGTCCCATAACAGTCATTAAAAGTCTCCCAACCAAAAAAAGCCCAGGACCAGATGGGTTTAGTGCAGAATTCTATCAAACCATCAAAGAAGACCTAATACCAATACTCTTCAATCAATTCCACAAAATAGAAACAGAAGGAACAATACCCAATTCATTCTATGAGGCCACAGTTGAACTGATTCCAAAACCCCACAAAGTCCCAACAATAAAAGAAAACTTCAGACCAATTTCCCTTATGAATATCGATGCAAAAATACTCAATAAAATTCTCGAAAACAGAATCCAAGAACATATCAAAACGATCATTCACCATGATCAAGTAGGCTTCATCCCAGGGATGCAGGGATGGTTCAATACCCGGAAATCCATCAATAAAATCCACTACATAAACAAACTCAAAGAAGAAAACCACACGGTCATTTCATTAGATGCTGAAAAAGCATTTGACAAAATTCAACATCCCTTCATGATAAAAGACTTGGAAAGATTGGGAATTCAAGGAGCATATCTAAACATAGTAAAAGCAATATACAGCAAACCAGTGGCCAACATCAAACTAAATGGAGAGAAACTTGAAGCAATCCCACTAAAATCAAGGACTAGACAAGGCTATCCCCTCTCTCCCTATCTATTCAATATAGTACTTGTAGTTCTAGCTAGAGCAATTAGAAAAAAAAGGTCAAAGGGATACAAATTGGAAAGAAAGAAATCAAAATATCACTATTTGCAGATTATATGATGGTATATGTAAGTGACCCGAAAAACTCCACCAGAGATGTGCTTGATACAAAATTAACTCAAGCAAATCAGTAGCTTTCCTATGCTCAAAGGATCAAAAGTCTGAGAAAGAAATTAGGGAAATGACACCCTTCACAACTGTCAGAAACAATATTAAATATCTTGTTGTGACTATAACCAAACAAGTGTAAGATCTCTATGACAAGAATTTCAAGTCTCTGAAGAAAGAAACTGAAGAAGACCTCAAAAGATGGAAAGATTCCCCATGCTCGCAGGATTAATATAGTTAAAATGGCCATCCTGCCAAAGGCAATCTACAGATTCAATGCAATCCCTATCAAAATTCCAACTCAATTCTTCATAGACTTAGAAAGAGTAATTCTCAAATTCATGTGGAATAACAAAAAAAAAACAGGATAGCAAAAACTATTCTCAACAATAAAAGGATTTCTGGGGGAATCAGCATCCCTGACTTCAAGCTGTACTACAGAGCAGTATATATAGGTGCACTACAGAGCAGTATTAACAGAGAGTTAATAACTGCATGGTATTGGTACAGTGACAGGCAGGTAGATCAATGAAAAAGAATTGAAGACCCAGAAATGAACTCACAAACTTATGGTCACTTGATCTTTGACAAAGGACTTAAAACTACCCAGTGGAAAAAAGACAACATTTTCAACAAATGGTGCTGGTTCAACTGGCAGTCTACATGTAGAAGATTGCGAATTGATCCATTCCTATTTCCTGTACAAAGCTCAAGTCCAAGTGGATCAAGGACCTCCACATAAAACCAGATACACTAAATCTAATAGAAGACAAAGTGGGGAAAAGTTTCGAACACATGGACACAGGGGAAATGTTCCTGAACAGAACACCAATGGCTTATGCTCTAATATAAGAATCGACAAATGGGACTTCATAAAATTACAAAGCATCTGTAAGGCAAAGAACACTGTCAATAGGACTAAATAGCAACCAATAGATTGGGAAAAGATCTTTACCAATCCTACATCTGATAGAGAGCTAATATCCAAAATATTCAAAGAACTTAAGAAATTAGACTCCAGAGATCCAAATAACCCTATCAAAAAATGGGGAACAGAGCTAAACAAAGGATGAGGAAACTCGAATGGCTGAGAAGCACCTAAAGAAATGTTCAACATCCTTAGTCAACAGGGAAATGCAAATCAAAACAACCCTGAAATTCCACCTCACACCAGTCAGAATGGCTACGATCAAAAACTCAGGTGACAGAGGATGTTGGCGAAGATGTGGAGAAAGAGGAGCACTCTTCCATTGCTGGTGGAATTGCAAGCTGATACAACCTCTCTGGAAATTAGTTTGGCAGACCCTCAGAAAAATGAACATAATACTACCTGAGGACCCAACCATACCATTTTTGGGCTTATACCCAGATGTTCCAACATGTAACAAAGACACATGCTCCACTATGTTCATAGCAGCCATATTTATAATAGCCAGAAACTGGAAACAATCCAGATATCCTTCAACAGAAGAATGGATGCAGAAAATGTGGTACATTTACACAATGGAATACTACTCAGCTATTAAACACAATGACTTCATGAAATTTGCAGGCAAATGGATGGAACTTGAAAATTTCATCCTGAGCAAGGTAACTCAGTCATAAAAGAATGAACAAGGTATGTACTCTCTGATAAGTGGTTATTAGCCAAAAGATCAGAATACCCAAAAGTCACTTCACATCAACCATTGGGCTAAGCATGATGTCCCAGATGAAGGAGGAGTTGAAGAAGGGACTTAAGGAGCTGAGAGGGTTGGCAGCCCCATGGAGGGAGCAACAGTGTCCACTAGCCTGACCTCCTGATGTTCCTGGAGACTGGATCACCAACGAAAGAATACACATGGAGGGATCCATGATCCTGGCCACATATGTGGCAGAGGATGGTCTTGTTAGCCATGAGGGGGAGGAGAGGCCCCTGGGCCTGAGGGTGTTAGATGCCCCAGTATAGGAGAATGCCAAGGAGGGAAGAGGAGAGTGGGTGGGTGGGTGGGTTGGTGGGGGAAAACCCCCATAGAGACACAGGAAGGTGGGAGCGGATAGGGAGGTTCCAAAGGGGAGATCTGGAAAGAGGGAAACATTTGAAATGTAAAGTATCAAAAAAAAAAAAAAAAGGAAAAATAATTATAATAAAAGAGTGTACAGATCTTTTCCTTTCCAAAGTATCATGCCTGGATATTAAGAAACATCAGGGCAAGTAACATCATGAACAAACTCTGAGTGTTCAAATTATGGATTTTTACTTTATTTCCTTTTTAAAGGCATACACATATATGTTTATTTTTGCTAGAACTATCCTTTCCTTATAGCCTCGCGTCTTTCTTACTTTCTATATTTTTATTGGATATTTTCTTTATTTACATTTCAAATGTTATCCCCTTCCCTGATTCCCCTATTTCATCCTCTCCCCATGCTTCTACGAAGGAATGTCCTCACCCACCCATCCACCCACTCCTGCCTCCCTGCCCTCGCATTCCCATACACTGGAGTATCAAGCCTACATGGGAACCACAGGCCTCTTCTCCCATCGATGACAGACAAGGCCATCCTCTGCTACGTACGCTGCTGGATCCATGGGTCGCTCCATGTGCACTCCTTCGTTGGTGGTTAAGACCCTGGGAGCTCTGGTTGGTTGATATTGTTGTTCTTCCTATGGGGTTGCAAACCCCTTCAGCTCCTTCAGTCCTTTCTCTAACTCATCCATTGTGGACCCCGTACTCAGTCCAATGGTTGCCTCTGTAGATGTCAAGCTCTGGCAGAGCCTCACAGGAGACAACTATATTAGGCTCCTGTCAGCATGCACATCACGGTATCCACAATAATGTCTGCATTTGGTGACTGTATATTGTATGGATCCCTAGGCAGGGCAGTCTGTTGATGGCCTTTCCTTCAGTCCCTGCTCCACACTTCATCTTTGTATTTGCCTCCACGAGTATTTTGTTACCCCTTTTAAGAAGGACCCTCTGGAGGTTCCTCAGAAATTTGAACATAGTATTACCTGAGTACCCAGCTATGTCCTGGGCATATATCCAAAAATTCTCCAACATGTAATAAGGACACATGCTCCACTATGTTCACAGCAGCCTTATTTAAAATAGCCAGAAATTTGAAATAACCCATATGTCCTTCAACTGAGGAATGGATACAGAAAATGTGGTACATTTACACAGTGGAATACTACTCAGCTATTAAAAACAATGACTTCATGAAATTCTTAGGCAAATGGATGGACCTAGAAAATATCATCCTGAGTGAGGTAACCCAACCACAAAAGAGCACACATGGTATGCACTCACTGATAAGTAGATACTAGCCCAAAACCTCAGAACACTCAAGACACAATTCACAAGAAGAAGGAAGACCAAAGTATGGGTGCTTCAGTCCTTCTTACTATATTTTCAGTATCACATATATAACAAAGCAAGTTATGGACATCCTCCAAGGTTTCTAACTACTTCCAGTATTGAATTTGGCTTCCTATTTTTTACTTATTCTGAAACCATGGTCATTTGGAGGTAGGAAGATATTTGTCTTGCTCAGAGATTTCACAGAAGCTCTCTGATTCATCTTACACAAATTCAAGAAATTATATCTAGCTTTGTATTCTGTTATCTAATTCCACCAGAGAAACTGCTGTCTTCTGTGCCTTCTGCTTGCCATTCCTTGAGCATTCTGTCCTGTGGCAAAGTGGAAATTAAGGATGAACTGTCCTGTACTTGGGTCACAGTTGCTGGAACACCTTCCAGATTTGTTTCTCAATGAAAAGGAAAAACAAAACAAAACAAAATACCCTTCAAACACTGAACTCCTATTCCATACATACTTCATGCCATCTCTGAAGATATACCGTCTCTATTGTGATAGCTTCTCCTACATCTTTTAAACAAGATTTCTCTATCTTTGATTCCTTTTCTGATCTCTGAAAATTTTGTATGAGAACTTGGATTGAGAACATTCCATTTCTGGGCATCAAAAATTCACATCATAAGATCTGTAGGTAGAGAAAACAGAATCTGAGCTGTCTGTGTGGCTTTGTTGTGCAGTGCTTTACTTAAAATGTGTTGTTGGTGTGCTTATGTGTGAGAATTGGGATAGGGACTCCACATGACCATATTATCATAGAAGAATCATCATCCCTTCAATTATGATCATGTAAGCAGTATGGGAGTTAATGGAGATGTAACTAGTTTTAGTTTTCTTTGAGTTTAATTTGGGATGACAGTGAGCCATGACACTTCTCACCCCATGAGAGAGAGGGTGAACTTAGTACTCGGAGGTTATGATAATTGAATATAGGTGAGAAGTCACATTCAAAGAATGAATCATGAACTAAAGAGAGAGGATGTAGCAGGTGAAGGGTTTGCAGTCAGACAATCAATAAACATCTATTGACTGTTACAGGGTACTTAATCTATCTATACAAAGCTATAAGTAAAATAGATGTCAATTTGCAGCAATAGAAAATACTGTTTTAAGCAGGAGAAAACCATTTGAGATATGAGCAACAAAGAGCAGGGAAAGACAAGGTGAGAAGCTGTGTTCAAAAGCAGATATTGGTTAACTGAGGATGTATATTTCTTCTTGGCATGCAAAACAATACAGATTTTTTAAAAATTAATCAGTATATAGGTAAACATTGAGACTGATCTGGTCTACTTCAGTTACATAGCATCCTAAAAAGTAGTCTGGCTGTATCAAAAGAAAATATAGAAGTCAGTGCTGATTCATGAGTCAGGAACAAGTCCAAAGATAAAGACAACTGATAACTTGTTTAAACTGTTTAAAATGAACTTAGTATCAAAAAGTTAACATCAAAAAAACTAAGAAAAATGAAAGTTCTTCTTTGTGTTATGTAAAGAAAAGCATATGTCTTAGTTATAAAGACATTAAGAAAGGAACTCTTTCTAATTTCCTCAAAGAATGATATATAATTATGGTAACCAAAGTGTAATGTCTAGAAAATAAGCAGACAATATACCCAAGCATTCATAGACATCTGACTTTATCAGGTGTGCTAGAACCAAAAATAAGCACTGAAACTTGTCTGTTTTGAAAATATCACAGGGACTGGAAGAATAGCTCAGTGATTAAGGATACTTCCTGCTCTTGCAGAGGACTAGGGTGTGTTTCCTAGCATCCTTGATGGGCAGCTCTCAACAAATGTATAACTCAACTTCCAGAGGGATTGGAAGTCTCTAGCCTTCTCTGACACTTGCATTCACAATACACTTACCCTCGAGGTGACTCACTCACACACACGCAATTCAGCATAATAAAAGTAATTTTTCAAATAACTGAGAAAAAACTCACTACAGAGTATTTTCTTTTCATCTTTCAAGGAAAGAGGACTGATTTTAGTCATATATTTACTTTGATTATTGGGGTTGAGAAAGCCCATCCACTTATATCACAACTTCATATCATATGTCAGGCATCAAAAAAATCAACTAAAGTTTATGAAGTAGGCTTAAAGTTGTAATATATTACAGAATAGGAATTCTTAATTATGATACAAATTAACAGAATGTCTTATTGCTGAGTTCAATGTTTCTTGTGAGTTGATACAAATACTTGCAAATATCTTCCATAAGCAAAATTCTTTTCTTTTGTTGACACCAACAAGAAAAATCTCTTTATAAAGTTCATTTTCACTTACAATTGTAGATTAGTCCTGCAAATGTTTTTCTTCATTAGGTGGGAGTCATTAATCATACACAATGAATGCAGAATCACTTTTTGTTCCTGAGAATAACAGGCTTTGTGAGGAATACTTATTATCATAAATCTTCTTAAAAGAGTGTCTAATAGTATCCAATCACTTGTAACATCACTGAGTAAAATTTAAAGTGTATTCTTTTCCACAGGCTTTTAGAGCTGAAGCCATCATCATTGATTTTCACAGGGGCGATTTTAAGCACAAGCACATAAATATAAATAAGCACCCGTATCTGTAGTCATGGAAAACACATCTTACCTTCCTCCTGAATGGGGTTCTACCCTGCCCTATGTCTTTCTGTTGTTGTCATTCCATTGACTGTCTGTGGAGTTTGTAGCCCAATAATTAATTCCTTTTTGTCAGGGTACAATAAATTTTCATATTTCTTCTGCCTAGAAAATTCTGACACATCAAATCAGAATAAGATAAAAATGACTTGTCTTAAAAACCAAGATCTTCTCTTCTCTGTGTGGCATTTCATTAACAGATTTTAATGCATTAAATTTTCCTCAGAATGGATTTATTCCTTGGCAATTTCATGTATGTGTACAGTGCATTCTGATTACTCTCTGTCTTAGTCAGGGTTTCTATTCCTGCACAAACATCATGACCAAGATTCAAGTTGGGGAGGAAAGGGTTTATTGAGTTTACACAACCATGCTGCTGTTCATCACAAAAGGAAGTCAGGACTGGGACTCAAGCCGGTCAGGAAGCAGGAGCTGATGCTGAGGCCATGGAGGGATGTTACTTACTGGCTTGTTTGCTTTTCCTGGCTTGCTCAGCCTGCTTTCTTATAGAACCCAAGACTCCCAGCCCATAGATGGTACCACCCACAAGGAGCCCTCCGCCCTTGATCACTAATTGAGAAAATGCCTTACACCTAAATCTAACAGAGGCATTTTCTCAACTGAAGCTCCTTTCTCTGTGATAACTCCAGCTTGTGTCAAGTTGACACAAAACCAGCCAGTACACTCTCCATTACCATCCTCTCTTTTCTCCCTTGTATCCCTGTCAGCCCTTTATCCTCCCCACAAGTCTTGATCTCATATCTTTTGATTTGGTTTTATGACCTAATGACTTCTATGGGTTGGGGCGGGACTTGTGAGGCTGACCCTATTAGTTACTGGCGAGAGCTCAAGACAGAGGAAACACTGTCCTTAATTGTACATCTACTTTTGACAATTTAAATATTAACCTGAAACAAAAAGTTTTATGACTTAGGAGCACGGTTTAGGGAAGGTGCTATCACTTTGACTCTGCCCTGAGCAAACTCAGAGTTTGCCCAGAGTTGCCCTCAGCAAACTCTGTCCTGTTTGCTCACCCTCAAATAAGCCTGATTCTGTGCTTCCGAAGCTCTCTCAAAAATTATGGTGCACCCAGGAAATTCTCACACAATCTCCCAGTTTGTCACGGCATTAAACTTTCAACAATGAGAATCACAATCACCTTGTTCCAGGAGCTTCAGAAAGCATGTTGAAATCAGAATCCAGATTTGCTCCTCTTCCAGTCCAGCCTTTGGATACACTTACATTCCTTCTGTCAGCATTAAAATTGTCACGGTGATTCCATTTTCCTCTTGCAAGCAGTCATGAAAAGCTGAGGGCTTAGACATATGATGTAGATACAATACTTCACAAAGAAAAACGCCATACCAATTCATAAAGAGGTGTCAGAGGAAACTTTTCCTTAATTTATTTATATTCCAAATGTTTTCCCCTTTGGAAACCCCCTATCCCATGCCTCCTCCCCCTGCCTCTATGAGGGTATTCCCCCACCCACCCAGCCACTCACTCCTGTCTTCCCTCCCTAGCATTCCCCTACACTGGGGCATCAAACACCCTCAGGCCCAAAAGCAATTTCTGCTCTTTTACCGAGACCCGCCAGCACAGGCCACATTTGCACCAAGACTGTGAAGAAAGTCAAGTGCCTAGGTAATTACTTCCGCATCAACAAGCATGTATACTAGGAGATTGCCATTATTCCTAGCAAGAAACTTCACAAGATATGCATCAATGTCACGCAACTGAGAAAGCGGATTCAGAGAGGTCCTGTGAGAGGTATCCCCATCAAGTTGCAGAAAGAAGAAAAAGAGAGGAGAGATAATTATGTTCCTAAGGTCTCAACCCTAGATCAGGATATCATTGAGGTAGATCCTGACACCATTGAAATGCTGAAGTGTCTGTCTCTCCAACCACAGGTCACTCAGCCGATAGTTGGGATGAATTTCAAAGCACCGTGTGGAGTTGTTTAATCTGTTACGCCACATTTTCGATAATCCTGGAAACATAAAAAGTACTTTCTTAATTTATTCCAGACAGTGAATGGAAATAATTATTGTCCAATCTTATCACTTTATATTTTAGAAAATGCATTCAAACTAAAGTTATAGATTTATATTTTTGTGAGAATGCTTCCTTTTGCATACGTTGAGCCTAGAGAGTTTATATGGTGCAGAAAATGCACTAGTGTGGCTGCTACTATTTACTTATCTATATAATCAAAATAGTATAGTTTAATCTGGAATACTTTTAAAACATATGTACAGCATAAACGCCATCCTATATGTGTATATATGAATATATATTTGTACTGCTGCAGCTTTCAGGCATAATTGTAGTGCAGTGTGGCTACATCCAGACAGAACTAGCCATGGAACACTGGGGTGATGATAAGTAAGTGAAGTCTATGCCAGGGACTGTCATTCAGAGAATAAATGCCATTGCAAGTACTATTGCATATCTGCTTTGGGACAAGGAACATGAAGATCTATCAAGCTGTCAAGATTCCCTGTGAGCCCAATGAAAACAGAGCTGCCACCCATTTTCTTCCTACTTAAATTTGCTAGGAAGGATTAGCATTGTAGAGTTACACACCTGCTAAATTACTCCCCGAAGAATCCGACAGTGTCACAGATGGATTTGGAAAGTGCAACTGAGCTCAAGCTGTCTGCAACTGTTTTCCTGTTTATTCCCATGGTGTCTCCAGTGACAGATGAGAGGGGCCACTTATCTCCATGAGATAGTTGTGGAGAGAGTCCAAGAGAGAAAGCCATGTGTTTCTACAATGCCCTATCCCTGCAAAAGCGCCACAAGATTTTGTATTTTTAAATTGTATGTATGTCTAATCAGAAAACGCTTAAAATTTTTCTCATAAAGCTTTCCCCAGTTTTGCTACTTATTCCTAAACAGAATATACCTGTGATACTTCAGATACTAAAGAATCATCTTCAGGTTGGTTGCAAGATAGCATAAATCCTTGGAATTAAAGATTAATTCATTTTCTTTAGTAGACATTAGTCATATGTTAAAATATATAGACCCTAGAGCAGTAGTTCTCAACCTGTGTGTTGAGAGCCCTTCCACGAATCTCTACTTCCAAACATGTATATTATAATTCATAACAGTAACAAAATTACAGTCATGAAGTAGCAACAAAAGTAATTATATGATTGGGTGTCACCACAATAGGAGGAACTGTAGCAAATTATTTCACCATTAGAAATGAAGATGCTGAGAATACAGACAGTGACACATTTTAGGATGAAGTTGTCTCAGCTTTATCTTGCTTGACTTACCTCTTTCCCACAGTTTGACTTGCTATTCATCGTATGCACCCTGGATTGTTTATAGAAGCAAGTCTGGGGACATAGTGGATTTCAGGATTTGGGATTTTCATCTTTAGTTATTGTAAATCAGGGGATTTAGACAATAAGGATTTTGATAATCTTGGATTTTAACATAGGATTATGATGTTAGGGATCACTTTCCTTGAGATTCTGGTTTGCACTCATTAAATGTATTATTAAACAAAGCAGTCATAAAGTTTATCTAGAAATTCAACAATAACCCCAAGAATATGTTTGATTTTTCAAATTATAAAAATAGTACTCTAAAGCCATATTTGCTTTAAGACACACTTAGGTCAAGACTGATGTGTGCCCAATGGAAGGAAAAGCTACTCATCCAATGATGTAGTTCCATTGTCAGTCTCTTTTCCCAAAAAGTCTGGGATAGGAGTGCATGTAGACTGAATTTCGGTGAACCCAAACCCCAAAACCATTCCGAAATTAAGCGAAAGAAGATGAAAACTTTTAATCAGGAATGCTTCTGTCAGTATAAATTGAATCATAGGTGAATTTCAAAAGTGAAGCACTATGAGGACGTAAAAGTGTGTCAACTGCAAAACCATGAAAGATGAAGTAGCTCTTTGTGGTGACAAAAGACTTCACAGTAAAGTTAATAGTACTGAAAGTCACTAGCATTTATAAATTACTTTTATGCACTTATCAGTAACCTATGCCTGAAATGTAATTCTAATATATATATATATATATATATATATATATATATTAGAAATTTTGTTTCAGAATGTGCTATCCTATATATCCCTGTATATTTGTATAATCTCTGATATTGAAGATAGTGTTGTATAAAGACATTTATTGAGTTCTAATGGATTTAAGCATTTTATATGCAAGCTTCCATGTATTTATTAGACTATAGTACTCTCTGCTGGCTGGCTTGGTATGAAAGCATTGTGTGTAAAAATAATAACACTGTACTTCTTCAGTAAATGATAAATATGTGCTATTTATCTATATGCTTTTGTAGAAAGTAACACTTCACAAGACTCCATCTCCTTGACATCACTAACCCTTCATAGTTTATGACCAATCTTGTCCATGGACTTCTGTATCATGGTGTTTCAGACAACTGTAGTTTAAGTCAGTCACACTTCCACTCAAAGAGACAGGCACTCATGCGTTTTCTTTTAGATTTTGGATGTGTTATGGTTCACTTGTTCCTAGATTATACTCTTGTCACCTTGTTAAGCATGCTCAAGTGCTTGTTTTAAATATAAATGTTTAAAACAGTTGACTTTATTGTTCTAGTGGCCTATGGCATATTATGCCTTGTTGTTTCTAAAACCCTAAACAAATATATTTAAGGTATTATTGTATTATTTTTTCTGGCATTGACTTTTGGGGGAGGATTTCAATATCAAAATTCTGGAGTTTAAGATTCCATTATTACAAATTTTAATCCAAACTTGTAATAGCCACCTGCATCTTTAACTCAGTATTAGGGGTGTTGATGGCAACCCATATCCATAACTCATTGTTCAAGGTGGGGTGATGGCCCCCAGCATATGTAGTCCAGTGTCCTGAAATGACAGCCACTGCACTTGTAGTCCAATACTGGCGAGGGGATGAAAACATTCACAGAGGTCAGTGTCTAGCTGAGTCAGTGAACTCCAGATTCAGTGAGAGAACCTGTCTCAAAAGATTAGAGAGAGAGCAACTGCAAAGAGCATTATCCATGAACCCTAATGACTGTATGCTGTGCACACTCATCCACAGGCGACCACATGTACTTGAACACAGACACAAGAATGCATATACATATATATTCACATGAAAACAATCATATCAACTCAGAGGAAAATGTTAAAATATCTGCAAGACAAATTTGAAATCAACATTACTTAAAACCAAACCATTTTTCATATTTTATTTTTATATTTTAATTGATCTTGATATGATTATGAGGATACATGAGGAGCAAATGAATGTTAGCCTTCTTCCAATCTCTTATTTCAATGCATATATACATACTAAGGTGCCTATTTTCATTTTTGGAAGTCCCAATCATCTATGCTGGTAGAATAATATGTTAAAAATGTTTTACTACATGTACTAGTTACTAACAGGTGATAAGATTGAGCTCAATGATAAATCATGCCTAGCCTTTTAAATTTAAATAGACAAATAAAATGTTACATTTTCCATGCTTCTGTCAAATTCTGTAGTATACGATTGATAAGGTTCCTAAACTGGACTGTAATTCCATATGCTTTAACAGGTTTTTACCTACTCAGTTATTTAACTGAATTAAATTATTCAGCTCGCTCTATGTCTAAAATAGTAAACTCAAGCAATATCTTATAACTTTGATTTTATTTTTCATTGAATTAAGTCCCTAATTATACCTTTGCAGAAATGTTAAACTAGCTCTGAAAGGGTTATATTTTTTTTTATCTTCTTAAATATAGCTTTTCGAATATGAGAGATCTCCTTCAGTCATCTAACCATTAAACTCCAGAAGACTCAGTGAGGCACTAGAGAGATAATAAAACACATTTAACCTTAAGAAAATATCAGTTTAATTTTAAAAATAAAGAGCAAATAAGATGGCCATCGAATAATGTCTCATGTTTGTTACAGAGAGCAAACATCTCATACAAAGCGATAGTAAGATGAATTTCATGAAAGCTGGGGACCCAAGGAAGGAAAGTGGTCTATCAGGTACTCTATAACCTCAACAAAAGTCCACCATAGACATCAAACAAAGGCATTGAAGACAGTGACAATGATACTTGCTTTCTACAAGTCTAAGGGAAAACATTGGCCTTTTGCTCTAGTGTGATCGAGTTAAGGATGCACAATAATTTTCCTCTAGAAATCTTCCTCAGTAAAGATTATACAGTAGTATAAGCTTATGCAGCTGGTTTGGATGATAGGGAAGAAAGAAATTCTCTCCACAGAACTGAGACCAAAACAGATCGAAGGTCTCGTAGCATGGTAAATGATGGGTTTAATTTCAGTCATATTGAACTTGTGTGTAGTACTTTCAGGATACACAGAAGAAGTCTGGTTGCTCAGCTATAAAAATCATGAGGAAAGATGTGGCTTCCAGTGTAGATTTGCTGACAGTACAAGTGATCATTTCAGTCAGTGATTGAGCCAAGATAGACTAGTGACACCAAGTAAGGAAAACAAGAACAAACACACTCATATTTAAAACTTGGAGGAGAAAGAAGAAGCTACAAAAGACAACGACCTTCATGGGAGCCCTATCGTCTGCACCTGCCAGGGACTGCTTCCCTGGATTGACGGACATTGCTAGAAACATGAGTTTTTCTTTTTTTTTTGAGTTTTTCTTAAAAAAAAAAAACAGTCCATTTCCTGCAGTGATCTTGTCTTTCCTGAAAATGCTTTATCTGCTGCTCATTTATCTTGCCTCTAGACTAGCGATATTTTGGTTTTTATATCTTCAACAGTGGTAATACGTTATCCTTTCTCAAGAAATAGGTTCCCTTCCAGAATGCTTGGATGTCAAGCAGGTCGAACTGCCATAACTGCCTCAGAACGATCTGTAGTTTTCATCACATACATTAAAAGTTGACCTTCAAAGTGACTTTGATAGGAGGAATTAATGGTTAAATAAAACAATGTGCATTATTTAACCCTACCCAGAAAAGCATAAATTCTCCTTTGAGCAGAAGTAACGATGTAGTGTTTCACCTGGTTGATATTACTTTTCCTTACTGCTCTGTTCCTCTCTCTCCCTTTCTTAATGAACAACTCTGGCTTCTTTTTGTGTCAGAAATATGAATGAAAATCTTCATGCCAGAGATTTTTTATCTTCTTCGAGATATATAGATAAAATTTAATCCATCAACACGGCTGCTCTGGCAAGTTATCTTATCCAAAGAGCTTCTAGGTCTATATGATTGACCAGAATGCAACCATGCCCTGGGTTATAGTATGATCTGGCTGGAATACAGACAGGCCCTTAGTATATTCACTTTTAATCCCTAGTGGTATTGGGCAGTTCAGTGAATGTGGTTCAGTTGAGTTCAAGCGATGTAGTGGAGTTCAGAGGCAGTTTCCCAAAGCAGAGCAATTCAGTGAGAAGCTGAGAAAAGCCAAATTAAATCTGTCTCTGTGGAGAGGAGTTTTAACTAGCACACCTGAGTTGAACCAGCCAGCCAGAGTTTAGAAAGATTTAGAAAAGGTAAGCTTATTCAGCAGTAAGCCTCCAAGATGACAATTACATCTAGCAAATAAATGTTACTTTTACAAAGATATCTAATTGTCACTTAAATATAAATATCCTCTTATGCCTTTGAAACACATTTCCTTTTCTAAAAGTACATAATTTCCTATTGTGTGAAGAATATTTTAATAAGTCAATTTATGATCCATCATAGAAAAATAGGAAAACCTTATATACTACTGTCCTAAGTAGCCTGACCCCTGAATGTGCTAAACGTATTGTATGTGCATACACTCGGGGCACAAGTCCACAGACCCTGTTGGGCACCATTAAGCATCCCCTTATTTCATTATTGCATTCTGTACCAGGGTAATCTTATACATTAACCTAACTATAGTGCTTAAACTCTGTGAACTCCTGAATTGTGTCCAATTTATCAGTTTAACTCAAATGCTCCTTAGGCTCTTAGAATTCTAGTGTGATTAAGTAAAATAGTGTTTTGAACTCTCTCTCCTTCATCAGTTTCTTTCACAAAGATCAAAGCAAAACGAACAAACAAACAAAAAATAAACTAAAGCCAAAACAAAGAAACAGCAGCAGCAACAACAACAACAAAAGACAGACAAGGGAATTGTGGAATCTGCTGCCAGATTCAGGTGAGAGGGATTTGTCTCCATCACTGCATTCACAACTGCGATTAATCAGGTTTTCATATTTAATGCACATTTACATTGGTAGCTTCAATGACTATCATAATTTGCAATGCCTCTACTCTGTGTTCACACACATGTGATAGAACACTTCATCATCTTTTCTATATATCATATCACAGATGACACCATTGGCTGAGTTTTCTTACATGTCATTATAAAATTTCAAAGACACACAGCAGCCTCACATTTTAATCAGACACATTTTGTCTCCATCATCCTTCATAGCTTGAGTAGTCAAGAGTCAACCACGAAAACATATTACTATGAAAGTGATCATTTCCATAGGTCACAGAATAAAATGTGGTATTTTAAACATCCTATAGATGCCTATACAAATGAAGCAACATAAAATAAAATTGTGAGGTGAAGAAAATTCTTGGCATTTATACTTTTCTAAGATGGAAACTATGAAGCCATTCACTAACATTATGTGAACAGTCAGCACATTTGTGCTTCTGTGTGAAGTATATGTTGGAATACTAAATTGCAATAGTAAATCACACATCGCTTTCATGTTAAGGGTATACAATTTTAACTTTTTGGTAAATAAAGAACAACTACTCAAGTTTATAAAAGACAGAAAACCAAATGAGTACAGCAAAGAATATCTATTGAACTTACATTACACACAAGACGGCATGGCAGATTCATCTTTTCACTTCAAGTCATATTTAATTCACCTGGATATTCATGAGAGAGACATATCACCCAGCCTGTGGTAGATTCAGAATCTTCTGGCTTAATATTATAATTAGGAATATTTCTTTGGAATAAGAATACCAAGAATTGTGCTTTGAATATGAAATTTCCTCCACAGGCTCAGTGTTGGAATAATTGGTCCCAGACTAATGCTGTTGTTTGAGAAAGTCATGAAGCCTTTACGAGACAGAGTCTTGCTGGAGGAAGCATAATGCTGGAGCAGGTTATAAGGTTGGATACCTTGGTTCCACGTCTTGTTCTCTCTGTGCTTCTGGACAGACAATGTAATATGACAATCTAGTTTCATGCTCCTGCTGCTGTGGTTTATGCAACAATAGATTAAATTCACTGTGATACTGAAAGCTTAAATAACCCCAACCTTCTTAAGTTGTTTGTGTCAGGGTACTTTACCACTGCAATAGAAAGGAAACTAAGACTCCAAGTCTGAGTTGGTCACTTGAACATTGTAGGTTTTAACACTCATGTTCACTGTCAAGTTTAGTTACCCATAATTCATCTTTTCCTTTGTCTCAAGCTAGAGATTGTCTGCTCCAACCCTAATTCCTTAAAACCCATCAACAGTCTAGAACAGTGGTTCTCAACATGTGGGACATAAATCTCTGGGGATCAAATAACCCTTTCCCAGAAGTCACATAAACAGATATCTTGCATATCAGATATTTACATTACTATTCATAACAGTAGCAAAATTATGGTGATGATGTAGCAATGGAACGATTTTATGCTTGGGGGTTACTAAAACACAAAGAACTGTATTAAAGCACCACAGCCTTAGGAAAGAACCACTGAGAACCACTGGGCTAGACTGTTGGCTAGATACCACCAAGGCACGGGCTGTGTTTTGCTCATAGCTTCTAAATTCCCAGTGGGTTGTCAAGAAAAAATTCTCTCTCTTTCATAATACATGCTTGATAGAAGTTGGTAGCAAAGATTCTAATCACTGTGAGACTCAATAGAAGACAACACTACTACCAATATTAATGTCCACATGAACATTAAAACAGGGAAGAGTGCATTTTTGGGTCCCATCATAGCAGCTACTAGCTCCCACTGAAAAGTGCATCAAACATGTCACAAAACAAGACAGAAATCTCTGTATTTATGTCCATTGAGAGGGAGATACTGGACTCCTCCCATAATAAAAATGAGAAAGCTACTATGGACAGCCCTATTAATTATCATACCATACCCTCCAACACACACACACACACACACACACACACACACACACACACACACGTGATTCTCCTCCATGTGGTATAAGGAATCAGATATTAGGTCTAACTGTCTCACTTGTCATAGCAGGCCATTGGGTAGTGGCTAGTCTTCTGTACTTTACAGTACCCAGACTGAGGTACCCTGACTCCACTTTCTGTCAGCACATTAACCACTCTGAGTAAATCCAGCATTCAAACCCATATGTTGATCTTTGCACCTTCAGCAAGAATCCAATATCTAAAAGAAAATTTTCAAATGTTCTTACGTGCTGTGTGTATTCCCCTAAGACTGTTTTATTATCATTTCCTATTGCTTTCAGATATGGTTAAACTCTGATATCAACCATAACAAGTCTCTTGTGATATCTTGGAGCTTTGTGTGTTTATACTTCTCACACGTAACAACTCCATCTTGAACTGTTCTTCCTTGTCTTCCTGACAAAACATCCATTTGATGTCCAGTAGCAGCTCACAAATCCTTGCCCTCCATGATATCTCAGTCTTACATGAGCGTTAAGTGAGCTATTCTAGCCATTCACTATATTTCTGCTGTACTCTATGCAAAGTAGTTTTTGTTGTATTTATGTCATTCATACCTGTCACTGTCACACTCATGTCTCCTTGGGGATGCCTTTCCATCACTTTTATGATAGAGGATCTGTGAGTCTATGCTGATGATTAATATACAGCATGTGTATTTATCACATGTTTCATGAGCACAGAGGATCCATGTAGCAATGATAAAGCACAAGCAATAAAATCAACTGCAATCCTGCCTGTACTGTGACAGGTGCCTGCCGCTTTCTAAACTATCTACTCATTCACCCTCCTTGATCAAGCAAGACTGTACTGCTATCTTTCAATTGTTCTGTTAAGGGTGTTCTGAGGACTAAAGAGAACATGTGTGAAGGCTTTAAAATAGTACTTACTAAAATCAATAGCAATCATGCTGGTAGCAATTATAATAGCTGCAGAAGCAAAGGGAAGCCTTGACATGCCTTCAGCCTGCACAGTTATTAGGAATCTGTCTTACAGATCCTATTCCAGATGACAGCAGAGCAAAGTTTCACAAGGCTAAGAAAATAATTATAACCATATTGCTCAATTAATGCATTTGCAAAATAGTAAGTTGACAACTAAACATATTAAAAGTACAAATTTCAGGGTTATATTTTTGGATAACAAGGAGAGAGGACTGGAGAGTATTATATCAAAGAAGTAATTGATCTTAAGTAAAAATATACATAACTCTATTACTCTCACAGGAAATTCAACCAATGGCTACTTTGACTACTAGAATAAGTCAAACAGACTGGTGGGTTTGGATAATTCCTTTCTGATTTGTGCCCTGTTCATATGGAGTTTATTACAGCTTAAGACAAAAAGAAATGGCCATAAAGAAAGAGGAAATGCTTGAGCGAAATTGGAGAGTTATTTAGCATGTATCACTTTCACTAATATCAAGGCAAGCTTTAAAAGCATCAAAATTTTCCTAACAGCTCAGAAGTATTTGCAGGGACCCTAAGGAACTGGAAGAAAGTCATTCTTGAAGGATTGCTTCCTATAGTTTCCACATTATATAGGTCAGTCAAAAGCAGGCATGACCTGAAATAGAAAGAAAAAGAATAAAAACGATATGAGCAATAAATACTTAATATGTATATATAAACATCTAGGGCAGAAACATCTCTGCATAAAAACTGAATTTTGAAACATAACATGCAGTTAAAACTTTTTGAGAAAGAACAAAGGTAGAGAACAACAGAAGCAAGAACTATGAGGTATCCAGTAAGAAGAGGGCAGAGGGAGCCATCACATGTGTAGATAACCTCCCACTCTACACAGTGGTATGTTGACTTTGGTTGTTTACATTTGTATTGCACTCTAATAATAAGTGAGCAACAGCTGGTACGTAAATCATGTGCATATAGGGCTTTATTTATACCATTGCCATGCTTTATGAAGCATATTTCATAGACTTTTAATGAATTTTCATTAAATGGTTCTATGGCTTTTTAATTTTGTGGATATTAGTGTGTTGCCTACATACATGTCTCTGTACCACATGTTTGCCAGATACCCAGAAAGACCAAAAGAAGGAATCAGAATCCCTGTAACAGAAGTTACAAAGGGTTTTGAACTGATATTTGAGTGTTGAGACTCAAATTTGAATCCTCAAGAAGAGCAGTCATTGCTCTCAGCCACTGAACTCTATTTCCAGCCACCTCAAAAATTTCTGGAATCTTACCTAATGGATCTACTCTATCAGTCATTAGTGGTAGCTCTAAACTAGCCAAGTCAGGGTTATATTTATTCAATATTAATTTTACAGTAGTAATTTCCTAAAAGTAACAAATTTTTGAGCTCTGAACTTCTAATTTGCAAATAGCCACAATTGATTTGTTTCTATTTGTAAGATTGTATAAAGCTGAACAAATATTCTTGGATTTAATATAGTAGAAAATCTTGTTGTATTTTAACTTGAGACACGAGGAAAATATTTGAATCAATTGATGCAAATTATCCAATTCTAAGAAGATTGCAATAGTCATTGCTTACAAATGGAATTTTTCTATTATCTGTGGCCAAGAACCAACTAGAAATACTGCTCTCCTGTTTTTGACAGTAGTACTATAAGCCAAATTATTAATTTCTATGAATTAGGAGTACCAATATTAAAGTCCAAGGATGCAAATTATTTGTTTCATTGTTTAAATTTTGTTTTGTCTTGAAATATCTTGTTTTATCCATTTATGGTGATTAAAAGTTTTGCTGGGTATTGTAGGGAGCACATCTAGAGTTAACTTTGGCTAATATCTTGCCTGTGATTAATAATGAATGACGTCTGTCTTTGTTTTTAATTAAGAAGTGTGTTACAGCACACACATCCTTGAAAGAATGTCCAAACTTAAAGGAAATGGGCTTAGTCAAACATAAATGCTGTATACCATAAACTTGCCATGTAAGCATTTCTGGTCATTGTTTAACTTCCTGGAACTGGTCATGCTTTCTGAGGCTTGCTTTTAAAAAAGACTGAGAAAATACACTCACTGCTGGTGTGGTATTGACCTGCAGCCTTCCCACATCTGTCGTTTGCATCTTCTTTCTGCCTTTCCTATAATCTTCTTCACTCCCTGAGTCCTGATTGTGTGTACTGACCAGCAGGCTCCTGGGAGGGTATAGTATTCTGGAATGACATCTGAGGGCTCTTAGAGTCTGCAAGACATCTGGCCAGGCCCTTCTGGATTTTAGAGTCTCTGTTGAGAAGTCTGCTGTAACTACGATAGGTCTAACTTTTATATGCCTTTTCCCCTTGCAGCTTTTAATACTCTTTCTTGTTCTGTATATTTAGTGTTTTAACTATTATGGGGCAGGGAGATTAGTTTATTATGGTCCAATTCTTGCCCAAATTGTGTTCTGTAAGCTTCTTGTATGGTTATAGGCATCTCTTGTTTAGGTTTGGAAAGTTTTCTTCTATGATTTGATTTTTAAAACGTATTTTCTGGGCCTTGGAGTTGTGAGCTGGTGTGGTATTGATCTACACCCTTCCCACATCTGTCTTCCGCATGTTCTTTCTGTCTAATTTCTGCCTAATTAATTATAGGAAAGCCTATAATCATCCTCACTCCCCCAGTCATGGTTTTTGTGTGGACTGAGCTGCAGGATCATCTTTATACAATGGATTTTCAGTCATCTTCTTGTGCTTCAGTTATATGGGATATCCAGAGCTTGCTGTAACAGGATAGCTGGGCTCTGGTGGTGCCATACTGCTATGGTTCTCATTGATTGTGTTCTGATGCTGGCCTTTAGCCATCTGGTTGACCCTGGTGCTAGTTGGCCACTAGGGATACAGGTAGAGTTGTTACCTGGAAAGTGAAGCATAGGGTTGCATGTGTGCCTGGTGGATGTGCTTTAGGGGGGACTTGGCAGGAAGGGAATTGGCAAAAGGGGGTATAACCTGAATGTTCCTGATGCCCATGGGACTCCTTGGGAAGGTGGGCAGGGCCATGGGCTGGACAATGAAGCTCAGGGGACAGTATGCAGCTGACCTTTGCTGGGGACCCAGCAGGCAGAGGATTTGCAGGGGGTTCAAATCTGGATGTTCCTGAGGACAGCAGGCCTTCTTGGGAAGGCAGGCAAAGCCTTAATCTGTACAATAGAACTCAGGGGATAGATACATATTTTTAATGGGAAATTTAATTTTTCTTCTTCTTTATGTACCATGATGGAGATTTTAAAAATTAAAAAGTAAAAATTAATTTAACATATATGATTTAATTCTCCTGAAGAATATACCCTGAGAATTTTATTTTATTCAAGAAATTTTGGTTTTAATTCCTATATGCTTATGAAGTGAAGGACCAATTTTGGAAATAGTGTCTATCTTAGAATATAGTAAACTCTTTATTGATAATACTTAGAAGGAATGAATCTTTTTACCACAACATATGACACTCAATATCATAAAACAAATCTGGAAAATGTGAACAGTGATAATGAGTAAAGAAGTGCACATTTACTCATTTTCTGAAATTCCAGTGATATTCAAAATGTCAGTACTAACTAAGCATGAACTCATTCCTGAACTCTAAGATTGTAAATGATATCTTAATCATTTTATTTATGCAACACAATGTGTGTGTTATTATCTACTTCCCACTTAATTGTAATGTAGACTCAGCAGTGCTGCTACTTTGTTCTTCTTTGCTTTAGATATTACCCTGCAGCTCATACAGGTAAGGAGTAGCATTACTCTGTATGTGGCAATGTGCTGCCTGGCATAAATGTTCTATAACTGTTTCTAGCATCAAAGACTGAAAGAAAATTATCAAAATTCAGACAGCTACCCTGAAGAAACTGAATAGGACTCCATGGTAATAATCCTTCATATCCTGAGTAGTTTTTGAAGCAAAACATCTTCTGGAGTAGGATGAATCCAAGCAGATCAAAGGCCTGTCACTGACCCCACGAAGTGCTGATTCTTACGTGTGTGCATGTGCACATGACTCGCCTAAGATTTTACTCTTCAAAATACAAGCAAATGGCAGCTGTCCTATCCCAAAATACCTTCTACATTGGTAGATGGGGAAAGCAGGAAAAGAATATGAGATTATATATCTTTTAGTAAAGTTCCTGTAATGACCCCAAAGTATGTTTTTTTTCTCTGCACCTCGAGGTACTGACCATGAATGTCAAACTAACTGAGTTATAGGGAGAATCATTTGCATGCAAATGGTTCAGAAACAAACAATTTTTGCTATGAATGTTTGAGTTCCTTGTCAAGAATGTGAACATTTACACTGTGCTATTAAAGTCAGAGATTTCATACATCCATTTAAAATGCAAAACCATCCTTAGCTTATAGGCTGAGGCAGACTAGATTTGACTTCTGGACCATCAGCTACAAATAAATAATATACATTAATACTAGAACAAGTATGAATGTTGGAGCATTCAGCATGATATTTGGTATTGGCTCTATGGTCATTATGTCAGTAATATTTTGCCTTTTTTGGTTAATTTCATATGTCCTTATGTTGCTTACCTGTAAAATAAGTCTCTAGCATTTATGCCAAACTTATTGGCAGAATTACATAGGGCACAATATCTCAAATAACCTAGAAGAATTTCTGTAAAATAATAATATATTCAAATTCACTTCTTGAAAATTTATTAGTCTGTCTTGACTACCTTGAGTACCTTAAGCAGAAATTTTATAGGATGAAACACTGAAGGAAATGTTTTGAAACTAACCACTAAAATAGATAATTAGTTAAATAACTTTTTAAAAAAATATTTATTTATGTATATAAGTACACTGTAACTTTCTTCAGACACACCAGAAGAGGGCATCAAATCTCATTACAGTTGGTTGTGAGTCACCATGTGGTTGCTAAGAATCGGACTCAGGACCTCTTAAGGAATAGTCAGTGCTCTTCACCACTGAGCCATCTCTCCAGCTCCTCCCCTTTTTTTATCTTTTTAAAATTTATTTATTTATTGTGTATAGAGATGACTGAGGCAGATGCAGATACTCACAGCCAACCATCGGACTAAGGCCTGAAGAGTTAGGGAAGGACTGAAGGAGCTGAAGGGGATTGCATCCCCATAGGAAGAACAACAGTTTCAACCAACTAGACTCCTCAGATCTCTCAGGGAGTAAGCCAAACAAAGAGCCTACATGGGCTGTTTAGTTCTCCTCCTCACAGGCAGGACTGCCTTATTTGGCCTCAGTGGGAGTAGATGTACTTAATCCTGTAGAGACTTAATGACCCAGGGAAGGGGATGTTGGCAGGGGTGAGATGCGCAGGGGGAGCACAGTCTCTGAAGCAAAGAGAAGGGAGGATAGAGTGGAGATCTCAGGGAGGGGAATTCTGGAATGGGGCACTTTTTGGAATGTAAATAAATAAAATAATTTAATAAAAATTGACTCTTATAATAAAAGGATTGACTTATTTATTATGTATACAGCATTCTAACTACATGTGTGCCTGCATGCCAGAAGAGAGCA
The DNA here is from genome assembly GCA_019843965.1 of Rhynchomys soricoides. Classification (NCBI taxonomy): domain Eukaryota; kingdom Metazoa; phylum Chordata; class Mammalia; order Rodentia; family Muridae; genus Rhynchomys; species Rhynchomys soricoides. Next base: position 9,338,467 of record JADRCH010000004.1, on the reverse strand, counting down.
TCAGATCTTATTGTAAATAGGTTGAGACACCATGTGGGTGCTGAGAATTGAACTCAGGACCTCTGGAAGAGCAGACAGTGCTCTTAACCTCTAAGCCATCTCTCCAGACCCACAGTTAAATAACTTAATAAGTGAAGGACTGAGACAAATGGCAAAATGACTTATATTAGAGCTTAGTTATTATCTTCAATAATTTAATATCATCTTTTGGGGTATGTATATTCTTTGAATATTAACCATTTTGTGCATAAATAAAAACATTTTAAATGCTGCATTTGAAAGAAGTATAAAAGATAATACTTCCTGATGTATAACAATCATGTAAAATTAAACATTATTGTCCATGATATGTTAATGAAGATGCCTCCTTCCTGTAGTAATAAGCCATGACTATCTAGATACTACAACAGGAGAGCTGAGTAGCAGCAACATAAAATATATGGTCTGCAAAGATGTGAGTACTTGTTATCTGTCTCCTTACAGAAACAAAGGAGTAGATTTTGTTATATTCTGTTGCTTCTTCAGAAGTGCAAGTCTGTACTTCTGAAGCCAATACATGTGGCTAAAATATAAAGTGGTACCATAGGCAAAAGCAGATGAATAAAGAGTCACTCCGAAGATGTTGATGAGTGATATTTTTCAACAGCCACGATGCATCTGATACAATCATTCACCCTGCATTTTGCTTTCCACACCATTTAGAGTTCATTGGTTTGAAAGCTTCCTTGAAGGCTCGCAACAAGCTCTTAATACATGTATGCAATAAGCTGCTGAACTTTCCTGTGCCTGAGTGTTGTGGAAAAGATCTTGGAGGCAATCTATCATGTAAGAAATTGTCACTGATTAACTTTATCTTAGATGTGCCACTGAGCAGAAACGTGAAGTGTGGCTTTAAGTTCTGAAAGGGTGTTTTCCCACCAAGTGGCTGACACACCAGCACCTGCACTCTGGCATCTTCTATTCTGAGGACCAAGTTGAAGCTCTGCTCACTGCTAGCATCTTGGTTTTGTGAAATCTAAACACTATACATTAGAAAAATAAAAATGACCTATATTTAATCCCAAACAAGTGAATGGCTCTGAAATCTAAGCTCTGTGAATATCAATAAATGCCATCTCTTTCTTTCTCAGAGGGTAAAGGAAGAGTAGAGGCCCTGTGGAAGAAGGCTAGCTGCATTTGTCAATATATTTACATTGTGAAAATATCAGTGTAATAGAGTCAAGTCAAAAGCAATTTGTCCATTTTTCAATAACATCTCAAGTAGAAAGTCCCCTCTCCTGCAACTTTAATGCCTACAGCAAGTGAATTCTTCATATATATATATATATATATATATATATATATATATATATATATATATATACACACTCTTTTATTCTCAGGAAATATCTAGCAGAGAAGCAAACTGCTGCAAGAGTCTCCAAATGCTTTGACAGCAGTTCTATCCCTTGCAGTTTCAGTTCAGTCCACTTCTGTTCACTTTATGTCCTTTTTTTCTTTTTAGAGATTGAAACTCAGAACTATGAACTAAAGCCATTTCAGGCTCTCTTCTGGGCTCGCTGTGTGTCCAAATCTTCAGAGAAGCAGACCGAGGCTCCCAGTGGCCTGACTCAGTGAGCAACTCAGAACCAGGGTCAATTGCCTATGAAGATTGTTGTCCTCCTTCCTGTATTTGCTTCCACTTCCCCCCATTCCCTCCACTTTGAATCCAGATTTCTTCCAAGCATTATGTTTACATGAGAGAAGTAGTTTGTTAGATTCTATGGAGCAGAGTCAGGATAAAACAGGAAAATACTGAACCAGGTGGTTGGAGTATAAAAGTCAGTACTGGGACTGGGTTGAAGCCAGATCTGAAAAGGCAAGAGTTGGGAAGTCTGAAATAAAAGATCCAGTTGTGATCCTCCTGACAGAAGTGGTCCCGGTTGCCACTAGGAAAGAGGATGAAGGGTTTTGCTACCTATATTCCTTTGAACAGAGCAAAGACTTTCAAATGTCAAAGGAAACCATGGACAAAATGGAATAGAGAGAGTGACAGAGCAGAGACCATGATGTTAGCCATGAAGGCTGATCTCTTAGCAGCCATTTATGCTCCCAGAATTCAAGGCTTTGCAAGGATTTATAGCCCTGAGAGTTATTCTTCCAAGACATGCCATCAAAATGAAATAAGAGAAGTGTTTGAGATGCCCTATTCCAGTCCTGGCTCAAGCGTATTCCTCAATGGTAGGTTCTATCAGCTTCAGAGTGTTGCCTTTCTTTAAGATACTCCAATAAATCCAGCATGATACTGGCATAGCAACAGAGTCACTAATCAATGGGATTTAGCTGAGGACCTGCCTATAAACCCATACTGCTATGACCACCTGATTTTTTTTCCAGAAAAACACCAACAATGCATTTTTCCAGAAATACACCAACAATGCATGTTAGAGAAAAAAAAATAGCATGTTCAACAAAATGGTGTTGGTCAAACTTTATAGTTATATGTAGAAGAATAACATTCACTCCTTATCACAAACCACATAGAAAAGCCAATTCCAAATGGATCAAGGACCACAGCATAAGATCTGATACTTTGAATCTAAAAGAGGAAATTATAGGGCATATTTTTAACTGGTAGACACAGAAAAGGACTTTATGAACAGGACCCTGATAGTCCCCATTCTGTTCCTTGACTGAATGGCTCTCCTCTTGTTCCTCATGCTGGAAAATGTTCCTCAGGCTTCCTTGCCTACCTTCTTTCTGCCCATCTTTTGACTGTCTACTTAACCGTTGATCTCATTATTCTGATTCAACTTTCCGGAATCTGAGAGAGCATTATGTCCTCTCACTATGTATTTTTCCAGTAGTTTCTACTTTCTTTTCGTAGAATTTACCAGAACCATAACAAATTGTTTGATATGTTTCATAATAGCGCCTGCTAGTATATGCATGCAATCTTCTTTTGTGCTTCTATGTGTTTGCATTAACTCCATTTGATGTACATTATGCACATAATAAATGCTTATTAGTCATATTTTTAACCTATTATTGGATAGATTTTAAAATAAAAGTCATATGACATCATTTTGAGTCTTTTTAGAAGTTCAAATAAAATTAAAAGATACCCCATATAATTTTAAAGAGCTGCGTTGATGACTAGAGGCTCAACTCAGTTAACAACCTTATTATCTTATTTGTATATCACAGATGATTTTAATATAAATAACTGAAAATGCATTATTCTAAAAAACACACAATCATGAAGTTAATGAACATTCCAAATTTGTACACTATAATTACAAAACACTAATCACTAACAATTTCAGTAATTGCTCTTTAATAATGTTTCACACAATAGAGAGGAGACATAGAAGGCATATAGTAATATTACTCAGTTTCCAGAAAAAAAGAAACAGCCGTGTTAAAGATCATACAAGGGAAACTGATGAATTAGAACTTCAGTGATTATGGAGAGGTTGGAATATTGCAGGTCCAGAGTCCAACCATCTTGAGCTATTTTAGCCTCTTAAATACCATTTATCAGCTACCTCATGTATGTAACATTCTTGTGATAATGTGACAAAAGAAAATGTTTTGGAATGCATGAACAGACCCCATCAACCCAACTACCCACATACCAAGTTTCCATTACAGAGTATCTTATTCCATGGCAGAGGGTTCCACAATTTACCTCTTTCCTGATGTTTATAACAACACATTTAAAAAGTCCCCATTTATGATTTACTGTTCTGATAATGTAAATAATAATGTGAATTAATACAATTTAAATCTATTCATACAACCATACAATGCTGAAATGTGGTATTAGTGCTCCTAAGCAATAGCCACTTTTATTTGGTTGCAGAATAAAGCCATACCTTATCTATCTGCAATGTATGGATCTATCTATCTATCTATCTATCTATCTATCTATCTATCTATCATCATCTGCCTGTCTGTCTGTCTATTCTAACCATACAACTTTCAATTAGGAATATAGTTCACTAAATCTATCTATAGTCAAGTCAATCAGGTGCTTCAGATTATTTTCAAAAGAAGTAGAGCAAAAATAAATCCATGCTTGTATGCACTTACTTTCTAATGGTGACGGTTAAGGTCTTAGTAAAAAGTAAGTTTGGCACCTTTAGAGTACAAATTGGAGTAAATTCTAGCATCTCTTTTTTGCCTTTGCCTAAAGACCTGGAATATTCACATGTTCACTTGGCCAAAGACAGATGGCAGCTTCTCAGTCTGCCTAGGCTTAACAGTTGTTCTACTAGCACAAAGCACCCAAGGAGCTTGGTCCACCATCTGTGATCTGTATCTTCTTCCTCACTGTATAAATTTCATACAATACAAAAGACTAAAAAACTTCATGCTGTGGATTTTGGTGTGATTCATTCTGGGACTTAAGTGCTGAAGGTCATTATTTGTACAAATCAGTGATGGTTGGGTCTTGATACAGTAACAAGTACCACCCAATATTCAAACACTTTCACACACACACACACACACACACACACACAAACACAGTCATGCACATAGACACACACATACACATATACTTTGTACACACACAGGTTTTAAATCTCACACAAATTTGATGCCCAGAAGAAGCATTAAATTCCCTGGAGTTTAAACTACCTGGAGTCACTGACCCTCAGGTTGATGGTAACTCAGTACTTGCTACTATAAATCACTAGATCAGGAACAATATGTTTTTGGTCAGGGATTACTACTGTCACAGGTCATTTTCAGGCATAAATAACATCAAGTATGGCCACTGAGGGGAAGAAGTGAAGTAGAAAAATCTAGGAGTTTCCTCAAAGGAGTGTGATGCTGAAAGGCCCTCATGGGAAGAGCGGGAAAGGCAATGTCTGTGTGGCTTCACAGCTCTAAGTAGTTATACTTCATTCACACTTTCAAAGCACAGTGGTTTTATGTCATGGTCTTCAAATTTATTTCTTCTTTATCTCTGAAAACTTTCTCTTTCAGATCGTTATTCTTATAAATATGAACCACGCAAGTGAAGTTTTTTCTATAGCATTGAAAGGTGGAGCATGTCCTTACCTTTGCTGAATAAAATGGGTTTTATCTAAAGTTTTATCCTATGTTATCCCATTGTTGTGTAGAGGTCACAGATATTTGATAATAAAATCATAACGAACTTGCTTTTGGAATGAAGAAAATAAAAGATTTTTCAATGAACAGATGGCACCTTTCAGTTTACAGAAAAGATTGGAAGCTGCTCTGTTTTCAAGAGAATGATATGCAATATTTATATTTTTATTTTATTTTTGGATAAATAAGTTTGGTAAGTACATAGACAAATAAAGTAAAGGAAAAAATAACAAGTATTGTTAGAGAGCACATAGATAGATAGATAGATAGATAGATAGATAGATAGATAGATAGATACATAGATACATAGATACATAGATAGTTAGATACATAGATACATAGATAGGTAAGTAGATAGATACATACATAGATACATAGATGATAGATGATTGATTGATTGATACATAATTGATGATGATAGATAGATAGATATAGAAAGAAAGAAAGAAGGAAAGAAAAAAGGAAAATAAACAAACATGATGAAACTGGGCACTCAGAACATCCATCAGAAATGGGGAAATGGCGAAGCCCCTTTAAGGTATTTCCCTGGAGTTCTTCATCATAGATCCCTGTGAAGAACATTGACCCATCAAGTGAAGCATCTGAGTAAAAGACAAGCAACTAGCAATACAGACAATAACATCAAATGCATTGTGAATATCAGGCATAAACAGACTGAAAATGTTCATGTATCAGCTAACTATCTTGATTATGATTTTTCTTGATGAATGAGCTTCCAAGGCTGATCTTTATTATGTCTACTGCAGGGACTTTTATATCATCAGATTAGCAGTAGTAATGTCTGTTGGAAATGCTTTAGCTTCTAGCTTCTCTCTAGAACTTGAGGTGTTTCCCTTTTGGTCACAGAGTTTGAGCTATTATCTTTAGATAATAGACATTGGAAGATACTTAAACTGTCTGGGTCTGATGTGAAGAGGCAACCTCCTTACAGAACCAGTTTTAGTGAGCTCAGACAGTACATGGCAATTTAATCAATATAATGCATACTACTGTATGTCATTAAAACTGTCAATATGTATGTGATTTTCCCCTTTTTTATGACATTTGCTACAAATATGTCCCTCCAACACAGGGTAATTGGTTTCCTTTATCTATTTTGTCTTTCTGTAATATATCACCAAGATCTTCAACTGAATTCTTAGTAACATCACCATAATTTGAATTATTTCTTCCTTTGATGGATGCCTTATATCTTTGAGAAATATGTTTGGAGATGACTTATAGCATTTAACATTTTATTTTCTATTTAACATCAAAAAGTTCATAGACTATTTCTTTCTTCTTTCATAAAATCTAATGCATGGGCCAACATAGTAATTTTTATTTTCTAAGTTTTATTTAACTGAGTTTCCTGCTCCAGTTGTAAAAATTTTAGTTTCGATTATTTTGTCAGATTCCTTACAAGTTACTAGAAGTTATCAATAATGATATATAATAAAGCATAGTTTAGCAATTACTAAATACAAGGTATGGTGTAAGGGAAGACAGAAAGCAGCATGTTTTAATGGACACAATAATACAGTTGTACAGGAAAAATGACATCATTGGTTCCAGCTTGGTATGATAATCATGGTTGATAATAACTCATTTGATAATTCAAAAAAGTATAAGACAGCATTTTGAATGTTTCTATCTCAAAAAGATATATATGACAGTATGAAAACAAGATCAATTTCTCAATCTAATAATTACACCCAGTACGTATCTTTTGAGGTGCCTCTTTATATCCTTATATATGTTCCAAATTTGTTAATTAAATTTTAAACATTGAGCTTGTGAGATGGCTCAGTGAGTAAAAATGCTTGCTGCCTGTGTAATAACTTGAGTTCAATCCTCAGGACCCACATGGTTGAAGAAGAGAGCTGACTCCTAGAAGGTATCCTCTCACTTCTACACAAAGACAGAACCACAGGCATACACAGTAAAACTAACAACAACACACTCATGAATTCAAACAAATGCAGTTCAAAGTTTTTACATCAAGAAAATACTTGAAATAGCATTACAATTATAGCTTTATAAGGAACTGTTAAACCCATCCTATTGCATAAAACACTGTATAATATTAGCACTAAATACAATATGACCCCTATCAGCATAATCTACTGAAAACCATGGGTTAACTTATCACAACTTCCTAAAACTAGGATCAGCCAAAGTACATAATATAAAACATATTTACATAAAAACAAACAAGAAAATTAAACCAAGTGAGGCCTTCTGCCCTGACAACTTATTATAGCTGAAACTCCATGGACACATTTGCTTCCATGGAGACTTCCAAGGGAAACTGGGCAGGACTGACATCTGAAGGATGGGGGTTATCAAGGGAGCAGCACCAATCTTTATTCTCATGAGTGAGAGCTCATGAGCTGCCTCAGCTTATGTGTGCTGCTACTAATCTCTAGTTTATCTTTTTGCAGGCACAGCTAGGTCCAATGCACCTCTAGCTGCAGATCTCCTCTTTCAGCTTCTTCAGCAACTGGTCCTCACCAGCATCCAACATCATGCTTGAGGGCATCAGCTTATCCCCAAAGCACAGCGGACATGCAGGCAATGAGAAACAGGGAGGTTCCAACTTGCCATTGCTTTCCCCACTTCACACCCATCGTTCTTTTCCAGATGTCTTTTCTGCCAGCTTCAGACCTAATCCTACAAGCAAAAGCAGATTTCAACATAATGTTCAACAAATACTCAAATTGCCTGTGGACAACTATTATGATAAACTTCATATTTATAGTCTTCCTTGTATTTCTGCATCCTTAACATATGAATGTTTACAACAACAACAAAATGCTTAGTTTTCTTGGTAGAATTCCTAAAAGCAATGCACTAATTCTATTAGATTTTGAGGGTAGGAAACAATTGTAAATATATGCAAATCCTATTGTCCAAGTGGCATCTCAAAGATTGTGGCATACATGAAATGTATTTAAAAGAAACTATGTTGTAATTGTAAAGTTAATTTTCATTCTTTTCTAAACAATGAATTTACTAGTAATGATACATTGTTAAAATTTAGACTCAAAATCTTCCAATAGAGGTCACGTTTTTCTGTTTTAGATTTCTCATATTTATATAATGAAATTCACACTGTGGCAATTTAACACCAAAACATTTATAAATATTTAAGTAATGCTCATTTATGTATATGGAATTTTGTCATTTCCTACTTTTTATAAACGACATATGAAGCAATTTGAGTCATCCAAAGTTTAGAGACAAAATAATACTAATATTAATGTAGGTTGCCAGGGCTCTGAGCAAAAGAAATGTTGATAGTGTTAAGTGGTATATATCAACTATAAAAGCTGAAATGAGTCACGGTGCTAGGTGACAGCGATGTCTACATAGCATGAGAAGGATTTAATACTACATAAGTGTATATGTATATTGGTTAAAATACAGCATTATACATCTTTTACTATAAGAAACATGGAAAAATTTAAAGAAATAATACATTGCAAAATGTACCCTGGGATTCCATCTCACACCAGTCAGAATGGCTAAGAACAAAAACACAGGTGGCAGCAGATGCTGGTGAGGATAAGGAGAAAGAGGAACACTTTTTGTTCGTGGGATTGCAAGTTGGTACAACCACTCTGGAAATCAGTCTGGTAATTCCTTAGAAAGCTGGATATAATACTACCTAAGGACCCAGGTATACCACCCCTGGGCATATACCCAAAAGATGCTCAAACATATAACAAGGACACATGCTCCACTATGTTCATAGCAGCCTTATTAATAATATCCAGAAGCTGGAAAGAACCCAGATGTTCTTCAAAAGAGGAATGATTACAGAAAAAGTGGTACATTTACACAATGGAGTACTACTCAGATATTAAAAACAATGAATTCATGAAATTCTTAGGCAAATGGATGGAATTAGAAAATATTCTGAGTGAGGTTACCCAATCACAAAAGAACACACATAGTATGTACTCACTGATAAGTGGATATTAGCCCAAAATCTCAGAATACCCAAGATGCAATTCATAGACCACATAAAGTTCAAGAAGGAAGACTTAAAGTATGGAGGCTTCAGTCATTCTAAGAAGGGGGAACTAAATACTCACTGGAGGAAATATGGAGCCAAAGTGTGGAGCAGAGACTGAAGAAAAGGCCATCCAGAGACTTCCCCACCTGAGGATCCATCCCATATACTGACACCAAACCCAGACACTATTGTGGATGCCAAGAACTGCTTGCTGACAGGAGCCTGATATAGCTGTGCCATGAGATGCTCTGCAAGAGCCAGACAAACACAGAGGTGGAACTTGAGGCCAACCATTGGACTGAGTATGGAGTCCCCAGTGGAGGAGTCAGACAAAAGACTGAAGGAGCTGAAGGAGTTTGCAACCCCATAGGAAGAACAACAATATCAACCAACTAAACTCCCCAGAGCTCCCAGATCCTACCAACCAAAGAGTACACATGGAGTGACCCATGGCTCCAGCCGCATATATAGCAGAAGATGGCCTTGTTGGGCATCAATGGGAGGAGAGGCCCTTGGTTCTGTGAAGGCTCGATGCTCCAGTATAGGGGAATGCCAGGACAGGAAAGCAAGAGTGGGTAGGTGTGTGGGGGAACCCCCTCATAGAAGCAGAGGGAGGCGTGATAAGATGGGGGTGTTTCTAGAGGGAAAGGGGATAACATTTGAAATTATCTAACAAAAGTTTATATATATATATATAAAATTTTATTTTTTTGGATAAGTGGATATATTATTATTAAGCTTTTATATATAAATAACTTTAGTTTTACAAATAAAAATATTAAATGTCTCAGGACAGCAGAAAATAAAATAAATAAATATCAGCTTCCTATTTGCTCTTCAGACATTTGTCATAAGATTGTTACCATCCAGTCTACACATTTGTTCTTTCTGTCTGACCAGGGAATTCTGTGATCTTCCAAGTAACCACTCTTTTTGCAATAAAGGCCTAAGTTAAGTCTAAGGCATGAAAAAATATTTATATTGAGTATTTATGCATTGTTGTTGGTGACAACACTCAATATGACTGTTGGAGGGATAGACACATGAAGATTTGTTTAGTTTTACTTTGTTCTTTGGGGACAATGTTTTCTTTCCTAACATCTCAGAGTTAGAGGTTTATACCTGTGTTCCAGTTTGTAGCCTATGTAGACAACCTTTGATCCATAGTTGAAACTACTTGGTGTGTGTTTCTAATATACATACAGTGAGTCTTCTCTTTCAGTTTATGAGAATTTCTTTCTTTTCTGTATGCTATTATAATGTCATACCTAGCTTTCTACATTCACATGCAAAATGAACATTTTGTAATAAGTTGTTATAACAACTTTGGTGCTTGTATAATTCTAGAGTCTGCAGATATGTTTCATGTGTGCTATCTTTACCTCTTTAAAAATATATATTTAAGTACTTCTAATACTGTCTCTTAGTCTTCCTTTTCTGGAAAGCACTTCCTACTGTTTACCATTTCCACAGCTATAACCCTGCCATAGCCCCAAGATTCTGTTCTGTGCAGAAAAGAACAGACAGCTCAGTGACACAAAGAGACTGCCCTAAGCCATCATAATCATTCCAATCTTGTTTGCCAGCCATTTGGAAGTTACTCAAAGATGTTTATTCCTGTCATTCATTAACTACTTATCAAACATTTGCTATGTGACAAGGACCACCATATTTTGCTGTGTGAAATGCCATTAAATATTCTCTTCTCCATTGAACATGTCACTAAAGGACAGGATGGAAGCATTATTAAGTGAGATGAGATGTTGCTGAGCCAAGACTAAATATAGACTAGAGAAGATAAATAAAGATTTTTGAGAGACAAAATTTCAGGGGGAGAGACTATCACAAAAAGGCACAGAAGAAAAAAACATTATGAGCGCATGTTAGGAGTAAAGATCCAGATATGGTGAATGATGGGTTATATAGACACTTGACTTTGTCTCTGTAGGTAAAATAAATGTTGTCTAATTCATTTTTCATGTTTCTGTGACAAAATACTTGTCAAAAACAACATAAAGAATAATTGGTATTGGCTTACAGTCTCTGTGTTTCAGACTGTCACAGTGGAAAAGGAATTAAGAGCTCATGACTGCAGAATTACACTGAGGGCAGAATTACACTGAGGGCTAGAGTATCCTCGCATCACAGTGGATGAGGAAGAGGAAGCCAAAACCAGAATCAGAGGACAAACTACAATCTCAAATGCTCATGTCTGGTAACTCTACTCCTAACAGCTGGGCCTCATCTCCTCAAGGACCCACAGTCTGGCAAAACACTGCTCACAGCTGAAACTAATGCTTCAAACAGCTTTTAGAGAATATGTCAGATTCAAACAATCAGATACTAATAAGACTGTTTGGGAGTAAATACAACTTGCCTTTTATTTGTAGTGTTCACATTAGTTATAGATAATAATAAACCAAGAAGACATTGTGGTTAGGAAAGAAATACAATTATGAAGCTACCCCAGTCATCATCTATTTCACAGAATGGAGTGCTTTGAAAGGGATATTATTAGAGTGAAAATATTACTGAAGGTGGAATAAGATTATATGCTTTTATATCTGATCAGTGTTGTGAATGGAAGAGTGAAGAACAGCTCCAATCCCTTCATCTCAACAAACATGTAGAGGTTATATTTTACTAAGAAAGTAAAGTTTGGGAAAAAATGAGTCGTGCATTTACAGTGAGAGTTATAGCTCAAAATACCCAATGATTTGGCTAAAAGGACATTGTAGATCAGGTGTGGGGCATGCCTACAGTTATAGCATTTGGAAGACGTGGAAAGAGAATCATGAGTTCAAGGCCAGCCTGGATTACAGGGTAACATGAAGGCCAGCATGAGCTATATAGACTGATGTACAAATGTCTGTTTCTGTGTATATAAGAGAGAGAGGTTGGAAGACAAAGAGAAATACAAATACAGAGACAGAGACAGAGAGAATGAACAAAGACCACAGGATGTTTGTATTTAACTTGTGTACAAAATATTTTACGCATAAACTAGAGAATCATTAATATATAGTTGATAAGAAAAGTTAGGAATGAATGAACTCACCAAAAATGGATATTAATATGTGGAAAATAGTAAATGAACTAATTCTTAAAGTCCTACAAAGTAATTAATACATTAGATTTATGACAGAAGCAATCAAAAGACATTGAAAAGCAACTAATAAAAAAGAATGTATATATCCTTTCTCAAACAAATGGTCACTGACATTATCGCAGACTGTGAAAGCTGTCATGAAAGCCAGGTAATTATCCAGTGATTTTAGAAACTTTGCAGTACTTAGTGGCCCACACACAAGAATTATAGGCTTGCTTTAGTGGTGAGGCTAATGCTACATTAAAGGAGTCTGTCAAAAGGAAGCTTGAAGGCAGCAACTATACACAATTTCTGGCTTAATTTTATTAACATATGTAGTGAAAGTAAATTTGTTTCAGACAATGAAACCAACACACGTGTATTTATATTCTGTTTTAAAGATGATATAGAGGCAGCTGGAGAGGTGGCTAAATGGTAGAAAGAAGTCCTGAGTTTAATTCCCGGCATCTACGTAGTGGCTCAAAACTGTCTATAATTCTAGTCCCATAAATTTCGATGCCATCTTCTGGAAAGTAGATGTGCATAAAGACAAAAAACCCAAATACATAAATAAATCTGAAAAATAAATATATAAAGATGGTATGAGAACCATGACATAACAGGGAAATTTGTCCAAAATGGAAAAAAAAAATGATAATACAATACATACAAGGAAGTAATTGAAGACAATGTACTTACATAGGCAGGTGAGAAATGTGAAGGTTAATCTCAGATGCTAGACAAAGCAATTCATCTTTAACCGCTGTGATATAAGGTAATGAATGATCTCTAAACCAAGTTGATGGACCAAGACATCCTCATCAACTATTGTTTGCTTTTATGAAATAGAAATAATAGATTTTCCTTTGTATAAAATATATTAAGAATGACACTATCATATAGAATCGCAAGAACTACTTAAATGTTCTTTCATTAAAAGAACACTTATTGAACTCTTGCTGTTTTCTGGTCACAGAAAAACAACCACAGAAAGGAGTAGAGGCAAAGTCCTTACTTTGTCAAGGTGAGGACAAATGCAAAAATATATTCCAAAGCCAACTTTTATGGGGAAACATGAAATTGGGTTCAGAAAGCATAATTTGTGAATTCATGCAGACAATAAGGGAAAAGTGAAGCTCATGATTAAATAGAACATGCTTAGAACAACACAGCTTAATCATCCAACTTGCTAAATCAAGCTTAATCTGGTTCAGGAGATAGTGAAACTTAGTCCCTGTATGCTACGAATGTATTTGTTTAATTTTTTTAAAATTATGTATATACACAGAACAAGGTGTTTGGGAAGTTTATTGACTATATTATATTACTGGAGAAAGATTTGTTGTGTCTTTTTTCAATTCATTCCCCAAAACTGAAGCAAGTAATTAGATAATTATACTTCATTTTTTGCAGCATTTCATTATAGCCTGCTACCTTATCAAATTGCATATTTTTATAACACGGGGCTCAAAAAAAACTTCACATTAGTACTTTGTTGCTCTGAGGGTGATATTAAATCTTTCAGAGGAAGGTCAATAAAACAAATACAAGTCTTTATTGCTTATTGCAATTGAATAGCTAAATTAGCATGCTGCAGGCATTGTAACCTAAATCATAACCCAATTGAACTGATTATAAAGAGGCACTGATAAATGAGTTGTTTTAATAAGCACTTATTTATGGATTTGTTATCAGCATTACTTCCATTAAAGTAAAATAATTAGGATGCTGAATCAGATCAAGATGATGGGGCCACAAAGCAACATCTTTTCTTTGGAAGAGAACACAAGAGTGCTCTGAAGAATGTGAGGCAGTATTCTCTAATGAACACAAATTCTTTTTCTAATTATTCCATTGCTCAGAGAAAGACAGCTATTTAATTTTTTTATTTTAAAAAGGCTTACAAGTAAACACCAGCCTCAGTTTCTATCAGTATGTACAGACAGGCAAGAACCAGCAGCCATGTGTCTTCTTTAGCATCCAGGATGTTTTGTCTTAGACACTATGAAATGTAAAGGGTCATTGTGGTACAACCACTCAAGTGAAAAATGTGATTTCATTGCTATTCGTTAATGAGTTTATTAGGATACAGCCAGAGTCTGAACAGGGAAACCCATAAATCCATCCTGAGTCCTCTGGTCTTTGAGGTCAATTGGACACTGAACCTCAAAACTAACTTACAATCATATCCACCCATATTTCTATGACACTTCCAGATGCCATATGATAGGTGTGGAAAGGGTATAGATAAGATTTCCAGCCCATCTGATTCAGGTATCCTTCATCCATTTTCCTCTTCTGACCCATTATCCAGAACTTATACATGCATATTGCCTTTTCAGTGATGTTTCTGCAGTTACTATGCAGTTAAGTATGCTGTTATATCAAGAACTTATAAAATGAAAAGACTCTTAAAAAGCTGATATTTCAGTCCTGTTGATTTGCTTATAAAATGTATGTGTCTCTTCTACATAGTGTATTATAAAATTAGTTATTTGGATATGATATTGACCTATGAGGGAAACTGAGACAGGAGTTGATTAAGGAACAAAGAGGTTATTTAGAATGCTAAGAACTACAACAGAGAAGCAGCAATTTGTGCAGGCTGGGTATATACTATTGTAGTGTCTGACAAATTATGAACATATTTCCCAGGTAAAATCTACAGATACTGATATAATTACATTGGTTTTCTCTCAAGAATTTAAATTGGTACAAGCAGGTGTGAGGCTGTAGACTGTGACAGATAGCCTGGCCCTCTGGTGGAGCACAGGCTTAACCAGTAGGGTTTACCCTACAAGGGACCGAAAACTGTTTTGCCAACACTCCCAGGAGTCCCTTGACTTCTGTCAAACAGCTCAACCCCCACAACCCCCTGTAGAGAGGTCTGTCATGAGAGGTTTGTCTTGTAGGAGCAACACACCCAGCCCTCTCACATACAGATAAGGTATCCTTAAACTCTCAGACCAAGCTCCTCCTCAGGTAGAGGCATGGCCACGCCCCCAAGCCCCTCTTTAGGTAGAGGCATGGCCACACAGCCCCAAGCCATCCCATGTTAATGAGACACCAAGAGACATAGTCATGGCCCTTCCCAGTTACTATTTCTGCCTCGCCCCTCCCAGACGGCGTGGGGGTACAGTTTCATCCACTCCATGCCACTCAACATAATGACAATAAATGTCTTAGAATTATGGATTGTCTCTATTCATCTTGACCTGCTGTGGAAAGTGAGGGATCTGGCCTTTGATTAAGGAGACGCATCTAATCTCTCGCTGAGGGCATCTCAGCGCTTCCAGATGGCATCCATTCACCCAAGCCAAAGCAGCTACCCAGCACCCAAGCCACCAACCGGGTCCGTGGCAGGATGTCAGCTGAGCTCTGTGTCCCAGGTCCCGCAGCATCTGGCAGCATCCACGATGCCCAGAGCCTGGGACTCCAGAGTAAGCTGCAGCATTCCCCAGGAATGGCCCCATCCCCCACCCACAGGCGGTGTCCTGGTAGCTTCTCATAGCCCCCACCTGCCCGTCAGACTGTGGGCAGAGGCGTGCGGCCACTTCTTGAGTGTCTTGTCCCTCCCAGAGCAACAGTGCCCAGAGCAGACAAGCGAGGCTCTACTCTCCACCTCACCGGTTGTTTCCACAAGCAGGCTGGCAAAATGTCCTGTAAGAAAGTTTAAGAGATGTGTAGGGCCATTCTGTAAAATGAAACGGGAAAGAACACAAAGAGAGAAGTTATTGAGAAAGGAGAATTAGAGAAAGAATATCCTTTGAGGATATTCTTTTCTAGGATTTGAGGATATCCTTTTCTGTATAATTTTTATTTTTTTCATAGATTCATACAGATATGTTATGACCGTGGAAATACACACATATGTTAATATTCTCTCAACATTTATTTTAAGTAAATACATTTTCAGTGAATTTTAAAGATTTTGTTTTTAATTGTAACCATGTGGGTCACAAGTCTTGGAATTTTTCCTCTCGTAAAAGATGCTTCAGTCACTGCATCACCTAAATTAAAAATTCTCCTTAATAGACAAGTGCAGAGGAAATTTCAACTCTTGAGCAGAGTAGATATGCAATTCATCTAGTTTATTAACTTTGAGATGAGAGTAAAATACTTTTATTTATTTTATCTACATTCCAGCCATTGCATTCCCTTCCTGGTAACTGCTCCCACAGTTCCTCGTCTTATTCCTCTTCCCCCTTGCCTCCAAGAAGGTGCTGTCTCACCCCCCACCCCCACCAGGCCTCCTTCTTCCCTGGAATCTCAAGTATCTCAAGGATTAACTGCATCTTCTCTCACTGAGGCCAAGGCAGGCAGTTTGCTGCTATATATGTGCTCAGGGGGTCTCAAACCAGCCCTTGTAGGATACCTGGTTGTGCTCAGTCTCTGGTAGCTCTCTGGGGTCCAGATTAGCTGAGATTGCAGGTCTTCCTATGGGGTTTCTATCCCTTTCAGCTTCTCTGCCCTTCTCCTAATTCAACTATAGCTGCTGGTAGAGCCTTTCAGAGGACATTCATGCTAGGCTCCTGAGTGCAAGCACGCGATAGCATCAGGAATAGTGTCAGGGTTTGGTGCCTGCCCATGAAATGGATCCCAAGTTGGGCTGGTCATTGGAGCACCTATTTTTCAGTCTCTTCTCTATTTTTGTCCCTGCAGTTCTTTTAGAAAGGAACAATTCTGTGTCAGAAATTTTGACTGTGGGTTAGTAGCCCCATTCTTCCTCTTGAGGCCCTGTCTATCTACTGGAGGAGGACCCTTTGAGTTCCCTCTCTCCATTGCTGGGAATTTTGGCTAAGGTCACCCCCATTGAGTCCTGGGATTCTCGCACCTCCCAGATCTCTGATACATTCTAGAGGGTCCCCTACCTCCCAACTTCTGAGGTTGCATATTTCAGTCATTCTGCTTGCTCTCAAGACTTCACTTCTGTTCCCCCTCCCTTACCTGATCTTGTTCCCCTTTTCTCCTCCCTCTCCCCTCTCCCACCCAAATCCCTCCCTCTTTCTCCCTGGCCTTTCTGCTTGTTAAAGTTGTTAAATTGTGTGGGTTGTATCCTAGGGATTCTGTAATTTTTGGCTAATATCTACTTACTTGTGAGTACACATTGTGCATATCCTTTTGGGCCTGGGTTATCTCACTCTGGATGACATTTTCTACTTCCATCCATTTGCCTGCAAAATTCATGATGTCCAGTTGACACTGTTGCTCCCTCCATGGGACTGCAAACCCCCTCAGCTCCTTCAGTCCCTCCCTTCTCCAACTCTTCCATCTGGAGTCCATGCTCAGTCCAATGGTTGGCTCTGAGCATCCGCCAGACCTCCCTGGAACTCCTAGAGACTGGACCACCATCCAAAAAATACACATGAAGGGACCATGGTGCTGGCCACATATGTGGCAGAGAAGGGCCCTGTTGGCCATCAGTGAGGGGAGAGGTCCTTAGGCCTGAGGGTGTTAGATGCCCCAGTGTAGGGGAATGCCAGGGAGGGGAGACGGGAGTAGGTGGGTGTGTGGGGGAGCACCCTCATAGAGGAAGGGGAAGGGTATGGAATAGGGGGGTTCCAAAGGCAAAAACGTTTGAAATGTATATAAAGTAAATATCCAAAAACAAAATTAAAAAAAAAAAAAAAAGATTATGGGAAACGTTTCTCAGAGAAGATATCCACTTGCTTGTTAAAATTACTTTACTACTGATTTTTAAATTTTATATTTTCCATATCTAGACTGTCAGATTAATTGATTTGTATTTAAAAATGGGTAAATAGATTGATAGATTATCAATAATACTGCTTATGTAAATATTTTACTTTATTTTTTGGTAATGTGATATAATTTACACAAACTACAGGTTGATATTTTCTGACTGAGTTGATTGTTTTAACAATATGATGGTATGAAATGATTTTTAGATGGTGTCTTTTGCCTTACAGAAGCTTTTCCATTTCTTGAGGTCCCACTGGGCCATTGGTTTTCTGTTCAGGAAATTTTCCCCTGTGCCAATGAATTCCAGGTTCTTTCCCACATTTTCTTCTATTAGCTTCATTGTATCTGGTTTTATGTTGAAGTCCTTGATCTACTTGGACTTGATCTTTTTGCCAAGTGATAAATATGGATCTATTTTCATTCTTCTACATACAGACTGCCAGTTAGACCAGTACTATTTATTGAAGATAGTTTCTTTTTTCTACTGTATGTTTTTGGCTTCTTGTCAAAGATCAAGTGTCCATAGATGTGTGAGTTTATTTCTGGGTCTCTGATTCTATTCCATTGACCGACTTGTCTGTCTCTGTAACAATACCATGCTGTCTTTAACACTGTTGCTTTGTAGTACAGCTTGAAGTCAGAGATGGTGACTTCCTAAGAAGATTGTTTATTGTTGAGAATTGGTTTGGCTATCATGGGTTTTATGTTTTTGGGGTATGAAATTGAAAACTGCTCTCTCCGTGTGTGTGAAGAATTGTGTTGGAATGTTGATGGGATTGCATTGAATCTGAAGATTGCTTTTGATAAGATGGCCATTTTCACTGTTAATCCTACCAGTAAATGAGCTTGAGATCTTTCCATCTTCTGAGGTCTTCTTTGATTTCTTCAGGAATTTAAAATTCTTATAATATAGATCTTTTTCTTGCTTGGTAAGAGTTATGACAAGGTATTTTATACTGTTTGTGGTTATTATGAATGTTGTTGTTTCCCTAATTTCTCAGCCTGCTTACCATTTGTATAACAGAAGACTACTGATTTCTTTGATTTAATTTTATATACCACCACTTTGCTGAAGTAGTTTCTCAGCTGTTGGAATTTTCTTGTGGAAATTAGGGGATCGCTTATGTATGCTATCATATGATCTGCCTATAGTGATACTTTGACTTCTTACTTTCCAATTTGTATCCCATTGATTCCCTTTTGTTGTCTAATTGCTCTGGCTAGAACTTCAAGTACTATATTGAATAGTTAGGGAGAGAGTGGGCAACCTTGTCTTGTTCCTGATTTTAGTGGGATTGTTTCTACTCTCTCTCCATTTAATTTGATGTTGGCTGATTGTTTGCTATGTATTGCGTTTACTGTGTTTAGGTATGTGCATAAATTCCTGACTCTCCAAGACTTTTAACATGAAAAGGCATTGTATTTTGTCAAAGACTTTTTCAGCATCTAATGAGATAATCATATGACTTTATTCCTTGAGTATGTTTATACTGTGTTGATAGATTTTTATATATTGAACCACCGCTGCATTCCTGGAATGAAGCCTACGCGATTGTAGTGAATGATAGCTTTGATGTGTTCTTGGATTCAGTTTGCAAGAATTATTTTCCGTATTTATGCATCGATATTCATAAGTGAAATTGTCCTGAAACACTCTTTATTGGGACATTGTGTTGTTTACATACCAGAGTATCTGTGGCTTCACAGAATTAATTAGGTAGTGTTCCTTCTGTTTCTATCTTGTGGATTAGTTTGAGGAGTATTAGCATTATCTCTTCTTTAAGGTCTGGTATAATTCTGCACTAAAACCATCTGGCCCCTGCGTTAGCTTTTTTTGTTGTTGTTTTTGTTTTGTTTGTTTGTTTAGTTGGTTGGTTTGGTTTGGTTTGGTTGGGGTTTTTATATGACAATTTGTATTTCCTCAGGGGTTATGCAACTGTTTAGATAGTTTACCTGATCTTGATTTAACTTTGATAAGTGGCATCTGTCTAGAAAAACATCTATTTAATCTAGATTTTCCAAATTTGTTGAGTATAGGTTTTTGCAGTAGGTTCTGATTTTTTTTTTTTTAATTTCCTAGGTTTACTGCTGTTATGACTCCCTTTCATTCCTGATTTTGTTAATTTGGATACTGTCTCTGGGCTTTTTACTTAGTTTGGCTAAGGGTTTATCTATCCTGTTGATTTTCTCGAAGAACCAGCTCTTGGTTTTGTTGATTCTTTGTATCCTTCTCTTTGTTTCTAACTGTTGATTTCAGCTCTGACTGCTGCTGTTTCCTACCATCTACTCCCTTGTGTGTGTGTGTGTGTTTGCTTCCTTCTGTTCTAGAGATTTCAGGTGTGCTCTTTATGAAGGCACTTAGTGCTATGAAATTTCCTCTTAGCACTGCTTTCATTATGTTCCATTAGGTTGGGTATGGGTTTTTTATACTTTATTTACTCAAATGTTTCCCCCTTTCCAGATCTCCCGTTTGGAACCTCCCCATTCCCTCCCCCTCCCCCTGCCACTATGGGGGTATTCCCCCACACAACCACCCATCCACTCTTGTCTTCCCTCCTTGGCATTCTCCTATACTGGTGGATCTAACACCCTCAAGCCCAAGGCCTCTGCTCCCCATGATGTCTAACAAGACCCTCCTCTGCCGCATATGTGGTCAGCACCATGGGCCCCTCCACTGTATTCTTTGGTTGGTGATTCAGTCTCCAGTAGTATCCAGGGGTCTGTTGTGTCCTCATTTTCATTGAATTCTATAAACTCTTAATTCATTTATTTTCTTTTTTTCCCTTGCCAAGTTCCATGAAGTGCTGAGAAGAAGATAAATTCTCTTGTTTGGGGATGAAATATTCTCAAGATATCTGTTAAATTCATTTGGTTCATAACTTCTATTAGTTTCACTGTGTCTCTACTGAGATTCTGTTTCAATGACCTGCCCATTGGTCAAAGTGGAGTATTGAAGTCTCACACTATTAATGTGTGAGTGTCAATGTGTGTTTTGAGCTTTAGTTAAAGTTTCTTTTACGAATGTGCGTGTCCTTGCATTTGTGGCATAGATGTTCAGAATTGAGAGTTCATCTTTGTGGATTTTTCGTTTAATGAATATGAAGTTTCCTTCACAATCTCATTTGACAACTTTTGGCTGATACTAACTTTTATCAGATATTAGATTGGTAACTCCAGCTTGTTTCTTGGAACCATTTGCTTGAAAAGCTTTTTCCTAGCCTTTTACTCTGAGGTAGCTTCTGTCTTTGTCATTGAGCTGTGTTTCTTATACAACAAAATGATGGGTCCTATTTAAGTATCCAGTCTGTCAACCTGAGTCTATTAGGGAATTGAGTCCATTGATATTGAGAGATATTAAAGACAAATGATTGTTGGTTCCTGTTATTTTTGTTGCTGGAGCTGGTGTATGTGTGCATGATAATCTTCTTTTAGGATTGTTGTGAAATGTTTAATTTCTTGTGTTTTCTTTGGTATAGTTATCCTCCTTGTATTGGAGTACCCTGTATAGGGCTGGATTAGTAGAAATATATTGTTTATATTTGGTTTTGTCATGAAATACCTTGGTTTCTCCATCTACGGTAGTTGAGAGTTTTGGTGGGTATGGTATCCTTTACTGGTGTTTGTGTTTTCTTAGGATGTAAATGTCATCTGTCCAGAATCTTCTGGCTTTTAGAGTCTCTGTTAAAAGTCTGATGTTCTGATGCATTTGCCTTTATGTTACTTGGCCTTTTTCCTTTACAACTTTTAATATTTTTTCTTTGTTCTGTACATTTAGCGTTTTGATTATTGTGTGAAGAGAGGATTTTTTTTTTCTGGTCAAATCTATTTGGTGTTCTGTAGGCTTTTTGTACATTTATGGCCATCTCTTTTTTTAGGTTTGGAAAGTTTTTTTCTAGGATTTTGTTGAAGCTGTTTTCTGGCCCTTTGAGTAGGTATTCTTCAACCACTTCTGTTTCTATTATTCTTAGATTTGATCATTTCATTGTGTCCTGAAATTCCTGGATATTTTTGGATAGGTATTTTCTTTGAGCAATGTGGCAATATTTTATATGGTATCTTCTATGCCTGAGATTCTGTCTTCTATGTCTTGTATTCTAATGGTGATGCTTATATCTGTAGTTCCTGATCTCTTTCCTAAGTTGCCCATCTTCAGTGTTGCCTCCATTTGTATTTTCTTTATTGTATTTATTTCCATTTTTAGTTCTTGAACTGTTTTGTTCAATTCCTTCACCTGCTTGATTGTATTTTCATGTATTTTTTAAGGGACGTGTTTTCTCTTTAAGTACTTCTACCTGTTTGCCTGTGTTTGCCTGTGTTTCTTTGAGGGACTTTTCTTATATCCTCCCTAAAAGCCTCTATCATTTCATAAGATGAGATTTTTTAAAGTGAGAATCTTGCTTTTCAAGTGTGTTAAGGTATCCAAGGCTTGCTGTGGTGGGGGAACTGGGTTCTAATGGTGTCAAATTGCATTGGGTTCTCTCTTATGATCCTGTACTTGCCTCTGGCCATCTGGTTATCTCTGGTGTTAACCAGAGATGGATAACCATCCTGGTGGCCAGGATGTCTCTGTGACATGGGTTAGAGCCAGTCTCCTAGTAGGCAGACAGGCTGTGTCCCTAGTTACTGTGGACCTCCTGGGAGGCAAACAGGTTGTAGGGTGTGGAAGGGTATCTGGACACTGATTTGGCCTAGGTGGGGAAGGACACAGGAAGGAAAGTGGAGCAGGGAGGAAGAGCTCCACAGGGTGGGTAGGTCCTGGTAGGCTCTGTGGGTGTCCCAGCTTGTGTGGGTATTTGGACAAGATTCTCAACTGTGACTTTGGTTACTTGGAGGCACGCAGGTTGTGGGTGTGGGAGGGTAGCAGGCCTGCTGATTTGGCATGGGTGGAAGACCTTTATTAGTGCAAACTTTCTATCTTACTTGCATCCTATTGCCAAATTTTCTAAGTGATATAATTGAGAGTGGGTGAACCTCCCTGTGACTCACACACATACTCCTAAAAGTTTAATCCACAACTAAAACTAGTATCCTATGGACTTTCATAGTGAGTAAGATTGTTTTGTTTTCAATACTTTCCTTGCACCTGATATAATTCAAAAATCACAGGAAGTGCACAACTTGATGGAAAGAAATTGACTAAGATGAAAACAGGGTAATTAAAAAGAAACAGGAAGAGAAAAAATTCTGGTGAAGAAATTACTTCCCCTGTACATGTCAATGATTTTGAATTTCTTAATAAGCAAGTTGTGACTATATGAGCTACACAGCCATACACAGAAGACACACAGAGAGAAAGAGAGAGAGAGAGAGAGAGAGAGAGAGAGAGAGAGTAGGGTTCATCTTCAGTTTGCTTAGCACAGTAACTAGTGAAAATATTTGTTTATATTCAGCAATTAGAGACGTAAAGAATGGAATTTTGACAAAGAAATATCCAAAACAAAGTACCAGGCATTTGTGTCCCATTCTTAATGAGTAAGAGCTGTGTGGTGAGGGTAACAATTGCTGCCAGAGCTCTTTTTCCATACTTTCAGAAGTGAGATTCTTTGCTGTACACTGAAAACCTAAGCATATTTCTCTTTCATGTTGAGTCTTAGAATAGCAATCTCTTTGGAGACTGGTTGTCTGATTTTCTCACTTGCATGACCAATCAGGCTTCACCGTAATCCAGCTAAAGCTGAGCCATTGATTGACATAAGGCATGGGGCCAGACAGATGAATTTCTCTGGTTTAAAGTTTAATGGAACAGATCTTTTGATCTCTGATTCTGTTAGGAATGTGAAGTCCATTTTCTCTCTCAGGTTTCTCTGGTGCTAGCACATTTGTTGTCCCACATATATCTCATGCTCATAAGTTGAATACAGTGCAGTGAGGTTAACATGGCTCACAATGATTTACATATTTCATGAGACATTAAGTTCATCACCATTTATTTTTGAGTTCTTCACCTAGTCAACACTAAAGTGACATAGGCTGTTTTAAACTCTAATGCTACAATGGATGTCTTATGTGAACATAAGCTAGAACATAGTCCTATGACCTTCATTTAGACTTTTTCTGCAAATAGTCCAAAATCAATCTGATGTGCATATAAACCACCAAATTAATAGCATTAATATATAACATTTTAATATATAAGCATGTATAGACATCGACCAGTATCTGAATCACTGGAAGACAAATGTGAAGGAAGCTATATTTGCAAGAAAATGACTTACTTGGTAGTTCCTGACTATTTTCATCCCTGCAGTCTTGAGATGGGTAAAATCTAATTGAAATTCTCTGATTCTGCATGTTTACTGAAATTTCTTCTTTGCTCATCTATAATCAAGTAAACACACATCCATTTGTCCATCCTGAGATATAGCAGAGGGATTTTCTCTTTGCAATCTTTCAAGGTCTACTCCAGCTTGAAAATCCTTATTAGTATTCAAAAATACAATGTTAAAGACATGAACATCCCATTTTTCAATGAACTCCTTCTTATGCATTTTTCAAATCCTTGACAGAAAAATGAGGATTAGGAACAGTTGAGCACTTTTACCCAAATTAAACCATATGCAAATGTGTAAAATGTTTAATAGAAATAGCCTAATATTAGCATGAAAATATAACAAAATATTTCAAAAATTCAATCCTTCTATAAGCAACATGAATGTGCTTCCCACTCTTAACTCTGTAGTACTCTTTGACCAGAAGTGATCAAGTACATTTTTGTTCTAATAGACCTTTCAGGGGAGTGCAAACTGTTGATAAGGCTGGTGAAGCAAGGCTTTTAACCTTTTTGCATTTAGGTCTCATAAGCAAAACCTAATGATAGCACATCACACGCTCAGAGCATGCCATGGGCATTGCATAGAAAATGAAAATTAGTTCAAAAAGCCTTTCAATTCTTGTGGCATAGTGTGGCTCATTTCCTGGCTATATATGAAAGAGGATCAGAAACAAAATGGGAAAAAAAAAATTCTACGGCTGTGAGTGAAAGCAGAGCCAGAGAAAAACAAGAGTATCGGAGGTTGAAATAGAAGCATGAGCAGCTGTAATTAGCGCCAATGTTTTATGAGAATTTAAAACAAGCCACTTCAACAATATAAACAGGCAGTGTGCCAGCTGAGATGGTGACTAGGACTGTAGCAAATCATGGTAAATATTGAACAATATGAAAGTAAATAGTGCCTGTGGATAAAAGTTCGACATCCATTCTAGCAGTTACAGTTTTCATTAAATTACCATCCATAATAAAAGTCATTCCACTATATTAATTTTGAAGTAAGACAACATTTAACACTGAAAATGGTTTTAAATAAAAGCATAGAATCTTCCCTTAACCTCATTAAACAGTCACACAAGGCAATTTTAATTACTGTGTGTTTGAGCAAGAACGAAATCTCTTGCTTATACATATTTTCACTTTGAGAAGCAGTGCAAAATAATAGATGATAAAGGCCTTACCCCCAACATAGCATTGATCTCTTCCCTGCATAAGGTCTAGTTTCCTTATTTAATTAAAAAGTGACACTGCAAATGTATTCAATCAAAACTCATATATGTTTCACGTACCTACATGCAGAAGGTTAAAGTTCTTCCACCCTGAACCACATTCTGTTGATTTCAAGGGATACAAAGTAAATGTGCTCAAGATTCACCAGCAGAATACACAGGCATGCTCCTATACTGGACTTAAACATCTTTAGGAGCAATCTTAAGGTGGCCATTTTTTTCTTTCCTTTTCTGTTTTCTGTTTTGTTGTTTGCTTGTTGTTTATGTTATTGTTTTTTGAAGACACATCTCCCTTAGTCCTGCCTCATAGTTACAAACATACAGGTCATGATTTTAAACTCCTGATCCTGCTGCTTGGAAGTCACAAGTGCTAGAATTATAGGCCTGCACCATGGACCTGGTTTAGTGTCTGTTGCTGTGATAAACATAATGACCAAAAGTAACTTATGAAAGAAAGTTTATTTGTCCTTCAAGCCCACTACCAAGGGAAGCCAAGGGAGGACCTTGCAGGCAAAACCTGAAGCAGAAGCCATGTATGAGGCTGTTATAAATTTTGACTGAACACATTTGCAGATGGCTTACCACAAACCCATACAGGCTCCATGATTGCCACGTCAGTCTCTGCAAACCCCTATAATCTCTACTTAGTTAATTCTGTGGACTCCCCTTCTTCTGAGTGGCCCACTGAACTCCTCCAAAGGTTTGGCTGTTGGTGTCTGCCCCTGCTCCCTTCAGTTGCTAGATGATGTCTATCTGATGATGATGAATGACCAAGGCATTGATCTATGAGTATAGCACAGTATCATTAGGAATCATTTTTCTGACTTTTCCCCCCTCTTTGGCCTGTTGTATTTGGTTGTACCCTGGGTCTTTGTGCTATCTAGCTTCTGGTTCCTAACCATCTAGACAGCATTGGGTTTGGTCTTCCTCTTATGGGGTTCAAGTTAGACCAGTCATTGGTTGGATACTCTCACAAGTACTGGACCACCAATACCCTAGCATATCTTACAGGCAGGACAGGCTGCAGGTTGAAGGTGCTTGGTTCAGGCTCCTATCCTCCATTACTAGGAGTCTTTAGTAGGGTCACCCTCACTGCACTAGGGTTCCACTATCTCTCCCAACCACACTGAGCCTGTAGTTGTGGATAAGCAAGGCTACACAAAGCACTTTTCAATATGTGATGGAAGAGCACGACTTGTCATGTAACAAATCAGGAACCACCTACACATCCAACTACTGCATTTTTCTTCTAGAATAGCCTCACTATATTTATAGAATAATTTTCTTAGACTAGAACTTCATATCCATAGGAGAAATATGTGTCATGCTCCTTGTCATATGCCCCAACACATCTGGTTACACCTGAATTGTTTATCAACTCCCTCTAACTTTTTCCTTTTGAAATGTAAACCCTTAATATCTACAAGTTACTTCTTAACTGCATTAGGACACAAGTTAGTCCTCATTCTTGTTAATATTTCTGCTCTGCTTCATATAAGCTTCAATTTTTATCTTTAAACTTCTATTAGAGTCATCATCCCATTCCTCTGGCTTTAATCTGGTTGCCTGCAATTATCTGGGCTTGCTCTATTTTCATGGGTAGATTTAAGATAGGATAAAGATAGTGCACACACTCTCAGCTCTCCTTCCTGCATCGGCTTTCTAAGAGTCTTGACTACCTTCCTGTTTCCAATCCTCACAGATATTTTCATGTCTTCCAACAGGTAGTAGTCTTCCTTCAATGAAGCTCCAAAATTTATTCCACTATAAAAAACTATACATCAGGGTTTTGTTTGTTTGTTCGTTTGTTTTGCCCATTTCAGTTCACTCAAGAGAACTACATACTTTCATTCATGGAGATACCACTTTTCTCTATGCTGCTCTTACCCACGAATTCTAAGGTCTATTATACCTTAACATAAAACAATCTCATCTCTTTCTCTCATTTCTATAGTATTTGTGATTTTTCTAGTTCCGATACCCACATCTTCAGAGCCATCTTGCTTTGTTGGTGCAGAATTGTTCAAGTGCAGCTTCTAGCTCACAAGACCCTTGATAACTGTAAAAGAACCCCACATAATAACCATGATTATTAGAGTCCATATCACTGGCACAACCTCCCTGGACAGTTTATCCCATACTTGTCTTTCATAAAATATCATCTTTAGACTACCCAGACTTTTTGATTGTGTTCTCCTATTTATATGCTGACTAATAATAGTGCTTCATGGTGTGCATATATCTCACTTGCTTACATCTGTTCAGGTCATGAATTCTCCCAGAGAAAGTCTGTATAAAACTGCCTTTGTGACCTCCATTGGCTGATGAACCTAGTAAAGATCCTGTTCACCACTCTATTCAATGATTTTTATATTCTATATTTGTGCTCAATTGATAAATCTTG
This sequence comes from Rhynchomys soricoides, assembly GCA_019843965.1. NCBI lineage: Eukaryota > Metazoa > Chordata > Mammalia > Rodentia > Muridae > Rhynchomys > Rhynchomys soricoides. The sequence goes on along the minus strand of JADRCH010000004.1, from coordinate 9,310,654 downwards.
CTGCCTGTGAGCTTTAACAACACTGTTATTACATTTTAATTCCATGACAGAACAGAAATTTGAATCATTAAGGAGATGGGCATCAAAAATGTTTGCATATACTTGTATCAAAACACCAGGCTCTTCCCTTGAATTTCTCTGGGGGAAAAAAAGGACTTGCTATTGACTGATGATTTCCAGGCTGTGCATCACATGCCTCCATTTCTAGGATGCTATATTGGGACATTTTCAAAAGTGAGATTTTTGAACCATTCTTAAGAAGTTATATTTACATGTTTCAATTTTCTATCAATCCCAATGTAACTGTACTATTATTAACTTCTGGGAGGCAAAGGTTATCTGTACACCTTTCCTCTAAATTGATAGCTTTTAAAAAATGTTTCTACTATATTTCTTGGCATTAAAAGCACATAGGAATCATAAATCTCCTAGGCTGAGGCAAGTGTCTCCAGTATAACAGAAGCATCTGGAGGCAAGGCAAGTGATCTAAAAAAGGCAACGCCTTCAAGGCCCTCTCAGTTTTGAGCAGGGATTTAAATAGTGACTCAGGCAAAGAAATGGGGTTTCATTTATCTTTTCCAGCTGTCAGGGCTGAATCCTTAATATATTTAGCTCAGTCAAAATTTCCTTCATTAGCATTAGAAATTAAAAGCTCTCATTTATTTTATACAAATAAGCGGGTGATTCACCATCAAAGTGTTACCAATAAAGAAGCTAAGGCCATAGAAATTTGATCATTATGTAAAGTTGTACTAATAAAGGCCTGCACAAAAGCACTAGATTATTGATTTATCTGAAAGATACTAACATACTTCCTAAGATTTCCATTTATAAGGTATACTAAAAATTAAAAAAATATCAACCTATTAACTAATGCTAGGGCACAAATAAAATGTATACAGTTTTACTAATGATTTAGCTTTACTGAAAAATTAACACTTAGAAAAATTATAATTTGCCTAATTATTTTTGAAATCCATGTTTATTTGACAAATACATGTGTAGAAATGTTTATGACAAGGTAATTAACTACTCTAGTTTGGTTTCTGCTGTCTCAATAAAGACCATGACCAAGAGCAATCAGGGGAGAGGTTTTATTCTTCTTATTGATTACAATCCATTGTCCTATGCCAACGCAGGAACTCAAGGCAGGCACTTGAAGCAGAGACCATAGAGCATTGCTGCTTACTGGCTTACTCTCTTTGAGTTGCTCAGCTAGCTTTCATACTTAGCCCACCCCTCCCCACACTGGGGTGGCACTGCTCACAGTGAGCCATCCGTCCTACATAAACACATACCCCACAGACATGTTCACAGTCCAATATGATGGACACAGTGGTTCCTAAATTGATTATACCACTTCCGGGGTTAATCTAGGTTTGTGTCACATTGCCAACTGGCACCAAATATGAACTTGCCATATGTATTAAGTCATTATCTTCCTAGGGTGCTTTTGTTTGTTTGCTTATATTATTAATTGTGTGTCTCAGAATCTCATTTTGCTGTCCAGTCTGGTATAGAACCTTCTAAGTAGCCCAAGCTAGCCTCAAACTCACTGTAAACCTTATGTTTCAGCCTCCACTACAGACATGAGGCACTGTGGACAACTTCATCATCGAGAAGACAAAATCAATTTACAATTTTATGTTCAATATGCTATTGTCACAGCATTAAACTGTGTACTTCTTGAAATTATTACTCTTACTAAAACTCTTTTTTATACTTTATTTACATTTCAAATATTTTCCATTCCCCCTCCCCTTTGGAAACCCCCTATCCAATCGCCCTCGCCCTGATTCTATGAGAGTATTCCTCAAACCACCCACCCACTCCTGTCTTCCCTCCCTGGCATGCCCCTTGTACCCTCAGACCCAAGGACTTCTCTTCCCACATGTGTATTCTTTGATTGGTGGTCCACTCTCCAGGAAGCACCTGAGGGTCTGGCCAGTTGTAACTGTTGCTCCCGCCATAGGCCTGCACACTCCATTCAGCTCCTTCAGTCCCTGCTCCAACTCCTCCATCTGGGACCCCACACAAAGTCAAATATTTGCTGTGAATTGAATCATGGGTGTTCCAAATATTTGGGCTAATATCTGCTTTTTAGTGAGTACATACCATGTTTGTTCTTTTGTGACTTGAGTTACCTCACTCAGGTTGATATGTCCCTTTGCATGTAAATTTCATGATGTCATTGTTTTTAATAGCTGAGTAGTATTCCATTGTGAAAATGTACCACATTTCTGTATCTATTCCTCTGTTGAAGGACATCTGGGCTGTTTCCAGCTTCTGGCTATTATAAATATGGCTGCTATGAGAAGAGTGGAACATGTGTCTTTATTACATGTTGGAGTATCTTCTGGATATATGCCCAGGAGTGGTATATCTGGGTCCTCAGGAAGTATTATGTCCATTTTTCTGAATGTTCACCAAACTGATTGCCAGAGTGGTTGTACCAGCTTGCAATCGCACCAGCAATGGAGGAGTGTTCCTCTTTCTCCACATCCTTGCCAGTATGTGCTATCACCTAAGTTTTTGATCTTAGCCATTCTGACTGGTGTGAGGTGGAATCTCAGGGTTGTTTTGATTTGAGTTTCCCTGATGACTAAGGATATTGAACATTTCTTGAGGTCCTTCTCAGCCCTTCTAGTTTCAGCTGAAATTTTTCTGTCTAGCTCTGTTCTCCATTTTTCGATAGGGTTATTTGGTTGACTCGGGTCTAAGTTCTTAAATTGTTTTTATATATTAGATATTAACCCTTTATTGGACTTAGGACTGGTAAAGATCTTTTCCCAATCTGTTGGTTGCTGTTTTGTCCTATTAACAGTGTCCTTTGCCTTACAGAAGCTTTGCAATTTTATGAGTTTCTATTTGTCAATTCATGATCTTAGAGTGTAAGCCATTGGTGCTCTATTCAGGAACTTTTACCCTGTGCCCATGTGTTCAAGACTTATCCCCACTTTCTATTCTATTAGATTCAGTGTATCTGGATTTATTTGGAGGTCCTTGATCCACTTGGACTTAAGCTTTGTACAGGGAGATAGGAATGGATCAATTCACATGCTTTTACAGGTTGACTGCCAGTTGAACCAGAACCATTTGTTGAAAATGCTGTCTTTATTCCACTGGATGGTTTTATCCCCTAAGTCAAAGATCAAGTGACCCCGTAGTTGTGTGGGTTCATTTCTGGGTCTTCAATTCTATTCCATTGATCTACCTGCCTGTCACTGTACATACCATGCAATTTTTATCACTACTGCTCTATAGTACAACTTGAGGTCAGGAAGCTGATTCCCCCAGAAGTTCTTTTATTGTTAAGAATAGTTTTTGCTCTCCTGGGTTTTTTGTTTTTCCAAATGAATTTGAGAATTGCTCTTTCTAAGTCTATGGAGAATGGAGTTGGAATTTTGATGGGAATTGCACTAAATCTGTAGATTGCTCTCAGCAAGATGACCATTTTTACTATATTAATCCTGCCAATCCATGAGCACGGGAGATTTTTCCATCTTCTGAGGTCTTCTTCAATTTCTTTCTTCAGAGACTTAAAGTTCTTGTCATACAGATCTTTCACTTGTTTGATTAGAGTCACACCAAGGTACTTTTATTGTTTGTGACTACTGTGAAGGGTGTCATTTCTCTAATTTCTTTCTCAGCCTGTTTATCCTTCGAGTATAGGAAGGCTACTGATTTGTTTGAGTTTGTTTGTCTGAGTTAATTTTATATATGGACACTTTGCTGAAGTTGTTTATCGGCTGTAGCAGTTCTATGGTGGAGTTTTTCAGGTCACTTAACTATACCAGCATATCATCTGCAAATAGTGATATTTGATTTCTTCCTTTCCAATTTGTATCCCTTTGATCTCTTTTTGTTGTCTAATTGCTCTAGCTAGTAATTCGAGTACTATATTGAATAGATAGGGAGATAGTGGATGGCCTTCTCTAGTCCCTGGTTTTAGTGGCATTGCTTCAAGTTTCTCACCATTTTGTTTGATGTTGGCCACTGATTTGCTATATATTCCTTTTACTATGTTTAGGTATGGGCCTTGAATTCCTGATCTTTCCAAGTCTTTTATCAAGAAAGGATGTTGAATTTTGTCAAATGCTTTTTCAGCATCTAATGAAATGACCATGTGTTCGTTTGGTTTTTTTTCCCTTTGAGTTTGTTTATGTCGTAGATTACATTGATGGATTTCCAGGTATTGAACCACCCCTGCATCCCTGGGATGAAGCCTACTTGATCATGAAGAATGATCACTTTAATGTGTTCTTAGATTCAGTTTACAAGAATATTATTGAAATTTTATTCAATTTTCTTGAAATTTTTGCATCAATATTCATAAGGGAAACGGGTCTGAAGTTTTCTTTGTTGGGTTTTTGTGAGGTTTTGGTATCAGTGTAATTGTAGCCTCATAGAATGAATTGGGTTGTGTTCCTTCTGTTTCTATTTTGTGGAATACTTTGAAGAGTATTGGTATTAGGTCTCTTTTGATGGTTTGATAGAATTCTGCACTAAACTCATCTTGTCCTGGGCCTTTTTTTGTTGGGAGACTTTAATGACTTCCTCTGTTTCCTTTGGGGTTATGGGACTGTTTAGATGGTTTATCTTACACTGACTTAACTTTGGTATTTGGAATCTGTCTAGAAAATTGCCCATTTCATCCAGATTTTCCAATTTTGTTGAGTATAGGCTTTTGTAGTAGGATCTAATGATTTTTTTTAATTTCCTCAGATTCTGTTGTTATAGCTCCCTTTTCATTTCTGTTGTTAATTTGGATACAGTCTCTGTGCCCTCTGGTTAGTCTGGATATCTTGTTGATTTTCTGAAAGAACCAGCTTCTGGTTTTGTTGATTTTTGTATAGTTTTTTTTGTTTCTATTTGGTTGATTTCAGCACTGAGTTTGACTATTTTCTGCCTTCTTCTCCTCTTGGGTTTAGTAGCTTCTATTTGTTCTAGAGCTTTCAGGTGTGCTTTAAGCTGCTGGTGTATATTCTCTCCAGTTTCATTTTGGAGGCCCTCAGAGCTATGAGTTTTCCTCTTAACACTGCTTTCATTGTGTCCCATGAGTTTGACTATGGTGTACTTTCATTTTTATTAAATCCTAGGAAGTCTTTAATTTCATTATTTCTTCTTTGATCAAGTTACCCTTGAGTAGAGCATTGATCATCTTCCATGTGTTTGTGTGCTTTCTATTATTGTTGTTGCCATTGAAAACCAGCCTTAACCCTTAGTGATCTGATAGGAGGCATAGGATTATTTCAATCTTCTTATATCTTTTGAAGTTTACTTGGTGACCAAATATATGGTCATTTTGGAGAAGGTACCATGAGGTGATGAGAAGAAGATATATTCTTTTAACTTAGGATAAAATGTTCTATAGATATCTGTTAAATCCATTTGGTCCATACATCTATTAGTTTCACTGTGTCTCTGTTTAGATTCTCTTTCCAAGATCTGTCTATTGATGTGAGTGGAGTACTGAAGTCTCCCACTATTACGGTGAGTTGCAATGTGTGCCTTGAGCTTTAGTAAAGTTTCTTTTATGAATGTGGGTACTCTTGCATTTGCAGCATAGATGTTCAGAATTGAGAGTTCTTCTTAGTAGATTTTTCCTTTGATGTGTATGAAGTGTCCTTCCTTATCTTTTTTGATGACTTTTGGTTGAAGGTTGATTTTATCCAATATTAGAATGGCTACTTCAGACTGTTTCTTGGAACCATTTGCATGGAAAAATTGTTTTCCAGCCCTTTGCTATGAGGTAGTGTTTGTCTTTACCACAGAGGTGTGTTTCCTGTATGCAGCAAAATGCTGGGTCCTATTTATGGATCCAGTCTGTTAGTCTACGTCTTTTTGTTGGGGAATTGAGTCCATTGATGTTAAGAGATATTAAGGAATAGTGATTGTTGCTTCCTTTTATTTTCTATGTTATTTTTATGTTTGCATTGCTACCTTCTTTTAGGTTTGTTGAAAGATTACTTTCTTGCTTTTTCTAGGGTGTAATGTCCCTCTTTGTGTTCGCCTTTTCTATCTGTTATCCTTTGTTGGGCTGGGTTTGTGGAAAGATATTTTGTAAATTTGATTTTGTTATGGAATATCTTGGTTTCACCATCCATGGTAATTGAGAGTTTTATTGGGTATAGCTGCCTGAGTTGGCAGTTGTGTTCTCTTAAGGTCTGTATGAGATCTGCCTGGATCTTCTAACTTTCAAATTCTCTGGTGAGAAATCTGGTGTAATTCTGATAGGTCTGCCTTTATATGTTACTTAACCTTTTTCCCTTACTGCTTTTAATATTCTTTCCTTGTTTTGTGCATTTGGTGTTTTGACTATTATGTGACGGGAGGAATTTCTTTTCTGGTTCAATCTATTTGGAGTTCTGTAGGCTTCTTGTATATTTATGTTCATCTCTTTCTTTAGGTTAGGGAAGTTTTCTTCTATAATTTTGTTGAAGATATTCACTGGTCCTTTAAGTTGGAAAGCTTCACTCTCTTTTAGTCCTATTATCCTTAGGTTTTGCCTTCTCATAGTGTCCTGTATTCCTGGATGTTTTGGGTTAGGACCTTTTTGCATTTTGCATTTTCTTTGACTGTTGTGTCAATGTTTTCTATGGTATCTTCCACACCTGAGATTCTTTCTTCTATCGCTTGTATTCTCTTTGTGATGCTTGCATCTATGACTCCTGATCACTTTCCTAGGTTTTCTAATTCCATTTTCAGATCCTGGGTAGTTTTGTTCATTCCTTCACCTGTTTGATTGTGTTTTCTTATATTTCCTCTTTAATGGCTTCTAGGTGTTTTCCTGTGTTCTCTTGCATTTCTTTAAGGGAGTTATTTATTTCCTTCTTAAAGCATTCTATCATTATCCTGAGAAGTGATTTTAAATCTGAATCTTTCTTTTCTGGTGTGTTGGGGTATCCGGGACTTGCTCTGGTGGGAGAACTGGGTTCTGATGATGCTAAGTTATTTTGGTTTCTTTTTCTTATGTTCTTGCCCTTGCCTTTTGCCATCTGGTTATCCCTAGTGTTAGCTGATCTTGCTCTCTCTGACTGTGACTCTCTCCTTCCTGCAAGCCTCTACATCAGTACTCCTTGGAGACCAGCTCTCTCTGAGAGGAATTTGAGTTTGGAGAGCTGTGGTGCAGGGTCAGCTCTGGGGTGTAGACAGAAACCTGAAGGGTCCTGTCCTCAGCTGTTCTTGGGTTCCTGTGTCCTAATGCTCTGCGAGGGTTTTTCTTGATCAAGAATTGGAACAGAAGTGGTTATCTTTCTGTGCTTGAAGGTGTGTCGGCACTCCTGGGAGACTAGCTCTCTCCTGGCACTATTTGAGTATGGAGCCCTGTGTCACAGTATCAGCTCTCCAGCCTCAGAAGGAAATTGGAAGACTATTCCTCAGTCCCTGTGGCCTGAGGGTTTTGGGTGTGTTCTGCTGAGCAGTGGTGCTTGTCTTTCCTCTGCTCACGGGCTTGTCCACACTTCTGAGAGGCTAGCTTTCTCCTGGTGCTTTTAGGCTATGAAGCCCTGTGGCACAGACTGAGGTCCTCGGCCACAGATCCTTACTAAAACTTTTATACTTCGACTATTGTCTCCCAATTCTTTTTTATGTTTAAAATCAAATAATGAGTAGTTATTTATTTTTTACCTGTCTGTAGCCTGTGCCTTTTCACCCTGCTGACCCATTTTACAACTCTGTGTTACAATGCACACACACATACACACACTCACGCAACTTATATGCAGTTTGTTTCAGGCAAAACTCTGATTCTTTGCTCATATTTTTTTTTATTTGAAAACATAGACTTACTTGTGTTCCTTTCATTGATTATGTGATAAATATTTCAAGAATTACATCTGTGTCTTTGAACATGAGATCTTAAATATAAGTGGAATATGAATATTATCAAGTATAAGTTTGCAGAATTGAGCTGAATGCAATACAGAGAAAGAGAAAGAGCCTGGAAATCAATACTTATTAAGCCCTGACTTAATAAGCAAAGCCTGACTCAGCTGTTCTTTGAACTCCTGTTATTTTCTATCTTCTGCTAACTGCAGCTCCTTACCTGCTCCCACTGTTATCTACAAAGTAAAGGCTCATCAGGATCTCATTCTTAAAGTAGAGGCAGGAGTGGAAGCCTCTTACCTCTTCTTCTGAAACTTTGCCTACTTCTACTTTAGAGTTAAAATGAGTGCTTTCCTCCTTACTAAAAACAGCCTGCCAAGTCTTTTCCCAAACTTTCACCAATAAAAACTGACCCACATTTGAATGTGATACACATTAAATATGCATACTGTGTGGGATGATTGAATTAAGCTAATTGATACATCTGTTACCTTATAATCTTTATATAAATGTTCATATTTTACATCACTACTGACTACGGGGCTGTGGGGTAAAGCTTTCATATACAGCATTCTATTCTTAGAGCAACAATTCTCCAATATGTGTTCTGCTTGGTGATGCACACAATTATCTGGTGGATAACTGGGAATTGAGGCAGCATGTAAGAATCTATAACTATATGTTACCAACAACACCTGAAATATTAGTAGACTTTTCACAAAGAAATTATTGTATGTCTAAGAATCATCTCGCACCACTCATAATGTTAAAACAATCAACTCAGAAAAATATCAAGCTGTAATTTGTGTAAATTATGTCGCATTACCTAAAAACACAGTGTATAATATATCATATATAATATATAATATAATATATATAATTAATATATATTATATAAAATATAATATGTATAATTAATATATAATATAATATATATATCAATCTACTTACTCAAATTTTATAAACATCAATTAATCTGACAGACTAGATATGGAAAAGTATAAAATTTAACAATCAGTAATAACGTAATTTTAACAAGCATGTGGATATCTTAAAATAACTCAAATTGATTCAGAAAGCAGGTTGAAATTTGGTGGGATTGCAAATTGGTACAACCATTCTGGAATTCAATCTGGTGGTTCCTCAGAAAAAAGAAATAGATCTACCTGAAGACCCAGCTATACCACTCTTGGGCATATACCTGAAAGATGCTCCCAATATACCAGAAGAACAAGTGCTCCACAATGTTCATAGCAGCCTTATTTGTGATAGCCAGAAGCTGGAAACAATTCAGATGTCCCACGACAGAAGAATGAATACAGACAGTGTGGTTCATTTACACAATAGAATATTATTCAACTATTAAAAACAAGGACATTATGAATTTTGCAGGCAAATGGGTGGAACTAGAAAATATCATCCTGAGAGAGATAACCCAGAATCAAAAGAATATACATGGTATGCACTCACTAATAAATGAATACTAGCCACTTAATAGGGGGAAGAAAATATTCACAAGAAGCAGGAGGGATTTGGGTGGGAGAGGAAAGGAGGAGGATGAGAAAAGGGGAACAGGATCAGATAAGGGAGGAGGAGCAGGAGTGAAGCCCTGAGAGCCAGCAGAATGAATGGAAATATGCAACCTCAGAAGTTGGGAGGTGGGGGACCCTCTAGAATGTACCAGAGACCGAGGAGATGAGATCCTCTCAGGACTCAAATGGAGGAACCTTAGATGAAATACCCAACAATGGGGAGAGGGAACTTACAGAGTCCACTTCCAGTAGAAAGACAGGGCCTCAAGAGGAGAGATGGGGTTACTAACCCCAGTCAAAATTTTTCAGCCAGAAGTGTTCTTGTCTAAAAGAACTGCAGGGATATAAATGGAGAAGAAACTGAGTGAAAGGCAGTCCAGTGACCTGCCCAACTGAGAATTCACTTCATGGAGTAACACCAAGATCTGACACTATTACTGATGTTATGATGTGCTTGCAAACAGGAGCCTAGCTTGGCTGTCCTCTGAGAAGCCAATCAGAAGCTGACTGAGACAAACACAGATACCTACACCCAATCATTAGACTGATGTTGGGGACCCCTATGGCTAAATTAAGGGAAGGATAAAAGAAGCAGATGAGAAGGGTAACCCCATAGGAAGATCAGCAGTCTCAACTCACCTGGACCCCTGGGAGCTCCCAGACACTGAGCCACCAACCAGGCAGCATACACTAGCTGGACAGAGGTCACTGAAACATGTACAGCAGAGGATTGCCTGGTATGGCCTCAGTGGGAGAAGAGGCACCTAACCCTCAAGAGACATGAGGTCCCAGGGAGTGGGGAGGTCTGATGAGGTGGAGTGGTGGGAAAATCTTCTTGGAGACAGTGGGGAGGGGGGTTGGTGTGAGGGTAGGAGGTATGGGATGGAGAGCAGTTAGGAGCAAACCTGGAGGTGGATAAAGACTGGACTGTAAAGGGGAAAAAAGGAAAAAAAAAGAAATGATATCAAAAAAGAAAGACTATGGAGTATATTACAACATTTAAAACAAATCTAATCATATTTTACAATCTAGGAAAATAATAGATTAAGATAAAATAACGTAAACAGTAAGAATTCATCATAGCAAACAACCATGGAATTTAAAAGCACAAAATAGAGAAAAATAGAAAAAAATTGGACTTTTTAAAAGACAAAGAAATGTGATAATCCCCTAAAAGACAAATCTAAAAAGAATACATACTTATCAGCAGGAGACAGAGAAAACAAGCATGTTTCAGATCTTATATACATTAGGAAGGCTAAAAAAGATATTGCAAGCAAACTCATGGTAATCAATTTTAAAATGATGTAAAGGTACAATTTTGTAGAAACAATGCTAATCCATCATAGGAATTAAAAGAAGACTCTGAATCTAATGGAAGAGAAAGTGGGGAAGAATCTTGAACACGTGGGCACAGCGGAATTGTTCTTGAACAGAACACCAATGGCTTGTGCTCTAAGATCAAGAATTGACAGATAGGACCTCATAAAATTACAAAGCTTATGTAAGGCAAAGGACACTGTGAATAGTGCAAAACGGCAACCTACAGATTGGGAAAAGATCTTTACCAATCCTACATCTGATAGAGGGCTAATATCCAAAGTATACAAAGAACTCAAGAAGCTAGATGCCAGAGATCCAAATAACCCTATCAAAAAATGGAGAAGTGCACTAAACAGAGAATTCTCAACTGAGGAAACTCGAATGGCCGACAAGTACCTAAAGAAATGTTCAGCATACTTAGTCATCAGGGAAATGCAAATCAAAACAACCTTGAGATTTCACCTCACACCAGTCAGAATGGCTAAGATCAAAAACTCAGGTGATAGCAGATGTTGGCGAGGATGTGGAGAAAGAGGAACACTCCTCCATTGCTGGTGGGAATGCAAGATGATACAACCTCTCTGGAAATCAGTTTGGCGGACCCTCAGAAAAATGAACATAATACTACCTGAGGACCCAGCTATTCCACTCCTGGGCATATATCCAGAAGATGCTCCAACATGTAATAAAGACACATGTTCCACTATGTTCATAGCAGTCATATTTATAATAGCCAGAAGCTGGAAACAACCCAGATGTCCCTCCACAGAGGAATGGATACAGAAAATGTGGTACATTTACACAATGGAATACTACTCAGCTATTAAAAAAATGACTTCGTGAAATTCGTAGACAAATGGATGGATCTTGAAAATATCATCCTGAGCGAGGTAACTCAGTCACAAAAGAATGAACATGGTATGTACTCACTGTTAAAAGGTTATTAGCCCAAAAGTTTGAAATACCCAAGAGTCACTTCGCAGCAACAGTAGTTCTGAGTGTGACGTCCCAAATGGAGGGTTTGAAGAAAGGACTGAAGGAGCTGAGGGAGTGTGCAGCCCCAGGGAAGTAGCAACAGTGGCAACTGGCCTGACCCCTCTGATACCTCTGGAGACTGATCCACCAACTAAAGAATACACATGGAGAGACCTATGGTGCTGGCCACAAATGCGGCATAGGAGGGTCTTGTTATCCGTCAGGGGGAGGAGAGGCCCTTGGGCCTGAGGGTGTTATATCCCCCAGTATAGGAGAATGACAAGGAAGAAAGACAAGAGTGGGTGGGTGGGTAGGAGGGTGGGTTGGAGAATATCCCCATATTGGCAGGGGAAAGGCAGAGGGAATGGGGAGGTTCCAAAGGGGAGATCTGAAACATTTGAAATATAAATAAAATATGAAAATAATATAAATAAACAAATTAAATAAATAAATAAAAGAAGACTATTAATATGTTTTCATGTATTTCTAGTCTTAAATATTTATATATAAGGAAGATACCACAATCTAAATATTATCTTCAACCCAAGGCCAAACATAGCATGGCCTTTCTAATAACAAAAAATTCAGACCAACTTTTTAAAAATTCTATTAATTTATTTTACTCACTTTACATCCAGGTCTCCATTCTAACAATCGCCCCCCCACCTCTGAGCAGGTGGAGGCCCCTGAGTATTGCCCCCACCCTGGTACTTCAAGTCTCTGTCAGGCTCCAGACTTCCTTTCCCATTCAGGCCAGACAAGGCAGCCCAGCTAGAAGAACATATCCCATATACAGACAACAGCTTTTGGGATAGCCCCCACTCCAGTTAATCAAGGCCCACATGAAAACTAAGCTGCACATCTACTACATTTGTGCGGGGAGGCCTACAGACCAAACTTTTTAATAAATATTAAAAAAATCATTCAAAGTTACAATAAGTTAATATCAGAATAGGACTTAATGATGCTTGTCTTATCTTAGTTACTTTCTCTTGCTATGATACAACATCATGATTAAGGAGACATATAAAAGAATCTATCACATCCCATAATCCTTCCCAAATGTCTCTATCACCTGGGACCAAGTATTATAATGTATGAGTCAATATACATTATGCTAATTCAAACCACCACAATTCTGTAATAACAAGTAGGGTTTAATTTAGAAAAAAAAAACTGTCTTATTTAATATTTGGAAATCAGTGTCATTCATTACATTAGTAAAATGGAAAATTTTCATTTCAACACATAGAAAATATATCTCATAATATTCAAATAGATTCATGAAAACTGTAGTTTTCCACAGTATTGTAGAATAAAAATTTTCCTAAGTTTTCCTAATTTATATAAGTATCTGTACTTACATGCAGCCTCCCAAAACAAAACAAATAATATTTGCTATAGCCATAGATTTTACAATGTTTAAATTATTATGATTTAAATATATAAAGTTTAAAAAGAGGTTATTAAAATTTTTCTTCTATTTCTGTGAGGATGTCATTGGAATTTTAATTGTGATTGACCTGAACCTATAAAAACCATTTTGATACAATGGTTATTTTAATACATTAATTTTATCAACTCTAAGAATGGGAAGTATTGGACAGGAGCCTTCCGGTTTCCATCTGTGACTGGGGTCCTCAGCCTAGGCCACAGGGCTAAATAGCCAAATAGAGCCAGGAGAAAGCTAGCCTCCCAGGAGCATGGACAAGCCTGTGAGCAGTGGAAGGGGAGGGAGGTTAAGGCCAGCAACTCAGCTCAGCAGGACCAGCCCAGAACCCTTAGAACTCAGGGACCAAGGAGCAGCCTGGGACAGAAGTCTTCTAGTTTCCATGGGTGGCTGGGGACCTCAGCCTGGGCCACAGGGCTCCATAGCAAAATAGCACCAGGAGAAAGCTATCCTCCAAGGAATGTGGACAAGCCTGTGAGCAGGGGTAAGACCAGCACTTCTGCTCAGAGGGACCCACCTGGAACCCTCAGGACATAGGGACTGAGGAGTGGTCTTCCTTCTGCAGCCAGGGAGCTGATCCTGTGACACAGGGCTCCATACTCAAATAGTGACAGGAGAGAGCTGTTCTCCAAAAAGTGCTGACACGCCATCAAGCATATGCAAGACCACCACTTCAGTTCAAATTCCTAGATCAAGAGGGACCCTTGCAGAGCCATAAGAACACAAGAACCAAGAAACAGCTGGGGACAGAATCCTTCTGGTTTCTCTCGGTACCCCAGAGCTGAACCTGTACCAAAGCTCTCAAACTCAAATTCCTCTCAGAGAGAGATGGTCTCAAAGGAGTACTGATGAAGAGGCTCACAGGAGGGACAAACCACACTCAGAGAGAGCAAGACCAGTTAACACCAGAGATAACCAGATGACAACAGGCAAGAGTAAAAACATAAGGAACAGAAACCAAGGAAACTTGGCATCATCAGAACCCAGTTCGCCCACCACAGCGAGCCCTGGATATTCCAACACACCAGAAAAGCAAGACTCAGATTTAAAATCACTTCTCATGATGATGCTAGAATGCTTTAAGAAGGAAATAAATAACTCTCTTAAAAAATTACAAAAGAACACAGGTAAAGAGCTAGAAGCTATTAAAGAGGAACTACAGGAAAACACAATCAAACAGATGAAGGAAATGAACAAAACCATCCAGGATCTAAAAATGGAATTAGAATACCTAGGAAAGTGATCAGGAGTCATAGATGCAAGCATCAAAAACAGAACACAAGAGATAGAACAGAGAATCTCAGGTGTGGAACATACCATAGAAAACATTGACACAACAGTCAAAGAAAATGCATAATGCAAAAAGCTCCTTACCCAAAACATCCAGGAAGTTCAGGACACAATGAGAAGACAAAACCTAAGGATAATAGGAATAAAAGAGAGTGAAGATTCCCAACTTAAATGGCCATTAATATCTTCAACAAAATTATAGAAGAAAACTTCCCTAACCTAAAGAAAGAGATGAACATAAATATACAAGAAGCCTACAGAACTCCAAATAGATTGGACCAGAAAAGAAATTTCTCCTGTCACATAATAGTCAAAACACCAAATGCACAAAACAAGGAAAGAATATTAAAAGCAGTAAGGGAAAAAGGGTAAGTAACATATAAAGGCAGACCTATCAGAATTACACCAGACTTCCCATAAGAGACTACAAAAGCTAGAAGATCCTGGGCAGATCTCATACAAATCCTAACAGAATACGAGTGCCAGCCCAGGCTGCTATACCCAATTATCATAAACTCTCAATTATCATAAAGGATGAAACCAAGATATTCCATGAGAAAACCAAATTTACAAAATTGGTAAACCCAGCCCTACAAAGGATAATAGATAGAAAACGCCAACACAAAGAGGGACACTACACCCTGGAAAAAGCAAGAAAGTAATCTTTCAACAAACCCAAAAGAAGGTAGCCACACAAACATAAAAATAACATTGAAAATAACAGGAGACAACAATCACTGTTCTTTAATATCTCTTAACATCAATGGACTCAATTTCCCAATAAAAAAGCATAGACTGACAGACTGGATCCATAAATAGGACCCAGCATTTTGCTGCATACAGGAAACACACCTCCGTGGTAAAGACAAACACTACCTCATAACAAAGGGCTGGAAAACAATTTTCCAGGCAAATGGTTCCAAGAAACATGCTGTAGTATCCATATTAATATTGGATAAAATCAACCTTTAACCAAAAGTAATCAAAAAAGATAAGGAAGGACACTTCATACTAATCAAAGGAAAAATCTACCAAGAAAAATTCTCAATTCTGAACATCTATGCTCCAAATTCAAGGGCACACATAGACATAAAAATACTTTACTAAAGCTGAAGGAACACATTGCAACTCACCAATAAAACTGGGAGACTTCAACACCCCACTCAAATCAACGGACAGATCTTGGAAACATAAACTGAACAGAGACACAGTGAAACTAACAGATGTTATGAACCAAAAGGATTTAACAGATATCTATAAAACATTTCATCTTAAATCAAAAGAATATACCTTCTTCCATATAAATCAGTCACCAAACAAACTTCAACAGATATAAGAGTATTGAAATAATCCCATGCCTCCTATCAGATCACTATGGATTAAGGCTGGTCTTCAACAGAAACAACAATAACAGAAAGCTCACAAACACATGGAAGCTGAACAACGCTGTACTCAAGTGGGTCAAGGAAGAAATAATGAAATTAAAGACTTCCTAGAATTTAATGAAAATTAAAGTACAACATAGCCAAACTCATGGGACACAATGAAAGTAGTGTTAAGAGGAAAAATCATAGCTCTGAGGGCCTTCAAAAAGAAACTGAAGAGAGTATACACTGGCAGCTTAAAGCACACCTGAAAGCTCTAGAACAAATAGAAGCTAATAAACCCAATAGAAGAAGGCAGAAAACAATCAAACTCAGTGCTGAAATCAACCAAGTAGAAACAAAAAGAACTATATGAAGTATCAACAAAACAAGGAGCTGGTTCTTCGAGAAAATCAACAAGATAGTTAAACCCTTAGCCAGAATAATCAGAGGGCACAGAGAATGTATCCAAATTAACAACATCAAAAATGAAAAAGGATATATAACAACAGAATCTGAGGAA
This sequence comes from Rhynchomys soricoides, assembly GCA_019843965.1. Taxonomy (NCBI): domain Eukaryota; kingdom Metazoa; phylum Chordata; class Mammalia; order Rodentia; family Muridae; genus Rhynchomys; species Rhynchomys soricoides. The sequence goes on along the minus strand of JADRCH010000004.1, from coordinate 9,294,370 downwards.
ATAAAAAAATATCATTAGATCCTACTACAAAAGCCTATACTCAACAAAATTGGAAAATTTGAATGAAATGGACAATTTTCTAGACAGATACCAAATACCAAAATTAAGTCAGTGTAAGATAAACCATCTAAATAGTCCCATAACCCCTAAGGAAATACAGGAAGTCATTAAAGTCTCCCAACCAAAAAAGGCCCAGGACAAGATGGGTTTAGTGCCCCATCAAAGAAGACCTAATACCAATATTCGTCAAACTATTCCACAAAATAGAAACAGAAGGAACACTACCCAATTTATTCTATGAGGCCACAGTTACACTGATACCAAAACCTCACAAAGACCCAACAAAGAAAGAAAAAGTCAGACCAATTTCCCTTATGAATATCGATACTAAAGTACTCAATAACATTCTTGTAAACCGAATCCAAGAACACATCAAAATGATCATTCGTCATGATCAAGTAGGCTTCATCCCATGGATTCAGGGATGGTTCAATACCTGGAAATCCATCAATATAATCCACAAAATAAACAAAATAAAAAAAAAAAAAACCCACATGGTTGTTTCATTAGATGCTGAAAAACCATTTGACAAAATTCAACTTCCCTTCATGATAAAAAGTCTTGGAAAGATCAGGAAGTTAAGGCCCATACCTAAACATAGTAAAAGCAATATATAGCAAACCAGTAGCCAACATCAAACTAAATGGTGAGAAACTTGAAGCAATGCCACTACAATCAGGGAACACAAAAGGCCATCCATTATCTCCCTATCTATTCAATCTAGTACTCGAATTACTAGCTAGAGCAATTAGACAACAAAAAAGAGATCAAAGGGATACAAATTGAAAAGGGAGTAATCAAATATCACTATTTACCAATGATATGCTCATATACTTAAGTGACCTGAAAATCTCCACTGGAGAACTGCTACAGCTTATAAACAACTTCAGCAAAATGGCCAGATATAAAATTAACTCAAACAAATCAGTAGCCTTCCTATACTCGAAGGACAAACAGGCTGAGAAAGAAATTAGGGAAATGACACCCTTCACAGTAGTCACAAACAATAAAAGTACCTTGGTGTGACTCGAACCAAAAAAGTGAAAGATCTGTATGACAAGAACTTCAAGTCTGAAGAAAGAAATCGAGGAAAACCTCAGAAGATGGAAAAATCTCCCATGCTCATGGATTGGCAGGATTAATATAGTAAAAATGGTCATCTTGCTGAGAGCAATCTACAGATTTAGTGCAATTCCCATCAAAATTCCAACTCCATTCTTCATAGACTTAGAAAGAGCAATTCTCAAATTCATTTGGAATAACAAAAAACCCAGGAGAGCAAAAACTATTCTCAACAATAAAAGAACTTCTGGGGGAATCAGCATCCCTGGCCTCAAGTTGTACTACAGAGCAGTAGTGATAAGAACTGCATGGTATTGGTTCAGTGACAGGCAGGTAGATCAATGGAATACAATTGAAGACCCAGAAATGTACCCACACACCTACAGCCACTCGATCTTTGACTTAGTGTCTAAAACTATCCAGTGGAAAAAGACAGCTTTTTCAAAAAATGGTTCTGTTTCAACTGGCAGTCTACATGTAGAAGAATGCAAATTGATCCATTCCTATCTCCTTGTACAAAGCTCAAATCCAAGTGGATCAAGAACCTCCACATAAATCCAGATACACTGAATCTAATAGAAGAGAAAGTGGGGAAAATTCTTGAACACATGGGCACAGGGTAAAAGTTCCTGAACAGAACACCAATGGATTATGCTCTAAGATCATGAATCAACAAATAGAAACTCATAAAATTGCAAAGCTTCTGTAAGGCAAAGGACACTGTCAATAGGACAAAACAGCAACCAACAGACTGGGAAAAGATCTTTACCAATCCTAAGTCCTATAGAGGGCTAATATCCAATATATACAAACAACTTAAGAACTTAGACTCCAGTGAACCAAATAACCCTATTAAAAAATGGGGAACAGAGCTAAACAGAGAATTCTCAACTGAAGAAACTCAAAGGGCTGAGAAGGACCTCAAGATATGTTCAACATACTTAGTCATCGGAGAAATGCAAATCAAAACAACTGAGATTCCACCTCAGCACTCAGAATGGCTATGATCAAAAACTCAGGTGACAGCAGATGTTGGAGAGGATGTGGAGAAAGAGGAACAATCCTCCATTGCTGGTGGGATTGCAAGCTGGTACAACCTCTCTGGAAATCAGTTTGGCGAACATTCAGAAAAATGGACATAATACTACCTGAGGACCCAGTTATACCATTCCTGGTTATATACCCAGAAGACGCTCCAACATGTAATAAAGACACATGTTCCACTATGTTCATAGCAGCCATATTTATAATAGCCAGAAGCTGGAAACAACCCAGATGTCCCTTGTCTTAGTCAGGGTTTCTATTCCTGCACAAACATCATGACCAAGATGCAAGTTGGGGAGGAAAGGGTTTATTGAGCTTACACTTTCATCCTGCTGTTCATCATAAAAGGAAGTCAGGACTGGAACTCAGGCAGGTCAAGGAGCAGGAGCTGATGCAGAGGCCATGGATGAATGTTTCTTACTGGCTTGCTTCTTCTGGCTTGCTCAGCCTGCTTTCTTACAGAACCCAAGACTACCAGCCCACAGATGGTACCCCCCAGCAGGGGCCCTCCCCCCTTTATCACTAATTGAGAAAATGCCTTACACCTGGATCTCATAGAAGCATTTTCTCAACTGAAGCTCCTTTCTCTGTGATAACTCCAGGTTGTGTCAAGATGAGTAGTTGGAGAAGGGACTGAAGGAGCTGAGGGAGTTGGCAGCCTCATGGAGGGAGCAACAGTGCCAACTGGCCTGACCTCCTCATGCTCCTGGAGACTGGATCACCAACCAAAGAATATACATGGAGCGACCCATGATGCTGGCCACATATGTGGCAGAGGAGGGCCTTGTTGGCCATCAGTGGGAGGAGAGGACCTTGGGCCTGAGAGTGTTAGATGCCCCAGTATATGGGAATGCCAGGGAGGGAAGGCGAAGACAGGAGTGGGTACGTGAGTGGGGGATTACACTCATAGAGGCAGGGGGAGTGGGGATGGGATAGGGGGTTTCCAAAGGGGAGATCTGGAAAGGGGAAAACTTTTGAAGAAAGAAAGGAAAAAAAAAAAAAAAAGAGCACTGTCTGCTCTTCCAGAGTTCCTGAGTTCAATTCCCAGCAACCACGTGGTAGTTCACAGCCATCTGTAATGGGATCTGATGCCTTCTGGTTTGTCTGAAGAAGCATACAGTGTACTCATATAAATCATAAATAAGTAAATCTTTTATAAACGAGAATGGGAAGGATCTGATGCCTTCTGGTTTGTCTGAAGAAAGCTACAGTGTACTCATATAAATCATAAATAAGTAAATCTTTTAAAAAAGAGAATGGGAAGTCTTTCCATTTTCTACTACCTTCCTAGATCTCTTTCTTCAGAAATAAAAAGTTTTCATTGTAGAGGCATTTTGTCTGCTTGGTTCAATTTGTTCCTGGATATTTTATTTTGAAGCTATTGAGAATAGGGTGTGTTCATAATCCCTTTTTGATATAGATATGTGTTTGATATAGGAAGGTTACTGATTTTTTAAGCTGATTTTATTTGCCACCTCTTACTTAAATTGTTGACCTTTCAAAAAACTGTCTTTTGGAGTTTTAAGATGTTTTCTAGAATGTACATTCAACAGTGACTTTTGACAAATGTATAATGCTTGTGTGAAGGAAACAAATGTTTTTGTCACAAAAACAACTAGTAAACAGAACACTCTCTGGCATATGGAATCTTCTTAATGTGTAATTACTAGAAAATAAATTTATAGAACAGTAATCTAGTAGAATGATTCACTAAATTGTTATTAAACTTACTTGTAATTCTTTCTTTTACTTTAAGTCTTTTCTAGGATATAAGTGTTCTACTGAATACTGATCCTGAGTTCAAGACTATTCTGAGCTAAATAGTGAGACCTATTTAAGAAAATAAGACCTAGCCTCAAAAATAAACAAATAAAATTACTACAGTTTACTCATTACACTTAAGATTCAGTTAAAAGATACTAAGTAACAAATTATATTTAGTTTATTCCAGAGCAATTTTCTAAGGAATAAAAAATATAATATTGTTACAGCCTTTCCATTAATATGCATTTGCCTTCTTAGAAAAATCTTCAAACACTCTGAGAATTTTCTCATTTATCAGATGCTTAAAATAAATAATATTCTTCCCTTGATGTGTACAATGATGCAAAAATAATGAAAACAAATATACCTGAAGAGAACACCCAAAGATAATTTCTGGGTTTTTGTTTGTTTGTTTTTAAATAAAAAAACAAAGTGTAAGGTGAGGTATGATCTCAGAATGGAATCCTTACCATTCTTCAGAAGGAATCCAACTGCAGAGTGAGCAAAAATTAGAGAGGAAATCAATATTTCACTGCAGAGTATTTTTAGAGTTTCAAATTATAGGACACAGAAGACTCTGACAGAGAGCAAGTGAATGGTGCACAGTGTGTGTGTGTCTGAAATATCTAAAAATGCTTCACTTGACAAAGCAGTGCAAAGGGTTATCTGGAGTCCCTGGCACTGGTGTCTCTCCTCTAGATCTGAGCAGAGAGAAGCATCATGTCTCAAGTAACAGTGTCTACTAAAGCTTACACACTTGCATTAGGTCCAGTTTTCAAAAGCATTTTAATGGAATGCAAGGTCTACTCACTGTAACATAATTTTCAAAACATGAACTGGTACTCATAACACTTCATCAAATATTTAAATAGCTAGAAGTCACCACAGGTACCAGTTCTGGAAAATTCAGACATTTTACACTCTGGATTAGAGTCTTTACTGATTTCAATAGTATTGTAAATAGAACCTCAGACCAATTTTAATGGCACTCTAGGATTTCACACATTAAGTATGCTAAAGTTTATTCCAACAATTTTATGGGGCACCAAACAGGTGTCCAGTGTGTGTTTTAAATCACACTGTGGCAAACTCCTTTCATAAACTTTTAATTTTCATTTTCTTCACTTTAATTTCTTATAAATGCAGTAAAATTGTTGATGATATAAATCAAAATATCAGCAGAGAAGTTAAAATAATTTTTCATAAATATGAATTACCATTATATTACTAATTTCTTTTTATTTCTCCTTCTGATGATCATATATTACTGAATATTCCTAATTTAATGTTTTTATGTGAGATCTACAAATCAAGTGAAAAATGTCATTTTGTTTGTCACAGATATTTGCTCCTCCTTTTGTATGAGGTTTACAAAGCCCTATCTAATCTCAAGAGGCTTTGGGGGACTCCTTCAAGGTGCATTCATGCTTATCATGTAGATATCAAGTTGAATTTTTCCCTTTTCACATAAACAGACACAATCTATTTCACTGATGAACAGAACCCTCCAAAATAGCTATAGCATGCTTCTATTTACACATTCTTCAATCCTTTCTCTGACAAGTAAGGTATATCCCAAAGGATACATACTTCTAGCTTCTGAATCCTGAAGTGAACTTACAGAGGAGATACCTGTACACAGTCCACAGGGACCTAAAGTTCAAATAGAACACTCCATTGAGACACATATCTGAACATTCTCTTTTACAGATACAATCTTCTTTAAAGATCTTTCTCTTGGATAAATGTCTTTGTACTGCACAACCTGAGAGTTATTAATGAATATCAAAGCTGATACTCAACCATTTGTCATAAAGATATCTTAGAATATTTTGCCATTTCAGTTTTTATTGTAATGTTATGATAGTTTCTCATCCATGTATTTCTATAATGTACTATATTTCTATACTATATTATATTTAAAATAATATTATTTTAATTTTTCATAATTATGTAAATGAGATTCTTAGAATTCCTTCTTACCTTGAAATTATATACTACCAATATCTTGCTGCTTATTTTAGAATTAATTTTTTAAATTAAGCCATCTGGTGCTTGGTGAGTTGTTTTGTAATAATCTCTCTCATATCCAAATTATCATGCAAACTCCAGTTATTAAAAGATCAACCCATTTCATTGACATGTTACTAAATGCTAGTCAGAAATACTGTTAGAAATACTGTTAGAAAATGATTTTTGCACACACGAGTGAGTGTGCACACACACACACACATACACACACACACATACACACACAAACGAGCTATGTCACCTTGTTCTCCACAGTATTTTCTGTCTCAAATCAGTTCATATAACTAAAAAGAAGGAGATATAGAGGTATACTATAGGTATACTATATGTGTTTGGTATATTTTACCAAACCAATCATCTTCCATTTTCTCTGGGTTTTAAATGGCAAAAGTTCCAGAACCAATGCTTCAGACTCTAAGATCAACAATTGACAAATGGGACATCATGACACCAAAAACTTTCTGGAAAGAAAAGGACACTGTCAGGAAGACAAAATGGCAACCAAGCAGATTGGGAAGGGACTTTCACTAACCCTACATCTGATAGAGGACTAATAGCTAAAATATACAAAGAACTCAAGAAGTTAGACTTCAGAAAACCAAATAACCCAATTTAAAAATGGGGTACAGAGCTAAACAGAATTCTCAACTGAGGAATCTCCAAAGGCTGAGAAGCACTTAAAGAAATGTTCAAAGTCCTTAGTCATCAGAGAAATGCAAATCAAAACAACCCTGAGTTTCCACTTTACACTAATCAGAATGACTAAGGTCAAAAACATAAGTGACAGCACATGCTGGTAAGGATGTGGAGAAAGAGGAATACTCCTCTATTACCAGTGGGACTGAAAACTGGTACAAACACTCTGGAAATCAATCTGGTGGATCCTCAGAAAATTGGAAATATTTCTACCTGAAGACCAAGCTATATCACTCTTGGGCATATACCCAAAAGATGCTTCAACATACTGCAAGGACACGTGTTCCACTATGTTCATAGCAGCCTTATTCATAATAGCCAGAAGCTGGAAAAAACTGAGATGTCCCTCAACCAAAGAATGGATACAGAATATATGGTTCATTTACACAATGGAATACTATTCAGCTATTAAAAACTAGGACATGATGAATTTTGCAGGCAAATGAATGGAACTAGAAATTATTATCCTGAATGAGGTAACCCAGACCCAAAGGACATGCATGGTATGATTTTTCTGATGAGATAGCCAAGAATTTCAGAATATAATACCCATGATAGAACTCACAGACCATGTGAAGGTTAACAAGAAGGAAGGCCCAAATGTGGATACATCAATCCCACTTAAAAGGTAGAACAAAAGAATCATAAGAGGAAAAAGGGAGGGAGAGACCTGCGTCAGAAAAAAATAGGAGGGAAAAGAGGTGTGTAGGGTTAAAAGACAGAAGAATAAGCTAAGAAAATAAATAGAAATATGCAGCAGTGGGGGGTGGGGGTGGGGTAGAGGAACCTCTAGAAATCCCAAACACCAGGGATGTGATAGGCTTCCAGGATCAATTGGTGATGACCTTACCTGAAATTCCCAAAAGTAGAGAGATGGAATCTAAAGAGATGACCTCCAGAAGATAGACATGGCCCCCAGCTGAGGCAAGGGGCCATCTACCCATTTTCAAAATTCTTGACTCAGAATTGTTCCTGTCTAAAGGAAATGCAGAGACAAAAATGGAGCAGGCCATCCAGAGACCAGTCTAACTTGGGATCTATCCCATGCACAGGAACCAAACCCTGACACTGTTACTGATGCCATGTTGTGCTTGCAGGGAGGAACCTAACATGGCTGTCCTCTGAGAGCTGACTGAGACAGCTGTAGATACTTACACTCAACCATTGGACTGAGGCTAAGAACCCCTACAGAAGAGTTAGAAGGACTAAGGGAGCTGAAGGGAATTGCAACCCCCTAGGAAGAACAACAATATCAACTAACCAGGACATGTCAGAGCTCCAGAGGCTAAGCTACCAACCAACGAGCACACATGGGCTGGTCTATGGCCCCTGCTACATATGTAGCAGAGGACTGCCTTGTCTGGCCTCAGGGGGAAAGGATTTGCTTTATCCTGTTGAAACTTGATGCCCAAGGAAATGTGGATTCTGGTGGGGTGAGGTAGGAGTGGGTGGGTGGTGGGGGAGCACCTCTCAGAAGCAAAGAGGAGGGGCATGGGATGAAGAACTCATGGAGGGAGACTAGGAAGGAGACAACATTGGAATGTAAATAAATAAAATAATAAATAAAAACCTAAGCAAATGTCGCTTTTCTGCCTTGAAACCGATTGGTACTAAAACATCATTCCTTTACTAGGTCAGCAAGGGGTTCAAAATATAGAGAGGGCCAATGCATGGTCCTCTTTGTTTGCTAGAATGAGCATAAGAGATTCATTTGTCCATACTTGGAAATCAAACAATGACTTCATTTCTTTCTAAGTACAAAGAACCTTAAAAATCTCAAGTATAAAACTTGAAAGGAAGGTAATTCTCCTCTTGTTCTTTCATAGTAGTTCTTTGAACACAATACATGTTACGAATAAGAAAAAGTTTTTCATTTTACAAAGAGAATCATTTAAGAAATGAAAAATGTCATAAGAAAAGAAAATGAAAATTGGAATCTAATTCTCTATAAATGTCTTCTCTGTTCAATTCAATGTCATTCATACAATACTGTGAGTGGAGTGGAGTCATCAAAATTGTCAAGAGTCTGCAAATATTCTTGTCTTGTGTCATTTGATGAAAATGAAATAACTTAGAAATATGTATTATATACAAGATCACTGGCATTTCTCCAGTGTCCTATTGGATATATGATTATGATAATTGAAATGTGAACTTTTAAGTAATGTACTCTTAATGTATAGCTGTCGAATAAGAAGAGCTACAATGAGTAATTGAAACTAGAGTGGATAATTGGAAAGGAAATGATGCATGGTATCATCTTCTATCCATCAATTATTTGAAATTATTTCACTAAGAGAAATTGAAATCTCTCCAAGTGTTTTCAAAGAATTCCCAAAGAATAACAATGCACTTCTTAGCTAACAAGAGATGCACCACTATTCCAAAAGCACCTGTATTGTATAAAAAGTTTTACCTGATCAATTGTCCACTGCAGCACTCTTGAATGTTTTACAAAATGAACATGTGCCTTGTTCAGTTCACGCGTAGTCCCTATAACACTGTATGATCACAGGTTTCCCAGGAAATCTCTAATCTACACTTTAAAAAGGAAATTCAATGGATTGTTTTCTTATTTGTCTGTGTCTCTTAGCTTTCTGTTGATATGACAAAATGCCTGAGAAAGAAAGAAAGAAAGACAACTTTAAGGAAGCATGGTATATTTGGGCACATGATTTCAGTGGTTTCAGTTTGTGAAACTACCACTGCAGGCCAGAGCAAGTCCAAACATCTTTAGAAGAAACATGTTTAGAACAGCTGCTCAACTTGGGGCATTCACAAAGCAAAGAAACAGAACAAAGAAGGGTCCACAAAATAGATATAGAATCCAGGGGACCAGTCCAAGAGACCTGCTGGCTCCAGTTAGGCTCCATCTCCTAAGTTTTCATCACCTGGTCTATCCATTCAACTATGAATCCATCGGTAACTTATGAAGTTGGAGCTTTCATGATTCAGTCACCTTTGAATACTGTGTCATAGGATGACAATGTTCAATGTATGAGCCAGTAAGGTGGGGGGGGGTGGCGGATTTCAGATTAAGCCATATCAACTATACATACCTAACAGAAAAGCCTAAGTTTACCAAATGGTAAATCACATTACAATGTAACAATATGTATAGATCTCATACCTAGGGAAGACTGAAATTCAGGAATCAGTGAGTTGTTTGTGGTTTTTAAAGTGGGTAAAGCAGAAATGTGATTTTAATTCTCTCTCCTTGATGCTTTCTACTTAGACATTTATCTTACATGCTAAATTAATTGTAAATATCATTGATTGGTTACCTCGTTGCGTGTTCTAGATACTAACTATCATATGTCTTAGAAATTTCCAATATCCTCTGTCTTTTATGCTCCAAACACCAAACAATTACTTACAGCTTCGTGAAAGTCAATTTTCCTTGAAATAAATTGTCAGATCATAGGCTAGGAACAACGAAAAAAGGAGACAGAATGACAATTTCCACTCCCTGCCCAGTTTTTCCAATTGAAATGCACACAGTGGTTAGCAAACCACTGCAAAGGAAGAAAGGCTACACTATAGGCAAATATGGTTTCTTCTTTTTTCAAAGTGAAAATAAGAGTCCCATTGACCCTGATTCACCTGCCAGCAAATCTCAGACTTTCTTCAGGTGCTGAAGGTGTGAAGATCCACAGTGACAGGAGCTCATCATCCCTTTGAATAGAAATAAAAACAGTCCAATTTTAGGAAATGAGAGCAGAAGACTGTCACAGGAAACAGTCCTGAGTCGATTACCCAGAACACTCCCGACTGCCTCAGAAACAAAGCTGCTCAAGGCCAGAGTTCTGCCACTGTATTCCTTAAAAGGGAGAGATCAGTGCACTTTTCTCACCTTATCCTTTTATCTCTGTCTTCATATTCCAATATGAGACTCGCTCTGTTGACTCGGCCTTAGTGAGCTGTATCTTACTACTCCATCTTAGTTGCTATGTTATTATTCTTCATACTCATAAAAACGAACTCTGAACGATCTTAGCTGTCACAAATAAAAGTGAGTCATAATCTCATATATTAAAATATAAAATACGAAATAAAATTAGCTTATGATAGTGATTTGGCTGAATTGACTTTGTTATTCCCCTTTTTCTGATGACCACACAGAGCTTTGCTGCAGTAGTAACAATTTCTAATAGATCTCCCTTAATGCTTTTAAATGAGCTCACAGATATGTATGCAGTAAATTCCAACATAACACTATTTCAGAGGAATTAAATTTAGATGGTATTATGATATGGACCTAATTGTGATGGGTTTTTTTGTTTGTTTGTTTTGTTTGTTTTTTTTGTTTTTGTTTTTTTTTTGGTTCAGAAAAATTTAATAGATAATGCAGAAAGACATTTTGAAGATATTCAGATTACCTTGAAAGATGCATTTTGGAATAATTCTGCTTAAAATCTAGTGCATAAAACTCCATGTACCAGAAGCTTCTAGCCAATTACAATGCTTATTCTTTTCTTTATAATGGGCAGGGGTAGAGAATCTTGTAAAAGTGGTTGATAAGGAATTAGACTCCAAATTTAGTGTGTACATTTCCTACTGACACCTGAGCAATATAAATTCAGGCAAATTCATTATAGCCCAAATGAAAAGTAAATTAACTGCTCTGAGATTTAAACTGTCATTCAAGAGGCAGCCAGGATTCTTCAATTTTTTTGTCTCCTAAACAGAAAAGCAACACATTTTTGAACATTGTAAAACAATTCAATCAGTATATCTCTCAGTATATCTCTTCTCACTCTCTCTTTCTTTCTCTCTCTGAACATATTTGTTAGTATATATGTCTGTGTGTGTGTGTGTGTGTGTGTATATATATATATATATATATATATATATATACATGTATGTATGTATATGATCTCATTGGAATAACAAATTTAATTAGATATTTTTTATCCATTAGAAACAAAAATTCTCCAGTTTCAGCCTCTATCATTTCTTCTTTTGCAAATAATTTATACATTTTAAAATATATATAAACATATATATGTATATATATGTTAAAGATAGATAGATAGAATAGGCATCCCCATATATAGAAATATATGTACATATATATGGATATAATACAAAGAAAAATATAATTTCTCATACCATGAAAATAATCAAAACAATAATAATAACTAAGAATACTGTTTAGGTCCAAAATCAGAAGCAGATATTCCTATAGGTATGAAAACTTTGATGCTAACAAACTTGTCAGAAGAACTGGTTGGATAAAAGTCATGAGCTTCTATTTGCTTTCTAGTCTGCTTCAGCAGGTGCATAAGGACAGAAACCCACTGCTGCCACCCAGAGGAGAGAAAGAGACCAATACCTTCCTAGATGCCCGGAACCAGGTTCTGGAGCTTTGAACATAGGTCTTTAAAAGTCTGAGTGGTCTACTTCCACTGATGCTGAAGGAGGGGCCTATGTATTATTTCACTTCTGAAATATTCCTCAGATAAATTTCCCTATAAATTTGGATTAATCACATCCAAACCTGAGAGTAGGAAATCAGTGTTGAAAGGTTTCCAGACCCTGTATAAATAACAAAGATCCAGCAAGAATGAGAATACACTGAGAAGGGAGTCACTATGCAGCGGTACTTCTAGCTAATTCAGAAAACAAACTTGAAAAGAATTGAAGTGCATGCCAGGTGTTCCAAATCACTAGCTCTTCCCCCTTTGTATCTAGTTATATTCAGGCTCCTGTAGACATTGGTTGGCAGAATTGTCATGAGTTTTATTGAGGGGGAATGCCATAAGGATTGTGGGAGGAGGTGACCAGGAGGGGCAGTGAGCAGGATGTAAAGTGAATAAGTAAAAAATAAATTAAGCTAAAGTAAAAGACAATAGTCATTTTCCCCCATCCAATACCAGATAATGTTCCCCTCTCCCCCACCCCCATCTTCTTTCCCTCCCACGTCTCTCTCTCCCTCTCCCTTTGTGGTTGCTTTTTTCTCCCTCCCAAATGGGACCGAGGCATCCTCACTTGGGCCCTTCATCTTGTTGACCTTTTTGAGTTCTGTGGACTGTAGTTTGGGTACTCTGTACTTTTTAGTTTTTGGTTAATATCCACTTAGTGAGTACATACCATGCATCAACAATGGAAGCATGTTCCTCTTTCTACACATCCTAGTCAACATGTGTTGTCACCTGAGGTTCTGATCTTAGCGATTCTGATTGGTGTAAGGTAGAATCTCAGTGTTGTCTGCTTTTGCATTTCTCTGATCACTAAGGACTTTGAACACTTCTTTAAGTGCTTCTCAGCCATTCGCGATTCTTCTGTTGTGAATTCTCAGTTTAGTTCTATTCCCGATTTTTTGATTGAATTGTTTGGATTTTTGGTGGTTAGCTTCTTGGGTTCTTTATATATTTTGGGTAAGGACCAGCAGAAAGAATGGAAGCAGTCAATCTTGGGAGGTAGGAGGTTGGGGGGGGACAATGCCAGAATGTACCAGAGACCTGGGAGGTGAATGACTCTCAGGACTCAAAGGGAGGGACCCTAGATGAAATGCCCAACAGTGGGGAGAGAGAAATTGTAGAGCCTGCTTCCAGCAGAAAAATGGGGCATCGAGTGAGGGATGGGGTTGCCATCCCACAGTCAAAACTCTGACCCACAATTGTTCCTGTCTGAAAGAACTGCAGGGATAGAAATGGAGAAGAGCCTGAGAAAAAGAAGGTCCAGCGACAGGCCCAAAGTGAGATTCAACTCAACGGGAGGCCCCAAGGCCTGACACTATTATTGAGGTTATGGAGCACTCACATAAAGTGACCTATCATGACTGCCCTCAAAAAGACCCAACATGCAGCTGAAAGAAGTAGATGCAGATATTTGCACCCGACCAATGGACAGAAGCTGCTGAACCCTGTGACTGAATTAGGGTAAAGCTGGAAGAAACTGAGGAGGGTGACCCCATAGGAGGACCAGCAGTCTCAATTAATCTGGACCTCTGAGATCTCTCAGACACTGGACCACCAATCAGGCAGCATGCACCAGCTGATATGAGGCCCCCAACACATATACAACAGAAGACTGTCGGGTCTGGGTTCAGTCAGAGAAGATGTACCTAACCCTCAAAAGACTGGAGGCCCCAGGGAGTTTAGAGGTCTGGTGGGGTGGGGGTGAGGGTGGGGGTGGGGACATCTTTGTGGAGGAGACAGGGGTGTGAGGAGGAGGTATGGAATGTGGAACAGTTGGAGGGTGGACCATGAGAGGAATAAAATCTGGAGTGTGAAGAAGAAGAAGAAGAAGAAGAAGAAGAAGAAGAAGAGGAGGAGGAAGAGGACGACGACGACGACGACGAAGAAGAAGACGACGATGAAGAATAAGAAATAATTATAATAATAATGATAATAATAATAATTTATGTGATGAATTTACGAAAAGGTTTTTCTACTTAATAGGGCAAAAGTACTCCTGCCAAACCAAGAAGGGCAAGAAAGTTGAGCAGGGGAAGCCATGATAGAGTCTGTCACTAAGACAGGAAAGAGACTGGTTTCTTATGGAGAGATATAGCGATCTGAAACAAAAAGCAGAGGTCTACATCTAGACCTCTACATCTAGACATTGACTGTCCCATGACGGTGAAAAACCATCATAATTTCTGGTCTTCTACTGAAATGTATTTCAACACAGTAGGATATAAATGAAAATATACCCATTTGGCAACTCACGAAATTTATCTTTTACATACCTTTCGGAGGCAGAAGCTTTGAAGGGAATTCAACCTCCAAGAGTGCAGTCCATCTCAAGGCAGAAGCCACTGAACGGGGCTTGCCATGAGTTTCTACCTAGACAGTTGCTCTACAGCAACAGAACATGAAATGTTGGTTAGATGTATGGGTAAGCCACATACATAATTTTTGAAGTGACAAGACAGAAGTAAAGTCTTTCTTTTTTTTTCAGGCAAAATAAATGTCAACAAGAAACATTAGTATGACTATATCTTTCTTTCACAGAAAGGCTATGGATGTTTAAGGTAAACACACATTCCATCGTCTAAGTTTCTGTTTTTTATATAACTTGGAATTATGAAAACCTGGTATATAGTTAAGGTGACATAAGCCCTTGAGAGTAAAATATTTCATCCTTGTTAAATTCTTACTGAAAATTTGGAAAAATTCCCCTGGATCTGAACAGGAAAAAAATTACCTTTTTCAAATAAGCTTGGGAAAAAAGCCCAACAAAAGCTGCTATAGCATCAGAATTTCTATTTAAATGTGACAAAGAAACCTACATTAAATTCTGGGGTAGAGGCCAAGGCTGCAGCCAACAGCAGCCATCACCTCAGCTTTGTCCCTATCTCCTGGAAGGACATTCTCATTCTGAGATCATAGCCAGGCCAGTAGGTTGTTTTTGGAAAGGCATTTAATGTAAGTAGAATTCTCCTCCTAGACAGTTTTACTATCTTTGAGGTACTTACTCTTATTATCTTCATTTTTAAAGTGAAGAAACAAGAACAGAAAGGTTAAGTACCTTGTTCAAGTACTCTACACACATGGGTTATGAATTATATTCTTCCTTTAAGCAGGGAACTGAATATATGAATTTTCAGACTCACATGATGTAGAACTATACTTACAACCTACATCATCATTCTCAAAGTTTATATACATGATTCAGAGGGATTTAATGAGGATGGACTTCTCTTATGCTTATCTAAGGAGAAGAATTTTTTTGAATGTGAAATTACTACAGAGTTTTAATTTAAAGTGAAATCATTCTTCATAATTTGAAACATACATTTCAGTTTATAAACTATTTAATTCTTATAGTTCTTACATTTCCCCCTTTGGAAAACTAGATCCTAATAAATTGAATCAATGAAGTAATTGAATTTGAAATTTCTTGTAAAAATATCAATTTATGTATAAAACATTTAATTCATTTTACATTTAACCTTAAATTATTATATAAACAAAAATGAGGCCTAAATTTTCCAATTACAATGATAAACATTAAATACTAGTTATTTAATAATTCTATGCATTCTACCAAGGAGCCAATAAGGTTAACCGCAAGTACAACTTACCTTACTGTTTGACATATGTTAAAATGTACAGATGAACTGCAAAAAGAGAAATGGATGGAGGCAGAAACTGAAGAATTTATGTTTCTAAAGGATGAAAATGATGTAATTAAATATGTTATGCAAATAAGATTTTAATTAATATCTTTACTGAAACGCAGTTTTATCATTGCATGAATAACTTAAGCAATGGGACTACTAAATCAATAACCATCTCGTCACAGAAAATTTCTTCTATGTAACAATTAAGTTACACATTTTTATGAATTAATCTCTGTAGCCAAGAGCCAAGAGGGTTCAATGCATAAAGTTGTGTGCCATCAAGCCTGAAGACCTGAGCTAAATTCCTGGGACCCGCATGGTAGAAGAAGAAAACAAATTGTCCTCAGACACATGTTATGGGTACACACACACAAACACACAATTACCAAGTACAAAGATGACATCAAAAAATTTTTAACTCTGTTACAGTTTTAGATGTAAAAGAAAATACAGCAGATCTAAATGAAAGTGTTCTGTAATGTTTAATAAAATATGGTTCACTGTATATTTTCAGATAATTTTAGTATATCAAATTTGCCATATCATGTATCATCAAACTTCTACTTCTTTGGGAAAATCACTTTCAGACTCCAGACATAACCTGAAGATACATCACTCTAAATAAATAAATAAATAAACAAACAAACCAGCACAATTCATGGCATATTAAGGATGAAGCAATTCATCTGAAATTACGGAATTGACAAAGATAGGAGAGAGAGCAAGCTATGTGGTTACTTAGTTATTCACCTACTTGCATAGTTGGAGCTATCAATGGATAGCTGATTAATGACAATAGCTTAGTGATAGAAGAAAGACAAGAAGGAAGAATGGAAGGAAGGAGAGAGGGAGGGAGGGAGGGAGGGAGGGAAGAAAAAATATTTTAAGTTGAATTGCTTTTAGTCCATAAATATAATAAGAGCTTTTGGTGAACTAATTTGTACATATACAGTAGTACCATCAATAGGCATCTTAAATGAGGTGTACAACCTGAGGCATGGAACTGAGTTTCTCAAATCAAGCCCACCTCTCTCTGACGTATTTACTCTCTATGAATACTAGCCGCTTGTATCTACTCTTCTTCCTACTTATAAGAGATCAAAGGTTTCTGGGATTCCACATATGAGGGTGAGTGGGTAATATTTGTCTTTCTGTCTGCCTTATTTCATTTATGAGATATTCTCCAGTTCTGTCCACATTACCAAATGTCAGACTTTACCTAGGTATGAATATGCATATATAGATACATATATACATTTATACAGTGTATATAGAACATTGTTTTGCTTATTGGCAGACATTTATGTTGCTTCTATATTTTGACTAATGTGACCAGGACTACAGCAAACACAGGAATACAAGTGTTGCTTTGTCAGATGGATTTTTATTTCCTCCAGACGAGTAGCCAGTAGTAGATTCACACACTAATTTATAGTCCCTTCCACTGTGCAAATGCACATGTGTTATACAGGCAATTCAAAAATCAAGACTTGATATTATAACTCAAAACAAGACCAGTAGGACTAAGTCATTTTATGAAACAGAAAAGGACTTAGTAGAAAGTTTCACAACACTAAAGTTTAGAAAGCTGTTACGTGCTGTGTAGATTGGATGAGGACGGATTCCACAGCCTCAGGTGCTTGAGCATGCGTTTCCAAGTTGGTGGCACTATTTAGGAAGGTTATGGGATGCTGGAGAACACGTCACTGTGGACAGACTTTGAGGTTCTATATCCAGCCCCACTTGCGTTTGTTTCTCTCTCCTTTTTGTGTGTAGATCTCTCAGATTCTGGTTCCTGTCACCCATGCCTTCCCCACTTGTCAATTTTAACCCAAAATAAGGCCTTTCACTCTAAATTGCTTTTTATTGTAGTACTTTATCATAGCAATAGATCTTGTTAATAATGACAAATATCTCTACCATACAGTGACCGGGTTTAAAACTTGTGCAGTAATATTCAAGCAAAGACAGAGCACAAAGGGAACAAGTATTTTAACAGGAAAGATAAGAAAGGATCAATACATACTTCTGAGGGTAACTTGTGTGATTAGATATGCATGAGGACTGATAATAAGCACTGAAAATGTGAATAAAAATGCAGGATGGAGGAGTGGATATAGTCAGACAAGGACACCGAATTGCTTAAACTGGCCATATCCAGTAATGCTCTCCATTCTTATCGAATACATAGCAGCTTGATTTTAGTAAGCAAAAGCTCATTTCTAATGCAAGAAAACTAAGTCAAATTCAAGTCAAGACCAAAAGGAAAGGAGGTCTTGGTTTTCCCCTTAGAGCTTAAAAACTAGGATAAATGCACCATCCACCTTTTGAGGACCACCTGCCTGTGAGACTGTAACCACCTTCCCTTTAAGATTATAAGGCTTAACATTGTCTTTCCTCTCCCTTTCTCCATTGGTAAGAAGCAAGCCTATCAATGGAAGGAACATAAAACTAGCAAAATATTGCTTGGTCTTATTATTCTTGACTCTTTGAAAACACTTTTTTAAAATTAATTTGCATAAGAAAAATAAACACCTGTGTTTAAAGGCATGGTGTTAACTCGGTTGTTCAGCACATGCAGCACTGTCATATAGTCCAAGAGGTTGACTCTGTACTCACTTGAGGATACACTGCTTTCTCTTCAGTCATCTTGATTTCCATAACAGTATTTGTTGCAAGAGGAAATCCCTTGATGGTGAGAGCTCTCCAGCTTGAGCTCCCAGCAGCTGCAATGAAAACAGGGAAACACACCATATTACCCTCTGTCAAACAGAAAAATATGTGTGATTTTGTAGCATTTTATATCCTGTACTACTCTTTGATAAGCATGATGTTGAACTGCATTAAATATTAATTTGTATAATGTAGTAGTCATATAAAGCTAGGCATAAAACACAGCAGGGGAAATTGCATTTTCTTGCTGTTAAGACTATTGTTACAGTCTTCTGGCACCTCATGCTGTCATCCAACTTAGTAGATTGATGTTTATTTTCCCAGAACACATTGACTGCCATCAATAGCATTACCAACTTGTCTACTGTTATGTTGCCCTCAGAAGTAGTAAATCTTGCTGCTTGCAAAGGGGGCTATAGATTCCAGAGACTACTGATAATCTCTTGACATGAAGTTAATCAAAATTCAGAAGTGACACATGAATGCTTGCCTCTAGCAAACAGTTTATGTTAAACCTGGGCCCAGCTTTGGATTTGATCTATAACTCATTGCATGATGTAATGCCAGGGATAACTTAACTTCAGAGTGTTCTATTCCCTTGTTTTTGCAAGTACAGTCTACCTACTGAGCTGCCTTGTCTAGGCTCCATAAGAGATGTCTTACTGCAACTTGATATACCAAGGTGGGTTGATATCCTTTGGAGGCTACCATTTTTCTGAAGACAACAGGAAGAGTAAATTGGGGAAGGATAAAGGAGGTTGGGGAGAAAGAACTGAGCAGAAATGATGGAAGGGAAACAACAGAAGGGATGTGAAGTTGATTGATTGATGATTGATTTAAAACTGGGATAGCTTTTGCAGCATTATTTTAATATATTGAATCAAAATCCAGATATTGCCAATGGACACTACTAGAAACTGGATGCTATTTATACCACATCCTCTCTTCTGGAGCCTCAGGGACCTCAGTGGAAGAAGGGCCAGAAAAGGTCTAGGTCTCAGAGGTTCAGGAAGACAGGAGAAAAACAGCATCTGTGGATATGACAGGACCACCGTTCTCATGAAATCACTGTACTTACATGCACAAGATTAAGCCAGTCCATATTTAAGCTTAAGAGGGGAGAGGCTCAGGAGCCTTTCCAGACAACCGAACCTGGCAGTTCCTGAATTTGGGATTCCATATCTCCTAACTGTGAGATTATAAATTTATATTATTTATAATTTTCACAGTCTCAAGTATTTTGTTATAGCTGCACAAACCCAGATAAGGGATTCAGATTTATAAATATATCAGAGATGCTTATCATCATTTAAATCTCTGCTTGAAATCACGATAAGGACGTTTCTGCAAGATTCCCAGCTAGTCAGACAGAGAGAGATCCATGTGGTACTGCACTAAAATTCCATCATAATGTAACATGGAAGTTTAACCCCAAATCTAGAGATGTCAAAGTTCTGCAAATGCAGGAGGAGGCAGACCTCATGATCATTACAGCATGAATCCACTTAGGTGGCATGCTACAGAATGTACAGAAGCTGCTTCTACTGGCAGTTCACACCACTCTGAGCACTGAGAAGCCTGCAGACAAGAGCCATTTCCTCCAGGAATTCTGGCTAAGGCAGTGCTGAGGACTGCTACTCCACAGAGCCACTCTCTTGGACTTTCATTAACCAGATCTGGGACACTTTCCAAAAGCCATGTCTTGTGTAGTGATTGATTCCCGACCTGACCAACAGCTTCTCACAGAGGTGCTTTATGTCACCTTGCCGACTACTGCTCTCTCTTAGTGGCCTGAAATGGGGGATGCTGGCCTGGCAAGTTCTTCACATGTGCAGTACTGTCTTCTGTGAAACATCTATGGGAGATGATGCCTCAGGCCTACATTTACAGAAATTGAACAGTACACTGCTTAGAGGTGAAAGTACTGGGTCATATTGAGGTCACTGCTGTCCAGCCTTGGGTTGGCAGGGCTGTCTGAAGGCAGCTGGTGCCTGTTCCAACTATCCAGCACCTTCCCATCAAAGACTGCAGCTCCTGCACAGCAAGCCAGTCTATAGCTCCCACTGCTCGGGTCACTGGATAGATAGGGACCATCACTGAGTGATGTGAAGTTATTCTGCAGCAAGTAAGCAAGATAGAATGAAGGCTGCTAAAAAATAAATGCACTTCTAAAATTAATAAATTTTATGCTATTGAAGTTCAAAGTAATAAAATCAAATAAATATATCTGCCTTTTTAAATGTTTTTAACATTTATTTTAATATTTTTGGACTTTTATTCATTATATGAGTTTATATGTAGTTTCTTCCACACCCTTTCTTGACTACAACCATCCTGTATTCCTCTACTCCCACTCAACGTCACAATGTCATGCTCTTTAATATATATATCACACTCTCTGTGCATCTGAAAATCCCTGAAATGTCAAGACTATTATTACTTATTTCAAAGTCTTTGCTAGTATTAAGATCAACCTTCCAGTATAATTTATTTCATTTTTTAAATGAAATTCCTTTCAAGATATAAAAATGGAGTTATAAATCCAAAACCCATATTTGAAGTTTCAATAACCTAAATAGAAGAAGGCAAGCTTGACTAGAAAATTACTCCACGATAACCTATGAAATATGCCAACAACGCACTGCTGGCTCAGACATACGCTCTAAATAACAGCTGATGAAGCTGGCAATTCGCTGCCGTAAGACAACTCGCAGTTTAAAATAACACTTTTAACACTACCACCTAACATATCCTGCCATAAAGAATGTTTATGAAGGACAGTTCTCTTCAACCCTTTTGTGTAAGAGATTTACTTCTGGCAGACAATGCTACAATCTCTAATTATCAGGTTTACATTTCAGAAGTTCAATACAAAGACAATCAAGCACCACAAATATCTTTGAGTCTTGTCAATCCAAAGACTAAATAAAACTTTAAGAAGACATTGTATACACTGTTAAAGACTAGAAGAAATCAAGAAACAAAATCTAGTGAAACAATATGAATTCAAAAATAATATTGGAAATGTAGAAATTGCAGACATGCTTTGGGAGAAATTGAGTAGTCAATACATTTCCCCTTGGTCTCTGAGTAAAGGACTAAATTCATAAAGGTTAAGTCACGCTCTAGTATAGGAAGGAACACTTAAATTCTAAGCTTAATGAAACAAGTAGATAATTTCTAAGATGACTTTATGGAATTTCCTGGTTCACAAGACTTTAAGGAGACATTTAGAGATGATAAGAGTAACATAGTTGGCTGCATTGCAACAGGCCCAGGGGTTCCTACTCTGAACCTGGAATTCCTGAACTAACTTCTTCAGTGAAGCAATTCATCTACAGGGCTCCTCTAAAGTTTCTATTGCCACATTTGTATGCTGCTATGAGACTAATATATAAAGATTTTTCAAATAATACTGCTTTTCTGAAGTGCCTAAAAGAGCAAACAAATATTTTTATCAGATGTGTTTTAGGAAAATTCTACATCTCAGTTCTAAGCCTATTACACAAATTGCATCAGAAAATAATCACCAGCTATTATACCAAACAGGAGAAGAAAACTGATATTAAACAGCAGACAATAATAGAACCTCTTTGTTGTTCTGCCCCATGATGATGTCCTAATTAAATGGTGTTGCTGACAATCTCTAGCATTTCGGATAATAATGCATTTCAAAGCAATGTCTTTTCTCTTCACAACCAGATGAAACCCACCTCCTAGACAACGTCTATCCTTTCATTCCTGACATTACAATATAGACAGGGAATAAATTATTTCTCTCTCTCATTCAGACTGATTACAAAACAAGCAGTGACTTCTACTTTATATGTAAAAAAGAATTGTGGAGCATCTAACATTAATAATGATGGCAAAGGGGCTTAGGACATCAAGTTGCAGTACTTGAGGAATTGAGTTGCAGCCATTATTTCAATTGATGACTATCAGAGTGAGGGGAGTCAGTTTTCTTCAGGGGTACAGCCCCAAATAGCTGGCCCGTTATTTGGTAGATGGCCCTATACATAAGCACATACTGCATGGCAACAATAAACAGACTCAGTGTGTCCATTGGTAAGAATGAAATGCCTTGTAGTTAGAAGGAAAAAGTTGTAGAGGAGAGAGACAGGGGGATGGGAGGAGAGAAAACGGATGGAGGTTTTATCAAAACATGGTATATACATGCAAAAGATACATAAACAATAGTAATAATTAAAAATTAAACTGGTCTTATTTAGGAAAAGTTGAAATCATTGACAAGAAAATTGATATCAATAGCAAAGGGATAAAATGATAACATAAGAAAAGGGATTGAAATTTTATTTTTTCAATATTAGCAACAGCCTTCCTTAGAGTTAGAAAAGAGACTACAAGATTCAAAGCAGCATTTTTCATGATCTATACTAGCATGTGGGTTAAAATATTATTTTCATCATTTTATAAGCTAAGACTTGTGTATTTTCTCTGGCACATACATATTGTTAGCTTTATTTTTAATTTTTGTTTTAATGTATGAATATACTATGCAATGATAAAATTATGACAATGGAGATATTTAGCACTTAAATGTTTCAGGTTTTTACATTATAAACTTTTTTCCAAACATATAGTTTTCATAGACATGAAAAAATCAATAGAACAAATATGAACTGAAAGTTCACTGAAATATGTTTGTGAGTAAAATTTTAAACTAAGAATTGCAAAATATATAATGTATAATTCTAAGAATTTTCTAGTTCACAGAAGAAACCTTGGCAAGAATGTAAAGCTTCCCTGGTAGGTTAGCTGTGCATTAAAAAGCATTTGATTCACATCTCTGAATTAGGAGATAAGAGTTGCTAACTTTCATGCTTTTGAAGCACTTAATGTTCTGGAGAAATGTCCTTGAGCCTTAGAGAACACTTTCCTTCCTTTATAACGTGGACATATGTCTATGCTTAAAAAGTTGAAAATTTTCAAAGATGAATCCCTTACAGATGACAGTAAAAATGGATACATGCATATATGTTTACTAATACATATTTAAAATCTCTCAAATTATTGTTATTTGTATCATAAATATACAATGTCAACACAAAGTCTAGATATAAGAAAAATTAAATATATTCTTAAAGCTAGTGATTTTTAAGGCAAAATAACAATTTTCTAAATGGAGTAATCATGAAATATTGAATTAATAATATTTGAAATTAAATAGTATCACTGTGCCTAATTAACAATACTTTAACCAGTCATTCTATCAAAGGAAATGTAATACATAAGGAGGCTGACACAGCTTCCAATACATTTTAGTGGGTTGTTTCCTTTAAAATATAAGTGGCTAGGACAAGGAAAAAACATCTTGCCTAGTTTTAATGTGATCACCATCATAATATTTAAACTAATATATTTGTTTACTTGGGTGTTATGATGTAGCTCCACTAAGCATAAGTGAACAGCTTTCTCTCTGAGAATCGGTGGGGGTGGGGGGTGTTAAGATGAAATCCAAGAATCCTAAACATTTAGCTCTTTTAAGCAATGCATCAGTTAGAGGCAATACTTGTACCCATGGAAACAAAGGGAATAGTCACCAAAGTGAATGTTGTGGATGTCCACATACGACACCCAATATACAGGAGCTGAAACCTGAAGAATCCAAAAGCCATTAACAGAAGATGAACATAGGTGACTGTTGACAGTGACTCCAAATATTATGATTTTCCAAATTAACTACAATTTTGAAAATTAAAGAACTGATCAAAATTAATAGCTTTTGTTCTTCAAAAGTTAGTATTAAGGACAAGACCTCATTTAAGAAAAAAATAGGTATAAAAGTTACATCTTAAACAATTGCTATCCAAATACATGAAAAAGTTATATAGCTCATTAGTCAGACAACACAATTTAGGAAAAATTCCAAAGGTCTGAGTAGATATTTCACCAAAGAAGGTACATGAAAAAAGAGGTATATGAATTGTTTTAGAAAAACAAAAATATATGTCATGAAATATTGCACGCACTGTAGTGCAAAAATATGTACAATTACTATGTTGATTAAAATACAAAGAGAATTCAGATAGGTGAATGAGAAACTACCCTCTAATCAGTGCAATGGAAAGACTGAACAAACAAAGTCAGCAAGGACATGTAATAACCAACCTCCATGCATTGCTGTTGAGAGCACAAACCAGTAACACCAGTTTGAGAAAACTAGGAAACTAGTAACCATACGCCCTAAAAACAGATGGTCTACAATATGAAAATAGATGTTTATTCAAAAGCTTTCAAATGTATAACATCTATAATTCTAATAGCTAAAAATAGAGGCAATTAAAACAACCATCCAGCTACTCGAGGAAAAGAAGAAAGAATTACACACGGGAATGCACCTCTTAGTTCAAAAGGAACAAATAAATGCCCGATACATACAAGCAAATGGATAAGTCTCAAAGCCAGATAAAAGAATTGCAATACAAAAGACAATTGTTAGGATTTGGTGGTAGAATATCCCCAGAGCCTTGTGTGTTTGCACACTTAGTCCCCTGCTGTGGAGCTATTTCCAGGGGTTGGAGGAGCTTTAGCACCTAAGTCATGGCTGCCTGGCACAGCTTCTACCTGATTAGTCCCACCCCAAGCTCTCCACTTCCTGTTTGCTGCCACCACTTAACAACCCCACACCACAAGCTTCCGCTGTAGCACCCTTTCTGCCTTAGTGAACTGAAATTCTTGGAAACTGAGCCATGATAAATCTTTCCTTCCTCAAATTGCTCTGTCTGGTATTTTTCATTGAAACTAAACAAATAATTTAAGCACATATTATACGCTTCATCTCTATGTAATTTTACAGAGAAAGCAACAGCATAGTAACAAAGCCAATCAGTGGCTGTGGGGAAGAGGAGGACCAGTGCAGTCTGTACAAGGCTAGGAAGAGTAGAGCCCTGCGGATGACCCAAAACCCATTACTACAATGGACTTACACCTATTTGAATTGATGGAGCTAATTATATTTAATATTTAAGGAAGAAAATGGGGGCTAAAATATATCACTTAATGATACTGTTAAAATGCTAAAGGCGAGAAACAAAGAAATATGTATTTTGGTGTTATAAATAAATAAATATAGAAGTTCACAAAGTGTGACTCGAGAAAATGAAGATATTTGTCTGATAATGAGCAAAACATAAAACTACAAGTAGTCAATTACTGGACATTTCCTAACTATATTCTAAAACGTAAGTGATTAGATCTCCATCAAGTAGAATTTTTTATTAAATAAACCCTAAATAGAAAATCAGGAGTGAAAGAAACTCCTGTGGCATCTAGATACATATTTTTAGCTGAGATGTCAAGTATTTTAAAAAAATCATCAACTAAAGGAAATATATTCTAAGAATCTTATTGTAATCATATTTTAAACTATGGTACCAATCACATTATAATGTTGACAGAACTCATTTTAACTTGAAAAGATGTAAGTCAACTGTGATCATTCTGCATGGCATACACAAGGGAGTACAAGTGTCATATGAAAAATAATGTTTGCTTTAAAAAAACTGTAAATTGGAAAAAAATCCTTAATTGGAGTTTGAAGTACCCTTTACATATTTGCAACATGGATGAGTATTATATGAAAGTTATTTGCTAAATTACTAGATATGTAGTGTCTTAGTCAGGGTTTCTATTCCTGTACAAAACAAAATAACCAAGAAGCAAGTTGGGGAAGGAAAGGGTTTATTCAGCTTACATTTCCACATTGCTGTTCATCACTAAAGGAAGTCAGGACTGGAACTCAAGCAGGTCAGGAAGCAGGAGCTGATGCAGAGGCCATGGAGGGGTATTGCTTACTGGCTTGCTTCCCCTGGTTTGCTCAGCTTGCTCTCTTATAGGACCCAGAACTACCTGCCCAGGGATGGCACCACCCACAATGGGCTCTCCTTCCCTCAATTACTAATTGAGAAAATGCCTTATAGCTGGATCTCATAGAAGCATTTCCTCAAAGAAGGCTCCTTTCTCTGTGATAACTCTAGCTTGTGTCAAGTTGACACACAAAACCAGCCAGTACACATAATTAATGACAAAGGAAAAGAAAAAAGTAAACTAGTGTAAAGTCTTGGCAATTCCACCCCCTTCTTTAGTTCCTCCTAAATTAATGGAATGTGAACTCATTAGGGGATTGACATTTATTTCTGAACTTGACTGAGGCCCAATTCTGTTTCACAGACACAGATCTGTGAACACAACCTATCTACATTTAGAAAATCATGGCAACCAGTTTGCTGGGGTAGCAGCCTGCAGATGTTTCAAGATTCCATATTTCTGACAGAAAAGGACTGGTGTCTTGGGATAAATGCTCATTTTCAGAAGGGTATTTGCCTAAGGACTGTCTTTGGAAATGGTACAAAGGTCTAACTTGCTTAATGCCCATAAGAAAACACCTAAGTTTCAAATGTCAGTGTTTGTCTCTGGTAACCTTAGTAACTTTTGCTGAAACATGTGATGCCTCGCTCTCTTGTGTCACCTATTAGGGCAGGATTTTAGAGAAATGGAAGAAACTGTGTCCTGGGAGCAGTTTTCCTAGGAGTAATCAAGCCTCTTTTCTCTGATTTTGGAGTCTTGAGTCTTCTGACAACTTTCATGATGCTGTAGCAAATTGATTCTGTGAGCTTACAAGTTAGGGTAATATCTCAGCTCTCTTCGTAGTGTTTGCTTCCATTTTACTTCTTAAAAATAATTTTTTCTGGGATTATAATAAAGTGCCACTTTTTCCCCTTCTCTTTGCTACGTTCAAACAATTCTATATACCTTCCTTTCTGTTTTCAAATTCATGGACCATTTTTTAGTGTGTGTGTGTGTGTGTGTGTGTGTGTGTGTCACTGCTTTTTTTTTTTTTTTTTGTAAGAAATATGGAAACTCAAAACATTGGAGGATTTTATCCCAGCAGACTGGTTCTCATGAGTATCTGAATGTAGATAGATAGATAGATAGATAGATAAATAGATAGATAGATAGATAGATAGATAGATATATAGATAGATAGATAATACAAGTGTTACTTGTATAATTTCAGAGCTGCACACCTAGTATTGGATAACCCTTTTATGCTATTCTCTGAAGAAGTGTTTTTCTTGGGCTCTAATCTCTTCTTAGTTGCCTGTAGTTCTTTGATTAGGCTTGAGGCCTCTTGAGCTTTTTCTCACTACATTAGTGTGTTTATTGTTGTTGCCTTTGGATCATGTTCAGGCAGTCTTGTTGGTGAGACTTTGCCTGTTTTAGCATCTACATTTCTACAGTCTTACAACAAACTCTCTTCTTCCTTCCTTATCTTTCTAGTCTAAAAGCAGAAGTGTCCACATTTACTTTATGCAACTCAGTCAAATTATAGAAAGGAAGACCTAATAAATTCATAACCAACAATGTCCTATTACATTGTATTACATTGTCAAATAAAATCTTTTATAGAAAAATTAATATTTCATGGCTAGAGGAGAGATGTCTTAGCAGTTAAGAGCACTGGCTGTTCTTCCAGAGGACCCAGGTTCAATTCTCAGTACCCACATGGTAGCTTGCAGCTATCTATAATTCTAGTTTCAGGAGATCTGACACCCTCACACAGACATACATGCCAGCAAAATAAAAGTTAATATCTTTATGTAGTTCAAATATAGCATTACAGATAAAAAATATGCTAGAAAAGTGAGTTTATCTTTGCTTTAAATATTTAATACTTCATTCTTTTTGTATTACTAGATTAAAACTTCACAATGTTCATAGAATGGATATTTTTCATTATAACAGCACAAATTTTGAAGCATGTCAAAAATAGTATCAGAAATAAAACAATAATGCTTCCACAAATAGTCTTTTACCAGTTTAAATAAGTGTCATTTTAGTAAGCATGTGTCGTCTTAAGAACAAGAGTTGATCGATGCACAACCTACTTATTTGAAAATTGCTGGTTTGGAAACTTGACTATGACATGTACTTAGCAAAGCAGTCATTAGCAAATCCAGTTTCTGGGTCAAATCAATACCATTGATAAAATGCCTTCAGAAGAACATGAACATTGTTTGCAATTTTGAAAGTGGCACTTTGTGTAAGATAATGTGCCCTTAACCTCATTGGAGGAAACACTAAGCGTGTCATCTGCCCCGCAATGGCAGGGATGGCAATTATTAAATTGGACTCCTGAGAGAAGAAACCTGTGTTTATCAATGACACCTCAGTATCAGCACAATTGCTTTTCTATGAAAAGAATGAAAGGCGTCTCAGCTGTCAGAGTCTGAACAACCGATATCCCTTTCAAGACGTAAGTCTAAGGGCTTTATTTTGTAGCCTTTTAAGAGGGAGAACATTTTATACACATCACACATATAAATATGCATTCATTTGAACCTTTGATGTAATTAAAGGCACAAATAAATAATCATATCAAATAATGTTAAGCTTCATACTAGAAGCTCTATATATAACAAAAATACATTTGTGTAACAAAAAATTTATTTGTTCTCCAAAAAAAAAATATGTAGATGCTTTTAGATAAAACAATAGAATAAATACTATTCTGAATTCTTGATTATATGGAAATAAAAACATGACATTTATTATTTCTCATTAAATTATGTAGATTGGCCTATTACTATAGATTCTATACTATATAGTGTGTGTTACTGTTTTGCTTCTCATTTGTGGATTTAAATGACAAGTTAGTAATGTAAAAGTGAAATATTAAAACTAGGTAAATAGTTTTAAATTTTGTGGTTTTACTCTGAATGCTGTATTTATGATAGAAAATGTGTTTGATGAAATTTCAACCTTGTCCATTAGATCTTTTTAAATAGAAATATATGGATATCTGTGCCAATATAGTTCATTTTCAGGCTGAAGACACAAAATCAACTGGGAAAAGAGTCTAGAAAAGCATTAGCCTGAGTTTTATCAGCGAAAATTCAAAAGAAAATATGCTAAGAGCTCATACATAATGTTAATCTTCTTTTCCTGTGGTTTTTTTTTTTTTTTTTTATTGAGCATATTTGGACTAAGCGCGCCAACACGATTTGATTCCTTTGTAGTTTAGAAATCTTATTGGATTTTTTTTTCCTTTACTCCATTTGCTCAAATTTATAAAAACGCAAATGCAGCCGACTTTAATATGAGGTGACATAAAAGCAACTGATAAATCAACTTTAAAAAGCCAAGTTTGGCACAGTCTCAAAGCCTCTAATTTCATGATTAGCATTTATTTAAAAAATGTTATTTTCTGTTTAACTAAGAACTTTCCTACCAGTCCTAGTAACAGAAGCAGCAGCAATAACAACAACAACCAAAAGCTAATAGATTTACTTGGTCTGCTAAGACACATACTTTAAAGGAGAATAGGATGCAATGATTACATATTTGATATGATGCTTGGCCATCCAAAGAAGTGAGCAGATCCGAGTGCAGCTCTTCTGCTTATTGCCTGTATTATCTGGGATCTACTAAACTTCTCTGAGATCTTAGAGGGCCAGAATAAAGCATGTAAAATCAATCCTGTCACCAGGTCCTTCTGCCATTAGCAGGCTGTCAAGCTGTGAGAAGCAGGCATCACTCCTGTTAAAGGGGAGATAAATTTCTAAGCTGCTGAGACAGAAGGGGATAAGACTGACTTTTCACAAGCCTTTGGTTCTTAGATGCACCCCAGGGTGACTCTCAGTCCATGACAGTGTCTACAAGAGGCACCTGTGCACAACCTTGTCTATGCAAGTGCTGGCCCAGGCTGTAGCTTGAGATAGATAAATGGTCTTGCCTGATAATACTCTGTCTTTTACTTTCATAAAAAAGCCACTGTAGAGAGAACAGAAAAGAACTTGAAATCAGCACGAGTTAAGAGAGAAACTAGCATGTTCAGAGAAGAAACTTTGAAAGGTTTCAAGACTATAAAGAAAAGATGGTCTGTGAGAAATTTAACACATCAAAACCTTTTGAAAATAGAGATGACTAAACTGAAGGTAAACTTTTGTCCACAACATAGATATCCCCTAAAGCTAATGTACACCCAATGTGTATATATTCTGCTCATTCATACCCGCTATTTTCTTAATCCTCCATCAGCCCACATTAGTTAAAATCACATCTGGGGAAGCTGAGAAATGAAGACCTGCACTTGAATCCCTAACACCTTTGCAATAAGCTGGGTATGGGCACCTGTAACATCATCAGTGGCAGTGAGGACAGTGGATTCCTACAGAGTGGGCCAGCCAGTCTGCTCAGTACAACAAGCCTCTGGTTCAGCTAGAGATCCTTTGTTGAGGCAATAAGTCAGAGAGAAACACAGGAAAGATATGATTTCAATCTACCACAAACAAACACAAGGTGTGAAAACAATTGTGGAGAGTAGTAAGAAGAGTGAGCTTACATTCACTACCCAAGCTGTCCCAGACTGTGAGACGGAGACAGCACAGACCATCAAAGCCAGCAGAGTCAGTGATAACAGGATCTCTAGGTAGTAACAGCCTGGCACAAAGGATGACAAGAAGATTAAGCCAATCCTTTCTGGCCTTCTGTTTCCTTTCTTCTTTCTGAATGAGTTTTACACTTTAAATGGCAAGGCAATCTCTTTAGCATGTGATTTAACAACAGACACAAAAGAATAGGAAAGGAATTAATTTAATAAGTCTGATAAGGATGGAGAGAATTTTCTCTTCTGACCCAGTTTATGACTGTAAAGATCTTCAATTTCAGATTGCTCTCTGCTGACTATCTAAATTTCATTTTCTATTGAGAGCATGAAAAGTATTATTGGGGGGGACCAACAATCAGGAGAAGACACATTTTTTGAACGTCAGAAGCGTCACATGAGTTGGTGAAGAAGAACCATATCTCAGGAAAGCTATTACCTGCAAAGACCTTGAAGTTTGAAGTTACCATTCACTTTTCAAACACCCTCCCGCTCATTTATCCTCCCACACCCACTGGTACTGTCCATATTCCCAGACCTACCTGCAATAGCACATTGTTCTTCCTGAACTACGTGAAAGCTTAAAAACATTTGTGGTCATCATGTCCGCCTTCTCTTACTATAGTTAATGTACTATGTATATTCTCACTCCCATGTCATAAGATAATAACTATGGTTCGATCTTCATCCGTTAGATAATTAGGGCTTTTTAAAATAGGGTCAAAGATTATATTTGGCCAACTTTTTTTTCTTGGATATTTTCTTTATTTATATTTCAAATATTATCCCCATTCCCAGTTTCCCCCACTCCCGGAAACTCCCTATCCTATATCCCTCCTCCTGCTTCTATAAGGGTGTTCCTCCACCTACCCACCCACTCCCTCCTCCCTGCCCTTGAATTCCCCTACACTGGGGCACTGAACCTTCATAGGACCAAGGACCTCTCCTCCCATTGATGCCGGACAAGACCATCCTCTGCTACACATTTGGCTGGAGCCATGGGTCCCTCCATGTGTACTCCTTGGTTGGTGGTTTAGTCCCTGGGAGCTCTGAGGGGTCTGGTTGGTTGATATTGTCGTTCTTCCTATGGGGTTGCAAACCCCTTCAGCTTCTTCAGTCCTTTCTCTAACTCCTCCATTGGGGACTCCGTGCTCAGTTCAATGGTTGGCTGCAAGCATCTGCCTATGTATTTGTCAGGCTCTGGCAGAGCCTCTCAGGAGACAGCTACAACTTCCTAGTCATCTTTAATACGCTGCATATTATTTTTACCACAAGAGCTCTCCTTATGCTCCCAATCTCTATCCATTCCATTCTGCAACCCATTATGCTAAGCACATGTCTAATTGCAAAGCTTAGTTCTGACTCTGTCTCTTCAACAAATACCTACTGTCAGCAACATTTCCTTGCTCAGGATACATCCAATTTAAGCCTGTGAGACAAGAGAAAACAAACTATTTAATACAGGCTAAAAGTTGTAGGATTGGGTGATAAATTATAAATTCATCTTACTTACACGTCTTATGATATTTTTGTTCTTCCCTCTCAACAATGCATAATCAATTTTCACACTGTACTGCATACTATACACACACTATTTCATAATATGCCATATTTATAAAGTGAGGAAAATTGTCAGATACAATGATTGAATGTAATCAGTTTGCTCTGGGCACAGAAAAAGAATTTCCTGTGACCAACATTATAAATATCTAAGGATTAAGTCCTAAACCAGCATGGGTGGGGAGAGCAATTGCATTTGGCATGGATTCAAAAACATCATTTCAGGAAGAAAAATCCAATTCAATTTTCAGAATGTCTGGTTGAACCGATCCGTGGCAGGTCTATATAATCGATACCGACCATCACTTCCCTTGGCAGCATTCCTGCAGTGACTGCTTTCCAGAATTGTCTACCTCTCAGCCACTTTCCATTGTGTTTTTTGTAAATCATTTTGGCTTGTCTGCTGTATATTTTTTGTTTTAGCTTTTACTACAAAAGGAATTCCATCAAGGCATTATATTATATGTGAAGGAGCAGATATTTCTTAATCCTTCCCCACGTTTCATATATTTCCAAAGTCAGTTTTAATATTGCTCTATGCTATCATAGACTGCTCTAACTATTTGCTGACTTTCCAGGTCATTTCAATGATTCAAAACATATGTATCTGTGTAATGCCCCTGCTTTTCTGTATTAGCATTACAGCATAGAGAAGCAGCTCTAGATATTCTTTGAAGGGATCAGGGTTTTTTGTTATTACTGTTTGTTTGTTTATTTGTTTTTCTTTTCTTTCTTTCTTTCTTTTCTTTTCTTTTCTTTTTTTTTTTTTTTTTTTTTTTTTTTTTTTTTTTTTTTTTTTTTTTGTCCATGGCCCATTCAGGAACATTCTATCATCATGTGAACAAAACCTGAATCTAGATACATGCCTGATAAGTCCTCGTATGGGCTGGCTGTTCCAGCTTCCTGCCTTTCTAGACCAATCTCATCCACACTTCCAGCAGTTCACCATGTTCGCTTCACAATGGCCTCTTTCTTGCTCAAAAGGGAAGGCACTCTTCCCCTCTCTGCCTGCCAGGCCCTGTTCTCAGCAGTTCATGCTTCAGGCTTGTTTACCATTCTCATCTTCCAGGTCTGCACTGGAGCATCACCTCTCAGAAGAGGCATCCCTGGAACATACTGCCTAAGAGTATCTCCACGAAGCCTCCGCCAGTCTTCTTGGCTCCTTGACAACTTTCTTTGCAGTTATCTCACATTTCCCATTTCCTTACATAGCTATGTAAGCTAATGAAGAATTGTGTCTCCATTTTTACCCAGAATCCTCACTGCTGATCACAAACGATATGATGAAATAATGTCCATTATATGAATGACAGCCCTTAGTAAGAATGATACAGGTAAGTGATTCTCAGATTAACATCTTCCTACCTCTATTTTGCAAGCCCCTAGTGTTCTCAAGCTAGCCCTCAGTTCTCCCTACATCAAAGGCTCTTAATTGGATGTCAGGAACACAGAATGTAATCAGCTAAACTACAATCCTTATGAAAGGGTATGGGAAAGAAAGATTACTAGGAATGGGGAGAGATTGTTTAATCCTCCTGATTATTCAGTATCTATGCAAGGAGATTAATAACAATGATGATCAAAATCCTCGAACTCGAAAATGCACATAGCAAGTTATTGCCCCAGTAATAGTAAAAGGAAACAAAAATCTGCAATGGATGTAGAAGGTTGCATGAGCCATATCACAGCCAAGAGTGTAACATGAAGTGTGGCTAATGATTTGAATGCAACCATGTATAGAAAGGGGATGAAGCACCTGAAAGCCTCACAGTTATTTCATCAGGAGTTCTGGATTAAAACCTTATATCTAAAGGGGATGGGGAAGAAAGGAATTTAGAAAGCCCCTTTTATGACTTGTGACTCTCAGCTCAATCTAGCCTCTTGTTAGTCTGTATTGTGAAATTGCTTAGCATTGTTTGATGTTGAGTAAGATAACTGATTATGAAAATATGATTTGATCATGCATTGAAAATCTAATGCATGGCATTAGATTTCTAAGGGAGTTTGAGCTGGTGTCCAAGAATTTGTTTGAGTGAGAAACAGGGAAGGAGATTGCTGACATTTGTTTTGTTGTTGTTGTTGCTGGTTTTTTTTTTTTTTTTATTTCATCCGTGCTGAAAATGTGAAACTCTGACCAAAGGACTTAAAGGATATCAGCTCTAATAAGCTGAGCAGTGGTCACACACAAGAGACTCCATGCTCCAATTTGAGACTTGTCTCAATCACCTATGGAGACCTGGATTGTTTACCATGATTATCAAAGTTATAGGATTAGGAATCACCATGGAAATGCACATCCAGGCCTGTCTTTGAGGGCATTTTTTGGACTAGGTCAATGAACATGGAAAGATGAACTTTAAATATGGGACGCACCATCCAGGCTGGATAATAGGAAGGGGAAAATGACCTGAGCAGAAGCATTCATTTCATGCTGCTTCCTGACTGCAGATGGGACCAGCTGCCTCAGCCTCTTGAGATCATGACGGACTATTCCTGTTTGAAAAGTAAACCTTCCTCCTTTAAGTGTGTTAGTATCTAGTGTCACAATCACAAGAAGAGTAACTGATACAAACATGTTAGCGAACTAACAATTTTTTGAGTAAGTATGGCCTAATTAAGAAAGGGATCATCAGTGTCTTTTTCAGCCATCATCAGAGAAGCTTCCTTCTGCAGCAGGTAGGAGCAAACATAGAGACCTACAGCCAGACAAGCAGAGAGTGAGAGACCTTGGAACACTCAGCTCTAAATAAGATGTCTCCATCAAATTCCTGCCCTCAGGCTCAGGGAACTTCACAGAAGAGGAGGCAGAAAGAGTAAAAGAGCCAGAGGGGTGGAGGACACAAAGGAAACAAGGCTGTCTAAATCAACATGGTTGATATCCATATGAACTCACAGAGACTGCGGCAGAACGCCGAGGGCCAGCATGGTTCTGCATCTGTATATACACTATAGCATTCATTTTAGTGATTTTTATGGGATTACTGAGTGTTTCAGTGAGTCGGCCTCTCATTTTTATGTCTTATCTTGGGCTTTTTTAAATCTTGTGTTTGTTGATCTTGTACAAATCTGACATATTAGTTTTTATTAAATTTTATTTTATCTTATGTTGTTATGTTATTATCCCCTAGAAACTTGTTTGTTTTCTAATGAGAGTTAGAAGGAATGGATCTGGATGGGAGGGGTGGTGGACAGTAACCAAGAAGGGTAGAGGGATAGGAAACTATAATCAAGATGTATAATGGGAGAAAAAGATCTATTTTCAATAACAGGAAAAAAAAGGAAAAAGAGTCTTTCCATATATTTAAAAGTCATGAGAAGAGTCTTTTCTATATGACCCAGGAGTTCATATATAAAAATATATATTCATATATATGAATTCTTATATATAAATTTTATAAATTATATTATATATTATATATTTATATATAAATTATAGTAATTTGTGTATATATATTCTTATAAGCAGAAGCAGAAAATGTTTCAACAATCACTAAAGAGACTGAAATTTTGCAATTTCAAGTCAATGAATGTATACATCTAACAAATACTAGGAGAAGCCAGTAGTTTTCTCTTAAGCCATCCAGAGCAGTGCACCCTAGTGGTTTTTCCTTAAGCTATGCAGGGCAGTGCAGACTCTCAATACCTGGAATTTTTACATCTGTTATTCAGAACTATGAGACAATAAGTCTCCATCTTTTATAAGACAAAAGTCCTTTTACACACAAGTTCTACCTCAACCCAATTATATCATGAAGTCTAAACTATATATCATATATAGTCCAATTATATCATGAAGTACTAAACTGAGTTAAAATATACTGACGTCCTGCTTTTGCCTCTAAATGAAGTCTGAGTACACATTACTACAGTTCACTTTCCTATTCCAAACATGTTCTTATTTTTATGATAGAGTCTTCATTTATAAAGTCCAAAAGTATTCCTGACCTTCCATATTAATAATGGTCAATAACCGTATTTTATTTGAACCGAGAGTCTATACTATAGCATAGAGGCAGTGATGATGCATGTTGGAGATTTCTGCATCCTTTAAATTTGTTGTAATTTCTATCATGATCCGGAAAGGTTTTCAACACTTCCCAAAAGATAGAAAAGTAGATTGCAGACCCAAAAGAACAATAAGCATCTCTACATCATTATTTTACAATGAATATAATAAGTTCAAATTATTCTGTAGAGTAACATCAAAAATCTGCTCTATTTTTTTTTTAAGTTTAGTTTTCAATATTTTTTTTTCTGCTCTCGTCCTTATCAATATGGAATAACTCTAGCTATGGTAAGAGAAATAAAGAAGTGTCCAGAACTTTATGTGGAAGAAGGATCACATCCAACCCCCATCTTTTCCTTTTAACCTGCCATCAGAGGAAATGCGAAAGGTCACCTCTTCATCTGTATTTCTTAAGGGAGGAATTAGTCATACATATTATTACCTTGGCTCCATCCCCAAAGAATAAATGAGAGATGAACTACACTGAACAAAGACACATCATTACATTCAAAAAGCCATTTGCTTACAACAAGCAATCAATGTAGAACAGTCTTACAACATTGCACGGCATTAAAAGTCTATAATCACTTTATTCTGCTTAAGTTGTATAGATGCGTTCAGCCAACATTCCCCTTCTATAATCTCTCCCTAGGAAAACTCATCTTCTTATACAACTGCAGGGATCACTTAGAAACTAATAGCTCTCAAATCCCTGTCTCCATCCCTGGCATCCTTCTGAGCTCCACAAGCCATATGGCTCAGCAGCTAAGTATGAGTAGAGAGGCCAGGGAGTCAGGATATATGTGGGTGACTCCCAGCCACCACTCAGGGGTCAAATTATTTATCTTAAATAAACCTCACTTTCATGATCATTAAGTAGAAGAAAATGCACACTGCCCCGAGCCTGGCAACAAGTCCTGGATAAATGGTATCATCGTCACTTCGTTATTATCATTAGGTCTTGACATGTCCCTGGAACCCCTTGAAGGTAGTTGTCCAAAGCTAAAGCCATTATTCATCTCAAGTACTTGACTAATTTCTGTGACAATACTCAGTGCCATATTCAACTCTGTCATCCTGCCAAGTATGTGATCCTTTGAAAGTCAACCCCATTTCCTCTGCCCTAATTTCCCACAATTTTTCAGTTTTAGCTTTTTGGGTGTATAATTTAGAAATAAAATTATGCACATTTAAGCATAGACTATGATTATATGTACATAAAATATGTGTCCATCTAGTTAATTTACATATTGACCACAATACATAGCTAGCTACTTTTTTTTTTTTTTTACTTTGCTTGTTCTTAGTTTATTATGGAGAAAGCTTAATACATACTATCTTAGCAAATGTCAGGTATACAACATAGTGCTATTAAGTATTGTTAGCTTATAATGTGAAACCATCAGAACTTACTCAATTCATAAATGAAAGTTTGCACTACTCACCCCAAACCTCAATCCTTACACCAACTTCCTGGAAATAACTTTTAAGTTTTTACTTGGAGAAGTTCTGTTGCATGTAGTTTTAAAAGCTCCCTACCGGGCTGGAGAGATGGCTCAGCGGTCAAGAGCACTGACTGCTCTTCCGAAGGTCCTGAGTTCAAATCGCAGCAACCACATGGTGGCTCACAACCGTCCATAATGAGATCTGATGCTCTCTTCTGGTGTGTCTGAAGCAAAGTCACAGTGTACTTACATCTAATAATAAGTAAATCTTTGGGCCAGAGAGAGCAGGGCCGAAAAGAGCGACAGTGTACTCACCTACATTAAATAAATAAATCTAAAACACACACACACACAAAAAACCTCACTGCCTTTGCCCCGGACCGCGCACTTAGCCCCTCTGAGACCCTTTTGTTTTTTTCTGCCTTTAGCTCCAGGATCATCATCACCAGTCCTAACCTGGCTTCCCTTTCTACCCACCTTTGCTCTGGGAGGGGTCGCCCTACTAGCTCTCAGCTGAGACCCTTGAATCTACGGATAAAAGACACACTCATAGCTTTGTTACTTTAACTTGCCTACTAAGCACAATTGCTGGGCACAGATAACTCCCACCTGGAAAAGTTTGTCCTTACTAACTAATTATCTTCTTTTCTCCTCTTGCCCTAAACTTAGTGGCTAGCTCCACCTAGCCCCTGCCGAACATCCTTGGCCACCCATCCTTTGTGGAGGCCGCAGGCCCTAGCTCACCTGAGGCCTTGCACGATTTTTGCCTAGTTCTTCCTCCAAAGCACAGCAGAAAAATGCCCTCTCCTTCCTTGCATCTGCCCTTTGCTCCTGGAACGGGGAATTCCCACTTGCACTTTCCACTCTGCAGTTGGCCCCCAGCCTTCTTTATTGACAAATCAAGGACCAATTGGAGGATCAGGGTTATCATCAGACCCTTCCGTTACAAAGTTCAACTTTTCTCTGTTTTAGGTTGTACTGATATGAGCAAACACAATGGAATGTCAGTCCACCACGGGAATAAATGTCTCCATTAGCAACAATGTGGATGAACTTGGATGATGTTACACTGTAAGAAGTAAGCCAAAGACAATTCTGTTGGTACGACTTACATCCTATTCCTTTCCCTTTGTAATGACTTCATCAATACATCTTTATCCATGGTTACTTCCATGACCTGAATTCAGGTCATTGTGTCTTCAATATGGCAACCTCCTCATAATTGGTCTCCTTTGACTTATTATCTTATTTCTTCCAAACGGTGGATATGAAAGTGATGCCCCAACACGCTCATGGATCTTACCTAATAACGCATTCAAGACATTTAATATAAACTAATTTTTGGGTTTTTTTTCTGAAATTAATATATAATGTAACATTTTCCCCCTTCCCTTTTCCTCCAACTCTGTTTCTCTCTCTGAACACCATGGCCTTTATTTCTTTAATTATTGCAACACACACACACACACACAAACAAGATATATAAGAATATATACATATATATCCCTAAATATATAATATACAATACAACCTACTCAGTCTGTATAAATGTCGGAGAAGCTACATTCTTAAAGTCTTCTCAACATGGCTGCCTAAATGAGGCCTGAAAGACACCAACAGACACTCTAACATGGAAGGGGAATTTGATTGGTGGGGAGAGAGTTCAACACTAGATAGTGAAGTACAGGCAACTGAAGAATGCTAAGAGCAAGATCATAGTTTCCCTATAAGAAGAGACTCACAATTGGTTATCATATAGTAAGTGGTCAGCTCTGAAATCAAAGACTTTATAAGAAGCTTGAAGATAGATAGCTCAGCAGTTAAGGACACATACTGCTCTTCCAAAATCAAGCTCCAAACAGCCTAAGTAGGTCTTCACTATAATCTTCCCATGAGGCACTTATATTAATTCAACTTGTGAAGAATGGTATTAATAGGAATCGTTTGATTCTGAGGAGTTTCTTCAAGATAAATATAATAATTTGCACATAGCCTACAGATTTACCTAGGGGTAAGTAAGACATACTACAAGTAAGAACAATATTAATATATGTATATATATTTCATCTTGATACTATTTTCATTTCTGTTTTTAGACTAAACATTCATTAATTCTAGTACTTTTAATTAGTTTTTAAAACATTGTCTCATTTGTATTTTTTCATCTGTACTGGCTAGTTTTGTGTGTCAACTTGACACAAGCTGAAGTTATCACAGAGAAAGGAGTTTCAGTTGAGAAGATGCCTCCATGAGATCCAGTGGCAAGGCATTTTCTCAATTAGTGATGGGGGAGGGCCCCTTGTGAGTGGTACCATCCCTGGGCTGGTAGTCTTGGGTTCTATAAGAAAGCAGGCTGAGCAAGCCAGGAGAAGCAAGCAAGCCAGTAAGCAGCATTCCTCCATGGCCTCTGCATCAGCTCCTGCTCCTTGACCTGCCTGAGTTCCAGTCCTGACTTCCCTTGGTGATGAACAGCAATTGGAAGTGTAAGCTCAATAAACCCTTTCCTCCCCAACGTGCATCTTGGTCATGATATTTGTGCAGGAATAGACACCCTGACTAGGACATCATCCAAGTTAAGGTTTGTGGGACTTTGTTTTATAAATAGCGAATACTGATCAACAACTTAAAATTCAAATAAACCAACGTGACCATTGTCCTAACTTCATTTATGCTGCTAAGACAGCAATAACAAAACTCACAAAAAGCAGTCCAGGTAGAAAAGGGTTTATTCAGCTTACATGTCTAGGTTACAGTCCATTATAGCAGAGAAGTTACTGTGGCAAGGGCTCAGAGCAGCCAGTCACATCATATCGACAGACAAATACAAAGTAAAATAAGTACATATATCTTTCCTTGCTTACTAGGTTAGTAGACATCCAAATTCTCTACTCATACAGTTCAGAGCTGAGACCATGAAATGATGCCACTCCATTCAGAATAGGTCTTCCTACATCAGCTAAGAGTCATGACATTCTTCACCCATGCCCACAGGCCAACCATATCTAGATAATGATTTACCAAGATCCTCTCCCAGGTTATTCTAGGTAGTGTCACATTTGCAGCTGAGACTAATAAGCACTGTAATTACAAAAATTATCAATTGAAACTGATGGAATATATCTGAAAATAATGACTCTGTCTACTGTAGAATGTTTTAGAATCCAATAGTTCAACAGGGATGGGTAAGATCCCATAAACTCCTTCCTCATTTATGACTGACTGTTAACAAGCTCAGCCATGTTCAGGTCCAGTTCAGACAACCACAGCACCTATGCATTTAGAATTGCAATAGTTTTGTTATACCCAGTAGATAGCATTTTACCACACTTCTCCCTCTTGCTTTTCCTCTTTTGTGGCAATATTCCCTGAGTCTTAGAGAAGGTGGTATCAATGTCCTGTTTAAGACTGAGCACTCAATCATTCTAGATTATTATTTTTTTATTGATTATTTTATTTATTTACATTTCAAATGTTGTTCCCCTTCCCAGTCTCCCTTCTGCAAACACCTCTTCCCATTCCCCATCCCCTTCGCCTCTACAAGTGTACTACCCCACTTCCAGAGGTCCTGAGCTCAATTCTCGATAAGCCCATGGTGGCTCACAACAATTTGAAGTGAGACCTGGTGCCCTCTTCTGGCCTACAGGCATATATGCAGGCAAAATGATGTATACATAATAAATAACTAAATACATGAATATTAAAACAAAACACTTTCTGATCTTGCAGAGAACATCCAGGTCCTGTTCCAAGCATCCCTATCATTCAGTTCACAACCATGTGTTAACTCCAATCCTAGGGGAATCTTACACGTTTTTCTGGTCACTACATGCACACAATGCACAGACATTCAAGCAGGTACACGCATATACATAAATCATTCCCTTTAAAAAGAAGTTTAAGCACGGAATAATCTTTGCCTTAACTGGAGTTGATTGAAAAGAGGTTTATGTGATTAAGGATGAATGCAGTATTTGTTAAATAAGATTATAAGCATAGAGGTTTGAAAGCCAGATGAACACCATGTTGATTTAGCTAAACAACAGTAATAAGTTGCCTTCCCTAAGGCTTGGAACTGCTAAGGCCACGAGGTTTTCTGTTGTTGCTGTTGTTGTTACTCTGTTTACTGTACCTTATTTGAAATCCCTACTGGAGAACAGGCCTCGAATCCAAACAGAAGATGGTTGGTTACCTCCTACCTGCTATGCCACTACTACCCACAGTGAGCACCTCTTCCTGACGATTTTTATGTGACCATGCAGCTGTTTTTATTAGCATGGTTCTGCAATATAAAGAAAGATCAGTATTTGCTCCTGTGAGTATTTTGTTCCCCTTCTAAGAAGGACCGAGGCACACACACCTTGGTATTCCTTCTTCTTGAGTTTCATGTGGTCTGTGAATTGTATCTTGGGTATTCTGAGCTTTTGGGCTAATATCCACTTATCAGTGAATGCATGCCATGTGTGTTCTTTTGTGATTGGGTTACCACACTCAGGATGATATTTTCTACTTCCATCCATTTGCCTAAGAATTTCATGAAGTTATCATTTTTAATAGCTGAGTAGTACTCCATGGTGTAAATGTACCACATTTTCAGTATCCATTCCTCTGTTGAAGGACATCTGAGTTCTTTCCAGCTTAGAAAGGGTAACAAAATACTCATGGAAGCAAATACAGAGACAAAGTGTGGAGCAGAGACTGAAGGAAAGGCCATCCAGAGACTGCCTCACCTGAGAATTCATCCCATATACAGTCACCAAATGCAGACACTATTGTGGATGCCAAGAGGTGCATGCTGACAGGAGCCTTACATAGCTGTCTCCCGAGAGGCTCTGTCAGAGCCTGACATATACAGAGGCGATTGCTCACAGCCAACCATTGGACTGATCTTAGGGTTCCCAATGGAAGAGTTAGAGAAAAGACTGAAGGAGCTGAAGGAGTTTGCAACCCCATAGGAAGAACAATATCAACCAACCAGAGCTCCCAGGGTCTAAACTACCAACCAAGGAGTACACATGGAGGGACCCATGGCTCTAGCCATATATCTAGCAGAGGATGGCCTTGTTGGGCATCAATGGGCAATGACGCCCTTGGTCCCATGAAGACTTGATGCCCCAGTGTGGGGGAATTCAAGTGCAAGGATGAAGGAGTGGGTGGGTGGAGGCACACCTTCATTTAAGCAGGGGGAGGTGGAGGGGATATAGGGGTTTCTGGGTGGGGAAATTTGGATAGGGAATAACATTTGAAATGTAAATAAAGAAAATATCCAATTTTTACAAAAATGACAGATCAGGTATTATATTGCTACCATCTTTACTACTTTTGCTTGGGATTGTTTGTGTACATGGAGGTTGTCTTTACATATGAACATGAAGGGTGTTTTTTCTTATTTTGTCAAGAAGTCATCAGGAATCTTGATTAGGATCTCATTTGTTCTGTAATTGCTATGGGTGGAATTGTGATTTTTGTAATATTAATTCCTTGAATTCAAAATTATCGGAAATATTTCCATATTCTAATGTCTTCATCGGTTTGAAGCTTCAGAGTTTTAAAGTTTTCCTTGTGGGAACAGGAAAAAGAATGTTCATTTCTATTGGACATAAATTGACAGAAAGTGAAACTGAAATTTGTCATGTGTTTGGCATTCTTAGTTATGACAGGTGCCCCAGATCAAAGATATATCCAGCAAAAATCAGAATCATTTGCTTATTAACTTTAAAACAGGCTGCAAATTTTAGAGTTCAATAGAAACTTATGTAACACTATCATCTTTATATAGTACTAGTTTCCATATAATACTGGCTTTGAGCAGAAATTTTTGTATATGGCTGTGAGCACACATGTATGGAATGAAAACTGAGTGAGATTTTTATGTGTCAGTGTTATAGAGGAAGTGGTAATACAGGTCAGAGGATAACAAAGTAGTCTGTTCCCATGGAAATTACATTCCTATCAAGAAAAATAATCTCTATCTAATATTGGCACATAAAATGTGAATTAGCCATGAAATATAAACAGCAAATTAAGAGAAGAGATTATAAAAATATATAAGGACTAAATTATCAGAAAAATAATAAAATGGATAAAGAGGATATAGACATTGAGAGATTAAAGATGAAGTTACTGCTTGAAGTCTGTGATCAGGAAAGTTCTACACTAACAAAACCACCTCAGTGCTACCTTAGTTACTGTTCTATTGCTGTGGAAAAAAACTACATAACCAAGGCAGCTCATCAGAGAAAGCATTTAATTGGGGTCTTGCTTAGAGTTTCAGAGGCTTAGTTCATTATCAATGATCCAGAGAAAGAGAGAGAAAGAGAGAGAGAGAGAGAGAGAGAGAGAGGGATTTCAAAGCCTACCCTCAGTAACACACTTTCTCTAACAAGGCCACCCCTTCTAATCCTTCTAATCCATTCAAATACTACCACTTCCTGGTGACTAAACAGTTTCATATATGAACCTATAGAGGTCACTCTTATTTAAATGACCACATTATCTAAAGGAAAAGGAGGAATGAATTACAGTTATCTAGATGAGAGCTGGGGCCAAGTAGAGGGTAAAGGACATGCAAAACATGGTGTAATTTCATTTGTTACTGGAGGACTGAGATTCTGCTAAAAATTATATAGCACTGACAGTATTCAATTGACTACCATAGCATGGGAAAATCTACTTGGTAGTTCTTGTATGGATTCAGAGATATAAGAGCTTTTATTATTCACTGAGAAAGTGGTTCTTGAGGAATTATTAATGTTTGTACAATTATTTCTTGAAAAAATCAAACCCTTTCAGATATGTCCTAGGGCTGATTGATATTTATAACCATCTTGTGTAGTATATGTTTAATTACCAATGAACACAAGTTGTGACTTATCTGAATTAAATATTTAGAGAGGAAACAAATTCAATAACCTAGTAAAAATAATTAGTTAAATGAATCATCCCAGAAATCCAACTAAAGACTCATTCACCTTTTCTCCTGAGGTTAACATCTAGCTTGCACAGTGCCACAGTTCAATATGATTTGATTGTCAGTGAAGGCTTTTTGGGTCAGAATATAATCTGTACAAGAGACCTTAACAGCTTGAATATGTTGTGCTATTTAGAGATAGTTTTTTGGAGGTGCTTAGAGATAAAATAGGTCATTAGGGTTC
This sequence comes from Rhynchomys soricoides, assembly GCA_019843965.1. Lineage (NCBI taxonomy): Eukaryota > Metazoa > Chordata > Mammalia > Rodentia > Muridae > Rhynchomys > Rhynchomys soricoides. Next base: position 9,249,396 of record JADRCH010000004.1, on the reverse strand, counting down.
TGCTTCCATAATTGAAGCCCTATGGCTTTAGACTTAGAAAGACATATACACAGAGAGGTTATAAAACAGAGACAGATGGAGAGAAAGAGAAGAGAGACACCCCTGGACTTCCTGTCCCTTGACATGCTCTGAGCTGTCTCAAGATGCTACCAGCATCAGATATGGCTCAGGAAACTCACATCTCCTAAACTGTAAGCCAAAATAAACCTCTTTCTGTGGGTAGATCTAATCTGTAGGAAAAGAGAATGAACTAATAATTTTGTCAAAAGATTTTTTCCATTGCTTTTAGCATTTAAAATGTAAAACTCAAAAGGTAAAAGCATAATAAAATAGTTTGCATTAACCACCTAGTCTAGAACATTAATTAACTCCCTTTGAAAATATTAGCCAGCTCCATAAGCACCAGGCATACATATGGTACTACAAAAACACCCATACACATAAAAATAAATGAATGAATGAATGAATGAATAAATAAAATATTAACCATCTAAATAGTAGAATTACTAATAACAGATTCCAGAACCATGTTCTCTTATAACGAATCAGCATCATCATTATTGGCTGCAATGTAAACAAATCATTTAAATTCTGGAATTCTCTAGAGTTTTCCACTGAAAAATGTGTGTGATAAAAGCACTAGCATCCTGGGAGATACCTGGGTTGACTGAGTTGCAGTAAGTATGTTAAGGAGAAGAGGGAGTCCGTGGCACTGTAATAATTATGTCAGTGATAGTCTAGTTTATAACAGAATCATGACACTGGAGTGCTAGGCTATAAATTTAGAATACTGGTACTTTCTAGGTTTCTCTCCCAATTTCATTTTTGTTGTTGTAATAAACCACTTTTGACCACTTAATGGAGAAAAGGCTCATTTCTGCCTGTTATTCTGAGTTGCTTCATGTGTGGAAATCAAAAAGGTCACTACAAACAACTGGTTACATTGTATCGTCACATCTACAGTATCTACAGTGAAGTCCAGAGAAAAGGGAATGCTTATGTGCTTCTTTGTGTATACTTAGCTTCATTTCCCCACTCTTGCACAGTTCAGGATCCCCTGCCTAGGGAGTAGTGCCACCCACAGTGGGATAAATCTTCCTGCATCAATTATTTAATTGAGATAATTTTCCACATGCATGTCCACAGGGAAATTCAATGTAGATAATGGCTTATTAAAATTTTTCTTTCTGAGCCGGACAGTGGTGGCACATGCCTTTAATCCCAGCACTCGGGAGGTAGAGGCAGGCGGATTTCTGAGTTCGAGGCCAGCCTGGTCTACAGAGTGAGTTCCAGGACAGCCAGGGCTACACAGAGAAACCCTGTCTCGGAAAACAAAACAAAAAAAAAAACAACAAAAAAAAATTATTTCTGGGTGATACAAGGTGGTGGCAAGTGAAAAAGCTAATCATCACATTTTATAATTTGGAAAAGTCGCTTACACCTTCACAGTATCCACTTTCTCATCTATAAGATAAGAAAGATAACTTCTTTCCTGCTGACAGGATCCTGTTAAGCTGTCTCTTAAGAGGCTCTGCCAAAGCCTGACAAATACAGAGGCAAACACTCGCAGTCAACCATGGAACTGTGCACGAGGAGGTAGAGAAAGGATTGAAAGAGCTGAAGGGGTTTGCAATCCCATAGGAAGAACAACAGTGTCAACCAATCAGACACCCCAGAGCTCCCAGAGACTAAACCACCAGCCAATGAGTACACATGGAGGGACTCATGGCTCCAGCCACATGTGTAGCAGAGGTTAGCCTTGTCAGGCATAATGGGAGGAAAGGCTGCTGGTCCTGTGAAGGCTCGATTCTGCAGTGTAGAGGGATGGCAGGGCAGGGAGGCAGGAGTGGGTGGGTGGGTGGGGGAGCACCCTCATAGAAGCAGAGGGAGGGGGGATGGGATAGAGGGTTTCCGGTGGGGAAACTGAAAAAGGATTTTATTGGATATTTTATTTATTTACATTTGAAATGTAAAACATCCAATAAAAACGTAACTTTAAAAAATAACTTCTAATTTGATACTGTTCTTATTAATGTTAAATATATATATATATATATAGAGAGAGAGAGAGAGAGAAAGAGATGCCATCACCCTGAAAACAATGAATTGACATATTAACATTGCTATGATGCAACATTTTGATTCATTTAAAGCTACTTCTTTTACTTTTTATTTTAAAACCATGAAAACTGAATGCTTCTTAGACATTTTAGCTGTTATCAAAAATAAAATATTTAGGGAATGTTTCTCTCTGTCTCTTTAGCATGCAGCAATTTGAAAGCCTATTCTTAGAGGTTTGGCATTGTGTTAAATTACTTAGTTACCTTCTTAAATACCATGTTCATGCTAAATTTCCTCCCTTCTGCTAACATGGAAATTCAAGTGGATTTAATTTCACTTTCCCCTTCTGCAATTACCATAATCTTACCAAATGGGTGTTTTGGTATTCACTTGTGTTTGACAGTAAAACCCTGGTAATGTATAAACATCTATGACACACATTCTCCATTGTTACAGTGTACTTTGGGGCTTTTGTTTAACTACATAAAAGGGAAATGAAATTGAACTCCTAGCTGTAGTTAGTCATGCTGAGTACTTTGACTATTTGGAAAAAACGTCTTTTCTACATTGTGCCAACTCCACAGCCAAAGGACCATAGCACCTAAGAAAACCACAGACACAGTAGTTTAAGTGTTTGTTGTCTTTTTGTTTTGTTACAAAGAACATTATCTTTACTCTGATTGTATCACAGAGTTTCCAGAAACCTAAACTACTCTGTAATAAGCTTGGCTGATATGCATAACTGAGTTGGCCAGACAGAAAGAGTGTTGCCAATATCCACCTGTGAGCTTTATGAGATGAGAAGGCGAAAGGTTCCTGGAATATGTACCTACTATGTGCAAAATGTCTTGAAATGTCCGTGTAGATTAGTAATTAAGGCATTCTTATATTTTCACAATGATATGGTTAAAAGTAATATTACTGCTTTGTGAACTTAAAAGTGATGTCACCATTTTGCCTCACTGTGAAAACACCAATAGTATTACCATTGCCTATATATACAGAAGATAAAGTATTTCTAACAAAACTTGTTAAAAACATGAGTCAGGAATCACCAACTGAAATTATTATTGAAAAGAAAATCACTTTCAAAACACATTGTATTATTTATGCTTCTGTTCCTGTGATAAATCACCATGACCAAGGCAACTGACAGAATGAATGGTTTAGGTTTCCTTAAGATTCCAAGCAGATAATAATATATCATGGTAGGGAGCATGTCAGGAGGCCACGGGCATGGTGGAAGGAGCAGGAAGCTGAAGAGCAAACTAGCAGTAGGAAAAAGCTATATAATCCCTGGGCCCAACCTGAGTGCCATATTCCCACCAAAGCTGCATCATCTAAACCACCTCAAACAATGCCACCAACTAGAAACCAAGCTTCAAGTATCTGAGTCTATGGAGGACCTTTCTTATTCAAACTGTTCATACAAAAGAAATCAAAGTAAAAGTGTATTGTGTTACTTAAGAGAGGATTTTTTATTATATTCAAGAGAGTATAAATTTAAATTGTTTATCATACTTTGTTTCTGATCAATATTTTAAATATTCTCATTGTATATGCTCCTCAAGACGTCATCTTAAATTTTCTACAAAACCTATTTAGAGAAATGTTATTCAGATTTCTTTCATTCCTTGAAAAGTTAAAAAAATGTTAAAGCAATGACTCTAAGTAGTGAAAATGCATAGGGAAAAATCACACTCATGGTCTCGGGGATTGATTTTCAATATCAGGAAAAAATAATTCTCAACTCAAGGAAACAGATTTTTCCTCCCTGGTCTAGTATTTTATAAATACTACTGTACTGCCATTTTGTCAAAGCTTGGTTCTGTGTTAGGTAACTTCCTGGAATTAACAAAACACCACAGACATATTAATTTAAAAACAACAAAGGTTTAATTTAACATTTTCAGATATTTTACTCCTTGACCATTAGCTGCTTTTGGTGAGGCAACACATGCTGACAGTAGCAAGTAGCACTCAATGATGTCTTTAACTCATGGCCAGAAGCTGACAGATAAGGAACAATAGGCCACTGTCTTACAGTCAGCGTAAAGGCACCTTTCGTCTCACTAGGTTCCATTTCTTAGAGGTCCAGATGAGGAACAAGTTTTCAATTTGTGGACATTTGGAAGATGGCTCAAATGCCAATTACAGTATCTTCTAAAGTTCGATGTCTCTGAAGAAAATTCACAAAGGCCATGGCCATCACAGAGATTCACAGTAAAGATGCTTTCAAGAACAAGGTAAAAAGTTTCTAAAAAAACATTCTAGAAAGGCTGTTTCGAGCTAGAGCTTTCATCTCTGGTATGTGATAGTAAAAAATTTTCAGCCTTGTGCCCAAAATGGGGATCAACATATGGCATTTTTAAAAGCATGAGAAAACTGACCAAATTTACTATATGACATAATCCTGCCTTCCCCCAGTATGTTTCACTGGAAGATATGCCTTTTGTGTTTGGGAGTTTAAGAAGCAAGTAAGTTAACTTCCATTCTAAGTGTGGGATGAAGTACAACTGAAAAGATAAAATGTTATCAGCATCTACAAAGCCTTAAAAAAATTCTGTAAGAAGAACCATTCCCAAGGATCGCGAAAAATACTGAAATATCATTTTTATTCGGCACTTGGATGTTCCAAGTTACTAAGGAACTGATAGTGTCTTCTTCCCTTGAGACACATTCTCAGAAAAGCCCAGGGCCGGAAGCCTTTCAGAAGCATCCACTTCGTTTTTTAATTGTCATTTTCTCACCTCCGTTTTCCCTTCTAAGCCAACTATTTTCATTACCTCATTTTGGTGTAAAAAACTGTCTTTGTGTTTATTCCTAAAGATATTCCAACCTCTAATTCCTCGATGTTGTGTTCTCGAGATTTGTGGTGCAAACTTAGGACTCAGAGTCTTTTTTCTCTCAACAGCCACAGCCTTGTGAATGGAAGTCTGCCAAACCCATTCATTCTGCACCTCTGAAGCATGGTGATTTTCATAGTCATAATTGAACGAAGCCTCCATCCTTCGTCATTGTGTTACAAATTATCATACCTAAATGAATGAAGCACTTTGCAGAGTGTTAATTATATCATGTGGAAAATACGCTTGTGCTGTGGGCCAATGGTTCCCTCCAAATCCATGCATTGAAGTCCTTAGCAGCAATGAAACCACATGTGAATATAAAGCTCTTAAAGACAGCTAAGATTTAAAAAAATCATAAAGGTAGAGACTTAATCTAACAGGGTTTGATCAACTTATATGGAGTGGGGATCAGGGATGACTCTTTATACTCATGCACAGAGAAAAAGTCAAATGGGGTTTCAGCAAAAATGGTGACATCTGCAATTCAGGAGGAGACCCTCATCAATGTACAAACATGAGGGTACTTGGACTCTATGACCGTTGACTAGATTTAGAATAGCCTTGGATACACATTCCTGTGCGTATCTGTTTCCAGAGAGATTTAACTGTGGAGGAAAGCCTCAACCTGAACCAGAGTGTACAGCATTCGACGGGTAGGTCTAGCCTGGATATAGAGAAAGAAAAAGGAAGCCAGCTAAGCTGTGGCAGCATTCACTTCTCTGTACTCCTGTGGACGCTATGTAACCAGCTATCTCAGATCCCCACCATATCTCCCTACCATCATTGAGTATAATCTTAACTATAAATGAATTAAGGCCTCCCCTCCCTTTCTTCCTTTCTTAATTTTTTCCTCCAGGTATTTTGTTAAAGCAATGAGAAAAGAAACCAAAACAGACACAGGTTTTCTGGAACTGAGATAACACTTTGTTTTCTTAAACTCTCCCACTCAGCGATATTTTATTCCATAGCCCAAAACAGTAATATAATTTGATACAATTTCAAAAATCGCTAACAATCTAGTGAACATCTGAACTTTTTGTAGCCTAAAGACTGACTTTTTTTTTTAACCCTGTTGTGATCAAACAATAACATCAAATCAGAGAGAAAACAGATGATTCGGTTATTTCAACACGAACATTTTTATAAGTTGTCTGACAGAAGAAAACAATATTAAAAATATTGATTCTCTTGCTTTAGTTTACTACACAATAAACTTCCTGTACCAACTCAGACTCTAGTTATTTAATGTGTGTACCAGTACACAAAAGAGAAAACAGACACAAGTCCCACAACAAAGGTGTTTACAGCTTTGTAAGAAGAGCTGAACTATAACTGCATATTCAAGTTCAAGTAGGCCTGGTAATGCATACCATCTTCCATGCTGCTGCCACTGGGGGTCGGGGGAGTCGGATGACAGCTGCTCCTCTCATAATATATGCAGACACATATGGTCTTGTCATGCTTATTCTTCAAGAAAGCATCAAGATTCTGGGGGTTGGAGTTGGGATTTTTGTTTGTTTGTTTCTTTGGGGGGGCTTTTTGTTTGTTTTTGTTTGGGCTTTTTAAATTCACATCTTATATAAGAATCTAAGAGTAAGTCACAAAAGGTCAACAGAAGTAAATGATGGTTTATTGAGAAAACTGAAAAGAGTAAATGTCTATAGGTTGACAAAACAAAAACAGAAAGGCAAATACAGCAACAGGAATGCACTCAGAAAGACATGATACCTGTAATCTCAGCACTGAGAGAAGCTGAAACAGACGGACCACTGTGAAGATGAGGATGGCCTAGATTTCATAGTGAAATTGTGGCCAGAAGTAAAATAAAACTCAAAAGAGGGATTAACAAGTGATGGAAATGATCCTTCACAGTACAAATATTTTCACCACCCTCAACTCTGACAGAGGCCTAATATGCAAAATATTTTCAGAACTCAAGAAACTTAGACATCAACAAACTAAATGATCCAATTAGAAAATGGGGTAATGATCTAAACAAAAAATTCTCAGCAGAAAAATCACAAATGGCTGAGAAACATGTGAAGAACATCCTTAGCTATCAGGGTATTGCAAATGAAAATTACTCTGAGACCCCATCTTGTACATGTCAGATTGACTAAGATCAAAAATACAAGTGACAGCTTATGCTGGCTAGTAGGTGACTCAAGGCGAACACTCCTCCACTGCTCAGGTGCAGGGAAAAAAAGGGAGAAAATACTGAGAAAAATGGGAGACATTTCCGAGAATATGTGGGAAACTAGTGCACTGGAAACTCCATGGATTCCAGAAGATTATCCCTAGCAAAGACTCCTGGTAATGGGGGTCACAGGGCATGAACTGACCATCTTTTGTAACCAGGCAAGACCTCAAGTGTAGGAATTGAATGACCAGCACAGCCACAAATCTTCAGCTTATGTTTGTCCTGCATGCAGAGTGTTCTGGGACCACAGCCTAGCAGAATCACCAACAAAGAGACGAGAGAAAATTCAGCCAGCAACTGATGGGAGTAGATGCGGAGTGCCACAGCCAAACATTAAGAGGAGGTCCAAGAGTCCTGCAGAGGAGGTGGAAGAAGGATCAAAGGAACGAGAGGGGTTGGGGAGATACTTTGAGAATATAATCCACAGAATCGAATGACTGGGACTCATGGGGGTTCATGAGGGGGCCTATGGGGGTCTCACCTAAATCCTTTGCATATATGTTATAGCAGAGCAGCTTGGTATTCTTGCGGGAATCTTAACAGTGGGAGCAGGGGCTGTCACTAACTATTTTGTCTACTTGTGGGTCCCTTTTCCTCCTACTGGGTTACCTTGTCCAACATTGATATAATGATGTATGTACTGCTCTTATTGTGGCTTGCCACATTTGGTTCATGTCCCTGGAAGCCCTGTTCTTTTCTGAGGGGAGACATAGGGAAGAAGGTAGGTCTGGAGGAGAGGGTGGAGGGAAGAAACAGGGTGAGAGGGAGGGGAAACTGTGGTTAGAAGGTAACTTATGAGAGAAATTTTTAAAAAAAAAAAAAGAAAGATGAAAACCACAAACAACAACAACAACAACAAAATATAAGCTTTTAAGAAGCACTGAAAAGAAATTTTAATAAAATACTGTAAGTGAACAAATGTGGGTATGTTTTAGGAACCTGGCACTAGTTGATAATTTTATAAAAAAACATTAACTTATTCTGCAAGGTTCTTATATAAGAACTTTAAAATGGTCTATGAACTCAAAATTGAGGGAAAGAAATTTTTAAGGACATGCTATGAGGTCATTAGGAAGAAGGACAACTGTCCATTCACAGTTCTCTGCATGGAAAGCACCTGTGTTGGATTTTATACAGCTTAGAAAAGACTTTTATGGTGAAAGTTTGCCAGGTAGATTGTTCTGAGAATTGTTATGGCCATGTCCTCTTTTTCCCCACCTGGATTTGTCATCTCTTCTTGGCAAAGACAAGATTGAACAAAGAAATGTTCTTTCAGAGGTGAGATGTCTCAGACATCTCAAAAAGTAGGATCATCAAAGTCTTACTGAGCTCTTCTGGTTCCTGTAAAGTAATCTCCTTGCCACTTGAAGGTAAAGGGTGATGTTATCACCAACAACTTCCAAGAGCAACCTCACCAAAGTGTTCCAGCCCACTTACCACATCTAAAGATAAAGTGGGCACTTCTTAAGGAATATTGGAATGAATTAGAATTGTTTTCAATTTAAATTTTTATTGCATACCTTTAAATTGAGTCTGTAGTGCTGGAGCGGGTATGACTGCAGAAGGAGCAGTGTGACACAGTTCCTGCCCTTGAAGCATTACCAGGCCATTGATCCCCATGCATGCTGATGGCTGCTGCTGGCCTAAAACTGATCTGCTATCTCACCTGTGTGTTTTAACTCCAATCTCTCTTTCTGGGGAATGTTTTTCCCCCATTACTCAGATATAATCACTCTGGAATAAAGGAAACAGATGAGGTTCTCAGGAATGAGGAATGGAGGTGGTCCTGAGGCTGTGGGGGACAAGGAAGAAACCTTCTGCTTGGTCTTTATGACCATGGGAAAGGATCTAAACAACATAACTGCAGAGGCCATAAAAGCCTACATGGTCCTTTGTAGAAACTGCTCATTGCAAGACTTAGGCTTGAACTTCAATTTATATGAGCAGATATATGTACCCTCTGGTCCAATCAAAGACAGAGAATTAAAGTGACCTCCAGAAGAAAAGGCATGGATAGAAAAATATAGAATCTATAAAAAAGCAAGGAAATGATAGATGGGTTTATCTTACAGGAGAGCGGCTGGAATATGATCTAGAAATTAACAGTACTAGGAGGAAGGTACATGAAGCTATGGAGTTGCTAGGATAGGGGATAAAGATTAGAGACGTAAAAGATGATGTGCAAGCATATAAAAAGATATTACTTTGTTCTCCTAGCTACTTGAAGGATTAGTGACAATGCCTAGAAAGTTATGAGAGAGAGCTAGCTGCTTTGCTTGCATAAACTTTAAAACTTTGTATGAAATTATTTTAACCTTAATAGTCTGTCACCTTTCTGTTCTGACATGAAAATAGTTACTAAAGACTGCTGCCTGCTGTACCAGGAAACCCCTAGAGCTGTGCCCAGCTACCTGTGAAGAACAAGGCTGTGTAAAACTATAAGGAAATGTACTTTTGATTTGTGTTCAGTTTCTGTTTGAAGGAAACAGGGGTTGGGATTAATGATCAGGGATTTACAAAATTTATGTAAATTTAAGAATTTCTGAGGAATGATGAACAATGGTCAAAGCCTTGATGGTGTAACTTTAGTAAATAAAAGACTGAGATCAGTCTCTCCCATCAGATCGATCAAGTAATGAGAGAACACATGAGCTGACAGCTTGCATCCACTGCTGACTCTAAGTCATTATTGAATCAGCGCTGCTCCCATCACCCCTTCCTCTGGACCCTCCTCATGCTGAGACTGGACCTCAGTACTGTAGGAAAATTGAACCATTTATAAAATCAAAAATATCCTAAATACTACTTCTAAGGAAGAAAAGCATACTAAAAATTTTGAGATTTTTAAACTATGTTCTAACAAATGACTTAAGCACTGAAACATTGTAAAAATGTGGTGGGACATTTGCTTCTTCCTACATGAGCTCATTTCCAAAGATTCTTCAAAGAGAAAAGCTAATGGCAGTAGCACATCCCTTTAACCCCCAGCTCACCCCTGGCTTAATGTATAAACCATTCTATGCCAAACAGTAGAGACAAATTAGTCTACCTTGGTACTATATTTATAAAAGTAAGCATATGAGTTAACCCATGTAAGCACACTTTGCTGCTAATGTCAGTTGTATCTCTTGACCTCCAAATACAAGAAAAAAATGTCAAAACTCTTAAACAGCTTTCCCATCTCTAGGTCTCCACAGTATCTGCATTAGACACTGTGCACATAATGCAATCCTTACATATTAACATTCTCCCTTCATATTAGGTCTGTTTCCTCGACAACTACCCAAAAGAATGCTTTGATCTAAAAGTAAGACTGTAGCTTTAAAATCTGAAGACTGAGAAAAAGAAGTGACAAGTATGGAAGCTTTGATGCCTGTGAGTGCTTTGGGATACCCTAAAGTAGGAATGAGGGGCCAAATTTTCAGGAAAAATGATGTATGCAAGAATTTGGATGCAGGGTCTTCCAAGAGTCTGCAGTCTCTTGATGGCATTTTCTCACTGTGAGTCTAGAAACTAAAATATTGTTCAAATTGAAAAATGAAGTAAAGCATAATTTTTCAGCCATTGTTAATCTTTTATTAATTTTGAATTTAAAACACTCGTTTCATTAAAGAATTACTAAAAAACAAGGCCTCAAAGAATCTGAACATTGAGCTGTTAACTTAGTCCATTGGTTAAATATACTTGCTAGCAAGCCTGGAGAACTGAGTTTCATCTCTAGAACCAAGAAGAAAGGAAGAGAAAAGCAAATTCCACAACATTGTCCACTGATGCCAACCTGTGTTCCATAACATGTGCCCATCAACCCCATGTGCACATTTGCATGCATGTACACACACACAAATATATGGGCACAGTGTGCAAACAAATACGCACTAATTATAAAAGTTTAATTCATAATGAATTTCTAAATGTATAGATATCTATAGATATCCAGAATCAAGAGAAAGTGGGAAAATTGCTGCCTCGTTTTTCTGTAAGTGATTCTAGGAACATAAAAATTCATCTCTTAATTTTAGTTTAGAATAAAAATGGTCTGAAAGGTTTTGAGTAAAACAAGGTGTGCACACACTTTGGTGGTAGAACACGGAGAAATCAGTCTCAAACCAATCAGAAAATTTCTGCCCTGATGGCAAGGATCATCATACTCGAAGTTTGTTGTACAGACTGGGCCAGGAGTAAAGATACCAGTGGGTCTACCGAGCACTGGACACAGCATACTATAATACCTACCTTCAAGGCATGCTGTACACACTAACACAATAGTGGTAGGACTGGTATGTACCATTTCTGATTGGATTTGAAACCTGCTCTGCAGAAGGGAATTTTATGCCTGCTACCATAATACTAGAAAAAATGATAGTTTTAAATTAGAGCCTGCTGTTGTTGTTTTGCTAAATGATGATGCTATTAAATTTACTTCTAATTATTCTTGTTTATACCCATAGACCTAAGTGGCTCTCAGTCTTGACCCAAGAAGCTTCTTTTTGTAGTGGGCAGCAGTCAATGGTGAATTGTAGAACTGGTCAAAGTGCTGACAATTACCGTGTAAACTCACAGAAGCTGTGGTTACCTACAAAAGACCCATACAGCTGAAGCCAGCCATAATATTAAAGCAAGTAGCATAGATGATTGCTAAATCCTACTCCTTACTGAGACACTATTGACAGTCAACAGTTGTTGGGCAGAGAAAATTATTTTTTCTTGACCATGTGTCTACTAGTAGCTGTCCCACACACAAATGGATGGCTCCATTCCCATGAGCACATGAGCAACTTGAACTGGACATAGTAAATTATCAAAAATGAATAAAACAAAATATGAAGTTACCAGGGGCACATGGTGGAGAGGCTGTGAAGGTAGTTGAAATATGTAAATCAGACAGATGTTGTCATATTTAATTGTACACATGTATAAAATTCCCCGCCAAAATTAAAGCCAGGTATGGGGGTTCATCACCATAATCCTTTCACTCAGTAGGCAAAAAGGAAGATAAAACATGGAGTTCAAAATCCTGTTTGGCTTTACACTGAGTTAAGGACCAACCCGACTAAGTAAAAAATGTCTCATAAAACCTAAATAATAATTATAAATGCAATCAATAAATTAGTTTGGCTGCTATGGATTTGAAACTATCATCCAAACACCTATTATGTTCAGATCTATGTAGAAGCGTGTATTACACACATAAAGGATTCCAATTAGAACTTAAAATTTACAGGTTGTTTTTAAACAACATCTTCTCATGCCACATTATTGTGCTATTTATCTAACTATCTATCTATCTCTTTCTCTTTCAGAAATTAGGTAAGGGTGGGGGAATGTGCTTTTAATTTCTTATCTTGCAATTTATTATCTTTTAAGGTAAATTGGTTAGTCTTTCTCATTATCATACATGAAAATAAAGCACGTGGTAGTCCATGCTTCAGGCTGATAACAACATGCAGTGATGCTGCAGTAAGATAGTGTAGCACAGTACTTCAGAACACAGGTTCTGCTGCAATGGATTGCCTATATATGCAGTTACTAGACTATAGGGACTATTGGATTTGCTTGAGAACTTGTTTGAGAGGAAAGTCTTAAACTAAACTCCAACTCACGGTGACCATGGCCCTCACCTAGATTTTAGAATCATTGCTTTAGGTTTCTTGGGTTTAAGTCTCAGTCTTGCTTTTAGCAGCTTTGCACCCATGAGAAAGTTATTAAATTTTGGCGATCTGTGGAAAGGTTTTGAGAGAAGGTGATAAATGTTAACTGCTGTTGAGCTCCTTAGGACACTGTTAATTCTTATTAATCATCTCAGTAAATGTTAGTCACTAGTATCATTACTTTTATTTTATTATTATAGCATGTCATTGCAAAATGGAATCTAGTAAAAACATTTGAGAAATTATACTCAAAGTAAGGAAAAGAGATTGAAAGCCTGTAGCTACTGATAGAAATTTGTGTATTTTATGTAGTTAATCCTAGAGAATTCTTCTTAAATCAAGAAAAGTTAAATGGTAATGTTCATATAAATGCTAATACAGAGGGGAAAACTCCAGGAGTCCACCACCAGACAAAAAACAACAGACAACTAATGACTAATTTTTAAATTCATTTTTAATTAAGAATATAGATATAATATCATTCCCCCTATCTTTCCTCCACCCAAATCCTCCCTTGTCCCATCCCACTTCCTTTCACCTTACCTCTATTCCTGTTCCCTCTCCAAGCAATCGTGAGTTGTCTGTGGCTCTTTGTCTATGAGTTTGGACCCTGTGAGACCAGCCCCCTTTCACAATAGCATATCTACTGGTATTATCAGTATGTATGTCTTATTTTGACAGCCATTATGAAGAGACATCACACTCCCTCCTTCTTTGGTTTTTAGAATCATTGTTATGTCTTATTCAACAATGTTCTATGAGCACATGAGTTATATTGTAAATCTATCTGCTGGAGCAGGGATCACCACTCTCCATCTCTGCAAAGTATTCAGCTTGGGTTTGCTATACTGGTCTTTTTGCCTGGAGAAACTAAAAGCCTAGCCAGTTAACCAGGGTTGGTAAGGTATTCAGCCCTAAAATCATATACATAGAACAAAAATGAACTCTTTGAGTGTGAGACGTGGGAGAAGGTGGGAGGGGTGGAAGGAGGGGACAGATGAGGAGGAGTTGGGGGAAAGAAAGAGGGGGATATAATTATATTTTAATGTAATATATAATAAATATGCTTTAAATAATGAATCAATAAAAAATAGTATTCCAAGAATTCACTTAACCTTTTTGCCATGCAACCAGACTTAATGGAGGCAGACACAGAAAATGTAAAATTGATGCATCATGATCCTTCATGAGGTTTTAACATTCAAAAATTAGAAAAGCCCATCGGCCTTATAATTTCATTGTCCTTTAAATGTGCACACACGTGACACTTGAGAACTAAGTACCACATGCCAGTGTGTGTGCTCACCTTCTCTATCTCAGAGGCTGCAAAGGGTAATATGCCAAAATACATGTGGCCTGACATTTGGTTCTTTAATGGTGTGGTTTTAAAAAGTGACAGATGGGTTAGAAATATGGGAGAAGCCAAAGGATATGCTTTGAGAATATGTCTTCTAATAACATCAAAAGCTATTTCCATAAAGTCTCAACAACAGGAACGCCCAAATATGAGCTCTGCAGAGAATAAGTAAGCATGACAAACAGCCTAGGGAGAATAATACGTAAAGGCAACTGAGCAAAGCTGGCAGTGGGAGAGGTGATCCTCCCCAGGGAAAAGCACACAACTGGTTGTCCAGATGTAAACTGTCAGCCTTTAAGACATATATACAAGCAGCGTTATATGGGCTGAACCTAATATATAGGTATATTCAGGTATATGAATGTATTATACACAAATACATATATACACTCAATAACAATTAATGGGGGGAAAGAGACCATACATTTGAAGGAGAGTAGGGAGAGGCATGTGGAGGGAGGGGTTAAAGGGAGGAAAGAGGAGTCCATGAATTTGAGAGAGTTCAAGGAGGGGTACATGAGAGGGTTTGGGGATAAGAGGAATGGGAAAATGATTAAGAATATTATAACTTAAAAAAACAAAAATTATCAGAGACTGGGGGAATGGCCGAGCAATAACCAGCCCAAACAGAGATCATCTGATAGGCAAGCACCAATCCCTGACACAAGTAATGATACTCTCTTATGCTTGCAGATGGGAGCCTAGCATGGCTGTCCACTGAGAGGCTCCACCCAGCAGCTGACTCAGACAGATGTAGAGGCCCATATCCAAAAAGTGGATGGAGCTTGGGGACTCATAAGAAGATTTGGTTCTCTTCTTATGGGAACCAAGAAGAGAATGTTCAAAATTATGTAATAAGTCAATTTTTCATCTTTGTATTTAAAATAACATTTTATGCATTACTGTCTTCAAGTATTATTTTCTCACAGAGACATTCTATTAAGAGTCTTTTAAAAAAGATTTCCTTAAACTTATTTGTAAAGCATGCAAATCACTTCATGGAGTCTGGGTCTAGACAATTCAAAGAACAACAGGTTATCTAAACATAAACTCTTCAGAAACCAAACACAAGACCTAATTTTAAAGCATCCTACAACATAATTGAAGCAGTAATTACCTGACTTCAAGATGGACAGTTGGAGGTATTCATTCTTCCAGCATATCACATATTTTTTTACCTAAGAAAATAATCCCTTTACATTTCCAACAACAGTTTTGATGGATAGGGACAAGAAGCATTTGCACTATAATTTTTCAGTGCTTTATAATAAAGTGAATGTTTTTCTAAATGTCATAGTTTAGATTTCATGGGGCATGAAATCTCCTTTGAAATAAAGTTTAAAGCCTTTTCCAAGTAAGGAGGCTAATCTTACAGTCAAAACCACTTCATATTCCCAGACGTTATTAACCTTCGAGTACTGCTTGCTAAAAATGATAATACTTTCTGACATGTTAAGATTAAATTTGTCTTTATGTAATTACGTAAAGAATATATTTAAAATGATGAGATTTCAGGAGAAGTGTGAACAATAGTAAAATTCCCATTTACTAATAATAAATGTGGTCACTCATCATTTGGATGGTAATATTAATACATTTGTATAGCTCTCTCTTAAAGAAAACTGTTTGTAGATTGACCATTAGGCTTACTGTTTAAATGGCAATACTGAACAATCACCTAAAAAGAGATGACACTAAATCCAATCCACTTTCAAATGTGATAAGTCACATAGTTGTAATTGATTTCATTAGTAAAGTATAAAATCCTATTCACATAATCAGTTTTATTTTGGTACATCTCAGAATGTTTCAAAAAAATGCAATATTCCTACTCTGAATAGCTGATTTTATTACTTTGTTTTCCATTACAAACAAATGTACATGATGTGTTTGCATGACGATTACATGGTGATTGTCCAATTTTCTAAGTGCAAAAATCACTTCTAATACGAAATACAACAATGGAATAATACTTCTTGAGTATTTGAAATCACCATGACAATACAAATTAAGATGAATCGTTTCCAATTTTAACACCCCACAATGGAACTAAAAGCAATTTCCATTTCCATGATCCTAGGGTTTTAAAATATGAACATAGATAAGCCAGACATTTAGAAAATCATGAAATCTGGCTCATCAACTTTATGTTCTCCCGTGAGCCAGCAGACTTAAACTCTTCTGAGTTAGTAAGTACTTCCCATAGAAGACTTCCATCTCTCCCTCTGGACTTTCTCAACTCTGAATGCTCTCCATGTAGCCGGTAGTTACCACCTCTTCTGGGGCTTTGGCCCCACCTAGTGGTTGCTTATGAGAATAGTTGACCAGCCACTCCAGTGGTGCCGGACGTCTGCATGTGGGAGGGCCTCCAGTTCCTCTAAGCACGGTTTTCTCGTTTGCCATGTATACTCTATATGCCATAATTTAGATTATTTTAAGAAAATTTCCCTTTGTTTTACCCAGAAACACCATCCTTCTTTATGCTGCCACCTTGCCCAAAACAATCTCATTCTTGATCTCTCAAACTCGCCAACGTTCCTTTGAGAACCAAAATGGATACATTGACAAAGCTGGAAAACATATCAGTGTTACTAACGAGATTGATCATGAAAACACACATAAAATTCACTTTAATCTGCCTAAGAAATAATATCTGCCTTCCTCATTATCTTTTTAATTTTATTACAGTTTAATAAATTGTGTTACTGTGGATGTACTCACATATGTGCATGACACTAAATGCATGTGGATATTAGGTGACAACTTGAAGAAGTTAGTTCTCTCCTTCTATTGGGTCCAGGGAATCAACAATCGATTCTCAGACTTCGTGGTAAGCTCCTTTACACAGGCCCCCACCTCCAGCCCTTGAAACGTTCCTGACTGGCTCTCCACATATTGTTAATCAGTATTTAGTGGTAGAATTATGATTCGAAGGTGGGGTGTTTTTTTTCCCCTTTATTTCTCTGCAATTCAAATTTCAGGTCAGTTAAAGGAAATTTTATGCACTATATGTGTAATGGCTGTTTCTGATTGTCAATTTGACTATATCTGGACTGAATTACAATCCAGAATTAGAAGGCTCACCTGTGATCTAGATCGTGAGTCTGGAAGACACAAGTTTCAGGTGTGGTGGTACACATACCTCTGATCTGGGCCACACCTGCTGCTGGAGACCTATATAAGGACATTGGAAGGAGGAAAATTCACTCTTCTTCTCCTGCGAGCCTTGTGGGACGGAGTGACTGCTAGATCCTTGAGTTTTCATTCACAGCTACTGCTGACCATTTGGGGGGAGTTTGACTACAGACTGTAAGTCATTAGCAAATTCCCTTACTATATAGAGACTACCTATAAGTTCTGTGGCTCTAGAGAACCCTGACTAATACAATATGTGTGAAACTATTTCTTTCCGTAATATTCAATGCATAACTTTTTCTTTAAAACTGTTCTCCAAATTCCAGTAAACCCACTTAAATGACATGTGTTTAAATTATATACCTCTTTGTTAAAATTTGCTCTTTAATCTTGGTTTGATTTGTCTCTTAGAATATTTTGTTTACTGCTCTGAGCGAACCAAAACAAATACCTACACAGGTGTATTTTTCCCAATGATACAATTGAACAGTTTTAATGTATCAATGGGTATTGAAAACATGGGTTATTCACAAGGAACTTAGTGAAAGGACACCTTTGTTCAGGCCAGATTAGATCCAAGACTTGGGAGCATTTGTGTGCTCTAATGTAATTGCATACAACAGGCAACTATATTAGACGCTGTTAGCTTTTGAATTATTTAAAATGCCAACAATATGTGCAGCCAAATCTTTCTATACATTTGCAAAATTTATTGAGTTTCTTCATCCGAATTTAAGGTAGTATCTTGCATTTTGTGTTTTTTAAAATAAAGTGTCATATACATTAGCAATAGAATTCCGAAATTTCATGTGATTGCTCAAATAGCAAGATAGTGTGTCAAGAAAAGAGTCCCAATAAAATTTTCAGAGTGGAGGAAAATGTTTTACTAGCAATAGGCCCAAGGCACTGTGATACATGTTTTCTACGAGAATGAGTCTGGAACCACCTAGGTAAGGTGAGATGCTCAGCCTTGGGGATGTGCTCAGCAGTGCAGTTCTTAAGGTTGTTTTATCTGTATTAGGTCATTAAGTTTATTTCTAAGTTAGTCCTTCTAAAGGACTTGAACCCATACCCCTTTTAAAAAATATATCATCTAACTCTGTAAATAAAGATAATACAATGGCATTTTAAATGTGAATATGAATGTGTATTGTGCTAAGAGTTACTTTCAATTTCTAGATTGAAGTCATTTCCACTTCAGTCTTCCACTTTTGTATAAATCATAGAATACACAATTATATTATACAAAAACATCCCCATATTATATTATACAAAATATAATATATTTTTTAATATAATTTCCCCAAATTATATTATACAAAAACATCCCCATAAAAAGGAGTGAGCGTAAAGGATTATAACTATTACTGCTTTTAAATTATACACACACACACAGACGCACACGAGCATACGCACGCACACGCACACACACACACATGTGCACACACATGTGCACAGGCACATACACACATTATTGATATATCCTAGAACCTTACTGTGTGTAGGTAGAGTAACCAAATGAAGCTAGTTCTGCAGAGAAAGTCACCACCATCAAACAATGTCATCCAGATTGTTATTTTAATTCTTCCTGTCCCCTTTAATGACATTGTTACTAGGTAGAAACCAATGTAGCAGTGAAAGGTGTGAGTCATTGGGTGCTTTTTAGAACCATTGAAATATACAACAGATATTTATATTTGAAAGGCACCTGAGAGACTATCACAGAAACACTGATATTTGTTTTAAATAAAGATGAGCTGACTTTAAAGTCTGCAATGTTTATATGACTCAGATGGAACTGAGTAAGCTCTACAGTCACTCAATTACTTCAGAGAATGTACAGACTGGTCACATTGGTGACCTATTGAAGGACACCATTGAGACATGCCCTACAGTGAAATGCTTCCAGTACATATTTAATACACACACTTTCTGCTTAACAATTTTAAAAGGGAAATGTGTCCCCGGGGCGTAGGTACTGTGAGTCAGACCTTACAACTATGAGGTCTTCCAGGTGGACTGACTTTCTTTTCCATACCATGGTTCCTGAAAGCCAGAACTGGATTCTTTGATAAGCACTGTGTACCAGTGCCTACTAAGTCTACTATTAAATTCACCTATCATCCTGAACCTGGGTTTAATGCTGGAACATCTCCAGGAAAGTGGATTGAGTTCATCAATGCCAGTTAGCTATGTCTGCAGTCTCATCAATTGCTCATCAGTACAGGAAAGGTACTTATGTTAGATCTTTATTACATTTTTTTTTTGTGTATAAGTGTATACTTATTTGTGTATAAGTGAAAGAAAATAGAAACTGTTAACAGGATGCTCTTAGGAAGATGCTGGAAATTTGCAAAATGTTTATTATCTTTTTGGGAAAGAGAGCTGTTCAAGAAATGCTTAAATTTCTTTAGTCTGTAAATAGTGCAAAAACCAAAAAGGGTGTCAAGAACACATCTTAAAATCATCTGCTTAATATTATGTCTATTTTAGGATCCTAAGAATATGCATACTAATTAATAGAACCAACTAAGAGACCTGAGAGAGACTTAAAAGCCATGACAGCCAAATGTGATTGGGACCTCATTAAAACTAAGATTATGCATTGATGAGCATGAGAAATGCTCTCATTCGCAGTGGCATGCAATTTCATTTCTACAGGAAGTTACCTACACTGCTAAGGAACTAACTGGGGTAACATCTTTTTCCACAAAGCAATTACCTGTTATGTTTTGACGTGGATGACACTTGTTAATGGCAAAGTTTTAAGGTGTTACAAATGCATAAATCACTGTCAAACACTCCCGATTACATAACGTGGGGTATTTTTATACCAGCCTAACTGTCATCAAAGAAGTACCTAACAAATTACATGGCTGAAAGTACTACCTAAAGGCGTTGTAGTCAGGGGTGTTTCCACGCGAAAATAATAGCACAATTGTCAAACCACAGAGGACCAAGGGCTGAATAAAGTGATGAGAATATTAAAGATGGAGCAACAGGTAGGAGCATTTTAAAACTGAATACATATTCATTGATAAGTTGGAATTGTGATAGCAGAAAACTATGTTTAGTCTTTCAGATATCACACTATGGTATCTAAGGTGAATACATTAGTGTCATGTCTGTATGTTAGCTTAGAATGTCAACATGTCTGAACAGGAAATAGCATATATAGTGCAGAGAAAATATTTCAAATGTACTATCATTATGGAAATAATAGGGTTTATTTCCTAATACATTTTAGTATTTTTGGCATTTTTAAAACACATACTGCTTTTTATAAAGGAAGTTGCTGGAGAAATATGCTACTAACATCCATATGGAAAAGGCACAACAGTATGTGATCTATTCTCTTGGTTGCATGTTTGCACACATGTTCACACACACATGACTTGAAAATGAGGGTCTGAGATCCACTGGCCCACCCGTTTTTCACAGAGGGCTTAGTGAATAGAATGTGCACTTTTCCTTTGTAAACCTACTTGCTATGAACTTTGTCAAAAGTTATATGGCAGACAATTTGTAGGAAAAAGCAGTCAAGTTATAATCTTACTGTTTACATATAATGAATGCTCTTCTTCCATTTGGATTTAAGACACTGTCAGAATTGAAAGGTTGGTATGCATGATCAGATTCTGGGTTTATACCTTGATGGTCCTCATATAATCCAAGGAGCTGTTACCACAGTCCTAAGAGATGCTGAAGTCCCTAGATGAGTGGAGAGTCAGCTCTGATCAGTCAGAGAGAGAAGATGGATGAGGCAAGGCAAATGTAAACGTGGAGAAAGAAAAGGAAGAAATAGAAGCAGAAGATAGAAATCTACAGGGAAAGAGAACAAGAAAGAAAAAGAAGTAGAGAAAAGTGCACTTCGCACAGTGTGGAACATTTCTCTTTGAACTGCTGACAGAAACAAACAAACAAACAAACAAAAAAGAACGGTTCAAGATGTCTTAGTCAGGGTTTCTATTCCTGCACAAACATCATGACAAAGATGCAACTAGGTTTACCAACAGCCTCTCATAGGCTTTCTTCATTGTGCCAAGCCTCACCTCATTTGCATGACCCCTTCAGTCCTGGGCTGTCAATTGCAACTGAGGCTGTACCTTCCATGGCCTCTCAAAGTACCAAGCCTAAACCCCTTTGCATGACCCCTTCAGTCCTGGGGCATCAATTGCAACTGAGGCTGCACCTTCACCAATGGCCATCCTTGGCCTTTCAAAGTGCCAAGTCTCAGCTGCTCTTCATAACCCCTTCATGCCTTCAAAACCAGACCACCTGGGTGACTCTTACACATTACCAAGTCCTGCCAGAGCACAAGGTACAACCTTGGCTATCTCTGGAACACAGCCTCTTTGTGCTCTCAGAAAATACTTCTCAGAAGATTTCACCCCAATGATGCTGGTCTCTTCTTAGAAATCACCACTAATATCTTAGCCCCAGCTAACCAGCATCAATAGTCCCAGCAATGCAATGGTTTTGCTTTAGTAGTTCTGGTATCTTGTTAATCACAGCTGATTTCTTCAGCCCCAGCTAACCAAAACCACAGAATCTAAAATCAAATTAGCAATGGCCCTGTTGAGAGTCTTTAATCTTCCCTCTGAAATTTCACAAGCCAGGCCTCCATCTTCTGCACTGTTCTCAACATTATCTTCCAAGCTCCTACACAACATCCCACAAAGCTCTTAACACTGAATGGACCTTCTAGCCCAAAATTTCAAAGTCCTTTCATAGTCCTTCCTAAGACATGGTCAGGTTGTCATAGGAATACCCCACTACGCTGGTACCAATTTGTCTTAGTCAGGGTTTTTATTCCCGCACAAACATCATGACCAAGATGCAAGCTGGGGAGGAAAGGGTTTATTGAGCTTACACTTCCATGCTGCTGTTCATCATGAAAGGAAGTCAGGACTAGAACTCAGGCAAGTCAAGGATCAGAAGCTGATGCCGAGGCCATGGAGGAATGCTGCTCACTGACTTGCTTGCTTCCCCTGGCTTGCTCAGCCTACTTTCTTATAGAACCCAAGACTACCAGTCTACAGATGGTACCACTCAGAAGGGGCCCTTCCCCCTAAATCACTAATTGAGAAAATGCCTTACCACTGAATCTTACAGAGGCATTTTCTCAACTGAAACTCCTTTCTCTGTGATAACTCCAGCTTGTGTCAAGTTGACACACAAAACTAGCCAGTATACAAGACTTGCCACAGAGTTCAAATGGAATGTGCATTGCTATAAGAAAACCCCTAAAAATGCTTCTGCTGCAGAATTCTACAGCAAAACAAATGACAACAACAACCATCTGCATGCACACTGTGGATGAGGTCCTGAAGGCAGTATCCAGGCATGTTTTCTGCTTTCCAGATTCTGAAATAAAGCTATAATGTAGTAATTTATACTCACTTCACACACAGAGACCCAGAGGACCACATCATTTATGTCGGTTGCCAGAAGCAACTGTAGTCTTAAGAGTACACACCCAAGATGCGTAATTTCTCTACCACATCCTTCTGATACATTTATGAGCATTATTCTTCATCCAAAGTGATTTTGATATAATAATATAACAGTTACCACTTCAATTAGACATGAATCCCTTGTGCAGAAAGCTTCTGATTGATATCCACAGTCTAATCTGCATAGTATCTATCATAGGCTGCACTTCATGAGAATTGCTTTTCTTCTCCTCCCATCACAGAACTCTAACAGAGCAGAGGCATCAAGCACTTGTTCTAAAACACAGCAGCCAGTATTCCTGAGCCAGTACTTTTTCACTTGTCTTGTGTTTCTCTTATTGCTCTTTCTTTAAGTTCAGGTAACTGGAAAACATGAGGGATGCAGAAACTCTGGTAATAGAAAACCAAATTCTTAGAATGTCACATCAAGTCAACTAGACATGTGGCACTAACTTTACAAAAAGGCAATTATGATAGGGGTTGAGTAACAAGATTTTCTGGGATCTGCTTTGACAGGGTGTAGATATCTCAGCCATGACTCCCTGGACCTCTCTCTAAAGGTTATGAGCATACAGAGATCTTTACAGAATCAGCAGAGACCATCATAAAGATAGTCTTAGACCAAAAGGACATAAGGACTTTACAGAAGAGCCTCAAGAATTTGGTCTCAGCATACCTCAGCTACATTAGCAAAAAGTTCTTCTTACTAAAAATATGAGGCAAGGTGGCTGGATATAAAATTAACTCAAACAAATCAGTAGCTTTCCTATACTTGAAGAATAAACAGGCTGAAAGAGAAATTAGGGAAATGACACCCTTCACAATAATCACAAACAATATAAAGTATCATAATGTGACTCTAACCAAACAAGTAAAAGATCTGTATGACAAGAACTTCACATCTCTGAAGAAAGAAATCTAACAGGACCTCAGAAGATGGAAAGATCTCCCATGATTGTGAATTGGCAGGATTAATATAGTTAAAATGGCCATCCTGCTGAAAGCAATCTACAGATTAAATGCAATCCCCATCAAAATTCCAACTCAATTCTTCATAGATTTAGAAAAAGCAATTCTCAAATTCATTTGGAATAACAAAAATCTCAGGATAGCAAAAACTATTTTCAACAATAAAAGAATTTCTGGGGAATCAGCCTCCCTGACCTCAAGCTATACTACAGAGCAGTAGTGATAAAAACTGAATGGTATTGGTACAGTGACAGGCAGGTAGATCAATGGAATAGAATTGAAGACCCAGAAATGAACCCACATACATAAGGTCACTTGATATTTGACAAAGAAATTAAAACCATCTGGTGGACAAAAGACAGCATTTTCAACAAATAGTGCTGGTTCAACTAGCAGTCAACATGTAGAAGAACGCAAATTGATCCATTCCTATCTCCCTGTACAAAGCTCAACTCCAAGTGGATCAAGGACTTTCACATAAAACCAGATACACTGAATTGAATAGAAGAGAAAGTGGGGAAAAGTTTCGAACACATGGGCACAGGGGAAATGTTCCTGAACAGAACACCAATGGCTTATGCTCTAATATAAGAATCGACAAATGGGACCTCATAAAATTGCAAAGCTTCTGTAAGGCAAAGGACACTGTCAATAGGACAAAACAGCAATCAACCGATTGGGAAAAAATCTTTACCAATTCTTCATCTGATAGAGGACTAATATACAATATATACAAAGAACTCAAGAAGTTAGACTCCAGAGAACCAAATTACCCTATTAAAAACATGGGGAAGAGAGCTAAACAGAAAATTCTCAACTGAGGAAACTTGAAGGGCTGAGAAGCACCTAAAGAAATGTTCAACATCCTTAGTCATCATGGAAACACAAATCAAAACAGGAAACAACCTTGAGATTCCACCTGACACCAGTCAGAATGACTAAGATCAAAAACCCAGGTGGCAGCAGATTCTGATGAGTATATGGAGAAACAGAAGCATTCCTCCATTGATGGTGGAATTGCAAGCTGGTACAACCAATCTGGAAATCAGTTTGGCGGACCCTCAGAAAATTGGACATAGTACTACCTGAGGACCCAACTATACCACTCCTGGGCATATACCCAGAAGATGTTCGAACATGTAATAAGGACACAAGCTCCATTTTGTTCATAGCAGCCATATTTATAATAGCCAGAAGCTAGAAACAACCCAGATGTCCCTCAACAGAGGAATGGATACAGAAAATGTGGTACATTTACAGAATGGAATACTACTCAGCTATTAAAAACAATAACTTCATGAAATTCACAGACAAATGGATGGAACTTGAAATTATCATCCTAAGTGACATAACTCAGTAACAGAAGAACAAACACAGTATGTACTCACTGATAAGTGGATATTAGCCCAAAAGTTCAAAATACCCAAGATTAAGTTCACAGACCATATGAAGCCTAAGAAGAAAGAAGACCAAAATATGAAGACAAAGTGTGGAGCAGAGACTGAAGGAAAGGTTATCCAGAGACTGCCCCACCTGGGGATACATCCTATATACAGCCACCAAACCCGGACGTTGTGGATGCTGGGAAGTGCTCGCTGATGGAAGCATGATAAGCTGTCTCTCTAGAGGCTCAGGCAGAGCCTGACAAATACAGAGATGGATGCTCACAACCAACCATTGGACTGTGTGTGTGCTCCCAGATGGAGGAATTGAAGAAGGGACTGAAGCAACTGAGTGGGCTTGTAGCTCCATGGATGGAGCAACAGTGTCTACTATCAACAGACCTCCAGAGCTCATGGAGACTGTACCACCAACCAAAGAATACACACTGAGGGACCCATGGGGCTGTCCGTATATGTAGCAGAGGAGGGCCTTGTTGGAAATCAGTGGGGGAGAGGCCCTTAGGCCTGAGGGTGCTAGATGCCCCATTGTAGAGGAATGCTGGGGAGGGAAGATGGGTGTGGGCAGGTGAGTGGGGGAGCACCCTCATAGAGGCAGGGAAGGGGGGAGGAGATAGGGGGTTCTGAAAGGGAGACCTGGAAAGGGAAAAACATTTGAAATGCAAATAATGTAAATATCAAAAAGAATTATGATGTGTTTAATATGGTTTTCATGAGTCCCCTTGGAATCCTTCTCATGCTCTGTGTTTTAAATCACACCCTGTTCTCCATGGCAGAATCAGGAGACCACACTCTGAAAAATAAAAACAAAAACTACATTCATTGATCCTTAGGGAGAAAGGAATTGCAGAAGGCTTTCACAGCCATTTCCATGAGATGTGATCTGCAGACAATCCATGGATTGTCTAGTAGCAGTCTAGTTGATGCTTCTCAGCAGCCTTCACTGCTCTGGTCTCTTTGTAGGACAGCTAGGCTCCCATTTGACCATCAAGTCTCAAAGAACAACACACATTGAACAAGTTGAGGAAGTTTGAATTTTTCTTGTAGCAGATACTACTTTCAGTCTCTTGTTAGATCACCCCCAAAATCTCTCACCTGAAAAATCTCTCACAGTATGGCCTTCTCCACTCCAGCCAGAGTAACCCCCGAAGGCAGACAGCCTCCTGCTACTTTTCTAATAGAGAAGCTGGCAGCAGTGCTATTGATAATGAAACAAAAATATCCAAAGTCATATATTCTATATGTCTGTGAGTTAAACACTGAGAACAAGTCTTCATGTACTAGACAAGAAAAGGATACAGGTTCTCAAGAGTATAGGGGTCTCCAATCTCAAATACTTAGCTAAGATCAATCATGCTTTTGGTTTTTTTTTTTTTAAATTTTGTGTGTTTGTCATTGTTTTATTTATGTGCATATGATAGGAGGCACAGATAGCAAGGTGTGTGTGTGTGTGTGTGTGTGTGTGTGTGTGTGATGGAATATAGCTATAAAATCCATCATTTCCTTCTAACTCTATATTGGTTCCAAGGATTGAAGTCATATCACCAGAACTGCACAGCAAGCACCCTTTACCTACTGAGTCTTCTCACTCTGTTCTTAAAGTTTTAGCATATTAGCTGGTTGGTAGTTACTTCATTTATAATTGCAATAGTGATTTTAATCTTAAAGAAATTACACTGTCATATGTAAGTAAACTTCTGGCCTAGAAAAAAAAGTATGTACAGATTTCAAATGATTTTTAAGTCATAATTTTTGGTTTTGGAGGCACACATTGTGGTCTCAGCACTCAGGAGACAGAGGCAAATGGCTTATAAGTCAGATGCTATCATGTCCTGCATTACACAGCATGCTTCAGGCAATCCAGGGCGCTATAGTAAGAACCATTCTACAAAACAATCAATTGGATAAAAAGTGCAGATTAGTCATCTTAGAACATAAAGATACACATGTAGTTTGAATAGCTATTAAATTTTTCATTCTCAAATAAATAATTTATATCATCATCTGTTACAATAGATGTAAGAAAAGAAAGAGGGTAGAAGAAAGAATAGTCAAGTCATACCACGAAAACAGAATGCTTAACTGAATTATGATTGAAATTGTTATGAGAAAACACTAAATATCAATTTAGTTTCTGATTGAGAAATACTTTCCCATGGCCCTAGACCTCAGGTTGGGCAATAGGAATGTGCTGCAATCAGTAGTGCTTCCTTGCTGCAGATTATGGATCATGCTCTGGACGAACTTCCAGATGCTACCTATTTAGAGCACAGCAGTGTTCAGCACTATTCTGCTGCTTACATTCCTCTCACATCCTTCTTTGGCCCATAAGCTCATGAGGTCATTTTTGGCTGGATCTGCACATTGACTTTGACAAGTTATATCATCATGAAAAGACCAGAAATACACATTTCATTTAAGAGACATGGACTCCTGACTGTCTTTGTTTGACCTCTCCACCCATCCTGTTGTTTACATTCAGAGGCTGCGTGGGAGGCAAATGCAAAGACATGAAGGGTAAGAGTTGAAAAATCAATGACAAGAAGACTAGATGCTCTTTGCAAAGAAGCAGTTTGCACAGAGGAGTAGATATGGCGTTTAAAATGTGAAAAAGTATAGAAATGCGTGCTACTAATTGTTGTGCACATTGTGATCCCTAAGTAGGTTTCTTATTTCAACTTTATTTTAAAAGATTTATTTTATTATTTATTTTTGTATGTAAGTGTGTGTGTGTGTGTGTGTGTGTGTGTGTGTGTGCCTGCAGAGAAGATGTCACATCCCTCAGAGTAAACATCACAGGTAATTGTGAGTTGTTCAATATGGTGCTGGGATCCAAGCCCCAGTCCTCAGGATACTTCAACAAGAACTGGTAACCTCTCAGTCTTTTCTCAGTCACAACTGGTAATTTTCTCTAAAGACAATCTATATACTAAAGATAATGTGTTTGGAGGCTCAAGGCTAAGTAAGTATTGTGCAACATAATTTTAATTCCTTTTGTAAGGTGAACTGTCCATTGCTGAAATAAAGTTGACGAATTGCTTTAACATACTAGAATTTATATTCATGAGCATTCCCTTTCCGGAAAAAAAGTCTAAGGACACGACTTTTCTCTTATAGTTTGTCCTTTCTATTTTTAAAAATCTGGTTTGTTTTGATTATTTGGTGTAATAATTCAATTTATACTATTTGGCTAATGTAATCTATTACATAGCTATATGAAAAGGTTTAAAACAACATATAACCCTACCCTGAATTTGAACTGTAATTTGAGAAAATGCTGATATAAAAAATGTTATTAAAAACAGCTAAAATGAGTTTATCACTTAGACGATAATTTTCTTTGTTGAGAGCTTTTTAGTATAAATTATAGAGAAATTGAATTATCATTGTGAATGATGACTGGTGAAGGAAGTGGCTGTCCCTGTTTTAGTTTCATTAACTACTTCTGTCTGGATGCTTATATTATTATGATTCTGAGGAACATTTCTTTGCAAGAAGAAATCAGATGATTTTGAACAGGATTTTTTCCAGATAAATATAAATTATCAATCAATGGATAAAATTATACCTAACCTCAAATACAGAGGATTCCAAGTCAAGATAAGATGTTTGTTCCAATAAATCTTTAAGAATTTTTTAATGAAATTATGTACATCTAAATGGAACAAGCAATAAATTATTTCTACAAAATGCTTAGATATAGATGAATATACGTGAGAGAGAGGATAAGTATTGAGAGTTTTGTAGCCTGCAAAAATGAGTAAGAAATCCAAAGTAGAGAACTGTTTCAGTAGACCAAAACTTTTAGAAAGGACTCAAGACTTCTTCCTCTTAGGAAAGGGTCTTCAAGGTTGGGTAACATTAAGAGTTTCTACCTAGAGTTGAGATTCTCGGAGAGATTTCTAAACTGTAGAGGCCCTCATACATTTGATCCAGTGCAGTGGGAGCATCATGATTCTTCATGGGGAGCTCATCTCCATGACTTTTTATGGTATCCACAGAGTGACCAGTGGATGCATGTTCTTTGGCGTAATACATAGGTACAGATTCACTTGGAGTTTCTTCCAACAGTCTAACATGTCTTTCAAAGATAAGGTAAGAAAGTCTTCTTGTTTATTTCATAGGATGCCTATCCAACACATTTTTATATTTGCATCTACATACCAAGCTGTCTGATAGAATCTTTTAAATGTCCTCTAGGAGTCAAGTTAAAAGAAGACTTTTAATTTGGTACTTGGCTCCAAGTTCACAAGTTCTTTTTAAACTCGGGGCACAGCTGCTCTGGGTCTTTCAGCACCACAGAGAGCTATGCAGGTAGACCAATAAGTATAAGAAATAGGTGGTCCCTAGACAGTGAAATTCAGGGACACACACAGGCACACACACACATACACTCACACACATACAGACACACTCACACACCACACACACACCACACACACACACATACACACATATGCACACACATACAAACACATGCACTTGCACACACTGCTGTATCTTCTCAGTAACCAAAATACTTCCTTGTCACCAATACCATAACATCAAAATACAACCCAGAAGAAGTGAAATAAACATAGGCAAAGCCACATGATGTAAACAAAATCAACTGATGGCCAGGATGCAGAGTCTGAGATCCTTTGTTTGATCATATCATATCACAGGCTTAATTCCATGGTGATATACTTTTTCATAGCTTTTTGTGGTTTTCTGCAATGTATAATTCCCGCACATTTTTTTTTTTTTTAAATCTAAACAGCAGGAAAGATCTCTGAACAGATTCAATTGACTAAAGTGTAATCAAAGTGCTTCACTGATTATCAACAAAGACCTGAGATGCGATATGGGCAAACTATGTCCCATAGGCCAAATCCACCGCCAGTGCTTACTACTATACATCAAATGGTATTGGCTCAGAGCACTGACTGTTGATTACATACGTTTGTGCTCCTGAGGCTCAGCTGACTTGATATGACAGATACGATTGGGTTTCAGAGCCCAAAATGGTTTCTTCCTTTCCCCTATTAGAAAGGGGTTGCCCTCTGCTTTCTTGGGGCTATGGGTATTTACAAGGCTCTTGTTAAGACAAAAGTCCCATAAGATAAGTGGCAGACCTTATCCTTGCACATTGAAAACATAAAAGCAAGGAGAACAAGCATTTGTAAAGGAGAGGATTAGCCTGCTTTCCTCTCCTTCTCCTAGACTGACACCAAGCATAATAACGGCCCTTGGGGAAGAGTGTAATTGACTCCTTAAGACAATAATTACTTCAAAAGTTCATTTTGGAAACTAAGGGTACAGCCATAAAGACATATAAGCTTCCTTTCCAATTCTCCAAAGGTTTAAAAGTGCCCACTCAATTAGGGAAGGAGCTAAATACCACACTGCATAATGAGCTAAATGACTGACTCTTAAACATTGGAAGCAGTTCAGAAAGTATTTATTTCTCTCTTTTGATATATAGGCAGACTACAATCTATGTTAATTAGTTTTATTTTTTTAGGTTTTTATTGTTCATTTGATTGATTGTTTTGAAAGAATCTTATTATTCTGTCATCCATTCTAACCTAGAACATACTATATATGTCAGAGTAGTCCAAAGCTTACAGAAATCCCCCTGCCTCTTCCTCCACAATGTTGGGAGTATAAGCATGAGGCATTAATTACCACTGATAATTAGCTGTGTTCTTGGCTTATGAATTTAAAGGTGTCCAACAATTCGGATCTTTACTCCATGAATGAGCAAGAGACAAAATATATACATTGGTAAGGTACAAGAGTGATCAAAACTATACTTGCAAATGCAGTGTATGCCTAGACCCCATCACATCATGCAAAAGATTGTTCCAGGACCTCAGCATGGGAAGAATGGAGTCAGCATAGAGAACAGAGACATACCTATGGCTTCATACCTGATTTTTTTTTTCTTTTTGGAAAGAAGATAAAATCATATTTCATGCACAGCTCTGTTTCTTTCTTTTTTTTTTTTTGTTCTTTGGGAATAAACTGTAGAAGGCATAAATAAAGCAAAAGATTGCTAGGTTTCACACTCTGCTTTCTGCTGCTGTCACAGAATACCACACACCGAGCAGATTATCCACAATAGAAATTCATTTGGCTCATGGTTCCAGAGGCTGGCAAGTCTAAGATCAAAGGGATGCATCTGGTATGTGTCTTTGTGCTATGTAATAACATGCCAGAAGCGCCCACAAGCAAGCACATGCAAAACAAGAAAATCAGGCTAGACTCATTCCTGTCAGGAGCAGCTCACAAAGTGGGCCTTCACAATATGACACTTCTTAAAGATATACTTCTCAATACTGGGGAGGAGTATAAGACCAAGGGTGAAATCTAGATAGATGTTTTGGATAAAGGCTGTAAATTAACCTAGGAGAAACTCTACTGCAAAACAGAGAGGTCAGACCCTTGGTCCAAATAAGTGAGGAATGTCTGGAGCCACCGATGGAGCAGAGAGGTACCAGAGTGTCTGAAGGTGACCCATGGCTCATAACAATTGTGCAATATACATCCCTAAGTGGGGACTTAAGATGCCAATGAGACATGCCATGAACTCCATGTAAGTATGCTTGAGAAAGCCCACACTGTGCAGCTGAGCCCAGACACCTTCACTATGTGACCTGCAAAGCCCCCATAAGATGCACACCATTTGCTATTTGAGCTTCTCACCTTTCCCACTGCTCTATTCTATTTGCTCTATTGAAAGTGGAACCATTTTCTAACTCCCGGGTTCTACTACCATCCATACATCTCTGTTCAGTTTCTTTTTCCAGGAAGCATCAGGCTGGAATTCGTCAGGAAGTGCCTACTAACCCTAGTACCCATCAATATCAATACTACCACATGATGACTGAACCCCGCAGGAGATTTACTGCACATATTGAAAGTGTAAAACTCTCAGTATCATGTAGATCCAGCACATCCTCTGTGGTTATCTAAACACATGATACTGTGCTTTTCACAGGACAAGCTTCTTACAGCTTTGTGCTCTGTAGATAACTCATAACAATCTCAATGAAAAGTCCATACACATGCAAATAATTCCCATCCAGAAGAAAAATGTAGTTTTTCCCTGCTCTCTGTTTCAACCTTCTAATTAAAAAACAAGTAAATAACAGGAAAGGGTGTGAGTACAGGCAGTCAGGATGCTCAGTGTACATGTGTGAAATTGTCCAAGAGCAGATTGGAGGAATAAAAATCAAAAGTGTAAGTAAATAACATCAAGCACTTTTGAATTTATTCAAATTCTCTTCTGCATTGGTGATTAGCTTTGGTGTGTGTAGCACTTTAAATTCTCCTTTGAACTCTCTTGATAAATTCTTCTTAAATCAGTGATTTTCAGAAAAGAAAGCTTAACAGGCATTTTCTATTCATTTTCTCTTCTGATGTTGTCATGGAGTTAGAGTTTCAAAATTTATTTCAGGGTTGTCATTTCATCTTAATAATGTCAACTCCAAAGGAAAACATCTCTATTACTTGCCCAAAGGAACCACTCTGTCTGGAGAACTGTGTGTCGAGAAGTCAAGGCCAGACTGAAGGATACGAGGAAGAGCACACTACACTAGGAGCCACCAGTCATAGGGACCGCTGTAGAAATACTTGGGAAGCATCTTCAGATTCCCCTTTCTATCCTGTGGGTCAGCAGCTGTATGTTTCCATGACAGTTCCACCTGGATTGATACTTTACATGAACAAAGTGATTTGTGTATACTACTTTCATCTTCACCATAAACATTTTTGCAGATTGGTACATCCGTGCTCAGAAACACTCAACACAAATTAAAACCTGAAAGCAAAAACAAAGTCACATTGTATGGACTAATAGTGTATCTGGCATTCTAGAACCTGTGTACTCTAATAAGCCTGACATCCTACTCTGAGAGTTCAGCAGATCTGTTTCACATGTCCTCCTGGGCATGAGGGGTTTCTCTACCACACAATGCAGCTTACTTTCCTTCCATGTGGCTACACTTCCCTCTGAAAATACCTCTAACAAAGTCCACAAACCCCAAACTTTATGTGCTTGCAGCTCATGCTAATAACAGTGGTAGAATTGCTTTTTCCTGCTTAAGCCTCACTGTGCATATGCTTTGCTGCTCCTGAGGCATTCCACTGGGTTGTTAAAAAGCTACACTGAAGGTACAATCAGATGCTAGACTGTGGTCCTGCTGCAGCTGGGATTCATGCAGGTGTCCAGGGCCTGTGTTACCACTGAAGGTCAGGACTGTGCTGCCGCATGAAGCCATCCATGTTGATGTCCATGGGCTGGGCTGCCACAGGGGAACCTGTTGGTGCCCATGATCCATCTTGATGTGGAAGCCATGTTCATGATTTTGGCCTGTACTGCCTCCAAGGGTTATGATGGTACTCATGGCCTGTGCTCTGGTAGAGGGCCTTGTTGATGTTAGTGGTCTATACTGCCACCTGAGGTCAAGCTGAGGTCTCCATGGTTCATGCTAACCCTGGAGACCATGTGGATGTCCATGATCTGTGCAGCTGTGGACTAAGGGCAAGGAAGCTACTTTTGCAGTGGCCTCAGTGACTGCAGACTAAGAGACATGGGGACATAAAAGGTTTCTATGACAACCCCTACTTCCACTCCACCTCACCTCCCAAAAAAGTAACAAGCCTAGATAGAAAGTCATCAAAGAGGACTCGGGAAAGGTGTGATAAGGATGCTGATGTATAGCTTTCTATAACTTATATCTTCTGCCAGAGGTGTGGGTGGTGAAGGACTCCATTTTCTTTAACGGGCTGGCCACTAGGAATTCTACCATGTCCCTCTGATGATGTGGTCTTTTTTATTTTGGGGATGGTCAGAAGAGGGAGGAAGGGGACCTGAGAGGACTGGGAAGTCAGTGTGATGTGGGTGCATCATGTGAAATCCACTAAATCCATCATGATAAAACTACTAAAAGTATTATGTTGAAAAATATTAGATGGCAGTCCTAACACTGTCACAAATGTGAGTACAAAAGCCTCGAGAGTAACCTGAACTGTGACTGCTTCTGGCACTGCATCCAGAGGGTGCAGAAAGAAATCTTAAGTAATACTGTCTCCTTCCTTCTGCACCCTGATAGGAACTCCCAGTTGCTTCCTTCACCCTCCTGTAGAGATTTCAAAAGGAAGTCAAGGTCTCATAGAAGCAATGTAGTTTCACACAAGGTAAGTTTCCAGAAATCTGAAGTTGGAGATAATTCCACAGAGAGCTGGATGGGTAAACACATGATGGAAATAGCCTAATCCATGATCTTAAAAGAGTGCCCCAATAATTTAGGAAATAAATAATAAATCAATAAAATAAATAAAAGCTTAACCTGCTTGACCTTTCTAACAACTGACATGTGGTTCACCCTACTAATATTGATTTCTTAAGATCCTAACATTGAAAAGAGAACATTTCTGGAAATTTCCTTTTCAAACTTTTAACTCAAAATGACACTGACAAACTAAATATTTGGTGCTTTACACAGCAAGTGTTAGTTACTGGGAAGTTTGTAGTTCAGAACACTCTTTTTACTTAAAATTTTATGTGATGAGATAACCGGAGAAAGTGGGGGAAACATCTTTCATTTTTCCAATCAGACCTGAGGACTTTGTTCACCACAACCTAAGGATCTGATGCCAGCTGGATTTTTGTATTTAAAAGAGGACCATGAATTCAATCCAAGGTCTAGAGTAGAAAATATGTGAATACAAGCAGTGAACATGTGACTGTAGAACATCAGCTGTACTCAAGGCAAGGGCTGCCTTTCAGAAATTGTCCCACTAGCCAGAGCCTAAGTCTGGAACAACTGAGAAAAGAGATGGATACAGAACAGGAATGGTTCCTTCTTGGGGAAGACACTCATTGTGCTTTGTGGACTGATTGATCAACACTGGGATGAGTTCTGTATCCTTATCTCTAAGGTTGTCACAGGATGACCTGAGGATGTTGACACAGATACCCGAGAACCTTCTCAGAAGGTCAACTATGGCCTATCAATCAAATCCTGCCATGCTGTTTTTGTTTTTTTCTAGTAATTTTGAATTGATATGTCCATCTATCTATTGTCTATTGCTGTCAGTGGGTTCCTCCATTTACCTAGTAATACAAGTGCAAATCCACATCATCCATGAAAAACTGATATGTTAACCTTAAGCTAGCATTACTGTAACCAAACCATAGCTTTGCCTGAGGACTTCATTCTAGGCCCAGTCAAATACCAAATTTCCTTGCTCCACATCCATTAAATATCAAATGTATCTCACAGTCTCTTGGTTTCTATTCAGTACTATGCAGGTTCTGTATCTCTCACCTGTTCAAAGGACCAATGCAGATAACAGAAGGATTTCATGTAGGAGATAAAGTATCAAACATTAGTACAGCCAGGCTAAAGCAATACCCCCTCCTTGATCCACTGCATGTGCTCTTGCTATTGTCAGAGGATGCCTTAATGTATACAGCAGTCACTAAATTTCCAGCATTAATTGAATTTTACATATTGAAAATTCTACTTAAATCCATCATCTATATGTAATATGTAACTTGTTTCAGTTTTCAACATTTTAACCCCTGGTTTACTATATAGTGCTGTATAGTTACAAGTCACAGAATCTGGTCCCAACTCTAATGTTGGAACATTACTGTTGGACACTCTTGATCCAATTGGGAGGAACTGCAGTATAAGACAAGGGTAGTTCCATGACCCCTCATACATTTACACAGTGAAGAGACACAGTTGGAGGAAGACTCTGCAAGATGGATGATGATGTTAGGAAAAATATCTAACTCCAAGTAAGCACACATAGAATAATTTCTTCTTAACACAGAGCCAAAATGTAAAGAGTATTTACCTCACATTTTACTATAAATTATGTTATATGAATACTAGATGTATTACAAAATCAAATAATTGGCTTTGATATGGAGTTCTAGTATTCATTTCCAAAAACCAAGTATTCTTCAGAATGAAGGGAGGCTTTACACTACATCTAGTACTACCTTTAATCTTCTGCCTAGCATTTAGCTTTTCCTATAATTTCCTCAAATTGATAGAGCCTGAACTTCTCTATTTAAAAGAGGAGCCACTGATCTTTGTCCAATCATTTCATTATCTTACTATGCCCAATTAGACTTTACAGATATAACTTCACCTTTCCTCTTTTAAGCCTTCTTTTGCAACTCTCTGTCTTTAGCAACAGTTTCTCTGTTAGTTTCTGTTTCTGTTTTTGTTTTCAGCTTTCTATTTTACTTCCAGCATATGGAAATATGCTGGTTTACCATTTTAGAGCCTGGGAAACAAGTTTAAGGTTCTGAAAGGGTTGGGAATTCTGGTTCCAAGCTGTTGCTCTGAATGTTAGTCAAACTAGCCTACCCAGCTCTAGATCCAGGCTGGAGTCCTTCCTGTTTACTTTATTGGCTTGGGCCTTTCTTTTTCTTTCTTTCTTTTCTTTTTTTCATACTTTATTTACATTTCAAATGTTTTCCCCTTTACAGATCTCCCCTTTGGAACTTCCCCATTCCCTCCCCCACCCCTGCCATTATGGGGATATTCCCCCACCCACCCACCCATTCTTGTCTTCCCTCCTTGGCATTCTCCTATACTGGGGGAATCTAACACTCTCAGGCCCAAGGGCCTCTGCTCTCCATGATGTCTAACAAGACCCTCCTCTGCCGCATATGTGGCCAGCAGCATGGGTCTCTCCATGTGTATTCTTTAGTTGGTGATTCAGTCTCCGGGAGTATCAAGGGGTCAGGCCAGTTGCCACTGTTGCTCCCTCCCTGGGACTGAGGAACTCTCCTCCATTGCTAGTGGGAATGCAAGCTGATACAACCTCTCAGGAAATCAGTTTGGCAGACCCTCAGAAAAATGAACATAATACTACCAGAGGACCCAGCTATTCCACTCCTGGGCATATACTCAGAAGATGCTCCAACATGTAATAAAGACACATGATCCACTATGTTCATAGCAGTCATATTTATAATAGCCAGAAACTGGATACAACCCAGATGTCCCTCCACAGAGGAATGGATACAGAAAATGTGGTACATTTACACAATGGAATTCTAGTCAGCTATTAAAAACAATGACTTCATGAAATTCTTAGGCAAATGGATGGAACTTGAAAATATCATCCTGAGCGAGGTAACTCAGTCACAAAAGAATGAACACGGTATGTATTCACTGATAATTGGTTCTTAGCCCAAAAATTTGAAATACCCAAGAGTCTCTTCGCAGCAACCATAGGGCTGAGTGTGAGGTCCCAGATGGAGGACTTGGAGAAGCACCTGGCCTTTCTTAAATAAACCTTGTAGAAGCACTGCTGTCTACAGACACAGACTACGATGCATGAGTCAGACAGGCTTTCCTTGGTACAAGCTTCAAAAAGTTCTCCCTACAGCTACAAGCTTTACATTTCTTCATCAGGGGAAACACCGCATGGTTTTCTTAAGCCTTGAGAAGATAATTAGACATTACTTCCTATTAGTTTTCTTGAGGTCAAAAGAAAATCCAGGGTGATAATTATCACTGACTTGTTCATACTTCTGGTCAACTCCCATTTCTTGTAAAATGCTTTCACTTTTTTTCTTTTATTAAAAGTTGATACTTTTCTCACCTAATATAAGCTGATTATGGTTTCCTCTCCCTTTATGTCTCATACTCCCCCTATCTCCTCCCCAATCCAAATCTCCACTTTCTTCCTCTTATTAAAAAACAAACAGGTTTCTAAAGGACAATGATAAAATAATATAAAAGAAAAACTAACAGATCACCATTGGATAAACAAGGAAAGGGGAAGCCTTAAAGCCTTAATTTCAGAAACACATTCAGAAATTTCACAACATGCTCATTTCCAGTTGCACCAGCAAATATATCAAGCTATTCTAATGAGAGTTGGTTTAAAGGATATCTATAAATGTAAATAGCATGCTCTACTCCACCAGGGTAGATGATGGCTGTGGCATCCCTGGGGAATGATGGCTCTAGAGAAAATAGTATCATAATGCCCCCTTTCAAAGTCTTTCTCTGAGATCAACAATGAGAAAGTCTTCAACGTGGCTCACTGCATTTAAATCACATAAGAAGTTGAGAAAGTTTGATATTCTAAATGCTCTATACCATACATTTTAATGTGTCTTAGCTTTCTTCCATGTTTCCTTCTCCTCTAAACTATTAGTGAAGAAACCAAACAACTGAGGAAACATCATGTAATTATGAAGAGGAATTGACAAACGCAGATTGCCAAGAACTTTGTTCACAGATCACATAAAGCTGTGGTCAAGCTCGTTTGAAAGAGCATCTGCTGCTGTCTTTACTCTTTTCTTTTCTTTTCTGGGTTGTTGATAGTAATTGATGATTATTTTGTTTGGCAGATATCTTGCACCAGCTTAGGTCTCTGTCTTTATTCATTACCACTCAGACTTCTTCTCAAACTGAGTGCTCAGGTAACTCCAGGTTTAGAGAGCATGTGAAAGCCCTTTTAATAATGTATTAAGAATGTGTATATTTTACTTACTGTGTCAAAGATCTACTTCATTGCTACTGCTTGTTTTCTGAGATAGAATCTCAGCATATAAGCCAGTCAGCTTGAAACCCACAGTGATTCTCTTGTGTCGGCATCTCAGTCTCGCAAGTACTGGTTGGAGTGAATTGTTACACCACCCACCCACCCCCCAAAAAAAAACCTACTTCTAAAAGTTTCTCATTTTGCTACTTAAAAAAATATGGTAGGCAGGCAAAATCTAGACAACTCAAGATTGAGGCAAACACACAAAGACAAGAAGAGTGCAAAGAACTGACCATATGCAGATGGAGTTAAAATTCCAAATCTTCATTATATAATAGGGAAATACACAAACTATCACAAGTAGAGTCAGTATTTACCTCCTTAGGTTTATAATAAATTATCGAATGTCTCTTTATTTAATTTAATTTTATAAGTATCTCTGTTCAGTAGAATTTACTAAACAAATGCATGAGGATGTTTTACTGTGAGAAATACTAATTCTCTTTGTAAATTAGTAATTTGCTTATTAGCCATACTTATATACACTTATTTCTACTATAAGGCACAATCTTTCTAGTGATTTCTCAGAATCCCTGTACATTAAAAGGAACCTGAATTTTTAAATGGGTATTTATAGCACCATAGGGTGATAAGCTTAAAAGGCGAAGTATCATTGCATAACTACACTGTGGTGGTTAAATCACAGCCATAGGAGGATCTTTGACTTTTAAAATACAACTATAAAATGGACAAATCCATTTTAGGTCATTTTAATACAATTTGTGCATAGATACTTCCTATATGCACAATTTTACATTGCTAGTTTTTAATAGTAGCTGAAGTAAATCCAAACTTTTGGTAAACATGACTGACAAAATATGTAATAATATAGTAAAACATTTTCAATGGTTCAAAGTTTATATTTTCCTCTAAAGCTATACCACAAATGACAAGATATGGATAAAAAATGTGTACCAATTTCTTTTAGATATTTAGAAAAACATGGAGATGTGGAATCAGTGACCTATGGCAGGCAAGTAAACAAACAAAACCAAATTAAAAATCATGGAGCAAACAGATCAGAGTTCTGAATGCAAGCCTAAAGACTCCTTGGCCCAAATTA
Organism: Rhynchomys soricoides; assembly: GCA_019843965.1. Lineage (NCBI taxonomy): Eukaryota > Metazoa > Chordata > Mammalia > Rodentia > Muridae > Rhynchomys > Rhynchomys soricoides. The sequence goes on along the minus strand of JADRCH010000004.1, from coordinate 9,209,686 downwards.
ACTCTTCCAAATTCTCTTTGCCTAAAAGAACAAACATGGCTCTAGACAAAAACTTTGTTGCCAGAGACAACTGTCATAAGACTTGACTGAGGCTATCCAAACCTTAAGAGTAAGCATGCAGTATTGTTTAAATAATCTTGAGAAGGTTTCATTTCCTTGCAACCAATCATCTCTGTTTATAGCAAGTTCCAAGACTGGTACAGGATTTGATAGTAAGCCATGAAAAAATTTCTTAGAATTTTGAGAGTGGCAGCTGTGTAGAAGAAATAGGAGTCAGAAGACAAAGAGAGCCAAGAATGCATTGCTGAGAAACAGGACTCAGCAATCTATCTATGATAACCTGGGGAGCTCTAGATTAGACAGTGAAGGAAAAGTTTGGTGTCCTTATTAGGAGAATATAAAGTAAATGTAGATATTTCAGTGACATGAAATGAAGTTTTAGTAGGATAAAATTTGATCTCACCTGTGGTGACCCTGAGTACAGACATTGACAACCCAGCTCCCACAATTGCCCTTCAAGCATACAGACATGTTGTCATTAGAGGGCAGAAAGAAGGCCAAGCATAAGGACAGTGATGTTTAGGGCAAAGAGAGTGGTTTGAAATCTTATGTCAAAATACCTCTGGTTTGTTGAAACAGGCAGCAGCTTAAGAAAATGGGCAGTTACGTTCATGGGGTCAGGTTAGAGGCTGGTTCATGCTACAAACCCAGATACAGCCACAAGGGGAAAATAAGATACAGAGTGACTCCGTACCATTCACAGCATGTTTTAATCTTATTTATCCACAGCTGTCATCTTAAAATTATGTAAAGATATGAACTGATCTATGTTCTTTTTAAAGAATAGAGCTGAAATTAGGACTCATGAGTTCTTCCCATGGTGTCATAAAGAAATATCAAAGGTCATAGGAAGATTCAATGTCCACTGGGAAAGGTGAGTCAGAACCCAGGGATACATGAGGAAGACGGATAAAGAGGCTATAAGATCAGACTCGTAAATAGTCTTAAGATAGTAGCTGGCAAGGAACAAGTTTTGTTTTGTTTTGTTTTCTGTAAGAATGTACAAGAGCAAAGAGACATAAAAATATAGCAAGCAAAATTCCAGGAGAACAGAGAATCATCTGAAGCAAACCTGATGATAGAAATATGGGGACAAACATTCATTCGTTTCCAAAATATGCTTTGGGAGGTAATTGTTCCCTGCTTGGAACAGATCTAAGTGCCTGACCTCAGAGGAAAACACCCACATTGTGTGCAATGCCTCTTCAGTCTCTCCCAAAAGCAAAATTCAAAAGAAATAACTTTTCTACCCTCTGATGATTCAAGTTAAATGATTACATACTCTTCCCATTGTTTCTTCATCATAACAAAATCTGTCTTCAAAAGTTTAGAGGTTTTCTTCCCACCCTTCATTGAATAAAATAATCTCCCAGTTGGTGTTGCTTAAATTGGGTCAGAAGATAAACCTTGATAGGAAAAAAAGAAGAAAAGGAAAAGAAAGAATTGGTGTTTATTTAGATTCTGAAATAATTCATTGTATTTACAACTATGCATAAGAGGAAGAAAGATGAAACCCAAACTTCAAAAGGAAGTTTCATATAACTTCGGGGAAACAGAGCCAATATTGATCTGATGGTATTAGTTCTCAAATAGTTAACTGACCAGTAGGCAGGTTGAATTGTGAAAGAGGCAGTTAACAGATGACAACAGTCAACATCATCAAGCAGGTAACATGGCTTTGTAACTTTGCTTTCTCTCTAGAAGGCTGCACCACTTGGGCTTCGGGGACAGGAAGTCTCCATTATTGCGTCAAATGTTTTTGCCTGATGCAAATCACTAACTCTTCAGTTGGCATAAAGCTAACCGTGTGCTAGTTGCAATTGTCTCAGCTCACACCTTCCCTTTGTTCTCATTGCAATGTGCTACTGTACTCTCCCTGCTCCCTTGGGCACATCTATAAACACACTAAGGACAAGGTCTCCGTGTAATGTAATAATCCTCCAAGTGCAACTCTGAAAATGGCAGCCTTAGCATATCCTTATAAACAACAAGAAGTGCCAATGCTTAGGTGCCAGTCCAGAGCTGCTAAATCAGAAACTCTGAAAAACCTGAGTGGAGCTTTTTGGCATGTGAGGCCTTGAGTTCAACCCTAGAACGTTTAAAAAGAGGAAAGCATTGAATTCTGGGGAATGGGGCCCCCAATAGCTTGCTGGAAACTCCCATGGTCAACAACAGTCTTGAGAGCCACTGATTGTGCTACATATCCAGGGGCCTAACATAATGCCTGACACAGCATAAAAAATTAAGCTTATGAGCAAAGCTATTCATTAATGTTTTCATCAGTCTGCAGAGTCCTCCCACTCACCTAGACACCATCTGTCCTAGGCAAAGTGAAATATCAGCCTCTCCACACCTAGTCACACCACATTGCTCCTTTCTAGGACGGTTGCAAATGCCAAGCATCCTGGTGGCTGCTGTCTGTTTTAGGATTAAATTTGAGTTGATGACAATAGACATGAGAGAAAGCTTCTGACTCAAGTACAGCTCCTACTTCATTGTGGATTCCTTAACGTCAATTGTATGCTCCTCTTTAGAGGAGAACCAAAATGTAAGGAGCTGACATTAATCAATAAATCAATAAGTGAATTCACTAATACTCCAGAAAATACAGTCTATGATTGAGCCAGTAGTGAAGGTCATAAGCTCTTCTAGTCATAAGCTCCAACTTCAAAAGGTCCCCTGAACCAGTGAGGAGTGGAAAACATCAAACCAATAGATATTCAATAATAATGAATTTCCCATCTGCTCTGTCTACACTGAGAAAAATATAACCTTGAACTCAGAAAATTACAACCATTTTGTTAAAGGACTATTATGCAAGCTGAGAGTGATGACTCTTAATCCCGGAACTTGATGGGGCAGAGGCAGGCAGATCTCTGTGAGGCTTATGACAGCCTGGTCTACAGAGTGATTTTCAGAACAGCCACGACTATGTAGAAAGACTCTGTCTCAAATCACAGAAAATAAAATATAAAGAATTACTATTCATAATTATGCAACATCAAGATGAACAATTACTATAAATTATAAGCCAGTGGAATATATATATATATTACTATATATATAGTAGTTCATAGTATATCTAATATCTAGTAACATAGCATATCATTATATGCTGTATATTATATATCACATGGTGTATAATGCTATACACTATATTATATAACATACCATATTGTATACAGTGATATACATTATTATATATAATAATTATATATTTTTATTATTATAATATATGTTATATAATGGAATTATAATACAATAGAATATATATTATATAAATATCATAATTATTATGTATAATTTTATATATAATTATATATAATATAACATGTATATGTGTTTATATATGCCAATGGAGGTATAATTTTCTTTCAATTCCCTTAGAGCTTAGGTTCCTCAGCTTTTTAACACTGTAGCAAATTTCTACGATCATGAACCTGCAAGGAGAAAAGTCAAGATTGCAGTCAATGACTCTTCAGTGCTTTTGGCCCTGGAGTTGGCCGTACATCGTGATGAATACAACAGTTCGGAAGGAAATCTCAAAGGCACATGTATTATACACTTGCTCTTCCAAAAATGATGGTACTGTGATGTGGTGTTTACGAGGTGACACTTGGTAGACAAAAATGTTAAGTTACTAGGTTGTTTCCCTGAAGGATTACTAGGACCTCAGCCCTATCCTGTCCTGTGGTTCTCTTTGGCTGCCATGAACTGAGCTAATTTGTCCCATCACATGTTTTCTCATAAGCTTCTACCTAAACTCAGGACTGAAGGGAATGAGCCAACTGACTATGGGTAGGAACTTCTGCAACTTTGAACCAAATAAACCCTCCTTCCTTATAGTCAGTCTTCATGATTTCTCATCGCACTGATAGATAGCAAATAAAATAGGACAGTGTGGTGGGATAAAACCAGACACCTTATGTTTAAGAGAATGATAGAAGACATAATGTGGTCATTATCACACAGTTCCCTTGGAGGGCACAAGCCCAATGACTTAGAAACTCCTTACCAGTTACTACCCCTTAATGTTTCCACTAACTCCAAATATTACCAAACCTGGAACTGAGCCTTTAACAATATGGGACATTGAGGTCCATTCTAGATCCAAATTATAGCAAGGTTCCAAAGAACAAAACATGTCAGCTGGAGACATTCACATAGACAATAACTCTCTAATTGTGTTTTAAAATGTTCACACTAATCCCACCAGATGCTTCCTTAGACCTGATTAAGAACAGGAAGCCCTTCCGTTACCACAGATTGTGCATCCCTATTTCCTTTGTACACAGTGGAAAGGATTAGAAAGGAGGTTCTAAGATATGGACACTCTCCCCATAAACAACTTTCTGCAGAATGCACAAAGTGTTTACTATAGTAAAAAAAAATCTATAGTTTTATTGGACATAATTTCAGAATTGTATAAAACTGAAAATTACTATGAATTTCTCACTTTCACACATATTGCCAATTTCAATTTGTATAGGAAACAAACTATATCATTCTAAACACATGAACCTAAACAAATAAAAATTGTACTTTACTTCAGTTACAAATATACATATTACTTCTCACTAATAGTGGATTAAATATTTTCCAGCTTCAACTTTATAAATTTCCTTCACACTCCAGAAAGTGGGGTCCTGGAAAGGGGTTACTTATATCCAGACCATTCCCCAAACTCTACCCACTCTACTTCAAATATTTTACAAATTGATCCTGCAAAGTAATAGCTCCATCTGTGGAGGTGATTAAAATATTTTTCAAAGTCCAGTTTCTTTTCCTGAGCCACTTTTCTTTGACTGCTTGATGCAGCGCCATCCAATCTTTTAGTAACCTGGTCTATGAGTCACTTCACATCCTTGATGTCCTCTTCTGATCTCATCCATGGCCGTTGGTACCATTCACCCAATGACATAAAATGCATACTTCATTCCTCCTAAGCCCCAGACCCATATAACCCACTTACTGTTAGATGTTTCAACACAGATTTTAGAGATCTTCAGATTCATATTTCGGTAAGGTGCTTTATGATCTCCACCAAACCCTCTTCTTTCTACTCATGCTTACAGATGCATTTAGAGCAATACATCCTCAGATACGGCCATTCCGTTAAGCTTTACAAACAACTCCAAAAATTTTGCCCATTCCAATTCATTATACCTTTCTTTTTTTAGTTTTTTTACACTCTAGATTTTATTCCCCCCCCATTATACCTTTCTAAATCTTAAATCCATTGACTTGTCTCTTTCTCCAGCACTGCCACACTGTCCCAGCCACTGCAAGAGTTCCCTAAGTGACCCATCTGTCTACTCTTGAATGTCATACTACAATCTCTTGACATACATAACCATAAATCTTATTATGTCACTCTCAAATTGTCCCTCCTACCTACCCTATCCTCCTGTTCTAAGAAAGACGTGTGTATCTTCAGCATAACTTACAGTTTATGAACTCTGACTGAACCAGTACTTACAATGCCCAGTTGATTCTGATCCATTTACCTCTTGCTTTTTTATGGTCTGTGTCCAACTATACTGGCTTTTGTTTTCCACCTAATCACTTCTTCATCCCAGGAGTCTTATTCTCAGTGTTTGGCCTGGCTACATCATTTTCTTCCATCTTATTTACTAGATTCCAACCATCTTCAATCTAAATATATGTTCTCGAACATACTATATCAGACAGTATTTTTCTCAAAATTACTCCAGTACAGATACGTGTATGTGTGTTTGCATATGCACTCACAGAATATAGCCATTAAAAGATAAGCCTATTTCAACAGTCCTTTAACCTAGGATGCGTTTTGACTATACCAACCAGAATACATCATAGGTGATGCTGTATGACTTCTGGTGCTGAGTTATAAAATGGATGTAGTTCTTGTCTGCCAGACTCGCTCTCTGTCTCTCTGGATGCTCATGTTTGAAAGTCAACCATGGTATTATAAGTAGCTCAAGCCAGATGCAGAAGCCTTATGTGGTTGTATCCAGCTGCCCTGGCTAAACTCCTAACTAGTTGGCATCATGCCCCAGACATCTGAGTGAATGTCTTCGTGAAGATTCTAGCCTTCTCCCTGTGACGCCTCCTGCTGAGTTCCCAGACATCAAGGGTGAAAGGCCACTCATCCCACTATGCCTCTTTGAATTCCTAGCCTGCTGAATCTGTGAGCACAATAGGTCTTTCTGAAGACACTACATTTGAAGTTAATTTATTTTACTTTCCTGATAAATGGGAAAAATGTCTTTCCTTGTATTTTTTTAGATCAGCCATTGCTATTCTAGACATGTGCATCACTCTAGATTAATTCAACTTTACCTTTAATGTCTACCTCCCCTTCTACCTTACAAGTGTGATAAGGATGTAGACTCTTTCAGCTTTATTCATTACTATATCTGTAATGTATTCAGTAAATACATGTTAAATTATTTAGAAATTGTTAAAGAAAGAGCATCCTGATATTCAGAACTTGAAAGAGAAACTTGAATGAGCAGTGTGGACGTTTTTAGTCCTTTCATAGTAAATTAATATGAGAGGCTGGATTGTTGGACAGTGGAACTGCTTTCTGGTGGTGCTTTTGTCTATGAGATGAGGGTATCTCAGGCTGAAAGAAGATGGATTCATGTCATAATCTAATGCATAGCGCTAAATGTTTATACTAAAGCCATAAACAAGAAATTAATGAGAAATATTTTTAAAAATCACTTTGATAAATTAAAAAAATAGTTGCCCAGTGTCTTTGGAAAGTCAATCAATGGATTGTGTAATCAGAGAAGTGAGAAAGTTGGTAAAAGGGCATGTATCATGGTCCTACTATACTGTCCTTGTCACCACTCCAAGAAACAAAATCAGTGTATTAGCAGCTACGCTGAGGCCCAGACAAAAGGAAGATACTGAAGATAGTCTGTAATGCACTACTACCTTGCAGAAATGATACGACTTCAGCAAAACTGAAGTGGATAGAGAAACTTTGTTCTCCTATATGAAATACTCCTATATGAAATAGTATAAAACTTACTAAGAAAGATTTATAATAATATATGTAAAATTTATATGAACAGACTCACTAACGCTATTTACCTGAATGGCATTGTCTTTACATTTGACATTTTCTTTTCTCAAATTATATATATATATATATATATATATATATATATATATATATATTCATATCTTGTGAGTGTTTTGCCTGCATGCATATCTATCTACCATGTGCATGCCCAGTGTCCACAGAGGCCACTAGAGGGTGTGGAGTCACCAGGAACTGAAGATGATTGTGAGGCACTATGTGCATGCTGGAAATTAAACCTGGGTCCCCTTAGTCACTGAAACATCTCTCCAGTCAATCTTTTGTTTTCTTTTTAAACATTTTATGTCTCAATATATCCACATTTGTAGTTTATTTGGGATAAAATTTTACACTTTCTAAACGTATTTAATGCAGCATTTAAAATTAAGAAAAACATGCACTGTAAAAATGAATGTTTGCAGACCATATAAATAAAGTTATTTCCATCGCTATTAAAATCCTATAGCACTGAAAAGTAGATAAATAAGCATAGATACAGGGAAACTCGGTAAAAAGAAATCAGCATTCTTTTGTACAAAGAGAGAGCAATAATAAGGTATTTCAAGGATTAGTGCCAAAATAGATTCAAGTTTTAACTAATATAGAAGAGAAGGCACAATAAATTCTCTACAACTATCGTTCAAAACCATGCACTTTGAGATAATAAAATGCCCAGTAAGAATGGCTTGTCATGAAAGATTTCCCCAGTGGATAGAAAAATGCCAACAGAGCATTATTGTAAGTATATGTAAGATAATGTATTAGGCAAAAGGCCACCAAAATCCCATTTACAATCTAATTGTGTCTGAGCTATCAGCAAAACTCAGGGAACAGTCCGAGAGGGCTTTACAAAGAAGGAATCCCTGAAGGCACCAATGTAGTATGTGCCTCTAGCACATGCCTTTAAACAGAAAGTCTTCCAGTGCCAGGCTGGAAAAGAACCCAGGCCTGTAGACTCAATTCAACGACTAATTCCTAGACTGCCCGAAACAATCTCACAGCTCGTACCCTCTTGTGCTTTCTTCTTTCCCAGCTACAAGCCTTGGCATTCATTCCCTGTGTTATACTGCTCAGCTCACAGATTCGCCAACCAAGGCTATCATTGTCTAAAACCTGACTACCTACTCCCTGAAAATAGACACCAGCAAACTTCTCACTGTGTTTGTGTAGCCCTTGTTCTTGGGTAAATAGTCCCTTGCTCAGCAAAGCTATCTCCCAGGGAGTACTAAAAATGTTCTAGCGAAGCTCAAAAGACCAACAAAGCAGAGAGCAGTAGTGGTATGCTCTTCTAGTACAGGAAGATGGCTCACTTTCTGTAATGAATACATAAAGAAAATATTTATCTTGATGAATTCTGGCTGCTTGCACCCTTACTTCATGGTGTCACAGTGCAGAAAACGTTATATGAATTTTGACTAATTCATGCTGTTTTGGAAAACTATAAATTTTGCCTTGTTTCTCACTAACTGACATTACATCCATGTAGAAGGATTTTTAGTCTAAATTACAGTACTGTAAAAACTTAACAGAAGCTTAAACAGAAAAGAATAGCAACAGAATTCTTAATGCCTGTGCTATCTAATTTACCATATGTGTAATAATATATACAGTCCTTGAAAATACCAGTATTATACAACTGGACTACAGCAGTGGAATATTAATGCCATGTCTTTTTATATCTTTCAACTCTGCCAGAAAGTACCACCTGAATAATGGTTCTGCGGGTCTATAATTATCAAATTCCACTTGTCTTTCTTCTAATTAAAATGATTTCCATGTTATATCAGTTTTACTTATTAAAACAGAACAAAACAACCGAAGCCTGATTGAGCTGACTACTGCAGTACCATGTAGGGATTGTTAATTCCACATGATAGCTCTTTTCTGTGAACTCTCTTCCTTTTTTAATTTACTTATTTCATTTCTTATTCTGCAGACTCTCAGCAAAACCTGTCAGAATTAGAAGTGTCTGTAATGGAACGCTACAATTCCCTTTACATCTACGGTGTCCCAAACACAACAAAGGCAGATTTTTAAAACAGGTTGAAACCATTTGTTCATGCCTTCAATACACAAGTTTCAAATGTGAATGGACATACGGTGCGCTTCTGACATCTACCGGAGAAATGGCAGATTGCAGTTTCCACCATTCCGCTGCAGTACATTTAAGACAATAGTGATTAAGTCAGATTCACCAGACTCGTCAAAGACAGTTTTCCCAGCTCTACTCTACTCAATACACACTCTTCTAATATTTCCAGGAAAATGTATTCCAAAATCAGACGGAGTCAAGAATGCTTCAGAATATTTCTTCTGGGATAAAATCTAATGTCCACATGAAAAACAATTTTAAGATGACTTATTTTATTATTATTATTATTATTATTATTATTATTATTAATTATTTTATTTATTTGCATTTCAAATTTTGTCCCCCTTCCCAATCACCCTCCATGAGAGCCCCAATACATAACCCCTCCCCTTTACCTCTAAGAGGGTGCTCCCTGACCCACCCACCCACTCCTGCCTCAACCCTCTAGCATCACCCTTCTCGAGCATCAAGCCTCCACAGGAACAAGTGCCTCCATTCCCACTGAGGTCTGACAAGGAAGTCCTCTACTACATATATAGTGAAAGACATGGACCGGCCCATGTATGCTCTTTCTTTGGTGGCTTAGTTCCTGGGAGCTCTGAGGGTCCAGGTTAGCTGATACTATTGTTCATCCTCTTGGGTTGCAATCCCATTCAGCTCCTTCAGTCCTTACCCTAACTCTTTCATTGGGTTCTTGGGCTCAGTCCAATGGTTGGCTGTGAGTATCTGAGACTTAGTAAGGTGTTAGTAGAGCCTCTCAGAAGACCACCATGCCAAGTCACTGTCTGCAAGCACATCTTGGCATCAGCAATAGTGTCTGGGTTTGGTGTCTGCACACGGAATGGATCCCAAGTTGGGGTGGTCTCTGAATGACCTTCCCTTCAGTTCCTGTTCTTTTTTTTTTTTCCTGCATTTCCTTTAGCCAGAAACAATTCTGGGTAAAAATTTTGAGATGGATAGGTAGCCTCATCCCTCAACAGAGGGCCATGTCTATCTACTGGAGGTGGTTGGTCTCTTCAGGTTCCATCTCCCCACTATTGGGCATTTTGGCTAATGTTATCACCACTGAGTCCTGAGAGCCTCTCACATCCCTGAGGTCTGGGACTTTCTAGTGATTCTCCCTGTCCCCCACCCTACACTGATGCATATTTCTATTTATTCTCCTGGCTCTCTGGGCTTCTCTCCTGTCTCCCCACCTCCCATATCTGATCTTGCTCCCTTTTATCCCTCCCTCTTGCCTCCTGTGGTTATTTTGTTCCCTCTTCCACTTTGGTCTTCCTTCTTCTTAAGTTTCAAATGGTTTGTGGGTTGTATCATGGGTATCCTAAGCTTTGGGGCTAATATCCACTTATCGGTGAGTACATACCATGTGTGTTCTTTTGTGTCTGGGTTACCTCACTCAAGATGCTATTATCTAGTTCCATCTATTTGCCTGCAAAATTCATGATGTTCTCGATTTTAATAGCTGAGTAGTATTCCATTGTGTAAATGTACCACATTTTCTATATCCATCCTTCTGTTGAGGAATATCTGGGTTCTTTCTAACTTCTGGCTATTATAAATAAAGCTGCTATGAACATAGTGGAGCACATGTCCTTATTATATGTTGGAGCATCTTCTGGGAATATGCCTAGGAGTGGTATAGCTGGGTCCTCAGATAGTACTATTTCCAATTTTCTGAGGAACTTCCAGATTGATGTCCAGAGTGGTTGCACCAGCTTACAATCCCATTGGCAATGGAGGCGTGTTTCTCTTTTTCCACATCCTTGCCAGCATGTGCTGTCGCCTGAGTTTTTAATCTTAACCATTCTGATGGGTAGAAAGTGAAATCTCAGGGTTGTTTTGATTTGCATTTCCCTGAGGACTAAGGATGTATTTTTTAGGTGCTTCTCAGCCATTCAAGATTCCTCAGTTGAGAACTTTCTATTAAACTCTGTACCCCATTTTTAATTGGATTATTTGGTTTTCTGGAGTCTAAGTTCTTGAGTTCTTTGTATATTTTGGATATTAGCCCTCTATCAGATGTAAGGTTGGTAAAGATCTTTTCCCAAACCTATTGACAGTTTCCTTTGCTTTACAGAACTTTTTTATGAGGTCTCATTTTTCAATTGTTGATCTTAGAACCTGAGCCATTGGTGATCTGTTCAGGAAACTTTATCCTGTGCTGATATTTTTTACTTCTTAGTATGTACCAAGTATATGGAAACAGGAGGAAGAGTCTAGTTTTCCAAAACCTGGGGATCTAAATAACAGGGAGAAAATATATAAAGTCTAAGATAAGCATTAACAGTTCCCATGAACATTAAATTTGGTTCAAAAACAGTTCTTTTTCCATAAGCACATTCATTTGTATAATTTCTCCATTATTTAAAAAGTAACCGTCTTATGATCTTTTTCTACTGGGTAATCAACATTCAGTATTGAACAGGACTTTAAACTCACAGGAGTATTTTACTCTTACAATGCTGAATCTGGCGTTATTGCTATACGTGGGGAAGTGAGAGAACTGAAGAACAGAGAATCTGTAAAAACTCCCTCCACAAACACTTGCTCAGCCATGTTCATTCTCAATCTACTCACAATAGCAAGGAAATAGAAAAAGCCTAAATGTCCTCCAACTGCTGAACGGGTAATGAGGATGTGACACAAATTGGCTGTGAAGAAAAATGAAATCATGAAATTTGTAGGCAAATGGACAGATCTAGAAAATAATAAATTAAGTGAGGTAACACAGACCTAGAAAGACATCCATATGCAGGCATCAGATTCAGTTGGCCCCTGCTTCAGTTGTTGGAGGACCCACTTGAAGTCCAAGATGTACTTCTTGAGCTCCCAATCTTTACATGTGAATACATATAATCTGGAGTAACCATGGAAGCTAAGAAAATAGAGAGACCAATGAGGAGGGAGGGAGCTCAAGAGGAAGATGGGGAGGACGCCAGTCTAGGAAGGGGAAATGTGAAAGAAGGGGATGGGCTTTAAGAGGGAAAGAAAGGATGATGGAGAAACAACCGTCGCCCTCTGGAAAGAAACACAGTGTTCCATACATTCTTTTCATCCATTGCGCTTTTCTTTTCCCATGAGCCTTCTGGCCTCATGCTCTCTTTGGTACTTCTTGACTCTCCAGGCACTCTGTTTTCCACCCTTTTAGTGAGTATGCCAGAGAACATGTCAGACAGATCTTCTCTGACTGACCCTGATCCCATTAGAATCAGCTCAGCAAATAATTTGTCTTTGTCCTATGACAAAAAGGCTTCTTATCCTTAAACTTGGGGTCTGTTATTTGAATGTCAGTGGATAAAAGTAATAAGATATTAAATCCTGGAAGAAAAGGCATCTATGTTACTATTATGAACGTCTGAATTTGTTTAGCCTATTGGTTATGGCTAATAGAAACTGAATCTGTGGAAAATCAGATGAATTAATAAGACATCTTGAAGAAAAAATACTTATAAGTAGACAAGGTATAGGATGTAGAAACTGAGTCGCAAAAACTGTCAAAAAAGTTACTTTAGTATGTTGGGTCTGAAATATTTCCAGTGAGGTCATAAACCATGGGACTTCAGGTTGGGGACTGGTTTGAGGAATCAGCTAGAAAAATTATGATGTTGAATCAGTCCATAATAAAACTATTCATCATTATAGTAGTTACAGAAAAAAGTTTGAGACAGTGAACTTAAATCTCATCTCCTCTAGTTATTTTTAATGTACAAATCAGTGTTATAAACTGTAATTGCCACTTGTTCCCCAGACCCTGGGAAGCTGTGCCCCTATTATTTTGTTTTCAAACATATATAAGAACAGATACTATATGACAATAAAGAAGAATGGAAAATCAAACTACAGTATTGCAGAAAATAATTTATTTATTTATATTTAACATTAATAGTCAATGTTGTTAAATATAATGTTGATATTTTTATATTTAAATATAAAATCAAATTACAAATTTTTATTAGAAAACTGAATTTTACGTGAAAAGCACAGGTTCTTAGGCTTCTGAGAAGGAAGGACATAAAGTGATTATCATCCAGGACACACATGAGTCAGGGTGGGGGTAATTCCTTTCTTTTCCACCTAATTATTCAATGGGAACTTCCCATGACCTTTAGAATTTTCATACCTTTTAATTCTTGGTTGAAAAACTAACAATTAAAACCTTAGCATTCACAAACTTACTATGTTTTAGAATGGAAATATAGAATAATATTTATTCTTAAGACACTATTCTACATAGTGAAGTGTCACCAACTCTTAATCCTTGAAGGTTATGTACCACCATAGTTTTATTACACAATGCTATGGTAGCAATCTCCTCTGGTCCAGCCACCAAACACTGAATACATTGGCCAATGAAAATGTAGACTTGGACATGAAAAATCATCTTATTTACATGACAGACTAAGTCTGCATTATCTTTTGCTATTGCTGATATTAGGGGGATGACACACTCTCCTAATTTCTTTTATAATTTTCTCAATCCTGGATTATTTTGCTTCTCATCTGTGGCCAGAAATAAGGGGGGAGGGGTGTGCATTCTGAGCTCTATGTAACTAAAGATAAGTAAATTAATTCTAAACGTAAAAACCTACTTAAAAGTTCCATACTATACAGCTTCCTGGACAAAGAAAAATTAGCTCCATGATCAACCCTTCCCACCCTATTCCTTCCCTTCATTGTTTGGGACATAATATAGCTTCACTTGTAAAAGAACAATATTGAGGCCTTCTTGTTTAAGAAAATGAAACATCATATGCAGGCACCAAATCCAGACACTATTGCTGATGCCAAGAAGTGCTTGCTGACAGGAGCCTGATATGGATGTCTCTAGAGAGGCTCTACCAGAGCCTGACAAACACAGATGTGGATGATTGGAGCCAACCATCTGACTGAGCAAGGGATCCCCAATGGAAGAGTTAGAGAAAGAACTGAAGGAGCTGAAAGGGTTTGCAACCCCATAGGAAGAACAACAAAATCAACTAACCAGAACCCCCAGAGCTCCCAGAGACTAAACCACCAACCAAAGAATACACATGGGGTAGGGGGTGCATGGCTCTAGCCACATATGTAGCAGAGGATTGCCTTATCTAACATCAGTGAGAGAGATGGCCCTTGGTCCTGTGAAGGCTCCATGCCTCCCAGCATCAGACAGTGAGGTGGGAAAGGGTGGATGGAGGAGCACCCTCATAGTAGCAGGGGGAGGGAATGGGATGGGGGACTGCAGAGGGGAAACCAGGAAGGGGGATACCACTTGAAATGAAAATAAATAAAATAACCAATTTAAAAAAAAAAAAAAAAGAAAGAAAGAAAATGAATTGTATTCTGATCCTTGGCAAACCTATGGAAATTAACTCTCACTTGAATTAAGAATATGAATCCTAGTTTGAGAACATGCTTTAGGCAATATATGTCATGCAGGTAACTTCTCACCTCCCTGGAGACCAGGAAGAAATCTGACAGTGTGGAAACCAAAAAGCACATTGACCTCAAACTGAAATATTGTTTAGACCTCAGCCATTTTCTATTCCCTTTAAGAAAACCAAGACCCACACACCGCATGACAGTTAATTCCTTTCAGAGAAATTTGTTTTTCTGCAGATCCAGTGGTGAAGAAAAGATTAATCTTCAAGCAAAGTACCAGCAAAAGCATAAACATGCTTTTTTTCCCTACCTGTAGCAATGAAGTAAGCATTTCTCTGGGGGCAGAACAAAAGCCTTTGCTGCGTTTGAATGGCCTGGAGCAAATATAGTGGCACTCAACATTTTTTCATACCACTGATTTATTACAGTTGTTCTGCATAACCCAGAAGCCATTTCAAATTAAATCATCTCACCACCTTCAGAAGGAGAATTTACCCAGCAATAGTTAAAATGCAAATCGTCATGTTGAAAATGAATCCTTAATGAGTGATTATACTTTTAAACTTAGTAGGAAGAAGCAAAGTTCGAAGACTTCTTAGGGGTGCTATATGCAATCATATATATATTTCTGAGAAAATAAATCTATGTAGTTGTTAAACTATAGTACCAAGGAGACTTTTTGTTTATAATCATGCGCCAAGGTAATTAAATTTTAAATTTGTAAGCAGAACATAAAAACCTTATAAATACTAAATCTGCTTATTTCGCATGTCATTACATAAGACAATGCTGTCTACATTTTCATAGTACCAAATCTTAACTAGTAGTATATGACTCTGCTTTTTGAAAGAGAGGCTTTTATATTCTCAGATCAAATACTACAGAGTATTGGAGAAAGCAGATCCAGCCGGGCAGTGGTGGCACATGCCTTTAATCCCAGCACTTGGGAGGCAGAGACAGGCAGATTTCTGAGTTCGAGGCCTGCCTGGTTTACAGAGTGAGTTCCAGGACAGCCAGGGTTACAGAGAAACCCTGTCTCGAAAAACCAAAAAAAAAAAAAAGAGAGAGAGAGAAAGCAGATCCTAAAAGTGGGTTTCAGAGATATCTCTCGACTATCAAGGTTAAATTCTACATGGGGCTTAAATCTATGTCATTCCTTCATGCATCTTAAATTTTCAAATTAAGTCGGTTTTTACATATTACTTTATATTTGATAACATCATATCTGTACACTGTAAATTGTGGTCATATTGACCTCCCTCTCATTACCATCTGCTCTCTTCCCACTCCCGCTGATCTTCTTCTCAATTGCTCCCTCTGCTACTTCCATGCCGTGTGTGTGTGTGTGTGTGTGTGTGTGTGTGTGTGTGTGTGATTATGGATGCTATGTATTTATGAACATAACGTTCATAGTGAACCCAACAGGCAGGCAGCATTCCATAACATTAGTCCCTATCTACCAGCTCATGCAGTTTTCCTAGTCCCTCTCTTCCCCTATTCCCTGGGTGCATTTGAGGGGTGACACAGATGCCCCACTTAGGGCTGAGGGCTCAGCAGTCTTATTATCAGGTTTGGACCAGTTGTAGTAATTTGGCTTTACATTTTGTCTTCCTTCTTTTAATTACTTGGGCAAACACAAATGTTGGCTAATTTACTTCAGCATTCATTTTCAGTTTAGTATAAGATTTAGACAAGTACATGTCTTTTGAGATGACAGGAAATGCAGACATTTGGCTTTGAAATCCAAATTTATGAAAGAGTGTGGTGGAAAAGTCACATTTTGCTTGAGAGCATTCTGTTCTAATGTGACTTCCGTATTACTGGCAACTGAGCCTATGTTCTCTCATGTGTAAAAAGGAGCAAAGCTATCAAACTCGAAGCCCTGGCAGGCCTGAAAGAGTTTGCCCAGCAAAGGGGAAAATATGAGGAGTCAGTTTTTCAAGACACAGCTATACTTTGTGTTTGTTTCTTGTTTCCTTCTATCAACACAATGGATGCCTGACAAGGCTCAGTTTTGCATGCTTTTGCCATAATGATATTTTTTCTGATTTAAGATCTTCCTTTTTTACTTATAGAGTTTCACAAAAAAGCCTGTTTGCTTTCTAATGAAAGACAGAAAGGGGGTGGATACAAATGGAAGGGGAGGTACAGAGGAGCTGGGAAAAGTAAAGTGAGGGAAAACTATAACCAGGATGTACTGTGTGAGAGAATAAATCTATTTTCAATAAAATGAAAATACAGAATAGGGTTTCAGCTTAATTTGGCTTTCTATTTTTTTCTAGCAAAGACTCTGTAATTACAGAATAGTGGTGTGCTCAGATTCAGTCTCTTGCATTACCAACGATGGTCCTTTGGGCCCAGGATGAAGACTCATCTGAGAAACACACTGAACAAGGGTACCTGGCTGAGTCAAGATTTGTCAATTGCAAGATAGCAGATAAGGATAAACTTCACTAGAAGCATTTACACAAAATTAAATACTTCTGTCTTAAGGTCACAGCTAAACATCCAACTAAACAACCAGCTAAACAACATGTTTAATTGAGCCACTGAGTCCATACAGAGGCATAATAGTTTAACAGAAAAATCATAGAGCCAACAGGTCAAAAATTGCTTTCCCAGACCATTGTATGGTTAATAGATTCTGGATCTGACATTTAGAATCTTTGATTTGCAGTTTCTTTATCTACATAATAGTAGCATATCACTTACCCTGTCTACTTTTGTTATTAAAAAGACAAAATAGAGAAACACATAAATTTTCCAGGAGCTAAACATAAATGCAAAGCAGTCCTTGCCCTCGGTGAACTCAATAGGAAACCTCCATTAGAGCGGTGCCTCTTCCACTCTAGAGGAGACAGTACTATTGCATCAGCAAAACCATGGCCAAAATGTCAGCAAAAACTCCATTCTGCCAAAAAGAAAAACTGTCCAGGCAAGAAAATTAATATCCCCTTGTATGAATTGTCTAGGAGACTTATTCTTCAGACATGTTTAATTTACAGATTAAGTAAGAATCAATTGAATGGACTTCTAGAAAGATATGGGAAGATTTGTGGCAGAGAATAATGCACAAATGGGTCATGAAGGAGCAAAGTGAGACAAACCTCACCACTCTGCCAAGGACCACTCTGCTGGTTGCTAGTAATAGCAAATTGGGTTTTGAAGCTTTGATTATTTGACTGTTAGTTCTTGTTAGCCTTTCTAGTGAGTGGTATTTGAGTGCTTAGTATTCATGGGCAACCTGAAAACAATCTCACAAAGACTACGTGTGTGACAAAGAGATAGAAAGGGGATGAGGTGAGGAAAGAAAGAGACAGTAACACTACTGATAAGCTCCTAAATTCACATGACTAACACAAAGCCAACATCACATTTACATACCAATTCTGTTACAATTTCTCATTTTCCACTCCCCTTTTCTCTGCAAGATACATATTTCCTAGGTAATTAGTGCAAATATTAATTACCCTTTCCTCCTGAAGAATGAGTTAATCTGTTGCTAAAAGCAGACAAATGATGAATATTTCATTTTCCAAGCAGTGCTAAGATAGAGTCAAGGACAGAATTCCCTGGCAAGCAAGAGTGATTTTATGTTCTTCTTTCCTATCCAAAATTGTAGATGAAGACATCACACACTTCCAATGAAGTGGGTTCCAACGAACACTTAACATTTTAAGCAATATTCAGACACATCAGGGAAAGAACATTTCTCTGTAGATATTTTACCATGAGGATGCATGTTTCAAAATATTTTACGTAATACTTGAGAGACATTAGATCTTTGAAAATAAACCTGTTCACAATATTCAAAATTATAATAAACAAATGAGCAATGATGTGCATTGATCTAAAGCCAAACATCTAAAAGCACCACAGCATATTTCTTAGTTAAAGTCACTTCTGAATATGTCTCCATCCTCTTTAATGTATATTCCAACCATTTACTTTGATGCATCTGTAAGAACACTAAAGAAATAGAACGTTGTTATAGATTAACGTTGACTCTCTTGAATGTTCTAAAAGCCTTCTTCAGGAAGATATGCAGACATGGTGAAGTCTCATATGTTGTAATTCACTACAAATGCTGTTATATATCCTCAGTTTTACCCAAACATTATGGAAATATTTAGTGGTCAAGATAAACCAAGAATTTCAAGCCAGTTGCTTTCTAGGGAGATCAATTCAGTGTAATGATGATTTAGGATGCTTCTTCATTGAACTTAAGTAATTTTCCCCTTTCTACTTTAAGATTGTAAATCTGACTAATTGCTTCACACTCTCTAGAAATGCTTCTTCTTGCTAAGGATAATTGCTATGTCTGATTTTCCTACGCCCCAAGTAATTTTATGGAGGGCTTACCTCCTGATCTCATTATGCTTCAGGCTCCATGCTGTTATTTACCTACTTCAGTCTACTTGATAAATTAAATCCAAGCCTTGTTAAATTTACCCCTTCAAGTCACAAATATCACAATTTCGGAGGGATTAAATTAAACTAATAGGCATTTTGCTTCTTCCGCACTGACACATCCATTAGTTGACTTCAGTTTAGCCATGGGAATGCCATCACTGAAAGCAAAAGATGTAAGAGTATTTGTGAAGTAGCTGAGTCTAAGGAATGAGTGTTCTGGGATAATCTTTAAACCTGAAAAGTGAATATATTTTATCATTGCTTAATCCACTCGTAACTGTAAAATGGAATGCATAGATGATATACAGAAGAAGAAATAAGAGATGAACTCGATGACAGACAAGGATGATTGCCATCCTGGACTAACATCTAATTGTGAAGCCACTCATTTTGGTAACTATGTGAGAATCGCCCTGTTTATCTTCACTTAATGGAGGTTTTTGTTTGTTTGTTTGTTTTTTGTTGTTGTTTTTTTTTCATTTAGACCCAATTATTTTAGTCCCATTTAAAAAATCAATTCACTTTGATGAACTTTCCTGGCCTTTTTGTTGTTGTTGATGTTGTTGTTGTTGATGATGTTGTTGTTGTTGTCCTTTGTTCGCAGCTGGGGAGTAGAGCAACCCCTAGGCTTTGCAAAGGACATTTCAATTCTTTGAAGCTTTCTAGTGTTCCAGTTCTTGCTGGGCATTTTATCTTTTTGAATGTTTTCTCTCTAGAGAAGCCTTTGAGCACGTTCATTTGCATTGGCACCAAGTGTCAGTCACCATCCAGCATTCTCTTCTTCCTTGTTTGTCTCTGGAACATCTCTTTGTAGTAAGTGTGTTGACCCAAGACTGTGCACTATTGCAGCAGAGCATCATTGTCTTACAGTACAGGGTGACAAGGGCTGAGGCAGCTGTGAGATGTGAATGTTAAGTAAAGCAGAGCCTATTGCAGCGAAGGACTGTACCCTCCCAGGGCACTGAGTGGACACAGTAGTTTTCAAAACAGAGAACTCGTATCTACAAAACTGGATATTTCTATCTTGAGATGATGTCAATTCAGAGGGGAAAATAAAACATTAAAATATTTACAAAAATACAAAGATGCCATCAACAGAAATGTATTTCCTTGCAACCTATTGGTGAACATGAAATCAGTCAATAAATATTTTGTTCGTATGTAATTATGGTTACTGGGTACAAAATCGATCCTTAACACGTATTTGCACTGGTGAAACTTGAGAATCTTACAGTTTGAGTGAGGTAAGATGTTGACAATGGTTTGTCTTAGCAGCTCTGCCTCAGATTTTTCTCATGAAGTGACACTGAATGGATCTGGAGTTACCAGAAGGGTAGATTAGGCTAAAGAAACTTACTCCACAACATGTGACTCAAGGCAGTTAGTAGAAGGCAGAACCCCTTGCTGTGTGTGATGGGAGCCCTTGGTGTCACACCACATGGGTTGTTCCACAGAATTTCTACATGTCCTCCTGGTGTGGCATCTGCTTTCCCTAGAG
Source organism: Rhynchomys soricoides (assembly GCA_019843965.1). NCBI lineage: Eukaryota > Metazoa > Chordata > Mammalia > Rodentia > Muridae > Rhynchomys > Rhynchomys soricoides. The sequence continues at coordinate 9,189,190 of JADRCH010000004.1, read as the reverse complement.
TGACCCAGCAAATAAGGAAAAAATAAAGTCAGGACGCTTTCTGTCTCAGCTGCCCCTTGCTATCCTCTCTTATTTTCCGTGTTCGAGAAGAGAATCGTGAAATCCAGTCCAGACTCAAAGGAGTGGAGTTTGACTGAAGATTGTTTTAATTTAGATTTACCTATGGTAAGTTGTTTCTCACCTCCTAGCATTTCACTTTGAGAGCTAAAACAACGTTGTACCTGTGATGGGCGGACGAGTTCCATGGTCCCTCTTCTCTAGACTTTGTGCATTGTGCAATCTTCTCACCTCCACGCAGCAGAAACTGAGCTGCTTTTGAACAGCAAACGGCCGGGAGGGTGGTGTGGTGAGGGCATCTGGAAGAGTGGTAGTAGTACTGCGTTCGCAGCCAAACTTCGGACTGAGCACGGGGTCCCCAATGGAGGAGTTAGAGAAAAGACTGAAGGAGCTGAAGGGGTTTGCAACCCCATAGGAAGAACAACAACATCAACCCACCAGACCCCCAGAGCTCCCAGGGACTAAACCACCAACCAAAGAGTACACATGGAGGGACCCATGGCTCCAGCAGCAAATGTAGCAGAGAATGGCTTTGTCAGGCATCACTAAGAAGGGAGCCCCTCAGTCCTGTGGAGGCTTGATGACCCAGGAGAGGGGATGCTAGGGCACTGAGGCAGGAGTGGGTGGGCGGGTGGGGGAGCACCCTCATAGAAGCGGGGGGGGGGAGAGATGGGATAGGGGGGTTGTGGAACGAAAACTGGGATGGGGGATGGGGGATAACATTTGAAATATAAATAAATAAAATAACCAATAAAAAATGAAAAACGTTGTAGGAAAGGTCTATTTAGACTAATAAAACCTGAGGGGAGAGAGAGTGTGTGTACCTTTCTGCCACTGGCTTCAGGAAGTAAGCTAAAATGGATCCCACTGTCATGAGGAAGTGCCAAACCCTGACAAACCCTGAATGGTATTGAAGCACACCTTTCCCTAGATCAACTTCCCCATGAGACTCTGGCCATAGACGAGGTCTTGTCTGCAGCCTTGTACAGAACCTAGCTATGCTATTCCTGGGCTACTGCCTTCCATCTGAAATGATGAATAGGTATTGCTTTATAATTTGTTATGTACAATTTTCATACATAAATGTAGCACTGAATCCAGGAAAGCAAATTCTGACTTAATCGTGCTTAGAAATAAGCCCCTTCTTATGTCAGGATCAGGATCCCCATCTATTAAACAGCGGGGTGATACCATAGTACCAAGTATGATCCTGATAGTCTATGTCATACACAATGAGCCAAGAAATCAAAGACAAAACAGGTGAAAATATGAGTTTTTCTATTAAACACAGGGAGAGATCTTCAAATGTCAAAAATCCTCTCATTTTAGACCTCAAGAATTATTTAATAAACATAATTATTTTGGATAAGATAAAATATAAAGTGTCCAAATTCCTCCAGCCCAGTTAAACCATTATTTTATAATAGCATAAAAGATGTCAAAGTGTCATATAGTATATTCAGTTTCCTGATGGACAGGGGAATTTCTGGACATAGAAGAAAAATCGTCTTTCCTTCCCAGATGATATGACCCAGATCACTGCCAGCCCTCTTTGCTTCAAGAATGCCTCCTGGGGTGTTCAGCAAAGTAGTAGAATGCCATTATCCTTCCTGATATCGACCTACAAATAAAGTCTATCCCAAGTTCCTGGGGAGAAATACATAGTGCTAAATATAATCCAGCCAAAAATTAACCCGAAGATCAATGGGAACATATCTCGGCTATACTTGCATTTAGAGGGACTGTGGTTACTGAAAGAGCAATATGCTAGTAATATGCTCACTAAATATTATCATCGTTTCCAATTATTAGCATCTCCTTACATTTATAGACTTTATAAGGGTCTTCAGTTCTTTCACTGGTGGGAAATATTTTCTCCTCTCTCCCAGATGCTGGGCTTTGCCATGGGCATTGCTTTAAGTGGAGAATGGGACAGAAAAGACAGTATACATGTTCCAACAACAAACCTAATTTCCATATCTTATCTTGATTTTTGTGTGCAATTCTCACAGCCATGTGAAGGACACACCCTTACTTGATGAAGGACTCCTGAATACATTGACCCATGGAACATTGAACGGGGGGAAAAAATGGTCTAGAGAGTTTAATCAGCCAATCTAGATATCATATGGATAAAATATGTATTACAATTATCTTAAATCCTCACTAACACAGAAGCAAGAGAGATGGAAAGAAGACTGTCTATTGAGAGTGTGAAGATGACTTCTTAAAATAGATCTTATGTTTCCTGAGCATTGCTGAGCATTTATGGTGAATTTGCTCTTTTATCAGTGTGTAATGCTTTTTTTTCTCTGTTAATTTTCTTTGCACCTAAGGGCTACTAGATCTGCTATCACCAAATACATATCTTCTTCTTTTTCTTTAATATTGGCATGATCCTTATTTTCCCAGTTTTATATTTTTGCCAACCTATATCATTACATTGGATATAATTGTTTACAGATATGATATAGTTTGATATTTTATTAGACACTGTCAAATTCAATTTTTAAGTGTTTATATTTACATCATTAACAGTTAATAAACTTATTAATATGCTAAGCTTTATCTGCCCTTGAACTTTTTTCTATTTATTCCGACTTTCATCTGCTTTTCTTATTTTTCTTGGCTCCCTGTGGTTCCTTTGAACACATTTTGCAATTCAGTTTTATCAAGAATGACTTCAGGAGCTGGAGAAAAAAACAGCTCCGTTTTTTAAAGGACTTGTCGCTCTTGCAGAGAACCTGGGTTATATTCCCAAAATCCACATGGAGGCTCACAAACATCTAAAACTGCAGTTCCAGAAGATCTGACATCCTCTTCAGAACTCTGCCAATGCCAGGTACACACATATTGCACATACATATACACATACATACATACATATACATGGTTCACATAACTGTAATGCAGGAAAAACAATCATATGCATAAAGTCAAATAAATCTTTAAAAAGTTGTGTACCCATAGATGCCTTCACTGTTACTTTTCTCTGTGTATATGTAAGTTTTTATGTGTTCTTGTATGTGTGCACATGTGTACAAGTGTGTGTATAAGGGTGTGGCTCTGTGTGTGTGTGACTGTGTGTACATATGTGTAAGCCATAGATTGATATTAAATTTCTTCCTCACTCAACTCTCCTCGTTTCTCATGATATTACACTGGTTAGCCAACAAGCCCCACGGATCTTTCCTCATCTGCTTTGCAATTTGTACTTCTGTTGAAATTACAGTTGCAAAGCACCACACCTGGCTTCTTGCATGGATACTGAGGATCAAAAATAAGTCTTCATGTATGCAAAGGCACTACTTTCGCTGCCCTCAACATTTTTTCAAGAGTTGCATAGAAGTCCATTAAATGAATGTGACATAGTTTATTTAATCATCTCGTATTCCATTCCTTTTCACAAGCAGAGCCTCTGGATATATCTGTGTCTGACTGGAAAGTCAATTTCAACTATAATATTTACTAGAATGAAGGTTTTCTTTTTCAAAATTCCATTCATCTTCTATCATGAAAGTTCTGATCTTGGAAAAGTCACACACACACACACACACACACACACACACACACACACCATCATAACTTTTTACATGCACAGTGTACCTTATATAAATATATTTGTATTTTCTCTTTTCTCTTTGTATTTAACTCTAAATTCTTGAGACGTACAGTAGCTATATCTACTACTGAGACTTGGGAAGAATTTTCAACACCACTGGTACAGTTCTCCAGAAAATATTCTTCTGTGCAACGTTATCATACTATATTGGGAAACTTCCTATATTAGAGACAGAAGTATTCTTTTCTCTTTTTCTAATGAAGAAATTATTTCACTACGTTAAGGCTATCGTCATGGACTATAAAACTCAATTGACAATTTTTAAAATTAATGATATGTGGTTAGCTTAACTGTTCCTGATTAACCAATATAGTTGCTACAATTTAGAGTATGAATTTCATGCTCAGAATATACCTTCCATACCACTGTTTTTGCTCAATGAAGCAGGCCTATGAGTCATTCATAATCAAATGTATAAGTGGTCAAATCAATTAAACAGCAATCATCTGCTGAGACTTTTGGCACATACTGACTCACTCAGGAGGCAATGGAGTCAATAACCCTTTGTTACAGCTTGACTACATAAATAGAAAGCGGCAGAAGCATTATTTTTCCTTTAAATTTGCAAGAAGTCAATATTTAAATCATTAAATGAGGTATTAATGCATTAGTTCAAAGTTCTTCAGCTTATGACCATTGAGGTGAATCTTCTAACATTGTAAAAGTTTTGCTCAGGTAGATTTCCATTAGGTTACATTACAATATGTGATTAATAAGACCAAAGCTACACATGAAATCATCTTTAGGGCTATTAGGATTTAACTGGGTATTAATAGAGCATATTAAATAGAGCATGTTCTAGGGGGTCATAGCAATGTCTCCGTGGTTAAGGGTAACTACTGCTCTCTGAGAGAAATGGGAGCTTTCTGGTAACTCCAGCTCCAATGGACCCAAAATCCACTTCTGGGCTCACCATGCAACTATATTCATGTGTGTAAGCACAATTAAAAACTTAGTTAAATCGGATATGTTTTAAGAAGGAATAGATCTTGCAAATACTTTCAAATGTATTATATGACTTCTCTTTGAGAGTCACACCTTATTTTTAAGCATGAGAAAATAAATAAATACATCTTGACCTTTAAACCCAAAAAATACTCAAAGATGGAGTCCAATTTGCCATGCATCTCCTCTTAAATCCTTCATACAGTCTTGCCTGCAGAATCTCAGAAAAAATGAAGTCTCCAAACTGTATAGCTAGGATGACTTGCATTAATATAATACTTACTAAGAGAAGTGGTAGATTTGCATAATCTATAAAAGTGTCTACCAGTTGTGCCATTTGCATGTGACATCATTCGGGCATTCTTACTGTCAAATGTTCAGGCTACAGTCTGAACTCACACACTCAGGTTTAACGTCCTGACTGGCCCACATAGTGCTTGAGCTTAAAAGCTATCCAGTCGATTCCTTTGTTTCTATAGAAACAAAATTGTTTCTAAAACAACCCTCAAAGGCTAAGGATATTGTACAGCAGGAAATTGCTTGCCTACCTTTTGTGAATCCCTGGGTTCTATTACCAACACCATTAACAAAAAAAAAAAAAAGAAAGAAAAGAAAAGAAAAGAAAAAGCCAACTTTTATCTGTTTGAGTGATAACTGAGTAAGATAATTCATGTAAAGAATTCCACAGAATTCCTTGCACTTGGTTAAGTACCTTTGTTGCTAGTCTGTCTACAAGCTGGCATAAAGTCACATAAAGTAGAACATACTCACTAAAATTTTATCAGAACATAGAGTCAAAGATTCCTGGAGGTAGAAGACAGAAAAATTGAAATGAACAAACTGGGAAATGCAGAAACTGTGAGCACTCTGTTGTATTTGCTCAGCACAGATGCCATAACAGACACAACACTTAAGAATCCACATCACTTACAAAGATACACAAAACACTGAGCCATCTTAATAAGTAGACAAGCAGTTCTAGGAGGGGCAACCACATGACACATGCTAACAGAAGTTATAGAAATGCACGCATTTAATCTCCTTTTTCAAAGAAACATATTCCAAAAAGTAAATCTCCTTATTGTGCTTCTTTTTGAAATGGAATATATAGACAGTAAATTTCAGAGAGCCTTCTTCCTTCACTCTGAATGCCATGGCCTTAGACTATCAACTCATTTCTTTCTTTTAAAAGAGAAAAATGAATACATTGCTTTGCAGGGCTCAAAATCATCTGTCCAGCAGAGGGAGCAAATAAGATTTGTAGTTTCAATTCTTCAAAAGGAAATGCCTCTGACTTACAACATGCTTTGGGCGAAATAACTATCATGCATAACAGTCTAAATTAAAATGCATCAGGAATAAATTGATCTCCAAATAAACTCAACGCTATATACTAAATGTTGATAAGACACTCCGATGGAGGCCCTGTGCTTTTCCTGTTTCTACAGGTATTTTTGTAAATTGATATTTAAATGTTAGGAAAAATGATTATTTTTAATCTCCTAAAGTATTATAATACATACTGTATGGTTTGAATGATCATCTGCTTGAGTCTTGGAGGTTTCTTGGGGTTTTTCGATTGTTGTTTATATATATATATACACACACTTGTAACTTAGGAAGACAGAATTCCAAACAGACAGTAGAAAACAATGCTATCCTATTGAGATAGGCTGTATTTGAGAGGTAATTTCATAACATTAAAATCAAATCAGAACCTAATGATTTAATTATTTAGAGCTCCAAATCATAGTTCTCAGCTTTCATTTCTCTTACATTCAGTCCTAAATTATTCCTATAATTTATAAGCAGCTTTACAATTTGAAATTAATTAAATAAAGATGTTCTTAATCTTTACTTTTCATTGAGTCTTGGGGATAATCAATTGTCTTAAGAATTAATAATTATTTACTCTGAGACATAGGCTTTTTGCATTGGATTCCATTCTTACAGGGAAGCTTTGTTTAGGTGTGCTTAAAGAACTTAGCATTGAGAAAATCATAATATATAACCAGAAACTAGAAGCTGTTTGCTGCACATAGACTTATGGTTTGGATAACAACACAGACTAGCTCTGAGAAATACATCAATGAGAGGTTAGTTATTCTGTGACACTCCAGAGTATCCTCACATAGACCGATACGGCCAGGGCGTTACCCAGCCATCTCATGAGAATACCCATCTGTAGCCAGCCAGTCTTTCGTGGAAATGGCAGGCAGCACCTGACTGCATTCACACAAAAGCACATTGTTTCATAAAGGTAAATTTTAATCATTTGTTTTCTTTTTGAGATTACATTACTTCTTCCTTCTTTTTTCTCCCTCCTACCCCTCCACTGTACTTCTTGTCTTCTTTCAAATCTGTGGTATTTTTTTCATTAATAGTTGTTACATGTATATATGTAAGTGCATATACGTATATATACCTAAACTTAACCAGATTGATCTTCTAATGTTACAGGTATGTATATGTTCAGGCAAACCATTGGTATTAGATAACAAATCAATGTGCCCTTCCTGTTCTCAGCATCATAATACAAATTTTGAGTATGACTCTGAAACATGACTCCATCTTCCAGTGTTCATCTGAAAACCCTTGGAGACTTTAAGAATATTGTCTACTGTTGCTAATATATATATTTAACCACAGCAACTCAAAGACACAAGTAGCCTTGGACCCTGGAGTATTTACTACTCTTTGACTGCAGAGGCAGATGTAAAAGAAAGGACACATGGCTAGTTAAATTCCATCTAAGTCCATCCTCCAACATGGTAGAATGCAGGTAATATGATGGAAGTATGAGATGTATACTTCCATATGTATGATAAATATGCATATATAAATGTGTGTGCATCAAAGAAATAACCCTGCTTTCATAGTGTCTTCACTCCATTTTAAGCTAGCAATAGGGTAAGCCCTGAGCCTTCCACTTCCTTCACTAATATATCAAAACTATCAAGTACTTTATTTCCACCTCCCAATCTCTCTCTCTCTCTCTCTCTCTCTCTCTCTCTCTCTCTCTCTCTCTCTCTGTGTGTGTGTGTGTGTGTGTGTGTGTGAGAGAGAGAGAGAGAGAGAGAGAGAGAGAGAGAGAGACACTGTGGTATGTGCCAGTGTGGCATATGTATACATATGCATGTATAAGCTCCTGTACATATTTGGAGAATATGCACTATGCCTGATCACTCTCTGCTGTATACCCTTGAAATGGGGCCTTTCTCTGAACCCAAACTAGAGGCAGCAATTCTCAAGACTCATCCTGCCTTGGTTTTCCACAGAACTGGGGTTATGGGCACAGGCTACCACACCAAACTTTTCCTCACACCTGTCGTTTTACATAATGTTGGGATCCAAGCACTGGGTTCTTATCATCCATGAGACAAAGCATTCTTCCCCACTGAGCCTTCTTCTCAGCACTGCTTCCTACTTTTCTACCTCACTGCTGTTGAGTGAATTACGTTAAGAACATAGATGAACACACGTGTGTGTTTCTGAAAACGTGATGATTCATCAAATAGATTCAAAATCTCCATCAATGTTATCCTTTGTAAGTCTCCAAGCACTCCTCACTGTGCTCAATATAAGTAGCAATTGGCAATCGCAGCTTCTTGAGTCCAGCCTTAGTTACTAATATTAACTCTCGGATCACACAGAACATTGCCCAGTTTTAGACGTATGCCACTATTGTTTGCTCTTGGCAAACGAGTCACCAATTATGTTTTTAACAACTCCTCTTCATTTCATCAACATAACCCAAGTCAGTGTTTCTGTCCCAGCATAATTAATTTAGAGGAAATTTCTCTTCCTATCAAGGAGATGCCAAATATTTGGTAGGATGTTTAGCAGATTTTGTATCTGCTTGAGGATCCAGCAGTTGGGAAGCTCTGAATTACCTCTAACTATAGTTCTAGGGGATCTGACACTCTCTTCCGGATTCTATGCATACCTGCACTCACGTGAAAACATTCCCACATACATATACACACAATTAAAAGTAAAATAAATCAACAAAATCGGGTAGGCCAATCTATCCATGCACCAGCCCTGAAAAAATGTTAGATTCACCTTTCTCTCTCTCCATTATTGTACAGTATACCAACTGAGACACATCTAGGTTGGCTTCATTACACTAATAAATTTTGTCCCAACCACACACTCTAAGATGATTAACATCTATGGGTATTTCTTAAACAAGAAGAAAAAAAAGCCAGAATAAAGAAAAAACACGACAGTGCTCCTTTCTGTTAAAGGGATAGATGCCTCTAAAGGCACACATCAGACACAAAGGAGGCTGGGAAATGGGAAAGCTAAATTTTAACTAAAATCCATATTGCTTACATGAACAAATAAACAAGTAGTCAATCTTGGGAGACTATATATGATGAAATTATTATCAGCTTTTGCCATAACCTGTCCCTTTAACCAACAAATTACTCGTTCACATTTCTTTTTTAAAAGGAAAAGAAAAAAGAAAAAAACAAAAAACAAAAAAACCTTCCTCTCTTGCCCAAGGAAAACAAAAACAAATTCTCTGCTAGCTACTCTACCCTAACCAAGGCTCAGGATTTATTCCTGAGTTCCTAAAATGATCCTCCTGTTGAGGAAACTCAAGTGAGAGAGGATCTCACGTCTCTTTCATTATTTGCACATGTGGTCACAGCTTAACACAGACAATGCTGCAGAAATAGGCCAGTCTCTGGTCCCTAGTCAGTAGAAACAGTCAAATCCTGCTGTGCAAGAGTTAAGAAGATGTCCATTGTGCCCTAGCAAAGTCTCTGACCTTGTAACTCTTTCAGTCCTCAGCTCCACATGCCTAATTTTATTCTTAAGCCTGGGGTTCTTTTGGTTCTTAATGTCTGTCCACATAAAAAAGTGAGAGGAAAAGGAAAGTTTGTTCTTCTTGCAGGATGTGAGTTTGCAGCCTCTTTTCTATTACAGAGGTCTGGGTCCCTTAGCTAAACCTGAGACAAGACTGTGTAGACCAGGAGAGTGGTTGGGTTTTTTTTCCACTGATGTTTAAAATGTCTTGGGTTGGACAACTCACTAGCATGATTTCTGGAAGTGTTAAACACGATTTTCTTGTCTTACTTATAAACCACTTTGCAGTCACACTCCGCTCGTTCTCTGCATTTAATTATGGCTTTCCTTAGAAGCTGACAAAGTTCAAGTGGAATCTGGTCTTCCCTGTTCCTTCTAAGGCTGCCTTATCAAAGCTTCCATTTACAATTGATTCCATTGGACTAGGAGATACCTGTTAATAGTTTTGTTCTTCACATCTACAAAGCCCTCATTGACTCAGTGAGATTCCTGAAGTTTTGGGATATGAGAAGAAAATGGTTTATTGACTTCTGGTTCTCAAGAACAAGCTTGCCTCTGGTAAGAATTTACTGAAAGATATTTTCTAGTGGGTGAACGCATGCAAGGGGAAAAAATAACATAAAACAACAAGAAGCAAGAGATCACAGAGTGGCCAATTAACAATAGTAAGTATCACACTAAGAACACCTCTCAACACAATAACTTCTGGGTGACAAACTCACATCATGTTAAAATCATGGCAACCAGCACCTAATATTAAGAGTGTCCCTTGTCAAACATTCAGTGGGTGATTTTCAGACTTGAAATTAATATGCAAGGCATGTGTAAAACCACAAATGGGTTCAGGTTTGGTGTATGTCATTCAAAGGAGAGCAGGCTATAGATGAAATTGCTAGAAAAATATTTATAGATAAGGTAAAATTTATAGAGAATGTTCCATAAGTCAGAACCGTAAAAAAAGAAGGAAGAAAGAAAGAAAGAAAGAAAGAGAGGGAAGAGGGAGGGAAGAACAGAGAGAGAGACAGAGACAAAGAGATTTTCTAGTTGTACTATTTAACCTTCAGATCAATCCCATGAGGGATAGGTCATCAATTTACAAATGATAAAATCAAACTTTGAGGTTTGGTTTCTGATCTTGCACTTAGCTTAGAAGAGGCAGGACTTAGATGAAATTCATGTTCTCTAAATGTCTGTCTTTACTTTTGCCTAACTATCACTTATAACTTAGGCTAAACAAGGATGAACAGAGGAAAATATCCTAAGGAGGGGAAAATCCTGGGCAAATATTGCAAAGAAGGAAACAAATAGTTGAAAGAAATTCTGTATTTAGATTGTCTTAGATGATGAGGACTGGCTTTCATATAGAAAGAAGACATAGTGAGAGGTTAAACTGAAAGACTTAGACACTGAAAGGCATTTTAAGTATTTCATGACTAATGCTTCATGACTAATCCTCCATTTTCCCAAATTTTGATACAGAATAAATTTTGGTATAGAAAGCATTTGTTTTATAAACACTTTAGTACATCCCTCTTCTATTTTATGAGATATCATAGTTCTATTAAGCATAATGGCATGCTATTTTACAACATTAAAGTGTAAAGTTGAAATTTCTTTACAAATGAAAATCATAATGTTAAACATTTATTTTTTCGTTCATTTTTTAAAACTAGTTTTAGAGCTAATAATGGAGCAGTATTCTTTATTCTCTTGATAATTTGTTTAAGAAAACATACTATATTCATCCTTGAAGGATAGAATTAGACATTTGGCTTGGTTTGGTTTAATTCAGTTTCATTCCCTTTCATTTTGTTTGATTTTGGTGTTTTGAGAAGATTGTTTAGTTAGTTAGTTGATTTGGTTGATTTTCTGTTTGTTTCTTGTTTTGTTTGTTTCTTATCTGAATCCCTTTCCTTAAAACAGGCATCCCGAAGAATGTACAAATGAATTGATGTTCCTGATAATCATTTAACAAGCTGGATCCATCGTTATTGATTCATTACAACATAAAAGATTTACAAAAGAGAGAGAGAGAGAGAGAGAGAGAGAGAGAGAGAGAGAGAGGATGTGCAAGGGTCACTTAATTAGATAAATGGATGTTGGTAATGAGACAGTTTGTGGAAATATAATGTGTTTTTCAGATGTATTTAGGACAGTTTATTTAATAAATATCCTCTGAAGATGTGAAATCCTTTTGGCTTACTGTACATAGTCTGATGACATTACAGAATTTCCTGTTCTGGTAATGGGCTGCTCCAAATTTCCTTTTGGTTTCAGAAATTATAGAGATCTCATCCTCTCCTTAATGACTAGCTAAAGAACTCTGATGGGAGTAAGTTATTAATAACAGGAAATAAAACTTATATAATTGAAGTTAATCTTACACCAAAAGAGACAGAGAGTGAAGGGAAGAAAGGCTGGGAGACCTAAGAGTTGTCTTCCTCATTATTGGATAGTAGAGGCTGTGAAAAAATACATCTGCACTAAAAGGGTTGATCTCTCTTACTTAAATTGAATTTCCTTTAAAATCTGTATTTTTATATTGGTAATTTTATGGTATGTTCAATAAGAACTAATCATCATGAGTCCTTGAAGGTTGTGAATTGTGTATAAATCATACAAGAAAGCCTAAATATAAACATCCTTCTAACCCAGTACAAAAACTGTGTTGAAAGGAGACATTGATGTTTTCCTTCAGCCAAGTAATCAAATGATAGCATATATAATCACGGGCTGCACATGGCAGAAGAACGCCAATTGTTTAAAAATAAATGTTTTGCATGCACATATTTATAATTTAAATTGCAGAGGTAAATGTTAACCAGTGTAGCGACAATAGTGAATTTATATGCTCTAAAATTAGAAAATAAAACACAAGCAAAAAGCAAGGTTTCTTACCATTTCAAATGAGAACATGAGCATAACTCCAAATTAGAATCAAATCAAGTCAAATTCAAACAAAGACAATGCATGCAAAATCACTTGATGCACTTCACAGCCCTGACCAATGTGAATGAAATGCCTTAGGTCTTGTCGAGGATCAAGATTACACATATAAAAAAATGGATGATTTCTATTTCGTTTTATTCTCAAATTCAATTAGACAAATCTTTTAAGATCATTCTGGTAAGATGAGGAGTTAGACAAAAACTCTCCATAACTATTCAAGGAATAACGACTTGATTTGCAGGCTTTCTTATGTACTGTCATTGAGAGAGTGTGAAGGGAAGGTAGAAGCTAAAAGTACTATAATTACTTTCCCAGTGAAACTCTAAGGAGAGATGACAGGTGGCCGCTAGCCTGAAGTAGTGGAAAGGGAGTCACTCTGACATGTGTCAAAACTTTAAAAATCTTTATGCTGTATATTTGTTCTTTTGTGTGTGTAGTGTAGGAGCCACATACATGCCAGTATGTGTATAAGTAAGTCAAAAGACAGCTTGAGAGGCTCAGTTCTCTCCTCCTTTCTACCACAGGGGTCCTGGGAATTGAACTCCATCCAGTCTCTAGTCAGGCTTGCCCGCAAACACCATTATCAACTTTGAGCCGTTTACCACCCTCAGCCTTTATGTTCTGGTATTACAGACATGCACTACCATTCCAGGGTCTTTCTTATAACACTTGAACAGTGTAAAAATTTGGTATATTACTATTAGATTCATTATGACTTTTATTCTACGTTCTTATACCATACTTTCATTTATACTGTTTTATTGGCTTGGGCTTCGGTTTCTTGCTTTCTGATTCTTTTGTTTTATTGTTGTGTCTGTTTGGTTGTTGCTTTCATTTGTCTTCATGTGTCTGAGACATGTTCCCACTACATAGCCCAAGCTGGTCTTAAACTCCATGTCCTTCTGCTTTTCCATCTCAAATACCTGGCTGTGTGCATGTTGGGATCCTGACTTATTCTTTTTGTTTTCTCTCCTTCTTTTTGTTCTTTTCTTGGCATTCCTCCTGCAGAAAATCTTCCTTTAACACTGTGATGCTACAGACAGAATCTAACCTAAGGAGTCAAAGCTGTCAAAATGCTACAGGGAGGAGACTTGACCCAAAACCAGACAATAAAAAAGAGCACAGGATTCTGCCTAGTAGAGACAAGCTTCTCTGTGCCATTCATCCTGGAGGGAGCAAGCAAAAACCCTGAAGAAGGCACACAGATTTGCTTGCTGCCTCCGAGAGACTCTGTTTGAAAATGAGGAAAAAAAATTGATGTTTTATTGATGTTTAAAGTTTTATTGATGTGTGGAGATTCCGGACAACATTTTTGGAAAACTACAGCAAAACACATCCGTGATCTGTTTTGACAGTCACGTGTTACAGTCACTTTCCTGCCCCTCCTTCTGATACTCAACCAATTTGAGCTGAACCTCAGTTCCTCTAACCCCCCCCCCGCAAAAAAAACCTCTCATTCATAAGCAATACTTCTTCAAATACCTTTTTTTTCCTTCCACTTAGAGGTCAACTTAAAATATGATTCTCAAATCTGTACATGGTACATCTTTGCAAAGGACCAACCTCTTGGTGAATAGACAGGCGAGCAGCCAAGAAACTGTCAGACCCTAGGACTGCAGTCAGAAATAGGAAAAAATCTAGAATTTTATTTTAATATTAGATATAAAGCATGCTTACTTCAGTCCAGCGATGTATTTCTGTCCCGTGAATCTTCTCTTATCCATCAATGCTCAACTTAGTCATTCTGTTACTAAAAGCTGGTGATTGAAGTCTTCAGCAATTGTTGTTGACATGGGCCTGGCTTATTCCCCACCTATTTGCACAGAACTGTCTTACACTATCAGGTGCCACATGGTTATGACAAAGGTTTCTTGTGAACATGGATTCATAATTTTATCATTTAAGATTCTATACTATTTTAAACATATTCCTTCCCCCTCCCCCAAAATTTCCAAGATCCTGCCCCCTTTGAGCCCACCCAACTCTATGTTCTTTTCTCTCTTAAAAGAAAACAGAACAAAATGTCAATCTTGTATTGACCAGTTACTTCTGAATCAGGGGCCTATGCTGGAGTGTGTCTGGTATCCCCAATGTCTTTGCGATCATGTTTATAAAATATTATTGAGTTATATTCCATTTTGAAGAATGAAGAGGTAGAGTGAATGAGCTTCTAAATCCTCAATCATCCTCTCAAGTATTCCCTGGACTTAGGAATTGGACCAGGGAATTATTAGGATTATTTTTCTATGGACCAAATAGTGAGGAGGAGTTGCTTCAGTCAGATTTTTATAGAAACGGAAGACACAGCAAGAACACACATACACACACACACACACACACACACACACACGCATGCACACACTCACACACAGGTTTTCCTGGTTACTTTTCACCTGCTGTGCTCCAGCTCAAGATATTCTCGAGACTCCATTATCAACCTGACCTTGTATTATAAACATCAAAGACCATAAAGCCTACTCCATTCTCATTTATAATAGTCTCAGTTGGTTTCTATTAATTTGGACAAGAAGAAACTAATAAATAATGATGGAAATGTTCCTGATATGTCAGAGTAGATAAAACAAATTTCAGAGTCTATTAAACTGGATATTTAGAAATTGCATTCAGCAAACACATTTGCAGTTGTAACAAATAAACATAATTCCATGAATGAAAACTTTCCAGTAAGACATAAGTATTGAATAATTAACATAAGAAAACCAGAACTAAAAGTTAAAAACATGTACAAGTAGATCATAGTCACATTATTCACAATAGCAACAATCATCAAAAAGCTACCTGATGGCCTGGGAGATAAGTCAGTCCGTAAAGTGCTCATTCCTCAAGCCAAAGGACCCAGTTTGAGTGCCCCCCACATAAAAACCGAGCCCTAGTGGTGCATGCTAGCAATCTCAGCACTGGACAGATGGAGACATCTGTCTCCACGGCTGTGGTCCCTGAACTAATTTCTGTTACTTGACAGTTTCCTGGGGAGACTCAAACAAATATCTATTCACCATAGATAGGGAAAGACAGACCAACGAACAGGTATCCCAAAGATGAACTGACAAACTGAGTTTTATTTTGGTTACTTACTACAATATGGGTGAGGGGTTACTTACCTAAGCAAAATGACTCAAAGACAACTGCATCACGAAAGCCCACCCCATGTGCTGTCACTCATGAAAGCTGGAAGTCTCCATGCTCACTGGATAGCCTTCAGGGAGCTAAGCAGGCTGGACAGAGTCATGTCCTGTAGTTCAGTAGGTCTCAGAGTGTTCTGTGTAGTGCAGCTGGTCTCTGTCTCTTTGGGGTGGTTTGGTTGGCTTGAGAGTATCTTTCAGCTCTCCTTACTGTATATTGATGCTTGAGAAAAAAGGGGCTGGGCATATCTGATCAGTTTTAGGGTCTTGCTTAAGCTTTTGAGTTCTTTGCTTCCTAAATTTAATGCACTCCCCTGCAGGAAGGAATATTTCTCCCATTCATGCTATATCTTAGAGATCTTCCATTCAAGATGAAGATTTGCCTTAGAGAAAAATCAATAAACAGTTGCTTAGTGCCAGACTCTGTCGAGAGACCCTTTCTCAAAACACGGACAGTTCCCAAAGCATGACATCCAAAGGTAACCCTAGCTTCCACACACATGCTTATATATGTGCAAATACACACACACACACAGAGAGAGAGAGAGAGAGAGAGAGAGAGAGAAATCCACAATGCTAACCATTTTCTCTATAAACTATCTAAATATCAAAGAAAATATCAAAGAATTTCAATAAAAAATTCAAAGAAATATAAATTATTTTATGAATTATTTGAGTTTTATATGTTACAAGCATGTGTGTGAATTGACAGATACTGGATAGACATAACTCAGTATGACAATTGTTTGTTTTTAAGTTGATAGACTAAATGAAATTTCATTATCTCTTTTTTTAATTGTGTTGATGACATTATGTATAGCAAGCATATGCTATTTAGTTAGACAATGAAGCTAAGTTTTGAAGAAAAAGGAAAAAAATATTTTTCTGGAGATATATATATATCTCCAGAAAAAAAGAAATTTGTATAAAAAGAAAAAGGCCATAGTAACTGAAACACTGGGAAAGCAGCAGGCACTACAGCCAAGGATGGATCTTGAGACACTGAGACATAACCTTGTTTCTGGGTGGCAGGAAATTGCTTCTTAGGACTTGCTTTCTCTTAACAAACCTGAAAGTGAGTGTGGTCATGTCACAGCAAAGGGAACTCAGGCCTGGTGGGTCCAATTTCATTTACTGAAGGTACTGAAGCAATGTTTTTGTGTTATTTTCCTGAGGGGGATGATGGAAATGCTTTGTATGTAGTCTAGGGCAATTTCACTTGCTTTGAAATCATTTAACGATTCATCATTCACCCTGTGCAAAACTTCCCTTTGCCCCTCTGTCCCCCTGTCCTTCCCTTGACCCTGCTGTGTGCTGCAGAGTCTCCAATAGGAATCAAAGCAAGGGCCCCTCTATTGCTCCTGTGCTCTGTCTGCCTGACAGCAGGACTGGCAGGCTAGAGAAGGAAGGAGGGGGGAGAGAGAGACAGGAGTATTCATTCCACAGACCTCCTTCCCACCTACTGAGAAAGACCCAGTCAAGAGGCATTTTTCCTCTCCTTCAAACCTAGGGGTGGGGGTGCATGCTACTGCCTATGCCACCCTCCTTGCTCGGGAGCCCTGCCTTTCTGCCTGCACCTTAGAAAATGGCTCTTTTATTCAACTCTCCTCAGATTACCCAGTGAGGCATGCCATCTGTTTCCTGCTAATACAAAAGCTTATCTGTAAAACAGACTAAGAGGTCTACACCCTGTTCTTTCTAAAGGAAAAAAAAAACTCATTAAATATTATTTCATCAGCTTCATGGTGGCTCAGAGATGTGGTTTGAATGATCTATAGCAGACCCAGTTACACTTCTGCTCACTTCTTTCCTTTTAATTTCCAGAGCCAGCGCCTGCTATCTTTGCTAGAGATTCACCTCCATCTGCCAGAACCCCTTTGTCTATGTGCCAGAAAAGCCGAAAGGGTGCCTAAAAAACATACATCTCCCCAGTAGATCCTAGAAGTAACTAATCAATAACAGAGGGTGTCCGTCTATAAATATTTCAGGCCTCTCATCTTTGGTAGGGACAGATGTGAGGTGTGGCACACACCACCCCTAGATAAACCCTGCTGGGTCGAACTTGAACTGGATGTTTCCTGTAGCCTGAATTGGCACAGTTCGTCCCCAGGGTTTCTGCCCTGCCCCTCACTTTCCCTCTCTCTTCTCCATCCTCAGTAATCTGTGTGGTTTTCCCTGTTACATCCTGATGATGCAGCTCTTCTACTTAGCTCCCCCTCTCAGGGTGTCCCAAATTTAAATAAGCAACAGTATCACCAGCATTGGAGAATAAAATTTAATGTATAATAATATAGAATTATTTTAGTTGTTATGAGCAAATACTCATGTCTGAAAGAAATTCATGTCAGGGCGATGTTTTGTGATCAACATCATTCATTTTGTGATCATCTCATTCATGTCAACTCCATGGGAATTTTCTGAAGAACGAAGCCCTGGGAAGAATTCACTCATTTTCCTTGGGCATCTTTTAAATTCTGAGGTAAGAGATTATAAAAATGTGGGCTAGGATGAGGTCACTGTGTCCCTTTGGTGTGGATTGGAGCCATAAAGAACAGCTTGTGGAGCATACAGTAGTTGGTCTCTCATAGGAATTCAGAGCTGGAAGAATGACCAGTGCTCAGCAAACTAGCACCCTTGCTGGTGGCCATTTTCATAAGCAGGGTGGGGGTGAGGAGATTCAAAACTGATTCATCTCTCATGTCTCCTCCAGAAAACAGTAATCTCTGTAAAATCAGAGAACTGGATGGAGCAGAAAGACATGCTCCATTATGTCCCGATTTCAGCCTTTTACTTTGATAAGTGAAGTGGCCAGGTTGGGGGAAGTTAGATCCCTCTCACAAAATCATTCAAGTGACTCATTAGGGAGTTCACTCCAGGTGTCATGGTTCTAAATAAGTTAGCAGCCATGGACAATACTGCTTATTCTCCTTCAGAATTATTTTTAAAACCCTTCACGATTCTATAATATACAAGTTTACTCTTTGATTTTACTCAGATAATGTTTTGTTATTGTATCATAAAGCTAAAGGGCTTTAACATAATTACCCATGTGAAGTATTAACTTTTTGCAAAGTCATTAGAAAGCTTAGATCCATTGTAAACCTGACCTGAAAAATACGAGAGGGAGAATAGAGATCATTTTCTTTCCCACCACACTCCAGAAAGGGACCCAGTATCACTACAAACCAACAGTTTTGAGGATGTTTAACATTTGAACAAATCGCATTTTAAATTTAAAAAATGTAGGGCATTTATTGAGATCAACAAAACAGCATGAAATAGTGAAACAGCAGCCTTCCATGGTCTATTTTGTTGATTTTTTTTTGAGAAAAAAGATATTTTCCATGCTTTAATTTCTAAGTTATATCTTAGTTTAGGATAAATTAAGCGAAAGAATCATCTCATTCTTTCAACGCCTTCAGTAAGTAGTACAGATGTAACCAACTATTCCAGAATATAGATGGAGAAACCTATGTATTTAAAACATGTTCTGGGTATGTAGTGATTCTAATTTTAAAAACATTATTACTAAGCAAGTACAAGGTCTGTTTTCCTTCAGAACTGGCATGGTTACAAAGAATAATGCATGAGGCTTGCTTTGTGATTTGGCTAATTGTGACATATTGGTAAATACTAGTTTAAAATATATAGGCAAGTATAAGCGAGTAAAAGTTAATAATATAATGCATAGGAAAACAAACTCTTAATTATAAATTTTAAAGGGATTTCACAAGCGCATTTAAATAATATTAAATAATTGCATGTCTTGATTGGTTTAGATCACAATTTATAAAGCTTCTTTTCCAAGAGAACTAGGCCACTATTAATAGATTTCTTTAATCACTTATAAATTAAAATTGAGAAATGTTATACTGTCCTGTGATAAGCCTACACATTCTATTTCTGTAATATCTGTTTCTACCTACATAAGAAGGAACAATGTTTGTTAGAGAATGGGGAACGTTATAAATGCAGAAACAATTGTAGCACATAGAAAGCCATTGCTCATCATTAGAGCTTCTCTTAAGAAATTTCATACATTGGTTTCCTTTATTATACAGATAAAACTGCTTTGAAAGGAATCTCAAGTGTCTCTTTCAGTACTAATCCTATTAGCCAACTTAGGCCAAATGGAAAAGTTCAAACCTAACTCACTCACTCACCAACCATGTTAGGCAGGTCACACTGCTCTCTTAGTCTAAATTTCCTCCCTGGTAGAACGGACATATTAACAATCCATATTGTTATCCCATAGCATGACTATAAGGATTAATACGTGTTGGATACAGAAGCAACTGGACAGCTATATGTATGTTTGCTGTTAACATTTCCCATTCACAACTGATACTCGAGAAATGTCTGCGGAACTAAACTCTCATCCAAAATAAAACAGTACACAGAAACTCCATTCAAATAGTCAAAATTGTCTCCTGTTTAATGATGATGTGAGACCTAAGGTAGTAAGTAACTAACTAGCAGCTCAGGTCCAAAGTCAGATTCCATGAGGAAATCATTCATGTCATGTTATTGGAATGGCTCTGTGACTCCATTCTCCCCAACCCCATCATCAGCACCCCACTGAGTAAAACCCAGTTCATAGTACCTGTGCTAACTAAGATCTGTTTGCAAATAAAAGGACATGCTGATATGTATTAAAATGTAGTCAATCACTTAGAGCTGGATGTAGAGTTAACATAATAAACACCTACGGACACTTTAATACCACTTTTATAGTTTTTAGATTACTCACCTAGTTTGAGAAATAGCGGGAAATGTATCCAATAAAGAACAAACTTGTCAACAGCAGAGAACTGGAGTGCTTTATGAATGGGGGGCCAAGAATAAATTGCCTACTTCTTAATTCTTTCCAGAGGCTAGCCTCCCTTTGTCATGCCATGCTGCCATCAATAGCATTTTAAAACAAGTATTTTCAACTTCAGGGTATATGTGGCAATGTGTTTAGCTTTTGAAGTCACTGACAAAAAAGATCTGGTAATGTTCTGTGTGATGACACCTCCATTATCCCACAAAATAAAGACTTTCTTCCTTTAAAAAAAAAAGTGTGGTTCGATGCTTCAAAGAGAACATTTCGCTCCATCTAACGCTGAAGAGTTCGTTCTCATTGTGTGCAGAGAACTAACTGAAGTACAGGAGTGAGTCTGGCTCTGTCAGTGACACGATTAGAGAGTGTGACATGGAGTTACCAGAGCAGACACTGCTATGTAACCTTGACCTCTTATTTTCAAAGGTACGGGGAAAATACAAAAACCACTGGTGTACAGTAAGACAGAAATGGTGATGGCTTTAGCACATATGTACTTAACTGACTTTAGATAGTTCACAGTACAGCAGGGTTACTTTGAGTTTCAGGGTCTGGGTTAATACATTCAGGATGTGTGCTCTGTAGGGAATGGTTCTTGGAAGACTGTACTTCACTCGGTACTTCCAGGCATTGACATTATATGAAGGGGTGGCACTTGACCTATGAACAGCATCCTTTCTTCCTTCCCAAGATCAGATAAGACAAACTCAAGAGATAGGATGATTGACACACTGACAATCTTACTGATAAAGGCTAGCTTGGAGGAGACATGGTGATTTCGCTAACGGATTCTGATGACTGATGTTGACTTTCACCTTCCTGAGATGTGGGCAGTAGGCAGGTCAACTCCTACCATGCATTGCAAAAGCAGATAAGACTGCAAGCTCTTCACAGTCATACACAACAGCAAAGTAAGACAAAGCAAACAGTTACTTCAATTTGTTTTTTTCTTTAAGGATGAAGTAAAGACCCACTATTCTTCACAGGGAACTAGCACTGGAGTGTCCATCAGACATGTGGATTTTAGCTGACATACTTATTTGTTCCTTCAATTACTTTAGAACATAAGTAGAGATGTTCTAGCCACATACTATGTGAGCACTGGACATACTAGCCATTCTCCACAGCACACTACAATCTCAGATCAAGGCAAATTATTCTATCACTTAACCACAATTAACTATAATTCTATGATAGATATTTATTCTAAGCTCCTTCTGATGTTTTCCCTTTTAAGTGACTCTAAGCTGGCTATTTAACGGACAATTCTCAGACCATTTCCTTGTGCCTGACTGCCTTGAGCAGAAAACGCTCCACTATATAGCCCCCTTTAGACCACTGGCTGAACTGTCATCAAAACAGCCCCAAACTTCTTATGGAGACCATGAAAATCATTGCCACTTATAAAGTCACTTCTGCTACAGGATGCCTTGGTACAGTCCAGTCAAGGGTATACCAGATGGCTTGCAACCAGTTCCTGGAAGATAGCACTTGCCTGCAAAGCTTCAGTGACCTCTTGATGACCCTATTTTTCTTTGTAGCATGCTTACTTAGACCCAGGAGGAGTATTTCCCCCAGTGATAACAAAGATTTGTGATTAGAGGATCTACACACTGCATACATGTAAGACTGCAGCAGTGGAAATGGAACTTGGAACCGGTATGCCCTGTTCCTTTTGTTCTAGCTATAGAAGCAGCCTGACAGCCTTTTTGGTCTTTGTAGCCATTATTCTAGTCTTCCTTCCTGCATACTGCCTCTGATGTTGCAATATTAGGTGCCAACCAAAGCTTCTCCAAAATGTTTTGTCCTTGGCAATTTTGA
The DNA here is from genome assembly GCA_019843965.1 of Rhynchomys soricoides. Taxonomy (NCBI): domain Eukaryota; kingdom Metazoa; phylum Chordata; class Mammalia; order Rodentia; family Muridae; genus Rhynchomys; species Rhynchomys soricoides. Next base: position 9,167,013 of record JADRCH010000004.1, on the reverse strand, counting down.
CTACTCTTGTAGGTAGAGTTGGCTGAGCTGGTTGCATAAAAATCAAGGGAAACAAGGCTGGAGAGATGGCTTAACTGTTAAGAGCACTTGCTGTACTATACTGGGGAATGGAGTGTGAATTGCAGTGTGAATGCCTGGAACTTTAGGGGATCCATATCCCTCCTCTTGCCTCTACAGGCACTCATAGACATGTGAGAGTGAGCATACACACACACACACACACACACACACACACACAATAAATAAGTAAAATAGTAAATAATTTATTTTACTTGCTAACAAAAAGATTAAATTATTACCATTACTGCTTATGACCTCATATTATCGAGTCATAATATTTCTGCTGCAAAAGGTTCAGTGTACTAAACTGTGCATTTGTAATAAAGCAACAAAAGTGAGCACCCACTGACAAAGGAATTGAAAACAAGTAATGTGACAGACTCTTAAAAGCCTAGAAGAATACATCATACTTAATTTATATGCATAATTTGTTAGTGATCTTACATTCTATTCAAAAAGAATGTTATATATTTTCAATGAATATCTATAACTCAAATATAAAAGAAAGAAGCTAATATAAGCTATGCATTCAATTGTCATCTTATTTTGTTTATTTTGCTTTATTAAGCACAGCTTATCTGGCTCTTTAGGCACCAATTCTTTATCGAGGGTGGCAGCTTCAGGAATGATGGATAACGTGTCTGCCTGTCTCTTGTTTAAATTCCCACTGTCCTCTTTGAACGCTTCTAAAGGCTAATTCAAGCCAACCGTATGCTCTACAATGTGAAAGGTTTTATTTTTTAGGACTAATATTTATATTCTTTGCCAAGTTCTCAGGAACCTCAGCTTTATTGGTCTGTGTGAAGTGAGTAGAAATTATCAAACCATTTATATTCTGTCTATTTATATGGTCAAATGAAAATATGAAGGAATCCGTGGGATATAGGAAAAAGTTGCAAAGTATATGCAAAGAAAAGTTGGATCAATTTTCTTGAGCTTCTAACAAATACCAGAGGAGTCAAACACAATGATTATGCAGACAGTAAGTAGCCTAGCCTAACCAGGGAACTTCCAAGCATCTGAGACTCACATTCACTCCCAGACACTTTGAGAAGCAGAATCGACTGGGAATGCAGCTTGGAATTCCCCTCCCCCATGCCAAGACAAGTCTCTTTCCAGTTTGATTTTCTCCACAGCAAACTCATCAGGCTTAATTATTCCCAGCTGTGAGGCTTTCTCTCCCAAGGGTCCCTTCCTGCTGATGCTGGAATCGTACAGAATCATGCAATTTTGTTAAACGCCAATAAATACATCGCGCTTTGTAAAACCTAATTTACTCACAAGGTTTCCAGCTTTGTGACTATCAAGTAAACATTCAAACCACTTCTCTGAAGGAGCATAGAAAACTCACTCTTCTTCAAAACGGGAACAAGATGGCTGGTTCTTAAAGTCCTATTTCCTACCCTCAGGGTTTTAATAGGATAATTTTTGTATTTTGATTAGTTGTATGCATCTGTATATGTGTTTATGCATATATGGAATACATACTAAATTAGTTATGACATATTTAAATGTTTTTATGTACATTTAGAATTGTTTAATTAGTTCGTTCTCTCTCTCTCTCTGTCTCTCTCTCTCTCTCTCAATGTTAACATAATTACTAAAACATTTAACCCTTCCCTTTCCTTCCTCCAGACTCTCCTGCATACCCATTTCCTTCCTCACTTTCAAATTCATAGGCCTTTTTTTCGTTAATTATCTTTACATGCATATATATTGATCTCTGTGTGAATAGATGTGTGTTCCTAAACACATAAATATAACACATTTTGTCTGAATAGTGTTACATGGAAATATTGTTAATACAGAAAAAAAGATACAATAATTTTGATTGTACAGTGGCGTCTTGAACCATTTTATGTTAATGCCAAGAAAGTGAGTCAAAATAGCATATTTGGCACACCAAATCTTCACAATATTAAATGTGGGTCCTGTTTCTCAAATACTGTTTTCCTCACAGTATTTAATTATAGCTATCAGAAAGATATTTTTAAAAAAATTGTACCTGAAAAGAATATTAGTATTTTATTCATTAATGTTACAAACCCAATCATTCAGTTCAGATGAATGAATCAAAGCTCCATTAGTCATTTTCTGCAAAGATTAAAAAATGTAACAACACCAAACACAAGATTAGAAGAAATTACACTGAAGGGGACTGAGGATGTGAATACAGGCTTTTCACTAACTTTGGTGGAGCTAAAGATTCAATTAATGAATGGCTATCTGAGGCTCAAGCAATAAACTTTGCTACTATGAAGACGGAGGGGGGGGGGCATAATAAAGCCAGATCATCAGCTTTTGAAAACATGTTCCTACTGGCAGAAACTGAGCAAGTTAAAGATGCCTAAGAGAAGGTTTGCAAAACAGCATCAGAAAACCACACGAGTAATTATTTATAGCTAAGTCTCCACAGGCTCAAGCTCACTGTCCTTCACCACACACCATGGTCCATCTGTGCCACAAAGATACTTACATAGCATTAGTGCACTTTATAACAGTAAATGCCAAGTTGTGTAAGGCACTATAGACTTTAATTAAAATAAGAAAAACTGATTTTGATTAAGTATCTATCCGTTTTCAGGATCCTGTGCAGACTGTTTTTAATGTTATTCTTACTTCTGAAAGTATTTTTGTAAATTATAATCAGTTGCCAAAAAACTCAACATGTGCTATTTTTATCCTTTATGAAGAAACAATTTTTTATGTTGCTACTACAAGAGTCTACCAGATATGACCACTCATGTACAGTTTATAGCCTATTGAGAGTCTTGATTCCAGCTGCCTGTGACCATACCCAGGTATTCAGACATAAGTGTATCATAAGTGTCCAGAGCACAGATGTTTTCAAGGGCAGAAACTGTATCCTGGCATCTCACTGCCCAGCTGCAGGGCGGAGCTTCATATAAGCAAGATATTTGACAGACACTGAGGTTAGCAGTTAACTGAATGGGGTGGTCTGTGCAAGCAAACCATTTCCCAGAGGCTAGGATAAATTAGCTAGGACATCTTAACCTTAGAGAGAGTCCCTAGAATAGGGTTGTGTGATTGATTTTCCACAAGATTCTCCATCAATGAGATCAAATTCTAGTTAAACCAGAAATGGCCTCGTCAAGAGTATAAGGTGGAGGGAGCCTCTGCATTGTCTTGCCCTGTCACAATGTGGAAATGAGATATCTAATGCTAAGTACAAAAACGGGAAAATACTTCAAGGATACCAAAGAAGAAACAAAGCAAATGAAATACAAAAGCCATTTAGCTTACACCTCGTATTGATTTACAAGCAACAAACGCGGATACCAAACGAACCGAACAAGAGAAGACCATGAAGAGTTGATAGCATGTAGCTTTCTATCCCTGGGAGAAATGTGATGGCTTTGAGAGCCAGAAAAATAAAATAGAAAGATCTGATCTAGACCACTATGGAAGGCATAAAGCCAGTGGAACATTCACTTGTTTTCATGGTGGGGAAGAAAAGACAGTAACATTAGTGCCCTTAGTGGTATAAGATGATTTCCACAAAGCATGCTGAGTTCTAAACTGCACAAGAAACAGGCAAGAGTACCAAGTCAGGAACCTCTGGAAAACACACCAAATAAGAGAGCCAAGTGGCAAATGAGCATGCACAGACACCGGCTACGTCGTGGGAACGTCTTAAAAGATCTCAACACACACCTTTAGAATGACCGAAGTCCGGAACATCCTGGCCAGCATCTCATACTGCACCGGCTTTCTACTGAACTCACCAGGTAAGTCAGGCTCCACAGCACACACTGTAAACCCAGCACTTGAGAGACATAGGTGAGTTTGAGGCAAACCTGGCCTGTGGTGGATACGGAAGTCAACTTTGTGTGGGGTGGAGAGCGAGGAGCCACGGGCTTCTGCAACTCCTCCAAGGGTCCTGATCTGCCGTAGAAGGCATTGGGTCTAAGATGGCTCAAGGAACAGCGGTGATACATCAAAAGGGAATTGAGGACATGGAGGTGGCTGCCTCCCCGTTTACACGGAAGTCCTCAGAGTTGGCAATACCCTCCCTACTTCTGAGTTACTTTATCACGCAGGACTTTCATTGAAGCAGGGTGACGATGTGGAGAGATACAATTGGCTGAGATTTGGAGGTTTGGGATTATGCACTGCACAATAAACTCAGGTCTACACCGTGATGCTGCTCTCTGGAGTCTGATTCCTGGGGTTCGTCATGTGACTCTGTCACCTCTAGCCCCCTATTTTCAGTCCTGTTCCCACACTGGCCTATATAACAAGTTACAGCCCAAGCCAGAGCTACAGAATAAGAGACTATTTTTAAAGATAAGACTTTGCCAACTGACATTCATATTAAGACAAATATTAGAATTCATAGTAATATCTTAGCATTTCAAAACTGCGAGATAATTCTGGGCACTGTTTTAAGGTATCCAACATTCAGGGTCTTTCTCAAAGGCACAGTAGGTCACCCACAAAACCAAGGATTGTTGCTGAAGGGACTTAAAACTAAATTTGGAATTTTTTCTTAAATATTTTATGAATTAGGGCACTTCCCTGCCAAAGGCCCAGAATCTACTATCTATCCATCAGTCTGAAACTTACACTTTGCAAGATACAAAAATAGGAGCTAAGTCAAATTTCCAGGGCAAGCAAACCAATGGAGGTCGCTGTAGGAGAAGCATATTAAATTCCAGCTCTAGGTTAGGTCAGACTGATGGAAAACACAGGCAGATGATTCCTCCAAATCCACCCTCCCAAACACTAACCCACTGTTCCTCAGGGCAAAGAGGTGCAATGGACGCTCAACAGGGAAAGTTGTTAAGGTGCCCTCTGCTGGCAAGTTAGCACACTGCTTTTCACACTCGTTTTCTGCTTGCCCACATCCTACCTGCATTGGATTTGGTCCAAAGACCTGCAATTTCAGTTTCAAAAACTAATTACAAAAAGTGGACTCGGGGTTTTTAAAAAGCAGTCACATTTTCCTACCTTGGTTTTTCTTCTGTAGATCTTTATACTAATCTTATTCCTTTAGGAGATTTAGTCGCATTTATTGATTCTATCATATTTCCCTTGACCTCCATTTAGGAAAAGAGTTCATGATACGTTAATCTCAGTGCCTTTAAAAGTTTTTATTCCTTGCTTATTACTTGGCTTTGGGCTTCAGCCATGGTTCAGGGGACTCGTGTTCTCTACTAGGCTCTGTATTATACTTGTGTATCTATATTTGTTCCCACACTGGTGTGCATGCTGTGGGCTGGAACAGTTTGTCCCCCATTGAAATCTTTCCTCCCAAAACAGGCATGAGACCCATTACTTGATTTTTTTATTCCTAAAATGCCATTGGCCACACAGATCTAATCTTAAGAGGACGGAGGAGTATCATATATATTTTAAACTCCTGTCCTAACACAAGACAAAAAGGAACCATTTGTTAAATAAAACACGTTAGACAACCAAGGCTTTAAACCAATTGTGCAGACTGTATCAACTTATAATTCTAAAAACATTTAGGTGGGAAAAAATGAGTAATGAAGAAAATAAACACTAAATAACAAAAGAAAGCAGGGTCGGCTTCGTTAATGAATCAGTTAGACATTGCTTCACAGAAAGCTGAGGCTACCGAATTCTGAAGCTCTCCTTAACTCAGTGGAAGTCTCTTAACAGGTCAACTATGAGCAGAATGAGGGGCAGCCCTAAGAGACAGACACACCGACTCCACCCTCTTCTGTGCCTGCTGCCCACATCAGGGATCAGAAGAGTATGTTTATGCTTCGAAATGTGTCTTAGCTGCCTGCCTGTGCGTGGAAGTGTGAGGTTTCTGAGTGAGCATTGTAAGTGTCCTGTTTCTACTCACTCTCCTCATGCCTCTGCCATATTGAAATGAAAAGAACTCCAGCTAATGCTCTACTCCTAGGAGAAGAGATATACCAGAAGATGACCAATTGGGTGCCTCCCGCCCCTGCCACCTACGTTCTGTAGCGCCACAGAGAATGAAAAGCCATACTGTAGAGCAGAACCCAGCCCTGACCACTGCAGCACCAGCCAGCCCTCAGAGAAGCAACAGGAAGTGGTTACAAAGTTCTTCATTTTACGCCACAGAATTTCTGAGCAACTTTATGTATAACAAAAGTTAATCAATGTTTGGTCTATGGGCCAGACAAGGGTTTCTTATAAATTATGGAGATGGAAATCAAAGAGAACCTATACATTCTAGGGGGAAGAAGACTGTTACACAAATAAATAAATGAAAGGGTTAAAACTCTTGGAGATTTAAGGAGAAAAATCAGAATCAATTTAATGTGACTATTTTCTGAACAACCAAGATGTTTTAACTAACGGTCTGTTTCAGACTGAGTCTAGCTACATGAAGACTTTTAAATGGTAGGAAATGGGACTTTAAAAAAATATAGTTAAAACATGGCCTTAATTTTGTGAAATATGACTTTTACCTACTAATACATATAGCCTATAAAATTATAAATTTCAATATCACGCTTACTACAAAATCTTATATTAGAATTAAAGGTGTGTCGAGGATTTAAAAGAGGTGACTTCTGGGGAAACAAACAAGTATTATTTCACAGTCAAATTGTGATCTCAGCAACGTGTCCAAATATAAACAGATACTTTAAGATAAAATTAAGGACGTAGATTTCAAAATCACTGTGATAGTTAAGAAAATTAGTTTGGAATAATCTGAACAGAAGAGTTGTATCAATAGTTTCTTCAGACTGGTTCTGATACAGGAACAGATAGAGAGGTTTTTTGAACTTCAAAATTCTGAGTTCAACCCAAACTGGGGGCATCAGCATAGGCAGCAGATCAAATAAGAACACATGGAAAGGAAAGTAACCTTTGGCAAAGTAGACCGTGAGTGAGCAGATTCAGTACTCGAAGACTGTCACTCAAGAACACTCAAGGTACCAATCTGTACTCCCACGGACTGCCCTTAGGATGCTTTGAAGGAAAACAAAACAAACTAAATCATCTCTTATCCTTGGACTACAATTAAATGCTGGTACTTTTGAAGTGATTTCCATGTAATTTTAATGGTGGTCCAGGCTGATAACTATGGTCACTTTAGCCTGTTGAAAATACACATAATATAAGTCAGTTTCTCTGAGAAAGGCTCTTAGAGTCAACAACTCTTCCAATCTTGGGCTGCTCCCAATGCCATTACTTTTATCCTGGCTAGATCTAGGAGCACAGAAAACCTAATTCTGGCACTTTTGAAGTAATTGTGATTCTGGTACACAAATATATGGGGAAATATAGCATCATGTAAAATTCACAGATCCTGCAGTGGCAACTTTGAAAACTGGGATTGTGCTCGAGTGGATCACATAACAAATAGTGGTAAAATGTTACAGTAATCCTCCCCCAGAGGAGTCTATCTTATTTACAGAGTTCATCACACAAAATCACTACCTACCAATTATACCAAATGAAGTGTATTTTACTTCCTACTAGAGAATAAATTTAAAAATCTGTTGTAGTGTAAAAAAACTGAACAAATAAAAGACCTCCTAACTAGAAGACTGAACTTTCTTTCTGATGCTGTAAGTACAAGTGAGAAAAACATAGAAGATAAAATTATAAATGATTTAGGAAACCGTTACATTATGGGAAAAAACTATGTGCTGAATAACTAAGTCCAGGTTTAAGAACTAAATATGTGGATTCTGAAGGGGCAGGAAACCCAAAGGATAAATTTTTATTTAAATATTGAGTCAAATTAAGGAAATGAAACAGTAAAACACTTTGAAACACTACTACATAATCTTCCTACTTGATTAAAATCTTGCATTAGAAAAGGTAAAAAAATATTTTATTAATCTGTTGAATTGCCTGCAACTGTGGAATATTTTGCTTTTCACAGTTAGTTAGATAGTGAGTTAGTTGGGATGGGAAAGGTGCACATATGCTCTAGTGGATGTAAAAGGACAACTTGTAGGAACTGGTGTTCTCCTTGTACAATGTGGTTCCCAGGAATCAAATTCAGGTCATCCAACTCAGAGGCAAGGACCACCAAGACATCTCACTGAACCGACTAAGGTAACACCATCCTATTCTGACTCTGTTTGGAGTACTCCCCTTCCCCACGGTGGTTACATCTCCGGTAGACACAGTGGCCAAGGAGAAGAGGTTTTTGTTTGTTTTTTATTTTTTTATCAATATATTTCTTTTTTAAATTTCACTGTAATTAAGGTTCCAATTCTTCTGAACATTTTTAAACATCAAGGTCAGCAGTGACCAAGGCTTCCAGTGAGGCTGTCTACTTCTAAGAGCCGTGGTGATGCTGTACCTCCTCAAGAGCAGTCTCCTTCTGTCTTCAAGATGTTCAAACACTTTATGGGCATCCATTCTTCAAGGCTTTGTCTGGTACTGTCTTCTTCTAACCAGAAGGTGTCAGGCAATGACAATGATGTTGCTTAAAAACATGAGTGGAGTGAGATTCTCTAGTGAGATCTTCCCTGATTGTGTAGAAATATATCTATCATAGACCTAAAGGGGAAAGATATATAAACCAAAGAACGGCTCTGTGACACGTGGAAGTTACAGGTAAATGAGCCCAGCACTGTGTGTAAACTTTATTTTTTTCCCAACAATTTAGTTTTTATTATTTTTTTTCAAATTTCATTTTTTTTATTTATTTTTTTTATTTTCATATTTTATTTACATTTCAAATGTTTCCCCCTTTCCAGATCTCCCCTTTGGAGCCTTCCCATTCCCTCCGCCCTCCCCCTGCCTCTATGGGGATATTCTCCAACCCACCTCCCCACCCCACCCCCCACCCACTCTCGTCTTCCCTCCTTGACATTCTCCTCTACTGGGGGATATAACACCCTCAGGCCCAAGGGCCTCTCCTCCCCCTGATGGGTAACAAGACCCTCCTCTGCAGTCTTTGTGGCCAGCACTATGGGTCCCTCCATGTGTATTCTTTAGTTGGTGGATCAGTCTCCAGAAGTATGGGGGATCAGGCCAGTTGCCAGTGTTGCTACCTCCCTGGGGCTGCACACTCCCTCAGCTCAGAGGGCTGTGCCTGTTCACAGGAGTTCTCTGGACCACAAAGGCAGGAGGCCTTTGTGTTAGATGCGGGCTTTGATTTCCTGATTCCATAACTCGGGATTAGTGAATTATTTTTACATGTATCTTAAATGAGGTCACACCCAGCTATGAAACTTCACCACGGGCCGCTTGCCTGTCTATGAAGCAAATACTCTTCTCTCTCATTACATTTCTTTGTTGATTTTGGGAAAACCCAACAAGAGAATCACTCTGGTTAAACATTAAGCTGTGAGTCTGAGGTTGTCTGGGGGAAGGAGTAGTCAGGCATTCTTGAAGCTGAGGCATTTGTCATCTGTGACTGTCCCTTAAACATTATCATCATCTGTGCCTTGTAAGGTTACAGACAACACAAATGCTGGAATGATATTAGGAGAGTTTTTTGTTCTTCTAAAGTAATTCTGTATTTGGTTTTGTACAGTGCATTTGAAATAAATTCTAACCAAAAATAAAAACAAAAAGAAATAGAAAGAAAAAAAAACAAAACTCCTGCATTTATGAGTAAGTAAAAATTGGTGGAACATGATACATTAAGGGCATTAAATACTGAAATTAGTGAAGAACATACTCAAATAGACATAATTATTGTTCCGAGCTAGTTCCTGCATGCTGCAGTGGACAGTAGAGTTTAGAATGCGTCCTTTATTGGTGCCACGCCAGTTCTGGCACCAGCCAGGGAATTACAGATCCATGCCTCTACATAATGATATATGATTAGTGCTGCAAAAGTAATTGAGCTCTTCGTTCTAGACAATCTCTTGCAGTGTCAGCAAGAAGCTGGAACAAACTGTGTCATTTAACAGAGGTATGCTGTGAGGGGAAACCCTCTGATCCCTGCACAATTTACTTTCTAATAATTTTAAGCTTCTTGAGACTAAACGAGAGAATTAATATAATGGACCGTGTAAATGTGCATCAGAGATAGAGAGGAAAGCAAAGGCACTGAGGGGATCGAGGAATTCTAAAAAGATTAACAAGCGCTCCAAACATAATAAGAGACAGGTGTCACACCGTTGAAAGGGTGATTGTTTCAACCACAGCAGCTGGGGGTGTCAAAGCACGGCTGTCGCTAAGATTCGTTACACGGTGACAGAGAATATTCTTTAGTTGGGAACTCCACTAAACTGAATTATGCTATGGGGGAGCTCAGAAATCAACCAGAAAGGTGAAGTAATAATGATATGCACACCCATGTTACATGGTAAAATACTTTAACTCAAAACATTTACTTTGTTCTGGTACCCTCCAATTTTCAGTAAACTGGCTTTCACTGTTTGTGAAATTCTTCAATTTTCCTTATGAAGCATGAAAATATCTCAATTTTGATCTTAAGGGAACTTGGCTGCATTGAATTCAACATGATCACATATTGGATGTAGTCAGTTTTCTCCATACCCTTCGATTTGGGTATGTAACCCTATCAAAATATTATTGCATTAAATACAAAATGGTAGGTTTTATTCAAGCAATTTTGCAAAATTTACAAAGTGCTCCTGCTGAATAGAAACTGGCTTGTACTTGGTTCAGTTTTAGATTCATGCTGACTTTTACAGAAAACAAAAAAGGAGAGCATTTCATGATTTCAAAAATTCTGTCTGCTACTAACAGGAAGATAATTAATGTCCCCATGTAAAGCACAAAACATCCAGTGAAAGGCATGAGGACCTGAACTTAGATCCTTAAAATCCATATTAAGTTGTATACAAGACTGCATATCTGTAATCCCAGCAGCATTCCTACTGTGAGGGGAAGCTGGACTTCCAGAGTCCCTGGATGCTCACAGGCCAGCTAACCTGATGTATGCTATGGTAAGCTTCATTTCAAAATGGTAAACAGAATATCAATCCCTGAGGTTGTCTTGACATCCACACATGAACCATGCACAATGCACCATACACACACACACACACACACACACACACACACACACACACTTACTTGTTTGTTTGTTTGTTTTTTTAAGTGTTAATATATTTGAACTGATAATTTTCTGAGACCTCAGTCACATCTTTTATTCAACCTGGATACTGTTGTGACATGTTGGTTGACTGATTAAAGAAACTCTGCTTTCTGTTAATCATAACAATATTAAATTGGCCAGACAAGACATATCAACCATTTCTGTTAGTGGTTGAGAGTTTTGGTTCTGCCTAGATTTCTTTATTTAAGATATTGAATCTCCTAATTTGAGACTATAAAGCTTTTTGCTTTGTTTTGTTTTGTTTTGATCTGATCTGATTTTGAGACAACTTCTTTCTATGTGTCTATGTAGCCCAGGCTACACTCCAACTTTAGAGGGTCCTCATGGCTCTGGTCTCCCAAGTGCTGGAATTACAGGCATGCAGCACCACTAAAATTTGAGTGTTGAGGATTATTTTACTCTCCAGGGTTGGCTCTTTGTTTTGGGTCTTGTGTTTTTCCTTTCTGCTGGAATGTGGTTGCTAAGCAATTAAGCTTCTTCCAGTCCTTAATTACCACTGGCCCATAGAGTTTGGATCTGAGGGGTTGAGCAGGCTTTCTCTGGCTGGATGCCTAATCAGGTGCCTCACATAGTCAGAGGATAGGGTGAAGTGATGAATGTTGATAACACTGAGCTTCTCCTTGTAAAGTTAAGCAAAGACAAGACATTGTGGTCAAAGGGGTTGTTGAACTTTTAAGAAATATGCTTTGGTATTCTTTTTAGATCATACCGTGTCATGAAGATGCTAAACCGTAACAGCGCTCTCTTTATATGATTCTGGAAGAATCTGTTTCTCCTGTGCATGGGATTATCACTGAAGTGTGGTCATCCAAGTCATGGCCACACTCCAGTGTGGAGTACATTGCAACAATCTTACTGTTCTGTGGTCTTTGCCACTGAAAAGTTTCTCTCTTTCCTTTTCTATCTACCCATGTTGTTACGATGATTGAGCATCTCCAGAAACCACACCAAGCCAAACAGTTCCACGTGGGGTTTATTGAAAGAGAGGGGGGCAAGGTGGCAGGGAAAAGGGAAGAAGGAAGAGAGATTGGGGCAAGAAAGAGAGGAGGGGGCACGCAGCCCCTTTTATAGTGGGCTAGGCCCACCTGTCTGTTGCCAGGCAACTGTGGGGTAGAGTTTAGACAGAATGCTAAAACATGTAACTTGCAATTGAGTTGATATTCTTGAGTGACTCTGTAAATAAACAAAAATATATGTGACAATCTAAAAAGAGATTGTTAAATTTTGTGCCTCAGTCATAAAAAATCCAGGAAGAAAGTCTAAAACTAAATTCTCAACACTGGAAAATTTCGGTTTGGCATTTGTTGTATGGCCGCAGCAAGGAGCATGCTGAGCATCGGTAGGTGGTCCGTGGACTCACTTTCTTCTAATGGACTGGGTTACTTAACTCCCCTTTCTTCCTTTGTTCTCTCATCTACTCTAAAACTGTCCTAATGACACAGAATTATTCCGTGTGCGTGCGTGTGTGTGTGTTCATAATTCAGTGCCCTTTCGTGTTCAACAAATCACCATTCATTTAAAGTGCTGAGGTTTTACGCATTCCTGTGAAGATTCGTGAGAACATTTCTTGGAGACTAGAAGTCCATGACAATGCACAGAAACCAAACAGGATGGGGAGAAGGGTCCATAATGAAAGAGAAACATCCCAGCACTCAGGAGGCAGAGGCAGGCGGATTTCTGAGGCCAGCCTGGTCTACGGCCAGGGCGATACAGAGAAATCCTGACACACAAGCAGGTGAACAGATAAACGCGTTTCTGAGTGGCTTCAGCAAACGGATGATCAAGACAAAGTGGTTGTTTATTTCTTCAATGTACAAATACTAGTCAAGAGACAGAAGAAGCATGAGGAGGAGTAAGACATCTTTCTGGGTTTTCCGAGTATAAAGCACAGAAGAAAATTAGCATCATCCATGGTAGAGTCTTCTTACAAGTGGACAGGAAATGAGGTGGTCAAGCAAGCTTCTATAAATAGATGGGGTTTATTCTGCTATCTAGAAGATGAGGAAAAGATCCAGAAGGACAGCAACTCAAAATGTAGCAGGAAGCACATTCCAAGAACAGTCAGCATTTGTCAAGTTCCCTAGGTGAGAGAAAGCTTAACGTATCCAAGTACCAGGAAATAGAAGGTGGTAAGGCTGGAAGAGTTAGTGGGGAAGTTTTGGCAGAAATTGAAATTGGAGGCAGAAGTAGTGGCAAGCTAAGACAGAGCCTTAGAAACCAGGGCAAGAATTTTCTTCCAAGTGCAATAGAAGAATTTTCTTCTCTTCCAGATCATGATCAATTTAACTAAAAAAGAAAAAAGAAGCATCTTCCTGCTTCCATGAGAAGATTATTAGGTTTAGGGAAAGGCGTGGAAACAGGAAGGTCTGTGAGTCGGGCAGTGATGTGGTGGAGATGATCAGCTTCTGTGTGGGCAGCAATAGTGAATCAGCGAAAGCCAGGAATATATCTAAACGTACTCTGGCATAATCAAAAATGACTAATAACTCTTCAAATATTGCCTTTTCTGAGGAATTTTCTCTTCAAGAAAAATTAGGAAAACTGTGGTCTTGAAAACATTAAGTTGGTGCTCAATCCTTCAGTGGTAGACTTTTGGGTACGTGTATCAGGGAAGTATGAGCTAGAGGAGAAGGGGTTTCATGTTTGTGTTTATCCCGTTCACATTCTGGAAGCGAAGAACATAAGTATAACTCAAAATGCCCACCTCAGACTTTGCATATACAGTCAGAGAGCCTGACCCAACTGATTTCTATATACCAATCCAACTAATTTATTTTTCTTAAAATACTACTACTACTACTATTACTACTACTACTACTACTACTACTACTACTATTACTACTACTACTACTACTACTACGACTACCACCACCACTACCAACAGTAATAATACCCTTGAAACATGTGGTTAAGTAGACTAATCTCCACTTCAAATGATCATTCTGAAGGGAAGAATTTCTTTTGAAGAGTAACACAGATCAGATGTTAAAATATTAACTTTGTTAAAAATAAGGCTTTTCCTTATTGTGATTTTGTAAACTGTACTCAGTGGGCATGAAACAGAAGATCAAGGGTTCTATGATTTTTAAGTGAAACAGTTTTATATAAACAACAGATACAAATTTTAAAAAATAAAAATTATAAAAAGAAGTGCTGGATAAAAAGTGTTCAAAGTTTGTCCTGAGGACTGGAGATCAGTTCCTAGCATTCAAGTTCACAACTACCTATAGATCCATAGGAAACCACCTCAAGTCTCTGATAAATATGCACTCACATAACACACACACACACATACACCACACTCGAAAGTGACTTTTTTCTATCCCCAGCAGATAAGTGTAGTTGGTCTGATACATCATTATCAGTGCCACTGGCCTCCCTCAGGGAACACTGCAGTCCACTATTAGCGTTCTTCAGGAAATGAGTTGTGTTGAATACAGAGTAACCTTCATATTCCAGAAAAATGGTAAGTTGGAGTCTGGAGTGCAAGAATATGACTGTTCATCAGAGTCAGATGCTGTTCAGTGACTGAGTTTGTTTGCTCTTCTCTGGCTTGTGACCATCATAACCAATGCATCACAATATCAAACTAACTACCATATGATATTTAATGCCTTGAATGGCGTGAAGTATTCCAACAAGGTGAGACTGATTCCTCTATTTTTCAAAATAAAGAATAACAAAAATTACCACTTGTTCTGATCCAGGCAAGGAGCAAATCTGATTGGCGCAGAGATCCTTCACAAAGGCATGTTAATAGAAGCTATAATTCTGACATCTTGAATTGTGGGAAGCAAGTCAGTGGCTGTATCAAACAGAGCTCCATTACTAATTTCACACTTGAGTAGAAACACACGGGGAAGCATTCAGTGTGTGGATGCAAATCAAAGTAGACCACTGACCCTAGCCATGACCTGAAAGTTAGTGTG